>CM076584.1:1411462526-1412086631 GCA_034641835.2 Pinus albicaulis | reverse complement strand
AGCCGATTTTATGGTTTCAAGGAGAGAAGAACTAATCTTCCTCGGGAAAAATAACCCCAAATTATTTTGGAAGGAGCTCCAATCGAAAAAGGTGCAAACTGAAAACAACATTATAGCTTCTAAATGGTTTGACTATGGAAGACAACTTTATGAGCAGGATCCCAAGGTTGACCCTCCTCCCTTGGTCAACACAGACACAAAACTCTTCACGGTGCAAGAGGTAGAGATGGGTATCAAGAAGTTGGGCGCTAGAAAAGCAAAAGACTTAGATGAACTCCAAGCAGAGTATCTAAAGTGGGGCTTAAAATTTCTTTCACCTCACATCACAAAAATTTTCAACAGCATCTTACAACAGGGGTTCCCCACAGATTGGACAACTAGTATGGCAATACCTCTTTTCAAGAGTGGTGACGTCAATAATCCTTCCAATTATAGAACCATAATGATAAACCCTTTGTTTGCAAAGTTATTTGGAAGCATGTTGGAAAAGAAAATTAGCAAGTGGGCAGAAGAAAGAAATAAACGTGCTAAAGGGCAAGCAGGTTTTAGACCTAAACATTCCACAGTTGATCATTGTATAACTTTAAGGCACATCATTGAAAAAGGTTGGGAAAATAAGGAAGAAGTTTTTTGGTGCTTTGTTGATTTCAGAAAAGCCTTTGACACGGTTCCTAGGGATAAGCTTTGGGGCAGAATGGAGGAACTCGGGGTTCCCAAGCATTTGAGAGCAGCTGTGCATAGGTTGTATGAAGAGGTGAAAGTCAAAATCAGAACTTCAGCTGGCATTTCCGAAAGTTTTAGAAGCGATATCGGGGTCAAGCAAGGTTGCCCATTGTTTCCTACCCTTTTTGGGTTATATATTGACAAGCTTGAAGAGTGGCTAAATTCGCAAGGGGGTGACGGTATCCATTTGGGCAAGTTCGTTATCAGGGTTCTTTTGTACGCAGATGACCTTATATTGATTGCTAATTCGGCTCTTGGTTTGCAAGAGAATTTACATTCCCTTGAGCATTTTTGTAAAAGGGTTGGGATGCAAGTCAATATTAGCAAAACGAAAGTAGTGGTTTTCTCTAACAAAAGAAAGCATAACGAACATAAGTTCTATTTTGGAGGCAGCATTTTGGAAGAAGTTGCAGATTACAAATACCTCGGAATTGACTTCAACAAAAATTTAAGTTGGGATGGTTGTAGAAAGAAAAGAACTTTAGGGGGTTTGAAAGCATTTTATGCTCTTCAAAACAGGTGTAGAGAGGCAGAGCTGTGGGACTGGAAAACCACCCTAACTCTTTTTGGGCTTCTAGTGATTCCGGTGATTCTTTACGGTTGTGAACTATGGGCCAGCAGCACAACCAAGATGCAGTGGAAACAAATTGAGAAAATTCAGAAACGTTTGATTACAAACAAATTCAAAATTAAAAGTGCAATTCCTTATGCTATCCTGTTAAGTGAAACAGGGGCTGCTCCTATTGAAGCAATTGCTATGGTGCGAGTCATAAGGTATCTGAAAAAAATTGAGCAAATGGAAGAGGATAGATGGCTTAAGGTTGTGTTTAGTGACAGATTGTGTAAAAGACAGAAGATTTGGATGCGGCAAAATAACAAATGGTTTAGTAAATGGGGTATTTGTTTGAGCATGTGTCCTACAAACAGTAAAGAGATAAAAACTTTTGTTATGGATAAATTCCATAAACATACTTGGAAGAAAGAGCTAGAGAGAAAGAAGAAGTACTACATAGAAGAGTTTAACCTCACACATAACCATCAACAAAAGGCATACATAGGGGCTGATATTTCTTGGAGATCTAAAATTCTTATTGCTCAATTAAGGACTAATTCTCATCAACTTCGTTGTGAAACAGGGCGCTGGAAAAGGCCAAAAGAAATGTGGGAAGAAAGAGTATGTATTTTTTGCTCCTCTGGAAAAGTGGAAACAGAAAAACATTTCATTCTAGAATGTGAGGCTTTCAAGGACACCAGAGAAAACTATGCAGGCATTTTGGCAGCTAATTCTTGGGATAATCTATTCAGCGAAGAGTTTGTCGATAAGCTGGGAGTGCTCATTGTAAAACTTCACAGAAAAAAGGCCGAATACAAGAGTCAGAATTCGAGGTTGAGGTGGTGGGACAGTCAAAATTAGTGGGGCGGGAGAGGCAACGTCGAAATAGTAAAATTGTGTTTCCTTTGTGAAAGTTGGTTTGTCGAATGCAAAAACTCAAAGCGGCAAAATAGTAAATTGTGTTGCTTGTGTGAAAGTTCGTTTGACGAAAGCAAAAACTCAAAGCGGTGTTGCTTCTGGTTTATTTTATCTCTTCTTTTCGACGTGCGCAACAGCACATCCGGTGGCAAGTGGCAATAGTGGCGCAATGATGATCTAACCACGTGGCAATTTCGAATTGAATTTAAAGGGACATGGAGAGGGCGATGAACGGAAGGCATTGTCCAGACAGATTCACTTTCCACATGGACGGCCGATTTCTCATGGATGGATGGCGTGGAATATGGAAATTCGAAGCGCTTGAACAAGCATTCGAAATCCGGCGGTGGAGAAGAGGGCCCTGTGACTCTCGTGGAGTCAAAATACCTAATGGATGCCATTTCACACTTGTCCTGGGAAAAAATTCTGAATTCACAGGACTCAATCTCCGGATGGCAAATCCGAGATATCAAACTTTACACTGGAGACACTTACGGTTTCCTGAGCGGCGTACTCGTTTTCGCTGCATGGCAATCGCTTTAGCACAGGCGCCGAGGCTTCAATGCTCTTAGACTGGATGATTCAAGTTCAAAGGTACGGTGAGAAATGTCCATGTTTCTGCATGTTCTGTAATAGGATTACGATCTGAAACATAGATATTTAAAATTTGTTGTTTAATTGTTCCATTTGTCGAACAATCGCTTCTCAAGAATAGTCTCGCAGAAATTTACGGCGGGAAGTGGTAGCCTAGTAAGCTACTCTGCAAATTCGACTATATTAGGGGATTATTCTTCTTTACTTATTATATTTTAATAGTTACTGTTTTCTTGCCGGTCTTAGCAGCAATTCAGCGCCACTTAAAGCTGAAGAACATGACAGACATGACCGATTTTGTCTGAAACGTCAAGATTTTAGACTGTTGAATCCGTCCATCTCCGTGAGAGTTTCAGTATGAATCGTGTATCTCATATACGGCGTGTACTGTTTTGTTTTGTAAGTATGAATGGCGAAGTTTAGGCAGGCGTTCTTGAGATTTTTGCTAAGTTTAAAACTTAAAAACATGTTAAAATTTATGGATCTCGGAGTACTACAACAATTCTAGAGTTAACATTTAGTCTTTATCAATTTCTGCAGTTTTGGACGGGTTCAAGCAAAACTCTGAAGCATTTAATGGTATTTGCTATGTTTTAAATATTTCTGGTCGCATTATTGGTTCAAATTTAAATTAGTCGATCCTCGGCATTTCCTTGCAGAAATATTTCGACTGGCTTTGGGAACGATGTCGGCATAAATTATAGAGTATATTCAGCAATTTTTCAAGGAAAGCCGGAAATTTGAAAATATTCCTAAAAGACGGCGGCGTTCCCTGGACTCCGTGTCTGAGTCGTCGACCGACATAATATAAATGCAGCGTGCCGGCGGTGTGTTTTGCGCGTAAGTGTTTTTCTGGTTAATATGAAAAGAATCTGGCGGTCAAGCATGTTCTGGAGCGAAACCGTGGGCACATGTGACTTAATATATATATTATAGACGTTTCTCGAGTTTCGACTAACCCTGTAGAATCCATGGCCTCAGGGCCTGTTTAGCTTTTGTTAATTCTTTGCACATTTCCGGCACTAAAAGGCTCTTTCATCGAGGTCTTTACAGCCTGTATGGCCATTTTAATGTCTTTACCAATTGCGTCATATGATAAGATAATTTTGCTTGGATTTCAGCCTAGATCCAGGCATTGAGACTGCAAAGAGAAACAAGTTTTGAATGGAAAGCTTCAAGGCGTTTGTCGGAGTCCCTGAGTTCTCACAATCAAGTTTTTATGACTCCAGTTTATTTGTGTCGGCGTTGCTATTCACTGCGTTGGTGGGGGTTGTAGCTATTGCCTATGTTATTTTGCAATGGAAAAGAAAGATTTCTCTTCGCTGGATGTCAATGAAAGCTGCAGCAAGAGCAACGGGAAAGTCAAAAACAAAGTTGAGAACCCCAGAGGCTTACCATTCGTGGAACCAAGAGTCTGGTTATCGCGGACAACCTTCCACCTGTTGTGTGTGTTTGAAGTCGTTTCTGCTACCACAGTCCCTTGGTCCCGTGGCAATTTCGAATTCTTCGATTCAATGCTGTATTGTTTGTGGCGTGGCGGCACATCTGTCCTGTTCTAAGATTGCATCCAGAGATTGTAAATGCGTTGCGCAGGCTGGTTCTCAGCAGCTGCTGCATCACTGGACTGAAGTATGGAATGAAATAGAGGACATTCCTGAAACATCTTATTACTGTACTTTTTGTAAAGAGCCATGCTGTGCTTCGTATCGGGCGGTTTCTCCTATCTGGCGCTGTCTGTGGTGTCAACGTCTGGTTCATATTGAATGTCATACAAAAATGTTGGAAAATTTGGATGTTGTTTGTGATTTGGGTTTTTACAAAAGGCTTGTTTTATCACCGCTATGTGTTAAAGATTTGGGTAATAAATCTATTACTGGTGGGCTTTTGTGTTCTATTACCCACGGAGCAAATGAATTGGCATCCTCTGTTCAGGGCCGGATCAGAAAAAGGCGGCGGAAGAGTAAACGGGGAAATGATTCTTCACTTCAAAATGCTATGAGCAATTGCATATTGGACATTTGTGGAGACAGTACCAAAGATTCTCAGCAAGAACTTAATGGAATTACAGGAGGAGACAAAAGGGGCAATGATTGTGGAAATGGAAGAGATTCATATCAGGACGATGAAAATAGCAGAGGAGCAGGAGTCAAAGAGGGCCAGACAAAATGCTCATCAGTAAAGCCAAGTAGTGGTTTGCAGGAGATGAAACAGCAATATGAATTAGTCAATTTACCTCCTGATTCTAGGCCTCTTTTGGTTTTCGTCAACAAAAAGAGCGGTGCTCAACATGGTCTGTCTCTCACAAGGCGCTTAAATATTCTTCTAAACCCTATCCAGGTTAGTTTCCAATTTCATGAATGTTATAACTTGTCTAGCAAGGAAGCTTAGAAATTGATGATATATTTGAATTTTCTGATTGTTATGGATATTTTATGGACCTTATTTTTCAAATCAAAACTGCGCCGTGTTGTTGGTCTTAGTTCAGTGATTTTATTACTCATTATTTTGACTAAGAAATTGATCCATGGATTTTGGTTGTCCATCTTTAATGGCTGACTGTCCAGATATTTTGTTTTTTCAATTATGTCTTTGATTCATTTGATCTATAGAAAAAATCATGAAGGAAGTTCAGTCATATGGTGTTTAGGCTAACATTGGTAACCTGAGAGTCATTTTAGAAAGGTTTTCTGTCACATACAGAATATCACTTTCCTTGATAATCTTGTATTCTCAATTTACTCAATTGACTTAAGTATATTTTGAATGTTACTGGTGATTATTTTTCTCCAGATAATGTGAGCTAGAACTAGAGAGAAGCTTCCCTATTTCTTGTCTTGAGCATTTTAAAAATTGAGGCTGGTTTTTAAGAGAAATTTTCTTGTTACTTTTGAAAGTTAAAACATGCACACACGTTGACAATATTTTTTTCATGACTCTTTTGTGCAATGCACACGTTTCTGGGATAACGAAAGTAGGAGCCTGGCTAGAGGCTCTATAAAGTGTCTTCAAATTCTCTGCAGGTACAACTTATGTTATGGCATTTCATAGATGTGTTCTGAATTTAAAATAAAAAATTCGTTTGAAAGTAGCTTTTTAGGTCTGATATATTATTGTGCAAAGTTTTAAAAGAGCAGGTGTAGTCTACCCTCTTGGAATGCCTTTGTTTTTCATTGAGTTTTGTGTGGGTTTTCATTGTGTCATGTCGTCAAACAGTTAGGTACATATGGCTATAGGTGCACTTTTTGTGGTTTATTTCCAAGAGATAAACACAGCACCAAATATATGCCAAGGAAGAGTTCAACCCAGCTGTTTATACTTTAAATTAAACTCAGAAATACCATTACGACAAATGTATGCTCACCAGAGAGATAGATTTCAAACATACTCAGCCATTTCATTAACTTATGAACAGATATTAGAATGCACAGTGAAAGAGGAACCTGTGACTTGTTTCAGCAATGTGGACTTTATGATATCAGTCACATAAATGAATAGCTCCAGCAGTATAGTCTTCAGATGTCAGCTTCAGAATGTCTAAGAAACCAACCCCTTCCCACTGGAATATCAGTCCCACAAATGGCTGTCTATTCAGCCCACTGAACCAGCACTCGTCCCCTTTTCTCAATGCAGAAATAGGCCACAATATTAGCTCCACGGCCCACAAAGATTCCACTGACTTAGCTCTCTGTAACAAGGTGGAACTCAGCCCTTTAAGCTATGTCACAGGGTTCGCCGAACCTGAAGCTTGAAATTCGAAATTTGGCGAACCTGATAAAAAAATTCGAATTCGATCAGGTTTGGCGAACCTAATGCCGAACCTGAAGACGAACATTATGCCGAACATGATCGAACCCGAAGGTGAATTTTATGATTTTTCCCATGAAGTTCGATTTTAATAAATTTTATGAATTTTTTTTTGCTTGAGCGGTTTTTATTAGCAGCTTTTGTAAACAATGGGCTATTCCCGCCAATTATTTTCCCGGTTTCCATTATTTAAGAATTGGTGCTATGATTAATTGTTACAAGTGAAAGAGTTTGTTGTGTTGCCGCCGCCGAGTTTGCTGAGTGTTGCCGCCGCCGCATTCTGCATTTCAATTTTCCACAAGTTCCCGACTGGGACATGGGCAATTTAGGTGTTTCCAGCATTACAGTTGTGAAACCTTGCTTTCACCTTGCTTTCTTTGCACTTCATATCAGATCACATAATAACTGAAAATGTCATTTATGTTGACTGTATCCTTTTAAATTTGTTTTGGTTAATTGCTTTAGGATAGATTCCAAAATTTTTGCTAGAACTTCCAAAATTTGTATTTGCAAACTAATATGGTGTACCGTGTATGTTTACATTTAAGTAATGTCATTAATATAATTAGATCCTATTATGATTAAGTTATTCATGTGTTTTACTAATCAAAATTCCTACTCATAGTTTTATAATTTATTAATTGATTTTGATTTTTTTTAATGCCATATATATATATTTATTGAAAAATATGTATATTCGAACCTAATGTCGAACCTCATTACGAACCTCATCAGAATATTCGAACCCAAATCGAATTTAATCGTCGCCGAACTCGAATTCGAACCCGAACCGTGTGACATAGCCTTTAAGTAAGCAAGACTCGGCCCAGCAAAAGATAAACTCAACCCAGAAATACTTCAGGTACTCATGTCCAGCTTCAGCAAGGGTACTCGGCCCTCCTTAACAGTGACAGATTCGTTCTCTTGGCAGTGGCAGCTCTCAGCTTCTCAGTCCATGAACTCAGTCAGTACCCAAAGTGAACTCAGCGCCTTTCCCTTCAGACTTTGAGCAGCATGTGAACCCCTCTGTAACATTACTTGGCCAGCCATGGAAGAATGAATGTAACTCGGCCTTCCTTTGACATTACTTGGCCTCTTTAGAAGTGCCAACTCGTCCCCCAATATATGAAGAGAATATGAAATAACACAAGTTAGAACATAAATCAACTGATAATGCCTCTGACTTCTTTTTTTAAGATATCCTTCTCCACTAAAGCACAATGGCAAAATCTGAGTGATCCCGTTCCCAAACTAGCTAGGGTGTATAGTTTCAACACTGAAACTAACAATCAGCAACAAAGGTTTCCAAAAACTCTAGACTCTTCCTCAAGAGCTCTCCAAATTTCTTTTTCTCAAGTGAACATATGCAGGAATGAGGAGAGACTCCTCGTTTTCCCTCTTTTATAACTCATTTGCCACTTTTGCCACCTTTTTACCCTTTTATTTTAATAAAATCACTTTAGTGGGTTTTCTCACTTTATAATTTAAAAGTGACTTTTGATTTTCTTAGGACCCATGTCCCCCTTTTTACCACTTCAGTATTTCTAATGTTTTCTCCGAGGCGAATTGTGTTCCCTTGATTTATTTTTCCATCCCTAGCCCATGAGAACTTTATTAGGCTAACATATCCCCTTCCTTATGTATCCTAAGCGGATGAGGACATTATAGTCCTCCCCTCCCAAGATTGCCTGTCCTCCAACAACTTTACTCCTAGATGTTGGAGCACCTGTTCCCCTTCCCGTGTGGCATCTTCAACTGGAAAATCTTTCCATTTCACCAGGTACTCCTTTATTTCCTCAGGTTCCACTCCCTTACCTCCAGAATTTCTTCCGGAACTAAAATCAACAACCTATCCTTATCCAGAGGTGGAAGCTCGGTAGAAGTGACTACATGCTGTCCCAGTGCCATTTTAAGGCTAGAGACATGGAAAACAGTGTGAATCTTACACCCCTCCAGATGCTCCAGTTCATAGGCCATCTCCCCTACATGCCTCACAATCCTGTAGAGATCATAGTATTTGGGTTTCAATTTCTCGGCCCCTAGCGCTGTAGATGAAGATACACCAGGTCCCCAACCTCAAAGCTACGCTCTACCCGATGCCTATCTGCATAGATTTTCTATTGGTTTTGGACCATCTGCCAATTGTCTTTGAGGACCCACATTCATAGTTTTAAAAACCAGAACTAGTGATTGGACCGGTCCACCTAATAATGTAATATTCCTAATTAGCATTGCTAATTGGAATATTTCATTTTTGTTTAATTTTGCCGCTTTAGCTAAAAATAATAAATAAAGTGAGAAATAAGAGGGGTCATCTCACTTTATAAAATAAAGTGCTTTCCTAGTTAATTGACGTTGTAACTTAAAGGGGTGGCCTTGGGGGTCCACACGTGTATGAGGGGAGGCCTCACACTGACCCAAGGGTAACTGCGCAGGCCAAGGAGGGTGAAGGACGCAGTTAAGGTTTTGGAGGGAGTTTAGCACTATAAAAGGAGGGGTTTCCACTTCATTTGGCATGCTTGATTTGATATTGATATTGAGAGCTAGACTTCTGTCTGCTTCAGCACGCCGGTTGTTTAGTCGGTCTGCAGCACTGTTTAGTGCAACCGAGTGTCTCCGTTCGGAGATCTCACCCTTAGCCTCGGGGGACTTCGAGTGCCTGCCCTGGTAATGTTATTTTCTGGGTATCACCCTTAGCCTCGGGGGACTTCGAGTGCCTGCCCTGGTAAGGTTATTTTCTGAGCATTATCCTTCGCCAGCGGGAAACGGTGATTTCTGCAGGACGAAGGCAGAGAGCACTCTTCCGAGACCTGCATCCGGAGAGATAGCAGTGTATCTAGCCTTGGAGGACGCGTATCCGGAGAGATAGCAACACCAGCCTCTGAGGACGCAGACCCGGAGAGGGGGGACGCATCCGGATAGGGAGGACTCGTATCCAAACAGATCCGTGAGAGAGCCTCGTATCCGGACAAGGAGGACGCAGATCCGCATCTAGCCCCGGAGGACGATCCGTAGAGATAGGACGCAGACCGAGCAGAGAGGGGACGCAGATCCGCATCCAGCAGAGGACGCGCATCCGAAATACATGAGTATTTCGTATCTGATGAGCAGGGTCTTTTGTGTGGGGTTTGGCAGCGTTTTTCAGTGTTTCCAGCCCTGAGGAGTTGGTCATCTCATCTGGAGGACTGGTGGCCAGCGTTTCATCTGTCTTCTGCGCTGTCACTAGCAGAGACAGCGTTTTCACTTGTGAGGGCTTGACTGGTGGTGGAGCATCAGTTTCACATTTTCTGGGGTTTGTCTGGAGGATTGAGATCAGCCATCTTTCTAGTTTCCAGCTCATAGTTCCAGTGCATTCCAGCTTCAGTCTTCATAGCAGTTCTTCAGCCAGCTAGGACGCTGTCCTTATTTGCAGCCATTGTTTGTCTGAGAGGGTCTCCACTTGCCTAGGGCAAGGATAGGTGCACTCATTCCGATTATCTTGTACTCCTATCTATGTGTTCTGAGATTAATAAAATGGCTTAGAATTCTGGCATTCTATGTGTGCTTGATCTATTATCTGGTTCCAGCATTTGTTTATGTATTTCTGTCTGGCGTATTTCTGTGTATTACTGGTTATTTCCCTTTGGGGATATTACAGTGGTATCAGAGCATAATTCTGGCTCAGCCTGTGGTCTATGACATCAGAAAAGAGATCATACAGAGCAATAGCAGTTGCAATACCAGAAACGCAGTTGGAAAAAGAGCCAAAATAAAAAGGGTCAAATTTTGAAGTTTGGAATTAGGAGAAACGTTTTCTGGGTTTTTCTGGGTTTTGGGCGAGGATCACTTTCCCAAATTCCTAGAATTTTCTGAGTAGTTTTCAGTGGGTAAATCGGAGGTCGAAGTTAAGCAGCAGTATGGTTTTGCAGCAGCCGTGCAGTTTCTGAGGAGCCTGTAGACACATAGCAGAAAGAGCCGATGGCAGTTGATGATGATGAGAGGAGATTTAGAGAAACGCTCCTCCAACACATACATGATGTGTCACAGAGACTCGCTGCGCTAGCGGTTAGGCAGCGG
The DNA here is from genome assembly GCA_034641835.2 of Pinus albicaulis. Taxonomy (NCBI): domain Eukaryota; kingdom Viridiplantae; phylum Streptophyta; class Pinopsida; order Pinales; family Pinaceae; genus Pinus; species Pinus albicaulis. The sequence goes on along the minus strand of CM076584.1, from coordinate 1,412,075,983 downwards.
GAAACCCCAAGGGGTTTTCAGATTGATGAGGGATCGTGCACATCCCACCATTTGCCGTAGCATGTTGCCACTCAGCATATGGCATCACATACACCCACACGTCCTACCATGCCCACTTTTCTGGATGAGGACGCAGGGACAGCAGCACAACGAGAGATGGATCCGGCTCGGATGGCTGACATTTTTGCAGAGTACCAGGCTTTCGGACCAGCATTCATGGATTCTCTCACCTTCGAGAGCTATATCCAGTTCCAATATGGCATTAGATTCCGTGATCATCATCGAGGGCACAGGCACCACCGTGATGACCACCGTACAGCTAGTAGACCTCACAACTTTCACAGAGGGAACATGCGCTCACCTGATGGGGGCTTACAGTGCACAGTGGATAGATTCCATCTACCGACATTTGACGGGTCATCCAGGCGCTCAGAAAAATCTTGGGTGGACAAGTTGGATACCTCTTTCCAGCTTGACCGAGTATCGGAGAGGAAAACCATTAAAATGGTTACCTCGCACTTGGAGGATGAGGACACACAGGATTGCAGGGAGTTCGAGGATACACCTAGTGTGACACAAGACTCACCATCATTAGAGACCTCCTTGACCGTGCCGGTTGATATCGTAGTGGAGGAGGTAGAGCCTACCCCGGTAGAGCCATCCACTGAGGTGATGACTGGAGCCATGTTTGAGTCTTCGGGTGGTAGCAGCACACGACAGATGGGTGAGGTATCAGGAGATATATCCACTATCGATGAGGCACTAGGAGATACAGAGGTATCGGATGATGGTCGCAGACAGCGGTATCATCGACTTCGGACGGACCTTCGAGTTTTGAGGGAGAAGGCCGCGTCAGTACGGGAGACCATTTTGTTGCAAGACCAGGAGCTGGAGGGTATGAGAGTGACTTGTGCCAAGTCGGCGGCCAAGTTGGTCCGCATTGGGGAACAACTGGATTCCCTGATGGTACAACCAGAGGGCACGAGGGAGCGTCAGATCATTCCCCTTCAGGCATGCATGGATGGGACTAGCAGTGTTGTTGGGTCATCTCTTTCCGTTGGAGAGGGAGAGGCAGAGCCACCTAGTCAGGTCTCATATGTTGACTTGGATAGTGGTACGAGACGATCAGAGTTGCACAGGGTACAGCAGCCACGTGTTGAGGTTGGATGGCGAGAGATTTTGAGTTGGTACTCGGTGGAGCGGGCTATGGAGATAGTGGTGGACCCAGGTGCAGTTCAGCAGGAGTTCCTAGGTGTTGAGCATATAGGGACCCCAGATTGGCATTGGGATCCAGGTGGGATCACCTATCATTTCCTAGGCAGGTCGGCTGACTATGCCTTGGAGAGTACAGTTGGCCTAGTAGCAGAGCATGTGCAGTTTGGGTCAGCTCCAGTGGCCAACCAGTTTATGGGTAGACTCCCTAGGTTGTCTTGGCATGACATTCATACACGAGATCACGGGGTGGTCAGCACACCTTGGCGGGAGCTTGTCAGAGGAGGTGGCATTGGCAGGCCACTAGATGGCACCTTGTATGGGGCCAAGGATTCTTCACCTTTGTGTGGGGCACAGAGGACGCAGCAGAGCCGAGCAGTGGTGGTGACACTACTGACACACAGGGAGATTCACTTCTCGGACCCCTCGAGGAGGATTTGCAGTGATGATCCATTTGTCGGCGGGTATAGTGATGCGACGGTGGACATGACGATACCGATTGGTGGTAGTTCGATATGTAGAGGCACAGCTCTAGGACAGCACATCCATGGATGTGTGGGAGCCTCTAGCAGTGATCAGTCGACTACTGGTAGACATGGAGCTACATGGTGGTGTACCGTAGTGTGTGGGACTACATTGAGGAGTAGGAGTGCCCTACATCACATTGAGAGCACGCGGGGAGTGACAGATTTTTGGACACAGTCAGGGCACGAGACGGTACAGGGTGGTACAGTAGTAGCATGGGGTATCCAGCAGTATTCAGGGGTATGCCTCAGTGTGCAGTGGCATGTCGAGGAGTGTATGGATGATCAGTGGTATGCGAGGGCATACGGTGCTACACAGCAGGGACTTAGAGCATTGCTTCCAGAGAGACTCATGGACAGGGACATCGGGCTTACCTTTGGGAGTAGTTCACCCAGGATCGATGGAGAGACAAAGGAGCGATACTTGGCGGTATCTGTGGGGACTCACACACCTGACTCGCTTCGACATCACTCACAGGTACAGCTGATTATGTTTTTGACCTTTGGCACTTTGGGCGTGAGCAGCAGGGTACGCGAGGTTCACCCAAGATATTTGGATGACACTCAGTACACTAGGCGAGAGACTTCTCAGCAGTGGCACTGGGTTGGTGTGCTAGTTGACAGCCACAGGTTGGGGGATGAGATGATCCCTTTCAAAGGTGGTGCATCAGTCATCATTGAGCCTACGCTTGGGGAGCAGGTCATGAGGGAGACATGCATCATTTTTCCCTCAGGGCATGTCGAGATCATGCATGAGCAGAGGACACGGGGTACAGCAGAGGTAGTATCCCAGTATGTGTCTGGGCTCCAGACGCTGTATCGATACTTTGTCGAGAGGGTGGATGGCATGTTCGATGCAGATGAGATGGCGGAGGTAGAACAGGAGGGCATTCCTTCTGTATGCCAGGGTGAGGGCTCCTTTTCACATGAGTCCATAGGATCAGTTGAGGTCGCTTCTGGGGAGCGAGAGCAGTCATGCATGGATGGTGACAGTAGACCGGAGCTATATACTAGTGTCCAGGGTGAGCAGTCATGGGACTCTGCGAGAGATACTCTGGGTGAAGAGTCACTTGTGACACTTCAGCTAGAGCAGCAGGTGATGGAGCCTGAGTCGACAGAGGAGGACACTACTCACATCAGGCATGATATTCCTTTGAGAGAGAGCCAGATGGGCACTCACATAGAGTCTGTGGTGGATATGCAGCTAACCGCGGGGTCAGCCATTGAGGAGGAGCAGGCAGCTGCATTGACATCGAGTACGGTGACAGCTGTTGCAGATCCATATCCTCTGGAGGTGTTGGAGGTTGATGGGATTGTTATGCAGGGGGCTAGTAGACAGCAGGAGCTGTTGGATATGTTGGAGCATCCATCTTTGGGTCGACACTGGGATGAGGCACAGATAGACGTACTCGCAGTCAGCAGAGCTGTAGCGTTTTTAGTGGGTAGCACTCTCCAGGAGTACATCGATGGAGCTTGCAGCATACCTTGCCCACTTTTGCCCATTATAGAGAGAGGAGCTTCCTTCTACAGGCAGCTTCCATTGACAGGTAGGGTAGAGCAGTGGGAGTTGATTACAGGCTGGCGGCAGCATCCCAGGCATGTTCCATATACCGTTGTTGTTGCTACATCAGATGCTTCCTCCAGGATGGATTGGCGGGAGATCATGAGTTGGTACCCTCTTGATGGTACGGTACTCTTCATAGGGGGCGCAGCGGAGCAGGGGCCCTTAGACATAGTAGATGTTACAGGTCCCAGTTGGCAAGAGGGCACCGATTCTCATTACTTCAGGACTCCTTCCCAATGTCAGGTGAGCAGGATCAGCATGGGATTGAGTCAGGACGTGGATTGGAGAGAGGTGATGAGTTGGTATGCAGTTGGAGAGGCAGCATATGCAGTCATAGGTACATCACAGCAGGAGCCCGAGAGCATGGATGCTCATTGGTGGTCTTCACCTCTTAGAGCATTAGTCATAGCCAGAGGCAGTGCACAGTCCGAGCCGTGGGACTTGTGCGATTATTGGCCACAGTGGCGATGGGATCCAGGAGGACTACTGGTTGGCTGGTACCGTGAGAGGCCAGTTTGGGATCCTGGCATTGAGATATCCCTTCGTATCAGGGTGATGCAGGAGACAGAGAGGTTTCAGTGGGACCCGGGCACATTTTGCAGTATCGGTGGGGAGCATCAGCTAGAGAGTAGGCTTGTTCAAGCGTTGCTTGAGGACAAGCAATTTTTGCCGGATGAGGATGCCACTTGGGAGAGCGAGCAGATTTTACAGCATCCATCACTTCAGTTGCTTGAGGACAAGCAACGTTTTGTCGGGGGAGACTGTAATATTCCTAATTAGCATTGCTAATTGGAATATTTCATTTTTGTTTAATCTTGCCGCTTTAGCTAAAAATAATAAATAAAGTGAGAAATAAGAGGGGTCATCTCACTTTATAAAATAAAGTGCTTTCCTAGTTGATTGACGTTGTAACTTAAAAGGGTGGCCTTGGGGGTCCACACGTATATGAGGGGAGGCCTCACGCTGACCCTAAGGTAACTGCGCAGGCCAAGGAGGGTGAAGGACGCAGTTAAGGTTTTGGAGGGAGTTTCGCACTATAAAAGGTGGGGTTTCCACTCCATTTGGCATTGATGATTTGATATTGATATTGAGAGCTAGACTTCTGTCTACTTCAGCACGCCGGTTGTTTAGTCGGTCTGCAACACTGTTTAGTGCAAACTGAGTGTCTCCGATCGGAGATCTCACCCTTAGCCTCGGGGGACTTCGAGTGCCTGCCCTGGTAAGGTTATTTTCTTAGCATCATCCTTAGCTTCGGGGGACTTCGAGTGCCTGCCCTAGTAAGGTTATTTTCTGAGCAACATCCTTCAGTTTCAGTGGTAAATTGCAGTAGTTTCTGGTGGAGATTTGGCAGAGGAGATACCCCTTCTTGAGACTGCGCAGATCTGGAGAGATAGCATCAGATCCAGCCTTGGAGGACGCAGATCTGAGGAGATATTGGCAGATCCAGCCTTGGAGGACACAGATCTGGAGAGATAGCAGCAGATCTAGCCTTGGAGGACGCAGATCTGGAGAGATAGGACGCAGATCTGGATAGGGAGGACTCAGATCCAGTAGATCCAGGTAGGAGAGCCTCAGATCTGGGCAGGGAGGACGCAGATCCAGCAGATAGGATGCAGACCGAGCAAGAGAGGACGCATCCAAGCATCCAGTAGAGGACGCATCCACCAAGGAGGACGCATCCGATGAGCAGGCCCTGTGCCTTGAAATGCTTGTTTCCAACCCTGAGGAGTTGGTCATCTCATCCGGAGGACTGGTGGCCAGCGTTTCATCTGTCTTCTGCGCTGTCACTAGCAGAGACAGCGTTTTCACTTGTGAGGGCTTGACTGGTGGTGGAGCATCAGTTTCACATTTTCTGGGGTTTGTCTAGAGGATTGAGATCAGCCATCTTTCTAGTTTCCAGCTCATAGTTCCAGTGCATTCCAGCAGCAGTTCTTCATAGCAGTTCTTCAGCCAGCTAGGACGCTGTCCTTATTTGCAGCCATTATCTGTTCTGAGAGGGTCTCCACTTGCCTAGGGCAAGGATAGGTGCACTCATTCTGATTATCTTGTACTCCTATCTATGTGTTCTCAGATTAATAAAATGGCTTAGTGTTCTGGCATTCTATGTGTACTTGTTCCATGATCTGGTTCCAGCATTTTGTTTTATATATCTGTCTGGCATATTTCTGTGTATTACTGGTTATTTCCCTTTGGGGATATTACAGTGGTATCAGAGCTTGATTGGTGGTGGAGCATCAGTTTCACATTTTCTGGGGTTTGTCTGGAGGATTGAGATCAGCCATCTTTCTAGTTTCCAGCTCATAGTTCCAGTGCATTGCAGCAGCAGTTCTTCATAGCAGTTTCTTCAGCCAGCTAGGACGCTGTCCCTATTTGCAGCCATTATTTGTTCTGAGAGGGTCTGCACTTGCCTAGGGCAAGGATAGGTGCACTCATTCTGATTATCTTGTACTCCTATATATGTATTCTCAGATTAATAAAATGGCTTAGTGTTCTGGCATTCTATGTGTACTTGTTCCATGATCTGGTTCCAGCATTTTGTTTTATATATCTGTTTGGCATATTTCTGTGTATTACTGGTTATTTCCCTTTGGGGATATTACATGCGCTAGCAGTTAGGCAGCGGGAAACCTCAAGGGGTTTTCAGATTGATGGGGGATCGTGCACATCCCACCATTTGCGAGAGCATGATGCCACTCAGCATATGGCATCACATACACCCACACGCCCTACCATGCCTACCTTCTTGCCAGAGGACGCAGGGACAGCAGCACAGCGAGAGATGGATCCGGCTCGGATGGCTGACATTTTTGCAGAGTACCAGGCTTTCGGACCAGCGTTCATGGAGGCTCTCTCGTTCGGAAAATATGTCCAGATCCAGTATGGCATTAGACTCCGTGATCATCACCGGGGGCACCGGCATCATCATGGTGGAGACTACCACCGCACAGCTAGTAGAGATTATGTTCAGCTCCAGCGTGATAGTAGACCTCACAACTTTCACAGAGGGAACAAGCACTCACATGATAGGGGCTTACGGCGCACAGTGGATTGATTCCATCTACCGACATTTGACGGGTCATCCAGGCGCTCAGAAAAAGCTTGGGTGGACAAGTTGGATACCTCTTTCCAGCTTGACCGAGTATCGGAGAGGAAAACCATTAAAATGGTTACCTCGCACTTGGAGGATGAGGACACACAGGATTGCAGGGAGTTCGAGGATACACCTAGTGTGACACGGGACTCACCATCATTAGAGACCTCCTTGACCATGTCGGTTGATATCGTAGTGGAGGAGGTAGAGCCTACCCCGGTAGAGCCATCCACTGAGGTGATGACTGGAGCCATGTCTGAGTCTTCGGGTGGTAGCAGCACACGACAGATGGGTGAGGTATCAGGAGATATATCCATTATCGATGAGGCACTAGGAGATACAGAGGTATCGGATGATGGTCGCAGACAGCGGTATCATCGGCTTGGGACGGACCTTCGAGTTTTGAGGGAGAAGGCCGCGTCAGTACGGGAGACCATTTTGTTGCACGACCAGGAGCTGGAGGGTATGAGAGTGACTTGTGCCAAGTCGGCGGCCAAGTTGGTCCGCATTGGGGAACAGCTGGATTCCCTGATGGTACAACCAGAGGGCACGAGGGAGCGTCAGAGCATTCCCCTTCAGGCATGCTTTGATGGGACTAGCAGTGTTGTTGGGTCATCTCTTTCCGTTGGAGAGAGAGAGGCAGAGCCACCTAGTCAGGTCTCATATGTTGACTTGGATAGTGGTATGAGACGATTAGAGTTGCACAGGGTACAGCAGCCACGTGTTGAGGTTGGATGGCGAGAGATTTTGAGTTGGTACTCGATAGAGCGGGCTATGGAGATAGTGGTGGACCCAGGTGCAGTTCAGCAGGAGTTCCTAGGTGTTGAGCATACAGGGACCCCAGATTGGCATTGGGATCCAGGTGGGATCACCTATCATTTCCCAGGCAGGTCGGCTGACTATGCCTTGGAGAGTACAGTTGGCCTAGTAGCAGAGCATGTGCAGTTTGGGTCAGCTCCAGTGGCCAACCAGTTTATGGGTAGACTCCCTGGGTTGTCTTGGCATGACATTCATACACGGGATCACGGGGTGGTCAGCACACCTTGGCAGGAGCTTGTCGGAGGAGGTGGCATTGGCAGGCCACTAGATGGCACCTTGTATGGGGCCAAGGATTCTTCACCTTTGTGTGGGGCACAGAGGACGCAGCGAAGCCGAGCAGTGGTGGTAACACTACTGACCCATAGGGAGATTCACTTCTCGGACCCCTCGAGGAGGATTTGCAGTGATGATCCATTTGTCGGCGGGTATAGTGATGCGACGGTGGACATGATGATACCGATTGGTGGTAGTCCGATATGCAGAGGCACAGCTCTAGGACATCACATCCATGGATGTGTGGGAGCCTCTAGCAGTGATCAGTCGACTACCGGTAGACATGGAGCTACATGGTGGTGTACCGTAGTGTGTGGGACTGCATTGTGGAGTAGGAGTGCCCTACATCACATTGAGAGCACGCAGGGAGTCACAGATTCCTGGACACAGTCAGGGCACGAGACGGTACAAGGTGGTACAGTAGTAGCATGGGGTATCCAGCAGTATTCAGGGGTATGCCTCAGTGTGCAGTGGCATGTCGAGGAGTGTATGGATGATCAGTGGTATGCGAGGGCATACGGTGCTACACAGCAGGGACTTAGAGCATTCCTTCCAGAGAGACTCATGGGTAGGGACATCAGGCTTACCTTTGGGAGTAGTTCACCCAGGATCGATGGAGAGACAGAGGAGCGATACTTGGCGGTATCTGTGGGGATTCACACACCTGATTCACTTCGACATCACTCACAGGTACAGTTGATTATGTTTTCGACCTTTGGCACTTTGGGCGTGAGTAGCAGGGTACGCGAGGTTCACCCAAGATATTTGGATGACACTCAGTACACTAGGCGAGAGACTTCTCAGCAGTGGCACTGGGTTGGTGTGCTAGTTGACAGCCACAGGTTGGGGTATGAGATGATCCTTTGCAGAGGTGATGCATCAGTCATCACTGAGCCTACGCTTGGGGAGCAGGTCATGAGGGAAACATGCATCATTTTTCCCTCAGGGCATGTCGAGATCATGCATGAGCAGAGGATACGGGGTACAGCAGAGGTAGTATCCCAGTATATGTCTGGGCCCCAGACACTGTATCGACACTTTGTCGAGAGGGTGGATATGCAGCTAACCGCGAGGTCAGCCATTGAGGAGGAGCAGTCAGCTGCATTGACATCGAGTACGGTGACAGCTGTTACAGATCCATATCCTCTGGAGGTGTTGGAGGTTGATGGGATTGTTATGCAGGGGGCTAGTAGACAGCAGGAGCTGTTGGATATGTTGGAGCATCCATCTTTGGGTTGACACTGGGATGAGGCGCAGATAGATGTACTCGCAGTCAGCAGAGCTGCAGCGTTTTTAGTGGGTAGCACTCTCCAGGAGTACATCGATGGAGCTTGCAACATACCTTGCCCACTTTTGCCCATTATAGAGAGAGGGGCTTCCTTCTACAGGCAGCTTCCATTGACAGACAGGGTAGAGCAGTGGGAGTTGATTACAGGTTGGCGGCAACATCCCAGGCCTGTTCCATATACCGTTGTTGTTGCTACATCAGATTCTTCTTCTAGGATGGACTGGCGGGAGATCATGAGTTGGTACCCTCTAGATGGTACGGTATTATTCGTAGGGTGCACAGTCGAGCAGGGGCCCTTGGACATAACAGAGGTTATAGATTCCAGCTGGCAGGGCAGCACAGGACATCATTTCTTCAGCACTCCATCTCGGTTTCAGGAGAGCAGGATCAGCATGGGATTGAGTCACCACTTGGATTGGAGAGAGGTGATGAGCTGGTATGCAGTTGGAGGGGTAGCATATGCGGCTACAGGTACAACGCAGCAGGAGCCCGAGAGCATTGATGCTTGCTGGTGGTCTTCACTGCTTAGAGCATTAGTCATAGCCAGAGGCGGTGCACAGTCCGAGCCGTGGGACTTGTGCGATTATTGGCCACAGTGGCGATGGGATCCGGGAGGACTATTGATTGGATGGTACCATGAGAGGCCAGTTTGGGATCCTGGCATTGAGATATCCCTTCGTATCAGGGTGATGCAGGAGACAGAGAGGTTTCAGTGGGACCCAGGCACATTTTGCAGTATTGGTGGGGAGCATCAGCTAGAGAGTAGGCTTGTTCAAGCGTTGCTTGAGGACAAGCAATTTTTTCCGGATGAGGATGCCACTTGGGAGAGCGAGCAGATTTTACAGCATCCATCACTTCAGTTGCTTGAGGACAAGCAACGTTTTGCCGGGGGAGACTGTAATATTCCTAATTAGCATTGCTAATTGGAATATTTCATTTTTGTTTAATTTTGCCGCTTTAGCTAAAAATAATAAATAAAGTGAGAAATAAGAGGGGTTACCTCACTTTAGTCACCTCACTTTATAAATAAAGTGTTTTTCCTAGTTGATTGACGTTATAACTTAGAGAGGGGGCCTTGGGGGTCCACTTGAGTATGAAGGGGAGGCATCAGGCTGACCCAAGGTTAACTGCGCAGGCCAAGGAGAGTGAAGGACGCAGTCAAGGTTTTGGAGGGAGTTTAGCACTATAAAAGATGGGGTTCTCACCTCATTTTGGCATGTTGGATTTGATATTGATATTGAGAGCTAGACTTCTGTCTGCTTCAGCACGCCGGTTCTACGCAGTCTCTTTATGCAGCAAATTCTGTGTGTTGCAGTCTTGGGGTTTCATCAATTTTAAGCTGTTTTGAGCATGGGAGGCCTATTTAACTAGGCTAAAGGCATTTGTTTCTAAAAATATTTTGCATGCATGTCCTATATTACATATAATAAGGGAAAAAACTATTATTTTCCACTTTTATAACTCCATCTTTAGAAAATAACATTTTTGGGGCCAATATTACTGCTTTTCCCCAATTGGAGACATTGTATGAAGACATAGTTTTCTGTTGTGATTGTGATTTGATGGATATGTGTTTTAATACACTATATAATCTGATTTCTTGCTGCTCTCCAACTTTTTAATACCTTAGGGTATTCTTGTTGTTGTATAAAATCCCTATTTTGGGATATTACAGATTGATTAGATTAATCATCAATCATAGCCTAGTTCAATACAACTTAACTTGGGATGGTTTCATGACGGCCCTAGAGAGCATTCAAAACCCTGTAATCCAACATCCCGCAATTGCGGAGAAAAGCCAGTAGAATCCTGCCCCGAAAAGAAAAAGGACTGCCCATTCAAAGGTTGAACCCCGTAAATGCAGGAAGTCTGTAAGAATTGAACTAGCCCAAAGGATGTCTGCAAATACTCAAGATGAAAGAAACCAACCTGCGGAGGTAGCCAGTCTAGTTAGGATAAGAGACTCTAAATCCAAAGAAGAGGCACCCGGTTCAGAAGAAGAACCTGAAGAAGAGGTTGAATCAAAATCAGAACCTGAAGAAGAGGCACTCGGTTCAAAAGAAGAACCCGAAGAAGAGGCCAATCCAGAACAAGAACAAGAATAGAATTATAATAATGAATTGGAAATTGAAGCAGAACTAGATTTTGAGACAGAGATGGCCGAGGTCCTGGAAAATCTTAATTTATATATGCAACCTAGAGAACCACTTAGTCTCAGCACAATGGAAACACAAGTCCTAGAGAATTCCGGGCATATAGAAACACCACCATCTCCAGATGTTGCGGACACAAAAATTGTTCAGGAATTCGACAACCAATCTGGTGACACGATTCCATTGGAATACAGCCATGAGGACTATCAGAAGTTTGCAGACATAGAAGTTAGTCACCAGTCAGACAATTAGTCAGGCGATACGGTTCTTTTGGAACACAACCCTGATGACCAACAAGCAACACTAGAAACCATTGATAAACCTGTTAGTGGAGCGGACGCTCCTCAAAAGAGCCAAGTATCTGGAGCAAAACTTAATAAGCTGTGACAAAAATACTAAAAGCTCTAGAAGACAGTCAGAAAGCTACGATGAGAAGCTAAAAACTGTAAAACTCAGAACACCGCTCCTAAGGTAACTTCTGTAGCTACACAAACAAGAATATGCAAGAATAAATCAATAGGAATTCAAACTAAACTCGCTCCCACTTGAACAATAGCCACCCAGGTTAATTTTCATGAAAACTTGGTAAATGCGGTTGTTCAAACGGAGGGTTGGTCCTCCCACAATAAGGAAATAAAAACTGAAGAGGTATTCTCTCACAACATCGGCACTCAGACAGAAGGGAAATCCAAGGAATTTTTGTCAAGGAATGACCCTATTATTTTAAAACTTCGAGAAGAAATAATGCAAGCCTAGCTTTCTTTAGAGCAACATCAACAACAAATAGTCTCCCTGCAACAATACGAGAAGTTACAAAAACAATTGAGGGAATTAGCCCTAGTAGAGAGTGAGACTTTTGATAAGGCTAGACAGGGAGAAGAAAAATTGAAGAAGAAAAAACTAAGCTGAACAGCGTCAGAGATCAGTTGGACACTATTTGTTCATTATATTCAGATATCTTGACCTGTCGATCTCCTGCTACGAACTATGCCTTATTTTTATTAGAACAATATTTATTGTTAAAAATCAAAGCTGTTAGAGCTGGCAAGCCAGTCGAGCTGAAAAAAACGGAGGATTTTATAAATTGCTGTAAGACACATGGAGTAAAGTTCCAAAGCCTTCTTTATGAATTTTATTTGCATAATTTCATATTAGATAAAGAAGTGGATGTGAATCCTAGCCCTTTTATTGGAGATATTCAATTTCAGGCTTTTATCTCTTTTGCAGTCAACCAACTCAAGCGGTTTAAGGCTTATAATTCATTCCAAAGACAGGAACACAACTTAAATTTTTTGGTAAGAAGTGAACCTACTCACCCTTTGCAATTGTTTACTAAGCATAAAATACTGATGACACAGAAAGGCGTGCTTTAAAATTTTATGGCCCATACATAAGGAAATTGTCCAGGAAGGAATAGCATATTTCCTATCCATTCAGGAAAGATCCTTGGTTGCATCCAAAATGAGATGGATGGTTTCAAGAAAAAATGTTAAGGAAAGATAACGATTTAATTATGGAAATTTCAAAGCCGCTGCAAGATGGTTAGTCCCATACAACAATCTTCTCTTAAAAGAAGGACCCTATTGGGTGGGATGTCGCTTTAGAGGCCCCATTATTTGGTATCCTCCTGAAGGGTATCATCATGACTATGAGTTACCTGAAGGACAAGAAGTGGCAGCCTTTGCAAACCTGACACGAAATCATGGTCTCAGGCCTATTACAGATAGACCTTCTCCAACCTACTCCTTAACTTCTTTGCATAAGAATTATTTATTTTTTATGCGGACATGAAAAAAGGTAAGCAGGGGAGTATGCTGAGCCTTGCAATAGGTATGTATTTACTCTTGATTACTGTCCTTTTTCCTCTTCCTTTTCCATCTTATGCCATGATATAATAATATAATGAAAGGATTTTGGTGAAGAATGAATGAAAAATGATCCTGATATGATTTAACCATCCAAACTAATTCTCGTTGCTTTTTATGCTGAAAATAACAGAAGGAATAGCAGGACTTAATCATGGGAAAGAAGATGCGGTCGAATCAAAGATAAATCAGTAAGGATTAGTGCAAGAATGAACAAACTGTCCGAGGATAACATTTTTTCATGGATCCCTCAGGATCCCCTGATCCTGAGGGATCACACTTATCTTTCCTTTTAGCTATAAAGGGATAGGGAGAGCTAGTTCTAAAATATGATGTATCTTTCACTTTTGCATAATTCGTAATTTTAATTCATAGATCGTAGTTCTAAATAACAAGATCATATTGTGATGTCAATCAACTGTGATGATTAATATATAATTCACATTGCTATTCATTCAAATATTCTAAAGTAGTTAAGCAGTATTCTCCGGTGGCTAAGGGCCCGGTCTCTGGTGAATCTCACTGTTGTTCCCTGTGTTATAATTTTCCATTTATTGCAAGTGTATTATGCTTTTCCGCTTTACAGTTGATAATTCAGATTTCTGGTATTTATTTCCATTGAATACGCATTTCCAATTTATTTCCTTAAGGAAATAGTTGCTAGTTAAAAGAATTGGTTTTGATTACATAAAGCATAAATAGTTATTTCCAATACTTTCCTTCTGTTCAATAGTTTAGATCCATCTGAAAGAGCTCGATTAATGCTTCAGTGCTCTCGGGTGATTATCATTTGAATTAGTTGAATTAAGAATGAATCATAGTTTTGGGTTATAATGCTTAGATGAATCACTTTCTTTAAAGCGTCAAGATTTATGATTGCATATATATTAAACGATTGTATTTAGCATTACTCTTTGTATGAATAGCTTGCACATATTGTGTACACGCTTGAGATAAAAGGACTTACCCTGGTTGATAATTAATGTGAGGCAATTAGGAGTTTTTAAAGACACCTGTTAGCACCCAACACTATACAAACTGACTTTGTTCTAAATATAAAGTTGCAATGCATGCCTTTTGTGTAGGTTTCACATTATGGAGTTCAAATTATTGCTCCATTGTAGTATCCATGTTATCATATCCTTTCCATCAAACTTCATCATATTGATATTTGGAATATGGTGGGTTTTCGATCCATTGTTAGAGTATATGAAAGCATGATTAACATTTCTTTTGTTCTCATGATTAATTTCCTCTATTACCTTTTCACCAATAGGAAGATTTTCTTGTAGAAAATTTGTCAAAATTTCCTTCAAACCTTCAAGTTTTTCTTCTATACCATCAATCTTAGTTTCCATGCCATCCATCTTAGCTTCCATGCCACCTTTTAGTTCATCTTTGGTTGCTCTTTGTGAGAGAAAAATTTGTTGCACTTGGTCCCATAATTTTAATATATTGTGTTGAAATTATTCATCTTCATGCGTCATAGTAGAATTTTATGAGGGGTTAATGGGTGTAGAATTACTATTTGGAGGCATTTTAGAAACAAATGCTAGGAGCAGCAACATTTCCATATTTATAGTTGTGATTCGTAGACTTAATTTTTTCCATAATTTTGCCTTCAAATTTTCTTGCCACCCTGAATGCCTTCTACAATGAATCAGTTTCCCAAAGGTGAACCTCATGTTGTATTTTATCCTTTAAATTTCCTATGAAGACATCAATCCTATGCTCCTCTGGAATATCTACTACCTTGATTTTCAGTTTTTGGAAGTCCTCAATGTGTTCCATCATTGAAAACTTTTGTTTGAGATTTATCAATTGTCTAAGAATGTTTTGTTATTTGTATCCTCATAATGTGCTATCATTTCCTCCGTAAAAATTGACCAAGTGACAAGTGGTTTACGAGAACAAAGCCATCGATACTATACAAACTGACCTTTTTTCTGAATATAAAGTTGCAATGCATGCCTTTTGTGTAGGTTTCACAATATGGAGTTAAAAGTATTGCTCCATTTGTAGTATCTATGTTATCATATCCTTTCCATCAAACTTCATCATATTGATATTTGGAATATGGTGGGTTTTCAATCCAACGTTAGAGTCAATGAAAGCATGATTAACATTTATTTTGTTCTCATCATGAGTTTCCTCTACTACCTTTTCACCAATAGGAAGTTTTTCTTGTAGCAACTTTGTCAAACCTTCCTTCAAACCTTCAAATGTGTCTTCTATACCATCGATCTTAGCTTCCATGCCACCTTTTAGTTCATCTTTTTTTTCCCTTTGCGAGAGCGAAGTTTGTTGCACTTGGTCCCATAATTTTTATATATCGTGATGCCATTATTCCTCTTCATGCGTCATAGTAGATTTTTCTGAGTGCTTAATGGGTGTAGAATTCCTTTTTGGAGGCATTTTAGAACCAAATACAGATATATATGCTTCAATGTTCCCTTGGAACCATTTCAAACTGATTTTTTCAAGAAAAAATTATGTAAATGTTTTTAAAAAATAAACATCTTTTTCTTTCTTTTAGGAACTTGATATTGAAATGGTTATAACTATGTAATTTATGATCTCGAAGATCTAAAATTTAGTCTTGTGGTATCCCTTTGAGTCTTCTTTCCAATGCCACAGGTTAGACTTAATTTGAATTCTTCAAGGTAAAGTTATTCCCAATCTCCCACAATGACCTAATTATGGGATGGTTGAGAAGAGAGAACTTGTACGGTGTGCCGCATGTCGCTGTTTTTACTTTCGGCCCTAAAATCTAGGCATAAGAAACTACATTCCGTGCAATTTCAACTACTTTTTACAAAATTTCAATTTGATGTCTGAAATGAAAGTTATGACGCTTTCCCTCGACCAACTGTTTGAGATGAAATTCTAGAGCCTGCAAAAACCATACATTCCTCATACCATATCTCCGTAAATTTACTGTAAAAAATATCTGAAATTTTTGCATGATGTTCCTCCGGATTTAAGCTCAAATGGGTTTTTCTTTCAATTTATGAAACTTCATAGAAAAAATATTATAGCGAAAATTCCAAGATGACCTATTTGGAGCAGCAAAAACATAAAATCCAAAGCTCTCATGCCAAATGTTATGAAGCCAAGTCACAAAATAGAAGAACATATAGATCTACGACTTAGAAATCAGCCTCTTCGAGGGGGAAACTTCCTTTACATTAGATAAATGAAAAATTATTGGAAGATACAAATGAAAAAACCTAATTTCTATATATAGGAGTCTAAGGGGTCCCAAACTAATCAGAGCCTACATAATGTAAGGGCACAATGATAACAATAGTGGGCTTCTATGGGGCGCAATAATACAAATATGGGGACTACATGGGAACAAAAATAAAAATAAGGGGGTTACACTAACAATAATAATAATGGGTTATACTAGTATTATAGGGACCTAATAGAAATAAATGGACAATATATAGAGTTGGAGTGATAAGAAATTTTTGTGACCCTCTACTACCACTGAATTCAACACTAAGGCCATAAAAAACATATTTCCTACAACCAGTCATGATCAATAAGAAAATATGGGGGGTGGGTTCAATAGGAGAGCACCTACAGACACCATAATGATTCATTTCCACCCTCCTATAGAAGAAATATTTAGGAGGCATCAATGGTTATGCTTATTTGAATTGTTAAAAGGATATGATGATGAAGTTGCCTTTGAGTTTTCTATGGATTTTAATTCTCAATCAGATGTGAGTGCCACAATTGTAATAAGAGGGTTAGCAATTACCATAAGTCCTAAAGTGATTAGTAGAGTAACCACACTGCCCCTAGGCATCAAATGGAATAGGGAAGATAGGGCCACTAGTGCCACTACAAAGAAAATTTTCTTTAGATCCAGGGAGAGACCACTGGAAGATAAAAATGGGGTTAGGAGACAAATTTTTCCTTACCCATGGGATGAGGTAGCCATTAACATCTTAGGATCCATATACTATGAAGGAAGATTAAGTTTAGTGTATGGATATCACTTTAGGCTGTCGCATGAGCTCAAATACCAAGAAAATATGCCCCTTAGCTAGAGATTGAATGTACCTTACTTCCTCCTCTAGTCTATCAAGGACATGAGCTAGAATTCAGAGAAGGGAAGCATAAACAGTTAGCCCATCATGGCCTTATTAAATTCATAGTGGAGGATTCCCTTAAAAACTTAAGAATTCATGTCCCATGGTCCAAATTCATAGATATGGACAAAGAGGCACTCATAGGAACCCAGAGGATTACTCTTGGGGAAACCCTTGAATCTAGCATTGGTGGTAGAGACACCAGGTCAAAGGAAGAAGAGACAAAGAAGATAACATAAATGGAAAAAGATGAAGAGAAATAAGAAGAGTAAGAGGTAGAATAAGGAGATGGTGAGGGAGAAGAGGAAGAAAAGTTATAAGAGGAGGACCTAAGTCCTAAACATATGATTGATTCAAAAGATACTAAGATATCCCCTCAAAAAACTAGTTTGTCACCAGGGAAAAATAAGGATGAGGTGGTTACCACTTTAGCTAATCCTATGAAATCCAAGAAGAAAAGGCCCATACAAGCCCCTATCTACATTAAAACAGTGAAAAACACTAGAATAAGACAAGGCAGACTCTAGACTCCCACAAAAGTTCCAACTACCATTAAGGGGTCCCCAAGTAAAAAAGGAGAGGAGGTCCGGATGAGGGCAAGATTGAGGAGGTCACCTCTCCAAAGACAAAACCTAAGGCTCCCATAGTGTATGTAAGGAGGTACAACACCATAGTATCACCCTTCAAGAAACTAGAAGCACCCACTAACATCCAAAGAGAAGGAAATAACATGCTACAGGAAAAACATATCATGCTATAAGAAACTCAAAATATGCTACAAGAAGAGAAGGATGGGAAACAAGAAGAGAATAAGAAAGAAATTGAAAGGAATAATTCAAAAATGGAAGGAAAAGAGGTGGAAGAGGGGGTACAAAATGAACACCAACTCCACAAGACAGTAGCCTCCCCACAAAACTTTTAAAGACAAATCACAGTATTTTAGAAACCTACCCTGCAACCTAATTTGGAATCCTATTATAAGTTCATTGAGGGAGGAAGTCCGATCCCTGATAAATTCACAATCCCCCTCATACATGAGCTAGAGATAGAAATAGGGTGCACCCACAGGTGGATGAAGATATCCAAATCAAATGATTTTGGGATGTGGGGTTGATGGAAGAAAGGCTCCTTGAAATGGGAAAAGATTTGGTTTATGTAAGGCTCAGAGAATTTGTGGTGAAAGAAGAAATGCAAGAAATTCAAGAAGAAAGCATGAGGCTGCATGGGCATCTGCAAGAAAAGGACAACCAAATTGCCACCATGGCCAACCTTTGCATGGAGGCCATGCAATATAGACAAACTTCAAAGTCCTAAGCAGTTTACCTAAAGGAGCAATGGTTGTAATTCCAAATCAAAACCTTAGCTCAACATGGCTCCCTACCATTTCAAACATATAGACAGTTCATTGATTTCTGCAAATAGTCTAGTGTAGGAGAGAAGGCTAGGATGACTGAATTCTATACGAACAAACTCATTTTAGATGATATGAACAATTGGGACCCAAATTCGAGGTTGGGTGATATGAAATCAATGGCTCTAGCATCTTCGCTAACACATGAAGAAGAGAGAGCAACAGAGATTAAAAGAGTCATGGAAAGAGAAGAAAGAGAACCTCTAAATATCATAGGAGAACTAATAATCTCGAGGGGGATAATTAGTAATAATAAATTATTCTCAAATTATGATGTACTGACACCTAGATACATTGAGACACAAGGTCAAGCCATTGCACACTTTTATGATATATCGAGGTTACTAGGAGAAGAGATTTTGCATAAATTCCAAAGAAGATGGTATACCTTACAACTTAGCCTACAATTGAGGGAATATCATTCTCCATAGAGAATGAGGAATGCATTGGAAATAGAACCCTTATACAAACAAGCTATGGAGATAATGAATATACAATGGATATGCTTGAATCTCAAGCCACCTGTGATGTTGGGGTTGCATGAAGGGAGAGATTAGACATAGGAACAAAAAGGAGTTGGCTGAAGAAGAAAGGAATGTAGGAGTCCACCCACAAGAAGGTACTCCCTCTTTTATATCTTGGGATGTCATAGAGGCCACCAATGACTGAGGTTCTTAGAGGATGAGAAAAAATTTCAGTAGGGGGTGATGATGAGGCCCATCATTAGGTATGATTTAAGGGGTTAAAATTCCATACTTCATCTATTAAGTTACCTCTCTCTCACACTTATTTACATTTTTGTCATATTATGCTTAATGAGAAGGGCGTATGATGTTTGTCATGTCTTGTTGCCTAATATGAATTAATTACAGGAAATGGTGCCATTTTTTATATATTTCCCACCTAAGGGCTCGGAGTAGACAACAATGAGAGGTTGTGGGAGGTTTGTCCACCTACCTAACTCTCTCAATCAGTCAATATCACACTGAGATATCTCCCAACAACTCGAAGGAAAAGGTATCCAAGCAAAGGGATACTTATGAGGAGAAAAGCTCTACTCTTCCCAAGATCAAGGAGGACTTATTCCTACTTTTTAGGGTGTTGTTGGTAGCTATCAATTTGAATAAATAAGCACACGTAAGAGCTCATTAGGGTTCAAACTTTGTATTTAGCTAGGTAGCTCTTGAGATTTGATTTAGTGTTATTTTTATTGTCATATGATGTACTAGAATTTTTTTATGCAATGACCTATTTACTGTTTCATTCAACTTGTAATTTCATGTAAAATTCAATCTAATTATGATCCGAATGGAAAATGGCATCCACCCATGGTATTCATCTACCCATGTTATCCATCCACCATGGAATTTACCCATAGTATTGTAAATGTTATTGACCCATGGTATTCATCCACCCATTGTATTTATTCACCCATGGTATTGTAAGTGACATCTATCTATGATATTCATCCGCCCATGGTATTGTAAGTGGTATCTATCAATGGTATTGACCCATGGTATTGTAAGTGGTGTCTACCCATGGTATTGACCCATGGTATCCACCTATGGTATCTACACATGGTATTCTATCTCAAAAAAAAAGAGAGAACAAAGCAAATAAAACCACAAAGAAACTTGTTTTATTAAAAAAAAAAGAGAGAACAAAGCAAATAAAACCAAAAAGAAACTTGTTTTATTAAAACAAAGAATAACTGTAGAAGCTACATTGTGGTGGACAATCTGTCCTTTTACGAACTGAGGCTTTTTATTTATAGCCTTTTTTGATTTACAATACCATGTGTAGATACCATAGGTGGATACCATGGGTCAAAACCATGGGTCAATACCATGGGTAGATACCACTTACAATACCATGGGTAAATTCCATGTGTGGGTGAATACCATGTGTGGATACATACCATGGGTGGATGAATATCATGGATAGATGTCACTTACAATACCATGGGTGAATAAATACAATGGGTGGATGAATACCATGGATCAATTAAATTTACAATATCATGGGTAAATTCCATTGGTGGATGGATAACATGGGTAGATGAATACCATGGGTGGATGCCATTTTCCATTCGGATCATTCCTCCCTCCTTAAGAAGCAATGGTCCCCATTGTGTGAAGTTCCCTCCTGATAATCCTTTGTTGAATATGAAGAGCCACTGAAGAGAAGGTTTTTTTTTAGTTAACCCATAACCGTGATGAACGAAGATCCGAGGATAGAGATGCCCTGTAATGCTTGTGACCAACTGTGATATTGACAGTGTGCGGCCTAGCAAATGGACTTTGATGAAGTGTGGGTTTGTGGATGAACCAAAACCATGAAAAACGAAGATCCGAGGATAGAGATACCCTGTAATTCTTGTGACCAACTATGTTACTTACAGTGTGCGGCCTAGCAAATGGACTTCGATGAAATGGATTTTGTGCGGTTGACCCATAACCGTGATGCTGATTGTTGATGAAGTAGCAGGTGCCTACATAGCTTGAGGTGGGAGGGCACATCTCCAAATAACCCAAGCCGAACATTTCTATGTTGAAACTGATGAATGTGAAGCAGGTGCCTACTAAAGCAGGGTGGGAGGGCACATCTCCAAAGGGAACCCGCTTCAAATGCTGCTCCAGATTTAAAATTAGCATAACTCGGTCAATATAACTCGGAATATTTATTATAACCTATTTTTGGAAATGGAATGATCATTCTGCATCTTCTCATGTGCTTGAAACCGTTATCTAGAGACTCTAGACTCTCATATTCGCGCTGAAACTGTCTCGCCGTCACAAAATTTCTGAAACAAATCGTTGATTTTAAATAAACAACAACTCCCACATCTGGACTCTGATTCAATCGATTTTTTTTTTGCAATTGGGTGATTTTTCGAGGGGAGATTAGATATATAGCTATTTATTTGAAATTTTGCAATGAAAATTGTGAAAAATGACAGGAGAGCCGTTGTCCATGAATTGTCGTCAGAACATTTTCTGCAATATTGTTGATTTAGAATCAGCGATATCTCCCTCATCTGAACTCCAATTTGACCGATTTTTTTTTTGAATTTGCGTATATTTTTGCAAGGAATCCAGATTTAGTCTTATATTTTGTAAATTTTTCACCAAAATTTTCTTATCTGATCTTCAAACTCGCCGCCCAAGAAATTCATGGAGTTTGCTGAAGATTGCTACCAAAAATTGAAACTAAAATATGCTTCAAACCCTCATTCCCATGGATTCGTAACCTGAATCTGATACCAGTGATCCGAATATTGGGGGGAGGCCCCCAAGATCTAAGAAAATTAAAATAGATCTAACAAGATCTGTAAAACTAGAAAGCCAGAAAAAAAGAGAGAACACAAATAAAATAAAACCACCAAGAAACTGTTTTATTAAAACAGAGAATAACTATAGAAGCTACATTGTGGTGGACAATTTGTCCTTTTACGAACTGAGGCTTGTTATTTATAACCTTTTTTGAGTTACAATACCATGTGTAGGTACCATAGGTGGATACCATGGGTCAATACCATGGGTAGATAACACTTACAATACTATGGGTAAATTCCATGTGTGGGTGAATACCATGTGTGGATACATACCATGGGTGGATGAATATCATGGATAGATGTCACTTACAATACCATGGGAAAATAAATACAATGGGTGGATGAATACCATGGATCAATGACATTTACAATATCATGGGTAAATTCCATGGGTGGATGGATAACATGGGTAGATGAATACCATGGGTGGATGCCATTTTCCATTCGGATCAAATTCTAAAATTAAATAAAACCATATTGTCTACTCTTTTTTTGCAGTAAGGAAGGAAGGAGCTTTGGAGTGGCCTAAGAGTCTCTTCTAACCGTGAATTCAGAGTTGGGGGTCAAATGAATATTATTCTAGACTAAAAGGGCAAAAAGGAGCTAAACTGGAGTGAAGAGGTGACCTACAACGATGTTCAGGATGTTGCTACAGGATGACCCGTAATTGCTACAGGAAGTGCTTCAGGAAACATGACGAGAGGGTTTTGAGGATGGAAAAGGTGCAAAGAAGGTGTGGAAAGGTGAGAGAAGGTGGAAATAGGTGAGGGAGAGGTGACCAACACCTATAGCCAAACTCATGACCCTTGGGAGGCCTGGTTTGCACTTGGAAGGTGGCTCACACTAATGGTGAAGGAGGTTTCAAAAAATATGGTTCTGATGGAAGCTTTGGATGTTGGAGAGAAGAAGGATGACTATGATGAAAAGGGTCCTTTCCCTGTAGCTATAGACAACCCTAAAATCGCTACACACATTCATGCATTGACTATTAACAAACTAACATGTAAAAAAGTGGAAAGGATGAGTTGAATAGAAAACCTTACTTAACCTATGCTAAAATATAATCTAAACACAAAACCAACTCCTAAATTACAGTAAGAATATTATGACCATCATAATCACACTATCTAACTTTTCAAGAAATCATAAAAAAACTACTTTTGATCTATGGTTGGATATCCTCCTCCTCAAGCTCCCATGAAAGAGGTGACAAAGAGAGGCTACAAGCACAATTTTGATGGGGCCTTTTTTGCTACTATAATGCAAAGAGACTAAACACAATACTGAAAAATAAAGAGAGAATATAAATACACAACGTGGAACTAGCCAATGGATTGGGCCCTAACCCAAAATCATCAGCCCTCTGAGACTAAATCAATGATGGGACAAGAAGCTTCTCATTATCATTGCATAAAAATTTATAGTACATCATATGATAGTAAAAAATAACACTAAATTAGAGCTCAAGAGCTACCTATCTGAATATGAAGTCTGAATCCTAATGAGCTCTTGCATATTCTTATTTATACAAATGGGTAGCTACCAATAACTCCCTAAAAAGTAGGAATAAGTCTTGCTTGATCTCGATAAGAGTGGATAAGTAAAGATGACTAGCCCTTGGGAGTTGCAACACTCTTGGTGCAATACCAGGGCTCACTAGTCATCATGGTTTACTATGTTTGACTATAGTCAACTATGCTTTGTTATAGTTAACTATGGTCAAAATGGTTGACTATAGTTAACTATGCTTGACCATAGTCAACTATGGTGAGTTGTAGTTAACTATGGTCAGCATTGTTAACCATAATCAACTAAAATTGGAAATGGTAAATATGGATAACCGTAGTTAACCATGGTTAGTCATGGTAAACCATAGTCAACCATGGTAAACCTTAGTCATTCATAGTTAACCATGGTAAACTTTAGTCACCCATGATGAATCTTGGTCAACCATGATTAGCCGTGGTCATATTTGGTCAATCATAGTTACCATAGTCAATCCTAGTTGAGCATGGTCAATCCATGCTTAAGCATGATTAATAAGGCCAACCATTGTCAACCATGGTTAAAATAGTCAAATTTGGTCAACCAAGGTCACCATGATGATCCTCATGGTCAACCATACCCATCCATTATTAACATGGGCAATCATATTCTACCAAAGGAAACTATGGTCAAATTGGTCAAACCATGTAGAACCATGGTCAACATGGTTGACTATAGTTAACCATAGTTTGACCATGGTGAACATGGTTTACTAAGTTTGACCATAGTTTTCCATGATTTATATGGGTAACTATGGTTAACCAAATATGGTTATAGCTAATCATGGTCAACTATTTTATCATAGAAAATTATGGCCAACAATGGCCAAGTTGGTCAAACCATGAACCCCCATGGTTAACATGGTTTCCATGGTTAATTATGGTTGACTAATATTGACATGGTTAGCTATGGTTCACTATGTTTTATGAGGTTTTACCATTATTGACCACAATGTCTACTGGTGACTATGGTTGACAAAAAATGGTTGTGTTTGCTCATAGTTGACTATGTAGACCATGGTCAATTATGATTGACCATGTGTTAATCATGGTTTTCCAAAGTTTATCATGGTTGGCTAAGGTTAATCATATTCAACCATGAGAATCATAGTCAACCATGGGCAAGATTTTTATGTTGGAAACCAAAATAATATTAAGTGGGGAGGTGAATCAACAATATGCAAATTTTAAATGATTATTTAGCTAGTAAAAAACATTCAATCTACAAAAACACATCAATCACATAAGAATGGAACATGTGATGTTTACATGGAAATACATATGGGATAAAACCACAAATATACTTTGAATTTTAGTGTAAATTCAAGCTCCAACTTCAACTTACATCAATTTATGTAGGCACGAACCTATAGGAGGCTCCAACCCCCTTTTCTTTGCAAGCACCAACTTACTGGAAACACCAACTCCCACTATTTCTAGGCACCAACCTACTGATATTTTTAGGCACCTACATGAAGGAGACACCAATCCCATGATAAATAATTTTTAATATTTGTTCTACCAAAATTCCCTAATCTTCTCTTTGCAAATTAGAGAAAATTTTAGCCTAAAGTGCCCATGAAATTTTCATGTAATTCCTATGTCATATTATGTAAACCAATCAAAATTATTTCAATTTAAAAAGGGACACATGTAATATTTTGGAGGGAAAAGAAGAAAATTATTTTTTTACTATACTTTTTGTTTATTTCCTTATAAGTTTACTCAAATTTCAAGTGTAGACATTCGGATGTAGAATTAAATTGAACATGTTTTTTTAATGTATCTTCATTTTTTATCAATTTGGGTCTTCTCGAAAGTATGGATAATGGGTACTCGTTGGATGTGGAATTCAATTTTGCATCCAATGAGTTTCTACACTTGTATTTTGAGTAAACCTATAAGGTGATAAGCCAAAAATACAATAAAAAAGTAGTTTTATAATTCTTATTTTATTATTCTAATTATTATTTTATTATTTTTCCTTTGGAGGCCACTTTTAGCCTAAAATTTACTCTAATGGCACCCTATTCATCTCGAATTCTCTACAATTTTCTTATGTGCAATGACTTTTAATTTCACCCAATCTCCACTTACAATCTTTGCTCAACTCTTCTATGCACACTCTGTCTTTTATTCGCTTTAGATTTATGACATTCAACAACTTCAACTTTATCTTAATTCTTGTGAAAACTAAATTTATTTCTCTCTCTTTTTCATTAGTTTCAGTCCAATTACGAACTAAAACTTATATAGATTTTGTGTTTTTTTTCTCCTCCTGAAAATTGTCAAAATTTCATTTATCTTATGCAATATTTTCACCTTGACAATCATGAGGATACAAAATGCTTCAAATTTTCTTCTCATTTGATTCTTAATAAATAATATGGATCGATTTCCCATTCAACAGTGCAGTGTTCTTAACACCTTCTCTTAACTTCTTACAGTATTCATAAATTTAATAATGCACACATCCTATACATGAACCCCTTATTTCATAGCCCCTCTACTAGGAGGCTTAAATTAACCCAGCCATATGTGACTGTGGTCTCGGAACTAAGTTCCTAGGCCCAAGCCTCTTTACATCGCTTCTCCATCAGGCACTTACCTAATATCTCCATGTGACCAATACCAATGACTAGGAATACAATATCTCAAATATTTGGATATCCAAATTATCCTTGGTATTACCACAACACTCCAACCCAATGACCAATAGGCCAATAGACTCCTGGGCACTGATTCCTTAGTCCAAAGTGACTGAGTTTCATGAAAAAGATATGGTACTTTTTCTATCGACCGTTCATCGATAATTAACATTTATTTACACCTCTTTCTGCTCTAACTATGGAAGGCCGATAGGCTAATAAGCCCATGGGAAATCACCTACTAGCTCCTTTGACTGAAATATGTGATCACTGCCTTCCTACTCACTGCTCTATCACTCACCACTCGACCACTCTTCCTGTCACCATCCATTGTTCACAACCCCTACAGAACATGTGGTGGGAAGTGGTTGATGGCCCCATTGCATGAAATCATGAGAAATATAAAAATAGTTAGACATTACGATCCCTTAGAAAACAAGTCCTTGGTGCAGATTCTAAGGCATCCCAAGCTACCATATCATTCCCATGTGCACTAATTGAATATTTCCACATATCCTCTACTGAATTTACTTTCCACATGTCCTTCCACATCACTACCACATGTCACTCAGAAAAGGGCCAATTGGCCACCTAAAAATGCCAAATCCACCAGCGAGATGACATGTCCTCAAATTTCCATATGTCATCCTATACACATATACCTTCCAATTGTTTCCACATCATTGCCACCTGCCACATGTAGGTTCCAACTATACTACCACGTTGTGTCACATGCTACCTCGCCACTAAGTTCGTTTGTGTGAAAAAATTAGACTTGGTAGTTCGACAAGCCCATGGGTGCTTAGGCCAAGCACCCTGTGACTAGGGGCCTTGCCACCCCACCATCTGCCATTTTCTTTTGTTTGCATATCGAATGGAACATATTATTTCATAAGCTTCTATGCACTTTATCTAAGCTCCCTCTAATAAGGGTCTAGGACTAGTAGCTTACCACTTCACGATGAATCAGTCATCACATCATTCCTCTCGAGATTTTATACCTTCTGCTATGGATTTGATGATTTAGTGAGGGAATTTCATTAGACCTATAAGCCTTTGGAACCTTGCTTGAACTAACATAATTCAATCCATGATATCTCCTCACTCCTTGGGAGTTAGCCTAAGTGGCACATACTATTGGAAATATCTTGGAAAGTATTATCCAACCAACAAATTTTCATGTTTTGTTGAGTATTACTCACTTGTAGACAAAAAAACCTTCAAAGGTAGGCTACTCAATAATAACCAAGGTATCATAGGCTTATCACATTGTTAGTAATAAATAACAACATAAACCCTCATGCATGAAAATCTAATCAAGCTCCCCCTAAACTTGACATTACTTGACATCAATGACAAACTTTACATCAATGATAAAAACTACCGACATGCTCAACAAGTTATCCATGAGAAATCATGATAATATTTGGTCAACCATTTTCAATCACTATCATCTATATTCAACCATGGCTAACCATAGTCAACTATGGTCACCATGGTTGACATTTGTTAAATGTGGTTGACCATAGTCAACAATAGTTTGGCATAGTTAATTGTGGCTACCATGGTTAATTATAGTTAACCATAGTTGATTATGGTCACCATAGTTGCCATAGTTAACCATGATAAACCATACTCAACCTTTATTAGCCATAGTCAACCATGGTCAACATTGGTCAACCATAATAAACCATGGTCACCTTTGGTCAACCATAGTCAACCTTGGACACCCATGGTCAACCCATGGTAAACATGGCTAACCATGGTAAACTAGATTAGAATGATTAAAGATGGTCAAACATGGCCATTAATTATCAACATGGACAACCATAATCTATCATATAAAACTATGATCAAACATGGTAAAATTAGCCAACCCATGTTTTCCAATGGTCAACATGGTCAAACCTTGTTCAACACGCCCAACCATAGTCAACTATAGGAAATCATGATTAGACATGGATAACCATGGTTAACCATGTTCAACCATATTTAATTATAATCCATCATAGTCAATTATAGTTAGATGTGGACAACCATGGTCATCCATAGCCAATTATATGTTTACCATAACAAACCCTCCTCAACCATAACTTGAACAAATTTTTCCATAGTCAAACTAGTCAACCATGGCCTACTAATCCTCCCCACACACACTATGCATCAATTAGCACAACCATATTATTAAATGTGGTTGATACATCAACACCATTTTGATATCCAATTGGTATATAAAAGTTGGAAAATGGCTTTGATTATCGTGTATAAATCACATTTACCAATGTGGTTATGCTAATTAAGTTAATTTACAACTAATGTAGTTTTAAAAAATCCTTTTCTTCCCCATATTTTTTGGAATACTATCCAACATTTAAAATATGATAATAAGAAACCTTAAGGCCCCTATAAATACTAACCTTACTACCTATTTAAGGCCAACTCATGCCAATGGTAAGCCAAACCAACCTACCATGGCCAACTCACAAAAATGACCATGCTAAGCTTCCATTGAAGCTTCAAAGTGTTAGGTAAACTTGATATAGTAAAAGAGTTAGGGTTAATAGGCCAATGATGTTGGTTTCAGGCACCTAGTATTTGTGTTCTGAGGTATTGATGTCATGGTATTGTTCACCCATGGTATTACATGTAGCTAAATCATTTGAAAGGCTTGGAGACTCACCATTGAGATTTTCTAGAGTTGAGTAGAAGGATCACTAGCCTAGGGGATAGGGTCTTGGTCAAGTTGGTTGCATATAAATCTATTATTATGGCAGTTTTTCCTTGGTTGGGGCTTTCTAGAGTAAATTAGGATGTGCATCATTTATGTGTGTTGTTGTTGTGTATGATTTATTAATATTTATTAGTCCTATAGTTTTTATCTCTATAAATTATTATGAAAGCTTAATAGTGGATTAAAGGATCAGGTGCATGGGCACACAACATGGATGAAAACCTATGTATAAAATTTATGGATCTATGAAAAATGGGCCACATGATAAAGATATTGTGATGGAAGCTTGTTGATGTTGGAGACATATGAGAATAAATCCTAAGGGTCAAGTTAGACACAAGGTGGGGGTCCATGTAGCATTAAAAGCAAAGAAGGATATGCAAACATTATTTTTTGAATGATAATGGTTGAAGTCCAAATAATTTTTATGGTCGGGAGATGATGTGGCATGAAATCGGATTGGGAGGCAAATTGAGCTACACATAAAGGAAATCATGCAAAGAATAAGCCCAATGCTTGGATGTGTGAAGGCATTGATTCCTTCACATTGAAGATGGCTTTGACTTGGGTGTTCACAATGCTCTTGGTCATGATTATAATGAACATGAGAGCTGAAGGGTCAATATATGAATACATTGATGCTTGCTTCAGGAAGGGTGGAAACACTTAAATGTTATATGGAGGTATCAAGGGTAGGAGAGCCTAAATTGAATTCAATTAGAAAACTGGATCCAACCCCAACAAAATAAAATCTCACATTAAGTTTGAAATATTACTTTGTAGAGGACAAGGGAAGTTATTGTTCGGTTAGGTAAATTTTTCTCTCTTCAAAATTCCTAGGAAGTGCATGTGGTAGTTTTTGAATGGTTAAGAAATAATGTTTCCACTACAATTACATCTCAAAATTGAATTATTTATGGGCCTTTTGTAATGGAGGAAATTATTTTTGACAAGAAAAACATGAGGATATTGATGGTTGTCTTATTGATGGTGCATAGGGATATGAAAGGCAAGGTGAGATAACGGCATGAGAGAAGTATAATTTTTAGTCACACAAGATACACATGTGAGCGTGGAGCAAGGGAAAGGATACCTAAACCAAAGGTGATGGCCAAGTTTGAGGGAAAGAGACTGAATGATACATTGGAGGAGAAACAAGCAATGCTGTGCAAATGAACCTTGAATCCCAATATTTAGAGCTTAATGAAATATTGCTACAATAAATTGAGAGACAAGAAAATTGGTGTTTTGCTTGTTCATATGGATCTGTGTGAGACCAGTTTCGAGAGTTGGGACAATCAAATATCACATAGATCTAGGAAGTGTTAGTGATGTTGAAAGGCTAGGTTAATGTGACATCAGCACAATAGATAATTGTTGACTAGAGGTTGAAGAGTATGTGTGAATTATGGATTGACAAAGGCTTAGAAAGGATGTGTAGCTTCATGGAAGAGAAAAAGTAGACGGATTCATGGAGTTTGGGCCTAGTGAATGAGTTAACATGTTATGGATAGTCGTAGTAGTGCATGAACATCCTAGAGTGTTTGGTCCAAGTTGAAAATCTTAGCCACATGTAGAAAGTATTCCCCAAAATGGTTGTAAGATATGTTGTTTAGGAATATATGTAGTGTGGTACATTAGAGGAAATTCCATCCTAAAAGTGGCCTCCTAAGGAAAAATAATAAAATAATGGTTAAAATAATAAAATAATAGTTATGAATATTGGAGGGAAAAGAAGAAAACTACCTTTTTTATTATATTTTTGGATTATCTCCTTATAGTTATACTCAAATTTTAAGTGTAGACACTTCTTGGATGCATAATTAGATTGCACATCTAACGAGTACCCATTATCCATACATGTGAGAAGACCCACAGTGATAAAAAAAATGAAGATACATTAAAAAAACATGTTCAACACATTTTTTATTGTATATTCATTTTTTATCAATGCAGGTCTTCTCAGAAGTATGAAAAATGAGTACCCGTTGGATGTGGAATTTATTTATACATCCAATGAGTGCCTACACTTGAAATTTGAGTAAAATTGTAAGGAGATAAGCCAAAAAATACAATTAAAAAAATAGTTTTTTTTTTTTTCAAATTAAAATTTCCCTCCAAAATATTTATATGTACATCTTTTTAAATTTAAATGATTTTGATTGGGTTACATATTGTGTACATCAAAATTTCATGGGCACTTTTAACCTTAAATTTCCTCTAATGGCACATGATGTTTGAAGTTGTGGAATGACCACTTGAATAGGTATGAAGGTGGCAGGTGTACTTGTATGCTAGCATGAGGTTAGCTTGTTTTAAGATCTATTACTCAAGCACACATATTGTAATGTTGTAGCATGTATCTCCACAACTTGGAAACTTAGCCATAATTTTTTTTTTATATACATACATGTATATCAACAAATTTACCATTATGAAAAGATTAACATTAATATCATAAGAGATTCCATATGGTGTCATACATTTCATATCAATAAAACAATGATGCTATGAATAGTTACATCTTAACACTAAGATATAAGACTATGAGTATACATTAAAGTTTTGGGAATAAATTAAATAGTGATGTTATATGCAGATACCTCTTAACACTAAATTATAAGATTTTTGATATACATTAAGGTTTTGGAAGTAATGTGTGTGAAAGCTCAAACATATTATGATGGATTAAATGTCAACCACCATAGTTGTTACATCCGTAAGAATGTGGTACCCTTGATATTGGTGAATACACATTGCACAACATGTAGAAATTATATAACATATGCATGTATATATCCAAATTCTCCTAATATAACAATATTTATCTTGCTAAATACAGAATCCTTCCACTATTAATATTTTGTGGAAATTTAAACTCAATTGCAAACACATGAAGCAATAACAACAATATCACATAACACAGTTTTTTAATGGGAAATTCTGAAGCTAGAAACCCCAACTATCATATATTATGTATCATGGAGATCATGTAAGAATCTCATACAAATCTTAGTACATCAAGCTCTCAGTACAATACAATCGTCACACACTAACATGAAGAAATTTGTAAATCCATGCACTGATTTCTTGCCACCTGATAGCCTACCTCCACTGCGCAATCCCTACGGAAGAAGAACCCTGAATGAATTCGAATTGGCCTTGCCTTGACTGCGCAATCCTCTTTGGCAACTCTAATGTGTGTGTGATGCAATCAATGCATCACTATAGTCACAATAGATAGTCCATCTCACCCTTTCACCTACCTCTCCACTGGGTCTCCAATGGAACTGACATGCACTGTAGTTAACTGTTGTATTTGTTTAGTTCATTAGTTAACTGAAGCCATGCAAATTCACCTCATCCATCTGTCTGTACCATAAGCCATACTCATATGTGCCCCTGAGATACCTTAGGACATGCTTTCTCGCCTTCCAAAAGAGCTTGGTATGCTTAACCATCACTTGTGAAATTTGGTTCACCGCATAGCATATGTCCAGTCTTGTATTAACTAAATACATAAGTGAACCCACCAACTGTCGATAAAGAGTGGCATCCACTACCTCTACCGATGTAGCATCCTCTTTCCTCAAATTTCCTGGAAAAGGAGTGTCGATAGGCTTGCATCCTTGCATTTGAAACTTCTCCAATATCTCCCAGGCATACTGGCCTTGAGACACAAACAGTTCACCTTCCCACTGCCAAATTTCCAATCCAAGGAAATAATGAATGAGGCCCAAATCCTTCATCTCAAAATCCTTTGCAAGATCTGCCTTGCATGAGTGTATCAACTGCTCATCACCCATTAGTATTAAATCATCAACATAAAGAATAATGATTAAAACCTTACCCTCCACCACAATTTGGTACAGGTTTGCATCCACCTCACTCTTGGTGAAACCATGTCCGGTGAAATAGCTGTCGATCGGAGTGTACCAAGCACGAGGTGCTTGTTTCAGCCCATACAACACTCTTTTGAGCCTGCACACATGTGACTCACTAATGAAGATCTCAAATCCTTCAGGCTACTCAATGTACACCTCTTCCTCAATGATCCCATTAAGGAACGCAGTCTTCACATCCATCGGATGAATGTGCCAACCCATCTGGGCTGAGAGAGTAAGGATGGTCCTTATGGAAGAATATCGTGTGACAGGTGCAAAGGTTTCTTCATAATCAATCCCCTCGATCTGTGAGAAGCCCCGGGAAAAAAATATTGCCTTATACTTCTCGACGGTCCCATCAATAGCTTGCTTTACCTTGTAGATCCATCTTGATCCTACAAATGATTTACCCGCCAGCCTTGGAACAATCTCCCAAGCACTGTTTATGATAATGGAGTCATACTCCTCCACCATGACATCTACCCATGTGGGCTCTTGCACTTCTTCTTCAAAATAAGATGGCTCTGTCATGACACACTTGCTCATAAGAGCCATGTATCTAGTAAATCGATCAGGTGACTGTCTCTATCTACGCTGTGATGTAGGGACTCCTACATTTTGTGCCACATCAAGCTTCAGTCTCTCAGCTTCTATGGTACGCTTCCTGGTAGTTATGATGTTTGGTTCTACATGAGTGCACTCCTCCACTCCATGAATATCCTCCTGTGGCTGTGTTAGAGTCGGTCTTTACATCCCTCCGTCAGAGATCATTTCTCTTATTGCATTTCATTTTTAGGTGTCTCATTCAGCTCATTCATCTGCATTCCGTTAGGGGCATGCCATCATCTGACGGAAGGGCTTTGTCACTCATTCCCCCTCATGCCTTGTACCTGCTAGCTCAGGTCTGTTTGCCAAAATCAAAGTCATTCATAGTCTTGTTTTGTTCTCTTGGTTAACTAAGAGTCATCTCAGTCATTAGGTCTAGGGTTTCTCAAATTTTGTGTTTCCGAGTGTCCAATAATGCCAGTAGGCTAGAGGGAGGTTCCAAACAAGTTTTCATTTCAAATTTTTCATCATCAATAATTCTTGAGAACGATTCTTCTTCAAAACTCTGTTTTGAAGAACAAATTGTCAAATTTATTGTCTATAATAAATATGTAATTTTTAAAGTTTTCTGTCATGAAGAATTCAGAGGCAGCCTTGGTCCTCCTTTACCGAAATACAATTCCAACCATCCCTGCAAAAAATTTCCAAGAGTTTCATCATTTCAGCCAAAAAGTCAAGTGGAAACAAGAAGAACAAAGTTTGTATTAAAAATGTGAAAAGTGCCAATTTCAAAACATTACAAAAGTGGGTCTTTACAAAGCAAAAATCAAATCCATGACTTTACAAAGATATTTCTATGTTTATCAAGCCATTTTCATCCAAGAAGCATCACAGAAGTTGAGCTTAGTTGTGGAAGGGCGAAACCGTGAGTTTAAAATTGAAGACTGTGTGTTTGGAGTTGCGCGGCGCACAGGAAGGAGGGCACGACGCACATAGGCCGCGCGGCGCATTGGGCCCATTTTCACTGTGTTAAATTGCACTGTCGTGGCGCATCCAGGAGGCGCGGTGTTGAAAATGCAACAAGATGATGGAGCTTAGTGGAATGAAGTCGCCTTCACTAAGTGGGCCCACAGGCTATTTTTGGCGCAAAGTCTATTTTTAGACTATGTCTATTTTTAGACATATGGATCATGGTCTATGATTTGTAGGATGCTATTTATGGATGATTGGTCGAGTTGGTAAAAATAGATGGACCTCTCGTTTTAGACATTGGGCGGTTTCTATTTTTAGACTGCCGGGCTAAAAATAGAACAGTCAAATATTATTAACCCTTAATAATATTTAGACTATAAACATTATCTTATCCTCTTGGAGCACTTCAGCTTGATGCTTGGATGTGGCACATGCAGCTGACAGAAGGAAATACGCTGTTCCTAAGGGTTAGTTGAGCTATTGCATGGTTGACTTCAGTTAGAACTCATGTGGCAGAGTTTGGTGGAGTTGATGAGACAGTTGGTGGAGTTGTGTTCGTTTTAACTTAGTTGAACTAGTTGTATTTAGTCTAACTGATAAATACACTAGTGATGAGTGGTGTGAATTAATTATTAATTAATTCACTAATTATTAACTCATAAATCAACTAAAGAAGACATCAGTTAACTGCAATGCATGGACAGTTCAGTGGAGACCAGTGTTAGAGGTGGGTGAAAGGGTGAGTGTGACTATCAGTTGTGACCATGATTGTGCATGAGATTTGCACACACATTGATGGAGATTGCCAATGAGGATTGCGCATTTGAAGCTAGTGGGATTCGAACTTGGATCTCATCATTAATCAACTTGGATTGCGCAGTAGAGGCAGGCAGACTTGTGGAGGAGATTTGAACCCATGACTTGTTCAAATCTCAGTTAGTTTGTGTGTAACTTTTTGGAGATAGTACTGAGTACTTGTGAGGAGTATTGTACTATGTATTGTTACATGTTCTCTATCATTATACTATACAGATAGTTGGTGGTTTTCAACTATTGCTTTCCCCATTACATCCTGTGTTGATATGTGTGCTTGATTATTTTTTAATGAGCGCATGCGACTGCTTTCTATTTCCGCATATTGATGATCAATTGTAGAAGAGGTTATGTATTATGCATGAAGCTTAAATAGTGTGTAATCAAGATAATATCGGTGAATAATTCAGCTATTATTCAAATTTCTACATGGTATCAGAGGTTGAATTGATCATCGGATCTATTACAGTGATTACAATTATTTCGGTAGACAGAGTCTATAACAGGCCAGGTAGCCTCTGGATCCATCCTTTCTTTGAAGGTGATATATCTAGTAAATGCCCTTACAGTCGATCTCTGTGCTAGAAATAATTTGTTCTCACAGATCCAAAAGCAGTTGAGTTTTGAATTTGGAATTCGAATTTGCAGTAGTTTTCTTGGTGCCAAAGTTGAAATGTCTTTCAACGGATTGCGACTGGAGTATGCCCTTGAGGGCAGTTCGAATTATGTTGCATGGAAGGATCAGATGGAGGTGGTATTAGATGATAACGGGCTGAAGGAGGTCATAGATGTTGAGATCCCAAAGCATACCGATGCTGCTCAAGTTGAGGCTTGGCAAAAGAAGATGGAAAAATGTCGAAGAATTCTGTTGGAGGGCGTGAAGGATCACATTGTATGTAGCATGCATGGAAAATATTCTCCATACTTGATGTGGAAAGCGTTGACAGATTTATTCCAAAGCAAGAGCGACCAGAGGAAGTTGGAACTCAAGGATAAACTCAAACACATAAAGATGGAGAAAGGCGACAGTATGCCCAAGTACCTCACGAAGTTCATCTAATGCAGGGATGAGCTGGGAAGTGTGGGGGTGACTATTGACGATGAGGAATTGGTGAGCTTGGCTCTCCTTGGTCTTCCGAAGAGTTGGCATGCCTATCAGGATTCTGTCAATGGTCGGGAGAAATTGCCAGGATGGGAGCGACTTTGGTCGGATCTTGTGCAAGAGGAGATAAGGCGGAATACCAGGGACGGATCTTCATCAAAGGCATTTGATGAAGAAAATCAGGCTTTGGCTGCCAAAGAAAAGAAGGGGAAGAGCAAGAAAGCTTCTCATTGCAAAGTAAAGGCACAGAGGCTCAAGGTGAGGTGCATTTCACCGTCACCAAAGACGAGGTCATGCCAAATTGTCTTTACAAGAAGAAAATAAAGCAAGCTACTAGACTGCAATGAGAGAGGCCTTAGCCTCGTAGTTTGAGCTGGATTTTTCACTGATCACATGCTTGGTCTCAAGTGTGATGGGATCAGTATGGTTCCTAGACAGTGGTGCATCTTTCACATGACTGGAGATCAAGATCTGTTTTTAGATCTGGATAAGAAAAATCTTGGAGTGCACATCGAGATGGGCGATGATGGTAGATATAGTGCGACCGGTATCGGTACCATTTCCTTTGAGAGGGAGTCTGGTAAACCCTTCGTATTGAAGGAAGTGATGCATGTTCCAGGATTGAAGAAGAATCTGATATCTGTGGCGATGTTAGAAGACAAGGGGTATGATGTTGTCTTCAGTGAGGGAAAGGCTTTCCTGCGCAGTAAGACAACTGGAGAAACCCGGAAGATAGGGGTTTGAGTCAAGAACCTTTATCAGTTGCAAGTGGATGGCTGCACAGCAATGGCATGCAAGGCGGAAGGAGTGATGAGCCGGGATGATGGCGAGTTGTGGCACCAGAGATTGGGCCACCTTCACCATGGAGCTTTGAAGATACTGCAACAAATTTCTACTGGGCTTCCTAAGGGCACTCTTACGCAGTCAGATCAGTGCAAGGGGTGTACCTTGGGAAAATTTGTGAAAGCCACCTTTCATGAGAAGGATAGTCGCGCCACGACAATCCTTGAGAGAATTCACACAGACTTGTGTGGACCTTTCTCAGTAGCTTCGACAGCAAAGCACAAGTACTATGTGATCTTTGTTGATGATTTTTCTCGGAAGTGCTGGATCTTCTTCATGCAGAAGAAGAGCGAGACATACTCAAAGTTCTGTGAGTTCAAGGCGCTAGTTGAGAAGGAATCGGGGAAGCATGTGAAGGCTCTTAGGAGCGACAATGGTGGTGAATTCATCTATGCTGAATTCAAGGACTTTTGCAGTGCAAAAGGAATTCGGAGAGAGCTCATTGCACCTCATAACCCACAGCAGAATGGGGTTGTTGAGCAGAAGAACAGAACAATCATGGGTGCTGCATGGGCGATGTTGCATGATCAGGGCCTACCCCTTCACTTGTGGGTGGAGGCATGCAATACTGCAGTATATGTGCAGAACCATTGTCCTCACAAGATACTTGGCATGAGTACACCGGAGGAGGCATTTTCTGGTAAGAGACCTGATATTTCCCATTTGAGGATTTTTGGTTCACCTGTCTACTTGCATGTGACGAAGGATGCCAGGAAGAAGCTGGATCCGACCGCAGAGGTTGGGATATTTGTGGGGTACACTGATACACCCCACAACTATCGTGTGTATTTTCCAGACAGTCGCAAGACTGTTGTGCGACGGGATATCAAATTTCAGGAGGAGAAAGTCATGAAGTGTTCGCTTGAGAGGGAGCCACACTTGCATGTAGATGAGGAGCTATTAGTTCCTAAGGATGAGCTTCAGGATGTGGATCAGCCACAAGAGGAAGTTCATGGAGTGGAAGAGACCACTCATGCAGCGCCAACCATCAGAGGGCGCAAGCGCACTACAAAAGCTGAGCGACTGGCTCAAGATGCAGAGAAGATTGTAGGACCACCTACAGCACAGCGCAGACAGAGACAGTCACCGGATCGGTACACTGGATACATGGCTCTTGTGAGCAAATGTGTCGTGACAGAGCCATCCTCTTTCAAGGAAGCTGTGGAGGACCCCACATGGGTAGATGCCATGGTGGAAGAGTATGATTCGATTGTCAGAAACAGTGCATGGGAGATTGTCCCAAGACCGGAGGGGAAATCAGTGGTGGGTTCGCGATGGATCTACAAAGTGAAGCAGGCGCCTGACGGGAGTGTGGAGAAGTACAAGGCAAGATTTGTTGCCCAAGGCTTCTCACAGATAGAAGGGATCGATTATGAGGAGACCTTTGCACCTGTCGCAAGGTACTCTTCCATACGGACAATCCTATCTCTCTCAGCGCAGATGGGGTGGCACATCCATCAGATGAATGTGAAGACTGCATTCCTCAACGGAGTCATTGAGGAGGAGGTGTACATAGAGCAGCCCGAAGGTTTCGAGATCTTCAGCAGTGAGTCGCATGTGTGCAGACTCAAGAGAGCGCTGTATGGGTTGAAACAAGCACCTCATGCTTGGTACACACGGATAAATAGTTATTTCACCGGACTTGGATTCTCCAAAAGTGAGGCGGATCCTAACCTGTACCAGATTTTGGTGGAGGGGAAGTTGCTGATCATTGTACTGTATGTAGATGATCTGATTTTGACGGGTGATGAGCTGTTGATACTTTCATGCAAGGAGGATCTTGCTAGAGAGTTTGAGATGAAGGACTTGGGCCTCCTTCATTATTTTCTGGGATTGGAAATTTGGCAGCGCAGTGATGGACTGTTTGTTTCTCAGGGTAAGTATGCCCGGGAGATACTGGAGAAGTTCAACATGCATGGCTGCAAGCCTGTTGATACTCCTCTTCCTGGAGGTTGGAGGAAGGAGGATGCTACTTCAGCAGAGGTAGTGGATGCCACTTTTTATCGACAGTTGGTGGGGTCGCTTATGTATCTGGTCAATACACGACCCGATATATGCTATGCTGTTAACCAGCTTTCACAAGCTATGGTTAAGCCTACCAAGCTCTTATGGAAGGCAGGCAAGCATGTATTGCGTTATCTTAGAGGCACATCGGGATATGGACTGTGGTACAGACAAGAGGATGAGGTGAAGCTGTGTGGCTTCACGGATGCAGATTGGGCAGGGAGCCCAACGGACAGAAAGAGCACATCTGGAGGGATCTTCAGTATCAGGTCGAGAACATTTTCTTGGTACAGCAGGAAGCAGAGATCCGTGGCACTCAGTTCAGCAGAGGCTGAGTATATGGCAGCAAGCTTGGCTGCATGCGAGGCCATATGGATGAGGAAGATTCTGGTTGGGTTGTTCGGGTCACACTTGGAGCCTATTGTGATTTATTGTGATAACCAGAGTTGCATTAATCTCTGAGCTAATCTAGTATTTCATGATAGATCCAAACACATCGACATCAGGTACCATCATATCAGAGATTGTGTGCAGCGGAGAATCATGTTACTTTCATATATTCCCACGGAGGATCAGGATGCTGATATCTTGACGAAGGCGCTCACCAGGAGAAAATTCGAATACCACAGAGGCAGGATAGGGGTTACAGATAATCCATATCTTGTTGAGAGGGAGTGTTGAAAATGCAACAAGATGATGGAGCTTAGTGAAAAGAAGTCGCCTTCACTAAGTGGGCCCGCAGGCTATTTTTGGCGCAAAGTCTATTTTTAGACTATGTCTATTTTTAGACATATGGATCATGGTCTATGAGTTGCGGGATGCTATTTATGGATGATTGGTTGAGTTGGTAAAAATATATGTACCTCTATTTTTAGACATTGGACAGTTTCTATTTTTAGACTACCGGGCTAAAAATAGAATAGTCAAATATTATTAACCCTTAATAATATTTAGACTATAAACATTATCTTATCCTCTTGGAGCACTTCATTTTGATGCTTGGATGTGGCACATGCAGCTGACAGAAGGAAATACACTTTTCCTAAGGGTTAGTTGAGCTATTGCATGGTTGACTTTAGTTAGAACTCATGTGGCAGAGTTTGGTGGAGTTGATGAGACAGTTGGTGGAGTTGTGTTCGGTTTAACTTAGTTGAACTAGTTGTATTTAGTCTAACTGAAAAATACACTAGTGACGAGTGGTGTGAATTAATTATTAATTAATTCACTAATTATTAACTCATAAATCAACTAAAGAACACATCAGTTAACTGCAATGCATGGACAGTTCAGTGGAGACCAATGTTAGAGGTGGGTGAAAGGGTGAGTGTGACTATCAGTTGTGACCATGATTGTGCATGAGATTTGCACACACATTGATGGAGATTGCCAATGAGGATTGCGCAGTTGGAGCTAGTGGGATTCGAACTTGGATCTCATCATTAATCAACTTGGATTTCGCAGTAGAGGCAGGCAGACTTGTGGAGGAGATTTGAACCCATGACTTGTTCAAATCTCAGTTAGTTTGTGTGTAAATTTTTGGAGATAGTACTGAGTACTTGTGAGGAGTATTGTGCTACGTATTGTTACATGTTCTCTATCATTATAATATACAGATATTTGGGGGTTTTTAGCTATTGCTTTCCCCATTACATATTGTGTTGATATGTGTGCTTGATTATGTTTTAATGAGCGCATGCGACTGCTTTCTATTTCCGCATATTGATGATCAATTGTAGAAGAGGTTATGTATTATGCATGAAGCTTAAATAATGTGTAATTGGGATAATATAGATGAATAATTCAACTATTATTCAAATTTCTACACGCGGCGCACTGGGTTTGTGCACGGCGCACAGAGCCTCCAAACAAATTTTCACCACCGCTTCACCAAATTTCAAATCAACTCAGTTTTCTAATGATCCAAGTAAGTTTGTGGGCTTTGGCTATTGATATTAGTTGGTGTTTGGTGTGGTTTGAAAGTGAAATATAAGAATTTGAATGCCAAAATGATAAACCCTCTCATTTGTCAAAAACTGCTCTTAGGGTTTTTATTTGAATTTTAAAAGGTGTGATTTTTGGTGCCAAGAACTTCATAGCACATTCCCCATCACTGTCATGATATCATTCATATCCCTTCCTATTTCCTTTATAAAACCATTCATATCATTCAAATCCTTAAACCCTATCATTCCTTCTCCTTATTCCTCTCCCATATCATTTGCAAAAAAAATCCCCAATTCCAAACTTTCAAGTGACTATTATTGCATTAATTTCAGTTGGAAAACCCCCACTTTTCCCAGTGTTCATACTTACCACAACTCTTCATTTCCCTTGGCACACATTTGGCATTGAAACCAAAGCACCACTTTCTCATTTTCAAACCAACCAAACATACAGTTGACACATACATTTGCAGCACCATGACAGAGACAGATTCATCATATGAGCAAGAATATGAGCAAGACAGTGACTCAACCATTGAGCTTAATGTACCGAGAAGGCCTCATAAAAGTGGAAAGCACGTCAGAGAAGAGCCCACTTCCTTGAATCAATTGCAGGCCTGCCCGCTTGCAATGGCATGCTTTCAACAACAGTCATGCTTTCAATATTGTGAGATGATTGCTCAGATTCAGCATCATCGGGAGTTGGTTCGCTTGTTTGTTTTACATTTGCGTGATGGTCATGTAAACCTTGCTAGAGTGAATTTCACCTTGACACCAGAAACCATTTCTCAGGCCACCGGGATACCCAATGTAGGTGAAGAGTGGAATAAGAGACAGCAGCTGGACAAAGTGTTCTATGAGCCATACATCAGACACAACTATATCAAGCAGCTCAGCAGGGTATTCCCATTCCGGTTTCTGAAGGAGTCATATGCGCCATTGATGAGACTTATTATCTAGTATTTCAGTTGTAAGGGTAGATTCTCCCGCCTTTATGCATACCACATCCGGTTGTTGATGCATTTCACGAGAGTACGGATGATGAAAATTCCATATTTTATGTGCCAAAACATAGAAAGGATGACTACCCTTGTGCAGAAGAAGACTCCAGGCCAGCAGCATAACAACATTTATCATTATGCGCTCATCAAGATCATTGTGGTACATCAGCTTGGATTGTAGGGCATTGCATGGGAGGAGTTCATTTCCCATGACCTTTTTACAGCCCCTCAGCCTCCTCCTGAGATTGTTCATGATGCAGTAGAGCCTTCACATCAGTTTGAGATTCCCGAGATAGAGCCTATTAGTGCTCTAGTATATGTTACCTATCAGAGAGGCACTAGAGCTTTATTTGCAGCAGCACAACGAGTACTATCTCCACTTGGGGTGGAAGGGGTCTTGCCATCGTCATCAGCTCAGCGAGTACTATCTCCACCTGGGGTGGAAGGGGTCTCGCCTTCGACATCAGCACAGATATAGGTACGGGACAGAGGAAAGAGGCCTATGCAGGATGAAGGCCCCTCAGGAGGCCAAGATACTGATTTTATATTGATCAATGTTGACTCGAGCTCTCCCAGCTCAAAGCTGAAAGAAACCATCCAGGAGCAGAAAGCTAAGATCGACACATTGACTGTGAAGTTTCGGAGAGCTCTGTGGGTTATAAATTACTTGGAGCAGCAGAATAAACAATTGGAGGATCCGCAGACACTCATGGAGCTGCAGAAAATTCGTGAAGACCGTGAATTGGCCCGAAAAAGACCAGGTGACATGACACCGTTTGAGCGGGAGATTTGCCTTACGAGAGTCAACATTCATCTTGAGAAACTATTGGTGAAGGCCAATAGGGACAAAGACATGCTCAGGCACATGAAGAACCACTATTGGGCCCGCACACATGTTTGCAAAGCGAAGATGAAGATTCTGAAAGCGAGGCTGAGAAGGGCACTGAGGAGGATCAAAAGGCCTGATCCACTCCAAATCTTGGTCAAAGCTTCTTTAACTGAGCATGATACTTGATGGGGGACCTACACTCCAAATTTCAAGGAATTTGGAGAAAATTTTGTCAATTTTGTTTTTTTTATCACAAAACAGATTTTCCTACTCGACGCGTCGCGCCACCTTGCACGCACTTACGTTTGAGAGATCTTCTGAAGGAAAACTTGACTTTTTTGGATTTTTTATGATAAATTATGCATGCTCATGGATTACCTAATTATTTCATCAAGTTCTGGATGGTCTTAAGGGTCAAAAACACTCCAAAAATGGCCTTTCTACCACCTTTTGCACCAGCAAGAACCAGTCTTGGGATATTGTAGTTTTGGAGGGGCAAATGAACTTCAAATTGAAACATTCCACTTGGGTTGGATAGTAGACAGGTAGGGCTTTCCCACGAGATATCATGAGCTCAATTTGGACTTCAGTAAGTGCCCCAAAAACAGGCTCAAAGTGGCGTGATGCATTGAGTTTTTGGGCGCGGCGCATAGAGAAATTTGGC
This sequence comes from Pinus albicaulis, assembly GCA_034641835.2. Lineage (NCBI taxonomy): Eukaryota > Viridiplantae > Streptophyta > Pinopsida > Pinales > Pinaceae > Pinus > Pinus albicaulis. The sequence goes on along the minus strand of CM076584.1, from coordinate 1,412,032,822 downwards.
CTCATTTTCACTCTTCAGCTTAGAAATTCGCCCAGTTTTGACTAGTTTCACTTTTTGATGTAACTATTGATCTATCTTGATGTAATTTTATGAATATGATGTAATTTTGGCTCATAGTTACTTTTTCTAGAGGATTCATTCACTAAAAAGTGAAACTTAAATGAATGAATCAGTTTCCTACCATATAGAGGCAAGTTGTTTGATTGCCTAGATTTCAGTTCCTTGTTTAGAATTGGTTGAAACAGCTCCTAGAAGGATGAGCTCGACCCGTAGAGGCATGGGAAGGGATTAGAATTGTCTATATATTGTATTTTCTGAGACATTTTCAGGGTTGGATACTTGGGAAAAGTTTGGCACTTCATTGTACATACACTTCTGCATTTTTGGCAAAGGAAAGACCAGGGTTTTGAAGAACTTGTTGGGATCCTTGTGGCTCTAAGTTTTGATGATGTTTTTCTCCATGTATCTGTAAGTTTCTTTAATGTTATATTTATGCCATTTCCCTTCTCTTTACTTCTGAAATAAAAAAAATGAGTAACTAAGGTAGAATTCATTAGTTTGCTGGTGCTCTGCCTTAAACTTTTGTTTAGTTTTATATGTTTTCCTCCATTTGAAGAGGATCCTTGAACCTTATTGCCCTCTTCAGCTCCTTAGCAGTATTTTCTGTCCATTCGTTGAATCTAAGACATCAAAGCCATTGCTTTCCCTGCCCCAACTTGAACTCTGCAAGAAATTGGCCTCATCCCCAAGCCCAAAATTTCCTTTCCCTTTTTCCAACAAAAAACCCCTAAAAATCATTCCAAACTCCTTGATTAATATACCTAGCCTAAAATTAGCACTCATTTTAGTCATCTCAAGGCATATTGATACATTTTTCCTAAGATTGACACGGAGAGAGCCGTCTCCTGTTCTGGTAGGGCTAGCTACCAGACTTAGCGTGGTTTGGTGTTACCCTGAATGCCGCCTTCTTTCAGCCTGAGGTGGATTTGGGCTATAATAGGCTTATCCACATCTAGAGGCTCATCTTTCGGAACAAGTAGCTCCTCCTCTGCATACAAGTGTAGCTCCCTCTCAAGCGACAACTTCATGGCTTTCGCCTCATTGAATTTTATATCCCGTCGCACCATAGGCATCCGAATATCTGGAAAATACACATGATAATTATGGGGTGTTTCTGTGTACCCCACAAATATCCCAACTTCTATAGTCAGCTCTAGCTTCTTCCTGGCGTCCTTTGTCACATGAATGTAAATATATGAGCCAAAAATTTTCAAATGAGAAATATCAGGCTTCTTACCAGTAAAAGCTTCTTTAGGTGTACTCATGCTAAGTGCTCTATGAGGACAACGGTTTTGCACATAAAATGCAGTGTTTCATGCTTCCACCCACAAGTGCATCGGTGGGCCCTGGTCATGCAACATAGCTCATGCAGCACCCACGATTGTTCTGTTCTTCCTCTCTACGACCCCATTTTGATGTGGGTTATGAGGCACTATGAGTTCTCTTTGAACTCCTTCTTTGCTACAAAAGTCTTTGAATTCGTTCAAGATATATTCACCACCAGTATCGCTCCACAGAGCCTTCACTTGCTTCCCTGACTCCTTCTCCACCAATGCTTTAAACTCACAAAAATTTCAGAATGTTTCACTCTTCTTCTGCATGAATAAGATCCAGCATCTACGAGAATATTCATCAACAAAAATAACATAATACATGTGTTTTTTTGTTGAAGCAATCGAGAAAGGTCCACACACGTCTGTGTGAATTCTCTCAAGGATCACCGAAGCATGGTTCTCCTTATTAGGAAAGGTGGTCTTCAAAAACTTACCCATATTACATCCCTTGCACTGATCTGACCGCGAAAGAGTACCCTTGGGAAGTCCAGTAGAAATTTGCTGCAAAATATTCAAAGCGCCACGGTGAGGATGGCCCAATCTCCTGTGCCATAATTCGCCCTCATCACGGCTCACCACTTCTTCTTCTTTGCCCATCATTATAGTGCATCCATCTACCTCTAGCTTGTAGAGATTCTTAACTTGAATCCCTATCCTCTTGGTTTGACCCATTGTTTTATGTTGCAGGAAATCTTTTCCCTCGCTGAAAACAACGTCATAACCTCTGTCTTCCAACATTGCGACCGAGACCAAGTTCTTCTTCAGACCTGGAACATGCATAACATCTTTCAATAGAAATGGATTACCTGACTCCCTCTCAAAGGTAATGGTCCCAATGCTGGTTGCACTATATCGACCATCGTCACCCATCTCTATATGCATTTAGAGATCCTTCTCCTCCAAGTCACTAAACAAATCCTTGTCTCTCGTCATATGGAAAGACACACCACTATCAAGATACCACACCGATCCCATAGCACTTGAAACCAAGCATGCGATCAAAGAGAAATAAATTTCAAATTGTGAGGCTAAGGCCTCATCTACTACAGCTCCAACAGTCTTCTTGTTCTTTTTCTTCTGTGGGCAGTTAGTGGTGAAATGCCCATTTTCATGACAGTGAAAACACTTCACCTTGAAAAAATCCTGCTTCATGCCTTTAGCCTCAGATTTGGAGTGGAATTTTTCCCTTTCCATTTCCTTGCTTTGGCATCCAAAGCGCAATTCTCTTCATCTTCATTCTTCGATGAAGAGCCACCCCTGGTACTTTTCCTTATCTCCTCCCGCACAAGATCTGACCAAAGTCACTCCCAACTCGGCAATTTCTCCCATCCATTGACAGAGTCTTTGTAGCTATGCTAACTCTTCGAAATCCCAAGGGGAGCCAACCTCACCAATTCATCATCATCAACAGTAATCTCCACACTTCCCAATTCATCCCTACAGTGGACAAACTTTGCGAGATATTTTGGAATACTGTCGCCCTTCTCCATTTTTATTTTTCTGAGCTTATCTTTCAGCGCCAACTTCCTCTGGTCATTGTTGCTTTGGAAAAAATATTTCAAAGCCTTCCACATTGCAAATGGAGTGGATTTCTTGTGAACTCTTGACACAATATGGTCCTTTACACCTTCCAACATAATTCATCTTGTCTTCACTACCTTATTTTGACATGCGTCAAGTACTGCAACATGGCTAGAAGTAGGCTTCGGAACATCGCTATCGATGAGCTCCTTCAATCCATTATCTTCAAGCACCACCTCCATCCTATCCTTCCAGGCTATGTAATTCGAGCTGCCTTCAAGGGCATACTCCAATCACAACCCATTTGAAGACATTTCAATGTATACTCAACTGTCACACCAAGAAATTTCTGCAGCAAATTCGAATTGTCCACCAGCACAAACTCAAAAATTCTTCACAATTTCAATCTTCAAGAATTAACACTGCTCCGATACCATGTAGAAATTATATAAAATATGCATGTATATATCCAAATTCTCTTGATCTAACAATATTTATCTTCTTTCTAAATACAGAATCCTTCCAATGTTAATCTTTTGCAGAAATTTAAACTCAATTGCAAACACATGAATCAATAAAAAAAATCGCACATAACACAGTTGTTTAATGGGAAAGCCTGAAGCTAAAAACCCCAACTATCATATATTATGTATCATGGATATCATGTAACAATCTCATACAAATCTTAGTACATCAAGCTCTCAGTACAATACAATCGTCACACACTAACATGATGAAATCTTCAAATCCATGCACTGATTTCTTGCCACCTGATAGCCTGCCTCCGCTAAGCAATCCCTGTTGAAGAAGACGCCTGAATGAATTCGAATTGGCCTTACCTTGACTGTGAAATCCTCATTGGCAACTCTAATGTGTCTGTGATGCAATCAATGCATCACTATAGTCACAACGGATAGTCCATCTCACCCTTTCACCTACCTCTCCACTGGGTCTCCACCGGAATTGACATGCACTGTAGTTAATTGTTGTATTTTTTTAGTTGATTAGTGAATTATTATTTGTTAATTAATTAACTAATTAATTCATTCCACTCTCACTAGTGTATCATTCAATTAGACTAGATACAACTAGCTCAACTGAGTTTAACTCCAATAACTAAGTTAAGTTGAATAACAACTCCATGAACTACTCTTCCAAATTTGTCACAAATTTGCCACTTCAGTTCTAACTGAGTCCTCCAGGCATGAACCACCAATAAACCCTGGGAATTCTGCAATTCCTTCAGCCCACTGATTTGCCAAATTTGTCACTGAAATAAAGTGCTCCAAGAGAATAAGTTGTTGTTTATTGTCAGATTATTATTAAGAGCTAATAATAATCGACATGCATCTATTTTTAGATTGACGATCTACAAATAGACTTTGCCCAATATTCTAAAAATAGAATTTCATCTATTTTTCCAACTTGACCAACCATCCACAAATAGCATGCTGCTGTTGAGTCTCAAAAGTGTTCTCCATATTCATACATATTTCCATTATTTCATAACCATTTAGCTCTTATTTCATAGCCATTTGACCTAAAACCCTACATCAAGTAACCATTTTCATAAATATATGGGTTAGGATCCTTGTTTTCCAAAGTTATTTATTTTATGTATTTTAAGTGAATTTATGATTAGAAACTAGAAAATTAGCATAGTTTCATATATCTATATATGTGTTATGAGTTTTGTGACATGTGTAGGTCAAAAGGAGACTTCTAGAAGACCCTTATGTGGCACTCTAAAGCCAAATTCGAATTTGGTTGGAGAAGATTATTGGATCAAGAGGATATGTGTCTCACTTCCTTGTTGTATTGAAACTCTAAGAGGATATGTGTCTCATTCCTCAAGTTGTGTTGAAACTCTAGAAAGATATATGTCTTATCATTTCCTATTTTGATTATAACTCTAGAGATGGAGGGAGAGATTCATGGACTCCCATTAATGAGATGACTCCTGATATTTTGTATAAATAGGAGAAGCTTTCTCCTATCATAGGTAATGAGGAAGTAATGAAAAAGTAGTAGAGAAGTCTTTTGTAACAAAGTTCAAGATGGAATGGGATGTAGATTTGTGAGTTCTTTTTAATAGAGAAATTCAGTTCTTTGATGCCGTTTTGATTACAACTTTAAGGAGCTGAAGGACTTCACCAAATTGGTAGCATAGGGCCCCTGCTATCCAAGGAGGCTTTTACATGTTTTCTAGATAAGTTGCTTTCAATTTTGTTTTGTCATATTTCCTTACTTAGATTGCTTTCTGAAATCATAGCTTTTAGCATAAATTTTAGCTTTTAGATTACAGTAGGCAGCCCGGGAATTTGCACATCTTTTTATGAATAATGACATGGAATCAATATTGTCCTTCTGCTGATTTCTTTTTCTTAGTTTTTGTTTAATTCCAGCACTATTTGTTTATTTCAGTCTTGCACATTTGCTTTAGTAGTTAGATTTAGATATTAAGCTGCTCATGTCATTTTCAGTTACCTCCGAAAGCCATAGCTGGACTAATGGCAAGGGATTGAAGTATGAGTGTGTAGTTTGATATTAGTTTACTTTCTGCAAGTTAGATATATATTAAATTGCTCATGTCATTTTCAGTTACCTCCGAAAGCCATAGCTGGACTAATGGTGAGGGATTGAACTATGAGTGTGTAGTTTGATATTAGTTTACTTTCTGCAAGTTAGATATATATTAAATTTCTCATGTCATTTTCAGTTACCTCCGAAAGCCATAGCTGGACTAATGGCGAGGGATTGAAGTATGAGTGTGTAGTTTGATATTAGTTTCTTTTTCTGCAAATTAGATATCAGATTACTCAAGTTGTTTATGGTTACCTCCGAAAGCCATAGCTGGACTAATGGTGAGGGATCAGAATATAAGTTGATGTAATTTGATTTAGATTTACTTTGTTGAAATTCTTGGATTTCCTTGAGTACAGTTTCTTTTGTGTTTAGACAGCAGCAAGGATAATGGTTTTCATGATCAATAGTTCACTGTTTGCTTGATTAGAATAGTGATGCAATTTTCATTTCCTTTTAGGAATGAATTTTGTCATTGTGTGTTTCAAAATCCTTTTGAAGTTTGAAGTTTGGAAAACCATTAGAAGGACATCATTGTCTTGAATATTTGTCTCCATACTTGTCTTTTAGAATTTCATAAAAATCCAAAAACGACAAAAAGTAAGAGATAGGTTATCTTGCACATATAGTGCGCTACACTTCGTCAGCTTACGAATCCCTGGTTGATAATTTATGTTAACAATTTAGGACACACTAAATTGACCAAACATTTTGGCGCCGTTGCCAGGGAAGTGTAACTAGGTAGCCTTATTTCTTACATCTAAAAAAAATTAATAATTCTTAAGTATGCTCTCCTCCTGCACTTTGTGTGATCTGGAAGATCAGAAAAGGAATTGTTATGTAAAAAAAAAAAATTATTAATTCTTAAGTATGCTCTCCTCCTGCACTTTGTGTGATCTGGAGGATCAGAAAAAGAATTGTTATGTGAAAAAGAAAAAAAAAAGGAGACAAAATAAAACTTCATCATTTCAATTGATTCAACAATTTAAAAAAAAAAATTGTTTTCATGAAAAACTTTGATTTCAATAAAATTGTTTTGTTTAATGAATATATATGTGTATTTTTAAATTTTTGAAAATATAACATACATAATTTTATTAAACAAATCAATTAAAAAAAAATGAAAAAAAAAAAAAATTTAAATTGTTTTGTTACTAAGATATATATGTATATTTTTATTTTTGAAAATATATATATAATTTTAATAACAAATCATTTAAAAAAAAAAAAAAATCAATAAATTGTTTTGTTTAGTAAATTACATATGTATATTTTTAATTTTTCAAAATATAACATGTGTAATTTTATTAACCAAACAAATAGAAAAAAAAATCATTTTGCTTAGTAAAATATATATGTGATTTTTTAATTTTTAAAAATATAACATATAGTTTTATTAACAAAAAAAAATTAAAAAAAAAAAATTGAAAAACAGAAACAAAACAAATCAATAAACAAAATGAAATGGCCATGGCATTTTGAAAAAAATGAATTACTCTCAACAGAAAACATAAAAATTCAACCATTTACAATGCTTGCAGCTGTATTATGGCTCGGAAACATCAGATTTTTGCTTCTGATAATGAAAATCACGTAGAAGTTGAAAACGATGGAGTTAGAGACGTTGCAAAGCTGCTAGGTTGCAGTGTTTCAGAGCTTATGACAGCATTATCGACCCGTAGGATTCGAACTGGAAAAGACATCATCAAACTCCCCAAATCCTTGAAAGAATTTGTGAGGCATTCGTGCAATCTCTCGCCATTCAAACCTGTCAATGCCAATTCCTTTTATTATACCAGGCCTGTCAGCCTTGCCAATGCCGCCTACCATCACCAAACGCTCCTTGAGATTCATAAGACGTGCTTTCTAATTATACAAATCTGATTTGGAAGGTTGATGGGAATCGTCCCAAAGAACAAGTGTTTGCAGAGATTGATGCAGCTATAACCGAACCTGAAAGAAAAAAAAACAGAGGTCAAAGCAATTCGGATTGAAATATTTTTGCAAGTTACCAAAATCACAGCAATTAACTCAGGCACGTGGAGCTCTAGCAGAATTGATTTTGTTACAGTACATTCAGAAAATGCAATTTTATTTGACACGTCAATTTGAAACGCATTTTCTGAACGATTTAGGATGAATTTTGAAAAACCGAGACATGGGTTTTTTTGCCAACGTGGTCAATTAGATAACTCAGAAATCATTTTACGAAATTCGTGGCGGTCTAGGAGAATTTCTCGGTTCTTTGGAGCCCATTTTTGCTTGCCGCGTGAGGAAAAACGGTTTTTTCTGAGTGAAGAATTTGAAAACAACACTTTGCATTGATAATCCGGTTTTCTAAATCTAAGAAGAAGAATTCTAATCAAAATCAAATTCTGTCGTGGCATTCAATCCATTCATACGTGGCAATTAGATAAATAAAATCAAGAGCCGTAATATGTAATTACTGACTAATTCCATGAGAAAAGCTTCTGATACGTTGTTCTATTATGGGTCTCAATCCTTAAAATAATTCTCTTGTTAATATTTGGATGGTCTTGCGCTACTTCAAGTATCTTCACACAGAAACGGGTGACTCATCCTCTGTCAAGCGGGTTTGGTGCTTCAAAATTTCATTGAACTAATGTCAGATGGCACTTAGGAAACCCATACCGGTTTACAGGCTTCATTTGCAAGCAAAAGCAAAGAGGATTATGCTACCTTTGGATGGCACTAACTCGTTCAGGCCCCAACTAAGCCAGACTCGAATCACTGGATTTCGTAGAATGTTTTGGTACATTTGGAACTCTGCTATTAATTATAGGAACAAGGGAAAAACCACATATTCCCTTCGATTTGACCCTTGAGAAATTTTCTGTCCTAAATGGCTTCATATATGCCTACTATTTGCAATATAGCAGAGCCACAACTACCATATTGAGTCTTGCTCGACTTTGTATGGATAACCCGACTTCAAATGAGTCGACGAATTCCAAGATTACAAGGCTCAAGACATTCGGTCTGCCTTAGCAGGCCTTCAAACAATTTTGCACTAACTCCGAAAGGGTTTTGTTCGCCTTGCACCCAAGAATTTCGATCTATTTAGGATATGACGTTGCCTCAGGAAGTGGTCTGCAAAGAAATAACATCAACTCTGTTAAGATCCTCATACTAACCCAATTGCAGAGGATTCTCGCACCAAACATTTTGGATTGAAAAAAAAAATAAAAAAAATAAAAAAAATAAAAAAATAAAAAAAAAATTTGCAATTCTCTTTTTCAATTTTGTTTTGATTATTTTAAAAAATATATATATATATTGATTCAATGAAATGAATAAGTTATTTGCTCATTTTTCTGAAGGTGTTGTAACTCCTAGAGACAGCCTAGAGTTGTTATAGACTAGTGCCTAGGACATCTTATAAGGTGTAGAGAGAAGAGGATTAAAAACATCGTTTAGCACTTTAACATGACATAGCTCTCACACTACTTCTTTAGAAACAGAGAATAACACTAGAGTGAGACCAAAACATCCGATAGTTTGAAGCATTAAGAGTAATACTGAACGAATGTAATGCTACACTCAAATACTGCTGCATCAGACAACTTTAAGACAATTCATCATAAACAGGGCCGGATTCATGATATATGGCAGAAAAGGTATATATAAAGACGACTACAGAGATGTATAGCGAGAAAGAGATATCGACTGTCAAGGAGAGAATACTAAGAAGAACTTCATAGCATATGATGGGCTTAAATAGCTAAGAATCCATACATGCCGAGAACTCTCGTCAATAGCATTTCATAACAGCTAATGTAGCAAAAATACGTGTGAATTGAAAATGGAACAATGCATTACTCCTGAGCCATTTAAAGTACCAGGACGCTAATGATATAGGTATCAGGGAGATAAATTTATATAAAAAACAAGGGACACTCGCATTCCAGGATGTAACACTAGAGACATGAATGTAAATGAGTTGAACACAACATTGCAATGAAAGCGAGAGGTAAAACACACTACCATAAAACCAAGTCCAGAATCCTTATTAAAGTGAAGCTCCTTATCATTGAGACCCAATGGGCTCTTCACATTAGTATCTGAGTCTTCACAAAACATACACACAGGAAGTCCTTACAGAATCAATTTCTTCTGAAGGATTGGAACCTTTCTTTCTTATTTTCTCTGTCTTATATAGGATTCCCTTTTACCTTTCAGCGAGAAGATATTTTTGGGAAATATCTTCTTCACATGACAAAATTTGTTACCGGTCATTATCAAAACAAAAAAATTTCATGATGGGGGAAACAGCCCTCCCATCATGCGTAAACAGGCCCCGGGCCAATCTTAAAACAAAAACTTAGGCCAATGTTTGATGTAAAAGTAAAAATGCAAGAGTGGGGGGAGAAACAACCCACTCGGAAATTTGAAAAACATAACTAGATGAAAGTAAAAAGGCCATTTAGGCCCATGTCGTGAGTGAACTGAAATGTCATGAGTTCTGCTGAGTTGAGGCCATTACGGATACTGGAGGAGGCACGTTGGCAGAGGAACTAGCATGCTGACTCAAGAACTGTGTCAACCTCTGCTGGCTATCAGGAGTTGGTTCTGGCATTGCTGAAAGTTTCTCTACTCTGATGAACGCTTCGCCAAGGATGTGAATGTTTGTCTTAGTTGGGAGCCGATATCTGATCATGTGAAGGAGACTAAACTCCTTATTGAGGACTGTGACGATGGTAGTGGCCTTGAGCAGAGTTGATTTCCCCATTTGAAGGTCGGACCGATCCCTTTCCGTTTCTAGAAGCGCTGTGTATTGATCGGGGAGCATGAGCACGGCCGGGGCGTTTGGTTCCCAACAAGAAGGGAGGCCAGCTGTGATGATCTCATCCCACACCTTGTCGAACTGTTCCACACTGTCAGCCACCTGTTGGAGGACCCTTGAAGCTGCTACTCGAGCTTCCTCTTTATCAATGATTTTCTGACACTCGTTGATTTCCATAAATCGACTGGGAATGCCATGTTTTCCCACGTCGTTCGCCCTTAGCGCATAAAGAAAAGAGATATAGCTGCCGGCGTGTTGAGCTCTATTAGACAGATTACCCCCTGCCTCCTGTAACCTTCTATTGAGATAAGGCAGGGTGGATTTGAGTTCCCCTACCATTGTCAAAGATTCCCACTGCTCGGTTACAGCCGTGATTATGTCTGACCAGATCAAGCTTCTGGCCTCGAGCAAGGTGAGATTTCCCTTCGCTCGACTCTTTAACTCAGCAATGGTTTGATTTTGATCAGCCGTGACCCTTTTTCCTTCCTCGACTTCCTTTTGTAATCCTTCAATTGTTGTGGCTTTTTCAGCCAGGGCGCCCTCCAACTCTGCCACCTTTTGCCTGGCAGTGGATGTTTGCTTCTCCAACACTTCTATCTCAGCCATAGCTGTGGATAGTTGTGCTGTTGCTGAACCAGTTCCGCTTGATGTTTCGGCTGCATGGAAACTGTGTGTATCCCACCGGGTCTGTAGCTCAGTGGCTCTGCTCTCAAGCTCTTCAATCCTTTTAGCCATCTTTTCCTTATCCTCTTTTTCTCTGGAAAGTCTAGTAGACAGCTCATTTTTCTCTGTCTCCACATGCACCAGTTCATCGGTCTGTATCGGATGTGAAGCCGGTATGCGAGCCCGTTTCTTAGCCGCTGTAATGTCCTTCTGCAATTTGGCTATCAATGCAGCTTGCATTCCCTTTCCTGCTTCATCCGAGTTTCTGATTTGCTCCTGAAGTACGTGCACCTGATGTGCGTTGGCACGACAAGCACTCTGTTCTGCTGCAAAGGAATCCCTCAGGTTGTCGTGTTTCTGTTCTGTCTTCCTTAGTGCGAGGGTGATTTGTGAAAGCTTATCTTTCATCATGTCGCAGACTGTCTGGAACAGGTCTGTCATGTCCTGTACTGGTACCTTCTGCATATCGATAGCCAATTCGAGCACCTTATAACTCGGAACGTCTGAATTTGGATCCAGGATGGCCTCGGTCATGGACAGTACCAGGCTTTCGGTGTCTGCATTGACAGAAGCTGAGAGCCTGGTATGGTATTTCTCAACGAAACCTCCCAATTCAGCCCTGTATTTGTCTCGGACAGTTTTATTTATCAGCTCCCTTTCGTTCGTCCTGGAAGGAGAGGGCTCAACGATGGCTTGCGTGACTTCAGTGTAGTCAGAGGAGGCGACACTGTCTCTCAGTACCACTATACCCGCTTTGCCCTTATCGAATTGACCAAATTTCGTAAAGGGCTCCAATATTATCCCTTCCCCGATGACTTCAGCTTCGCTGGTGGCCACCTTCTGCCTCTTGGGTTGTGGTGGAGCTGCTCCTGAAGTACCCACCTCTTGCTCATTTGTGCCTTTGTTTACTTCTTCTTCTTCTCCTCCCGTAGCAGACGAGTCCGTCTCCATCTGCGAAAACATAGGCCAGACCTCAAGGTTAGCCCTCCACTCCAGAAATGGCCTGGACTCATGAATGTAGGGCGCAGACCTGTTTCTCTTTCTTTTATTTGAAATGATGTCCCGTGGGTCATAAGCCCAGCTCTCACCCAACTTCAGGTCCATGTTCTGCAACATTTTTTCGACAATTGGGAGGGCATATCTATAGTTTACCACAAAGGGGCCGATTTGGTCGGGAAGCTTTAAGATGTAGCCCTTCTTAGCAGGAACAAAATGGAGCTGGTCAGCTTTGAGGGCTTGCCGGATGTATTCTAGGGCATAAACTCGTCGGACGGGAAAAGCTGGCAGCCGGTATGGGGCAACTTCGGCTCCATAGACCCGAATTTCAGTATAATCTTCAGACAGGAACCAATCACCGGTGCACTGGTATTTCCCAGCCTGTAGCCAGCGTTTCATCTCTTGGAAAACCCTAGGGGAGGGCGCATCATGAATGATGGTGTAGGCAATAGAAATGAAGGTGTTCACGAAGTTGACATAACCCTCTCCCCTTGGAAACTGACGGAAAGAGCAATTCCAGTCGAAGACTGGTCTGGGCTGGGGATTCTCAGAATACATCCTATCTAACCCCAAATGATTGAATTTGTCCGCATGCTGGAACAGGAAGAGGTAGAACACCAACGAGCAAAAACGAAACTTTCGGACTTGGGCGAGCTCCCGAAATTGGGTCAGGATGGTCAAGGAGAGGAAACCTGGAATGTCCAATGTAACCCCATTCTGTGACATAAGCCACAAAAAGCGAATGCATACTGAAGAGATGTTTTCCGGGCTCCCTACCCCTAGGAGGCCGGCGATGAGGGACAGAACAGGTCGGACTTCTTCGGCAAACAGACTCAATGAAAATGGCTCCAATGGAGGCAAGGCAGTTGCCTGGTCGATGGTTATGGAGGCTATGAAGGCACGGCGGGCTTCTCTTGACAGCGTATTGAACTGAGCGAGCAAGGTTTCATCTTTGAAGCTGAAGTATGTGTCATTGGAGGGGAAACGGAGGGCCTGTCTGATAACATCAGGGGAAAGGGAAAGGATTATGTTTCCCTGGGGAGGCAGAAAATCAGTGTTATCATGGAGTCAGGCAAATGATGAAATCGACACGGGAATGGACACAGGGGTGATGTGGTGATACAGAATCCAGACCTTGTTTTCTTTCGGGCTTGATCGGCATTTTTCTGATGTGACCATGATAGAGGCTTGACCGCTGCGTATATCAAAAAAAGGATATTTAGGTCATGAATGCCCATTGTTTGTATAAGGGGTTCAAAACGGGATAGTTACGGACTCATGGAGTGGGGTTTGATTACGTTTCTTGGGCGTTCCTCTTCCCATGGCAGACATTTTAACAATTTCGAAAAGAGAAAAGGGAAAAGAGGGAAAACAGAGAATGGAATACCTGAACAGAGGGTGACAATGCTCGGGAAAGCGACGCGGGGAACCATGACAGTGATTTGGATATACCCGGCATTCTTCCCCACTCGGTATTCGCTGTAGAAAACTACCTGTGACGTTTTACCAGAGAAAAAATACGGGAGTTTGTTACCATTGGGGTGGACTGTTTTGGTTAAAAAGGTGGATAAGTAAGATGACAGAAGGCAAGTGTCGTAAGGACACTGACAATGAGACACGTGGCGCGTGGGGATTGGGTATATCAAGGTGTAGGTGAGCGCCTGGGTATTAGGGTTAAAGGTACAGTGCAGGTCTTAGTGCCAGCAATGGGAGCTTGACCTTTGCGTATGTCAAAGAGATATTTCGGTCGCGAGATATTCTGCAGAAGCCGATGAAATCATGAAAGGGGTTCAAAGGGTTTACGGACTCATGGAGTTGGGGAGTTTCAGGTTCGTTTTTCTTGGGCGTTCCTCTTCCCATGGCAGACATTTAACAATTTTGAAAAGAGAAAAAGGAAAAGAGGGAAAACGGAGAATGGAATACCTGAACAGAGGGTGACAATGCTCGGGAAAGCGACGCGGGGAACCGTGACAGTGATTTGGATATACCCGGCGTTCTTCCCCACTTGGTATTCACCATAGAAAACTACCTGTGACGTTTTACCAGAGAGAAATACGGGAGCTTGTTACCATTGGGATGGATTATTCGAGGTAAAAAGGGGGATAAGTAAGATGACAGAAGGCAAGTGTCGTAAGGACACTGACACTGGGACACGTGGCGCGTGGGGGTTGGGTATATCAAGGTGTAGGTGAGCGCCTCGTGTCGGGTTAAAGCTGGTACGGGTCTTAGTACCAGCTGACCTAATGGACTTACCTTACCTTTTATCCACGTATGATTTCCTTCGCCGGACTAACACTCGTCTTTCTCAACTATGCGGGTCCATCTTTATTCTGCCACGGGATCACATCCCGCGGCCCATCCTTACCATCTCTTTCCTGCCGTGAGATCTTGCCGTGCCACGTGTCGTGAGTCCGCGGGGGTATGGGTCTTGTCCTTTCCCCGTGGCTCGACCCCCTCGGACTTTCTTAACACACTTTCGTACATAACCCGAGGCCCTTTTTAATATATCGGTTGAACTATAATGCCGCATCCCCTTTACTTTTGTGTTAGATGTTCATTTATTATTCCGCCTTTCACCGCTTAGTGCTGTTTGTCCATTGGTTTCAATATATGTGTGCTTCACCACCTTTTCTCTTTTCGGCCTGATTTAGTTTAATACTTTCCACTTGATATAAGACTTTAATATGAGGCCTGTTCATCCTATTGGTACTCCCGTGGCTAATGCTAAGGATTGAACAACATTGGCTCCACCTGGGGACGGCACGTTTGTCCCTGAACGTGTCGAGAACTACGCAGACCGCCTGCACATCTTCTTTGAACAACACTTTTCGGTTTCTGGAGCTTTGCCCTGTACAGATCATCATGACTCATGCATAATCTATGATAAGAAAATGAAAAACAGCAACTAATATACAATATAATACAGTCAGGCCTTTTCAGCCTGCTTCAGAATTGGAAATATGGTTTGAGGAATTGCCCGTTTACAGGGGCTTCCAACAGATCTCCCTGTCAATTCTCCAGCTTAAATGTATTATTTCCTCCCTGCTCTGCAATCTTGAAGGGGCCGAACCATAGGGGGTCAAATTTACCATGCTTGCCTTTATCGGCCCTTCGTACATCCCACCTGAGAACTAAGTCCCCCACCTGTAGCTTCCTATCCTTTGTATGCTGATCGAACAATTCTTTCATCTTCTCCTGGTAATCCACAAGCTTCTAGTTCACCTGAATACGCGTTTCTTCAAGTTCAATCAACTGATTGATTCTTCTGGTCATACCATCCGGTTCTTCCTGAGTCTCCTGCATGAAACGAGCAACAGGTAAAGCTAACTGTATAGGGAATACAGCTGCCCGTCCGTATACTAGTTCATAAGGAGATCTTCCTGTTGCCCTTTTACTGGTTATCCTGTTTGCCCACAGAGCAAACTTCAGTTGGGAGTCCCAGTTCCTCTGATTTTCATTTATCGTCTTCTTCAGAGCTCTGACCAGCGTTTTGTTTGATGATTCTGCCAAACCATTTCCCTGTGGGTAGTAAGCTGTGGAGTGGCCCAGGGTAATGTTATATTGCTGACAAAAATTCACCATTTTAGCAGATTTGAAAGCCTGGGCATTGTCTGTGACTATTCTGGCAGGACATCCAAACCTGGAGATGATGTTATCTTCTATGAATTTTATGATCACCGTGTCTGTGGCGTTTCGTGCAGGAATGGCCTCTACCCACTTCGTGAAGTAATCTGTAGCAGTCAAAATCCATTTGTGCTGCCTGCTGGAGGGTGGGTGGATCTCACCTATGAAGTCAATTCCCCATTGCTTGAAAGGTTCATCAACGTGTACAGGGATCAGGGGTAGAGCTGCTAGCTTCTGTTTTTCAGCAAACTTTTGGAATTTGTCACATGCTCTGACCCAAGTGAAAACATCTCCAAATAATTTAGGCCAGTAAAAACCAGCCTTCAGGATTTTTTGAGCTGTGCTTCTCCAGCTATAATGCCCTCCACAGATTCCCTCATGGAATTCGGTTATTATGTTCCCTACCTCTCCTTCGATGAGACATAACAGCAGTATGCCTGAAGGATCTCTCCAATACAATTGGCCATTAGCTACAGCATACTTCTGAGATTTCAGCCTCAAGGCTCTGTATTTGGACTTATCACAGCTGGGTGGGCAGCTGAGTGTCAGGAGGTTCTCAACAATTTCTTTGTACCAGGGGCTAGTGAGATACTTCATCTGTATTTTTTGAGTAGCCATCTCCACCTCTTGTCTCCCTGTCTGTTCCTCAGACACTTCACTTGCGATCATAAATAAGTGGATGCCCAGAGCTTGGTGGTTCGATTCTGATAAAATCTTTGCTAGCCCCTGTCCTTTAATTAACTTGGTGGGTCTGATGTCCAGGTCGTACTCTTGTATCTTTGCTATCCATCTGCCCCTTCTGCCTTCACTGTCTCCCTGAACGAGGATGTCCTTAACTGCTGTTGTGGGTACAAAAGCAGTAACATGAGATTGTAAAATGTACATGCGAAATGCCTTTAGGGACTTTACCAGGGCATAAGCCTGCTTCTCCAGTATGTTGTATTTTAGCTCCGCATCATGGAGGACTTGACTAAAGAAAGCGGTGGGTTGCTCATATCCATCCCCGTTCTTCTGTAAGAGGACCCCTGCCACCGTGTGAGGTGATGCAAAAGAGAAAATCATGAAAGGTTCAGTGAAGTCAGGCTTTGCCAGCACGGGAGCCTCAGCAAACGCAGTCTTGATCCTGGCAAAGGCCTGCCTTGATTCTGGTGCCCACTTTACCTCATTATCTTTCTTTAACATATCTGTGATGTATCTAACTATTTCGGCATAGTTGGGAATAAATCTTCTGAGAAAATTTATCCGCCCTAGGAATACCTGTACTTCTTTCTTGTTTCTGGGGAGAGAGATTCCGTTTATAGCTTCCACCCTTTTAGGATCGATTTTAACCCCATCTTTAGTTACTATATGTCCTAGGAGTTTACCCTCTTCTAATGCAAAGAAATATTTTTGAGGGTTAAGAGAGAGCCCATACCTCCTGCATTTCTCAAAGGTCTTCTGTAAATGCTGAACATGCTCGACATCATCCTTTGAAAAGACTGTTATATCGTCTAGGTACACCACCAGAAACTTATCCTGTTCTCCAACAAAGGTTATGTCCATCGCTGTCTGAAACGTGGCCCCTGCATTGATCAGCCCGAATGGCATTCGAGCTTACATAAATGTTCCCCAGGGCGTGGTGAAGGCTGTCTTTTTCTGGTCCTCTGGGAACACCGCTACTTGATTATAGCCCGAGAACCCATCCATCATGGACATTCTAGAGGCTCCTACCACCTTCTGCAGAATATGATCCATCTTCGGTAGTGGGTAGTTATCTTTTAGAGATGCCCTGTTCAGGTTTCTGAAATCCACACACAACCTAATTTCACCATTCTTCTTTCTTACTGGGACTAAATTGGCCACCCACTCGGAATACCTTAGTGGCACTATAATCTTAGCCTTCAGCAACTTTTTTATTTCTTGCTCAATTGAGGGTAACAACAGGGGATTAATCTGTCTGAGCTTTTGTTTGTGAGGTTTTGCGTCTCCCTTTAACGGAATTTTATGCTGCATCACACTGACATCAAAGGTTTTCAAATCTTGATACGACCAGGCAAATACGCCTTTGTAGGTTTGAAACAGCTTTTGGTACAATGGTTTGTATTCATCCGGAACTTTCTTAGACAGCTTCACAATCTTTGGATCTTCTTCTGTGCCCAAATTTAGATCTTCGACCTGGTCATCAGTCACCACTTTGTTTGGCAGTATCGGAACATCATTCTTATTGAACAGTCTCTCCAAAGGTACCAGCCCTCGAGGAATGACATTCCCCTTCAGCTGGAGGAATCTGTGACCGGCTATTTTCTCTTCAAGCTTGTCCTCTGGAATGTCCCCGGCTTCTTCTTCTTCACAATTGTCAATCTCTAGATTGGAAAACTCCCCCACAGTCTCTAAAAACCTCTTCACTTGTTCCTCATCTTCAAAGACCTGCCAGTGTTTGACATTATCAGGGATTGAAGGCCGGTATATTACTTCAATTTCGTATCTCAGAAGAGGGTTCTGAGGTGGGCGGAATGTACTAGCAGCCACAGCCAAGGAGTCTGCCATTCTGTTCTATTCCCTGGGCATAAACTGAATGTTAAATGCCAGAAAAGAGTTCTCCACAAGATCCCAAACTTCGTTTCTGTATGCCTTTAACCTTGGATGTTTTGCTTGACACTGGTTTCTCACTTGTATCACTACCAACTCGGAGTCTCCCATCACCTTTAGATTCTGTATCTTCATACTTCTTGCTGTTTGCAACCCCAGTATGAGTGCCTCATATTCAGCCACATTGTTCGTGGCCTCATATTCTAATTTGAAGGACAGGGGGACCCATTGACCCATAGGGGATATAAGAAACACTCCAGCCCCATTTCCTTCCCTAGAATTTGCTCCATCGAAGTGGAGGGTCCAGATGTCAGATTCATGGTCCTGCACTGATAGCTCAGTCTTTATCTGGCAGAATGAGGGTTCATGAGCATATTCCTGATCTTCCTCCAACATTAGACAGGAAAAATCTCCGTCTCTGCTGTAAAATGGGGAATTCACTGAATCTCCTGCCTTTGTGACTGTCTTGACAAATCTGGTCTCTCGGTACAATCTCCTTTCTTGACCACCAAAGACAGGGATGGTGGCGTATGACAGATCCAGCTTGATTGACCCTCCAATTCTAGTCCCCCAAGACCTTGACAATAGCATACCGAAGCGGGCTGGGATTTCAGCCACTACGATATCCATTACCACACTCTTGGCCGGGATCTGAGCCAGGGTGACTGCTAGGTCCTTGATCATGCCCAAGCACTTCACTCTTTTGGAATCAAAAGAGTAAAGATCTTTATATGGGCGAGTGATTTGGAGCCCCAATTGCTCCATGACAGACAGGGGCATCAGGTTGTGGGACGCACCTGAGTCTAACATACAGTTATGCAATAGTAGATCATGGATTACTAGAGATACGTAAAAGGGGGGGGTGGAGGGATCTAATTCTTCGACATGGGGGCCGAACACTACCATGGGCCTTTCTTCTTGTAAGTTAAGACTGTCCGGAATGTGTGGGACTTCAGGAGCTGAAATGAAAGAGGAGACTTGTGACTGATAGGCAGGCTGCTTCAGCAATTCAGACAGAGGGACAGGTATTTTAACTTTTTCAAGTTCCTTTTGCAAACTGAAGGCAGATGAAGGCTTCTCTATTGGCACTTCCTTTTCTTTTGACTCTTTGTTTGGCACGGGAGACTTAACTTCTTTAACTGGAGGTTTATTCACAGGAGACACAGCTATTTGAGAGGACGAAGGCATGTGACTATCAGCTTGCAGAGATTGGTCAAGGGGCTTCTTACCTTTGTCCGGAGATTCTTGATTATTGGCCTCTTTCTGTGCAGGAGCTGACCTTTGGGGTGCATCTTCCTCTTCGTCTTGAGTACGTGTTCTTTTCCTGGAGGACCCGAGGTCATATTTCCTGCTGAAATGGGCTTGCATGAAATCAACGAACTGTTTGCAGTAGTCATCGATTTCTGGCTCTTCAGCATCCTCGCTATTCTTCGCTTCTGAGTGAGGTTGTAGTGCACCTTCCTCACTTTCTTGCACAGGGCACTCTATGTCATCACTGTCTGAGAAAACAGGACATGTTTCATCTTGCTCATAGGAGGAGCCTTCATGGGAAGCCTCCATTTGTCCTTCCAAGTACAAAGGGTGCGGTACTTGGTCTTGTTGCTCCTTCTGTCCCCTCTGCAGTATCTGCAAGGGTGGCTTTCTGTATTGAGGATTGAATCCTCTGTTTGGAGCATTCTGAAAGTTCTTTGGTGGAGAATTCTTAGCTTCCATCTCTAGCTTGACCAACTTGCTAGAGAGATTCTTGATCATTTTATTCATCTCTTCGATCTTGTCATTTGCTGAGTCTCTGTCTTGACTTGAAGTAGATACTTCTTCTTTGCCTCTTCTTCTAGTATCATGTTCTTGCTTTACTTTGGACTTACCAGTCGAGACAAAGTTTGCTTCTATTTCCAATGCATCTATCTGTGCATCATCCAGAGTGGCTGGCTTTCTCTCCCTCAGCGAGAAACCAAACTCGGAATCGAATGCTGCCACGAAAACAACCTTGGCAGCAGTCTGGTGGGGCTTCATCTCAGCTGGGAGGCTGAAATACAATTTTTTAAACCTTCTGATGAACTCTGATACCCCTTCATTGTGCTTATTTTTAAGGGTGTTGAACTCGGTTAAGGTATCCCCATGATCTTTCCTATCTCCCCACTTTTTCACGAAAGCTTCTTCCATAGCCTCCCAGGTGTTGATGGAATTAGCTGCGAGAGACTTAAACCATTTTCTAGCCTCTCCATCCAGGGACTGCGCGAACAATCTCAGAACCACGTCCAAATGCTCCACATTAAAGTTCTTTGCGAAAGAGCAGAAGATTTCAACATGCTTATGGGCATCAACGCCGTTCTCCCCATTGAATCTGGGCAGAATCTTTAAATAGTCTTGTGGCATGTCATTTAGAACTGCAGGCCGCTGTAAAGGGGCGTACCTATTTTGTAAAAAGCCAGGTATATTCGCCATTGGGGGAGGCGGAGGTAGAATGAGAGCCTGAGCAGTGAGTGGTGGAGGAGGTGGTGGGAGTTGAGTATGAATAATGACGGGAATGTAGTGAACAGCAGCTTGGGGATTTGATGAGAAGGTCGGGCTGTCGACAACAGATACTTCAGTGACCTCTTTGACCTCTTCAACTTCAGGGGTAGGATGAAAAGAATAATGTGGAGTATAACTAGACTCAGCTTTGTCTTTGATACGGACACCTTCTCGATGTGGGCTATCTGAATAATAACCAGTATCTCTTATAATAAGGTTAGAGCTTTGTATTTGGGCAACCTGAGAAGAGGAGGGCTGAAGATATGGGAAGTTTTCAAGGGAAAACTCCGGAATATTGGTATGAACTGGCTGCCTTTCCCTCCAGCCCCTTCTATGTAGGATTCGCTCTGGGTCAGACACAGAGGGTGTCCTTGACTGAGATGTATCTGACCTTAGGTGTGGCTTACGGGGAGCCAGGACTGCAAATATGTTTATCAGTGATATGAATGTGGAGTCGCCAAGGTGAGGTATGCACAACTCTCAACTCTTCGTGCTCACCTAACTGAAGAGTGGACGGGTTTTGTCGAGGCCCAGGGACTTAAATTTCTTCAACTTCGTTCCCCGGCAACGGCGCCAAAAAGATGTTGTCACTCCTAGAGACAGCCTAGAGTTGTTATAGACCAGTGCCTAGGACATCTTATAAGGTGTAGAGAGCAGAGGATTAAAAACAGCGTTTAGCACTTTAACATGACATAGCTCTCACACTACTTCTTTAGAAACAGAGAATAACACTAGAGTGGGACCAAAACTTCCGATAGTTTGAAGCATTAAGAGTAATACTGAATGAATGTAATGCTACACTCAAATACTGCTGCATCAGACAACTTTAAGACAATTCATCATAAACAGGGCCGGATTCATGATATATGGCAGAAAAGGTATATATAAAGACGACTACAGAGATGTATAGCGAGAAAGAGATATCGACTGTCAAGGAGATAATACTAAGAAGAACTTCATAGCATATGATGGGCTTAAATAGCTAAGAATCCATACATGCCGAGAACTCTCGTCAATAGCATTTCATAACAGCTAATGTAGCAGAAATACGTGTGAATTGAAAATGGAACAATGCATTACTCCTGAGCCATTTAAAGTACCAGGACGCTAATGATATAGGTATCAGGGAGATAAATTTATATCAAAAACAAGGGACACTCGCATTCCAGGATGTAACACTAGAGACATGAATGTAAATGAGTTGAACACAACATTGCAATGAGCAAGAGAGAAACACACACTACCATAAAACCAAGTCCAGAATCCTTATTAAAATGAAGCTCCTTATCGTTGAGACCCAACAGGCTCTTCACATTAGTATCTGAGTCTTCACAAAACATACACACAGGAAATCCTTACACAATCAATTTCTTCTGAAGAATTGGAACCTTTCTTTCTTCTTTTCTCTGTCTTATATAGGATTCCTTTTGCCTTTCAGCGAGAAGATATTTTTGGGAAATATCTTCTTCACGTGAACAAAATTTGTTAACAGTCATTATCAGAACAACAAAATTTCATGATGGGGGAAACAACCCTCCCATCATGCATAAACCGGCCCCGGGCCAATATTAAAACAAAAACTTAGGCCAATGTTTGATGTAAAAGTAAAAATGCAAGAGTGGGGGAGAAACAACCCACTCGGAAATTTGAAAAACATAACTAAATGAAAGTAAAAAGGCCGTTTAGGCCATGTCATGAGTAAACTGAAATATCATGAGTGTTGCTGAGTTGAGGCTGTTGCGGATGCTGGAGGAGGTACGTTGGCAGAGGAACTAGCACCCTGACTCAGGAACTGTGTCAACCTCTGTTGGCTATCGGGAGTTGGTTCTGGCATTGCTGAGAGTTTCTCCACTCTGATAAACGCTTCGCCAAGGGTGTGAATGCTTGTCTTAGTTGGGAGCCGATATCTGATCATGTGAAGGAGACTAAACTCCTTATTGAGGACTGTGACGATGGTAGTGGCCTTGAGCAGAGTTGATTTCCCCATTTGAAGGTCGGACAGATCCCTTTCCGTTTCTAGAAGCGCTGTGTATTGATCGGGGAGCATGAGCACGGCCGGGGCGTTTGGTTCCCAACAAGAAGGGAGGCCAGCTGTGATGATCTCATCCCACACCTTGTCGAACTGTTCCACACTGTTAGCCACCTGTTGGAGGACCCTTGAAACTGCTACTCGAGCTTCCTCTTTATCAATGATTTTCTGACACTCGTTGATTTCCATAAATCGACTGGGAATGCCATGTTTTCCCACGTCGTTCGCCCTTAGCGCATAAAGAAAAGAGGTGTAGCTGCTGGCGTGTTGAGCTCTATTAGACAGATTACCCCCTGCCTCCTGTAACCTTCTATTGAGATAAGGCAGGGTGGACTTGAGTTCCCCTACCATTGTCAAAAATTTCCACTGCTCGGTTACAGACGTGATTATGTCTTACCAGATCAGGCTTCTGGCCTCGAGCAAGGTAAGATTTCCCTTCGCTCGACTCTTCAACTCAGCAATGGTTTGATGTTGATCAGCCGTGACCCTTTATCTTCCTCAAATTCTTTTTGTAGTCCTTCAATTGTTGTGGCTTTTTCAGCCAGGGCGCCCTCCAACTCTGCCACCTTTTGCCTGGCAGTGGATGTTTGCTTCTCCAACATTTCTATCTCAGCCATAGCTGTGGATAGTTGTGCTGTTGCTGAACCAGTTCCGCTTGATGTTTCGGCTGCATGGCAAATGTGTGTATCCCACCAGGTCTGTAGCTCAGTGGCTCTGCTCTCAAGCTCTTCAATCCTTTTAGCCATCTTTTCCTTCTCCTCTCTTTCTCTGAAAAGTCTAGCAGACAGCTCATTTTTCTCTGCCTCCACTTGCACCAGTTCATCAGTCTGTACCGGATGTGAAGCCGATATGCGAGCCCGTTTCTTAGCCGCTATAATGTCCTTCTGCAACTTGGCTATCAGTGCTGCTTGCATTCCCTTCCCTCCTTCATCCGAGTTTCTGATCTGCTCATGAAGAACGCGCACCTGATGTGCGTTGGTACGACAAGCACTCTGTTCTGCTGCAAGAGAATCCCTCAGGTTTTCATGTTTCTGTTCTATCTTCCTTAGTGCTAGGGTGATCTGTGAAAGCTTGTCTTTCATCATGTCACAGACTGTCTGGAACAGGTCAGTCATATCCTGTACCGGTACCTTCTGCATATCGATAGCCAATTCAATCACCTTATAACTCGGAACGTCTGAATTCGGGTCCAGGATGGCCTCGGTCATAGACAGTACCAGGCTTTCGGTGTCTGCATTGACAGAAGCTGAGAGCCTGGTATGGTATTTCTCCACGAACCCTCCTAATTCGGCCCTGTATTTGTCTCGGACCGTTTTATTTATCAGCTCCCTTTCGCTCGTCCTGGAAGGAGGAGGCTCGACGATGGCTTGCGTGACTTCAGTGTAGTCAGAGGAGGTGACACTGTCTCTCAGTACCACTATACCCGCTTTGCCCTTATCGAATTGACCAAATTTCGTAAAGGGCTCCAATATTATCCCTTCCCCGATGACTTCAGCTTCGCTGGTGGCCACCTTCTGCCTCTTGGGTGGTGGTGGTGCTGCTCCTGAAGTACCGACCTCTTGCTCATTGGTGCCTTTGTTCACTTCTTCTTCTCCTCCTGTAGCAGACGAGTCCGTCTCCATCTGCGAAAACATAGGCCAGACTTCAAGGTTAGCCCTCCATTCCAGAAATGGCCTGGACTCATGAATGTAGGGCGCAGACCTGTTTCTCTTTCTTTTATTTGAAATAATGTCCCGTGGGTCATAAGCCCAGCTCTCCCCCAACTTCAGGTCCATGTTCTGCAACATTTTTTCGGCAATTGGGAGGGCATATCTAGAGTTTACCACAAAGGGGCCGATTTGGTCAGGAAGCTTTAAGATGTAGCCCTTCTTAGCAGGAACAAAATGGAGCTGGTCAGCTTTGAGGGCTTGCCGGATGTATTCTAGGGCGTAAACTCGTCGGATGGGAAAAGCTGGCAGCCGGTATGGGGCAACCTCGGCTCCATAGACTCGAATTTCAGTATAATCTTCAGACAGGAACCAATCACCGGTGCACTGGTATTTCCCAGCCTGTAGCCAGCGTTTCATCTCTGGGAAAACCCTAGGGGAAGGCGCATTGTGAATGATGGTGTAAGCAATAGACATGAAGGTGTTCACGAAATTGACATAACCCTCTCCCCTGGGCAACTGAAGGACAGAGTAATTCCAGTCGAAGACTGGTCTGGGCTGGGAATTCTCAGAATACATCCTATCTAACCCCAAATGATTGAACTTGTCTGCATGCTGGAACAGGAAGAGGTAGAACACCAACGAGAAGAAACGAAACTTTTGGACTTTGGCGAGCTCCCAAAATTGGGTCAGGACGGTCAAGGAAAGGAAACCTGGAATATCCAGTGTAACCCCGTTCTGTGTCATAAGCCACAAAAAGCGAATACATACTGAAGAGATGTCTTCCGGGCTCCCTACCCCCAGGAGGCCGGCGATGAGGGACAAAACAGGTCGAACTTCTTCGGCAAACAGACTCAACGAAAATGGCTCCAACGGAGGCAGGGCAGTTGCCTGGTCAATGGTTATGGAGGCTATGAAGGCACGGCGGGCTTCTCTTGGCAGCTTATTGAACTGAGCGAGCAAGGTTTCATCTTTGAAGCTGAAGTATGTGTCATTGGAAGGGAAACGGAGGGCCTGTCTGATAACATCAGGGGAAAGGGAAAGGATTATGTTTCCCTGGGGAGAAATGAAGGCGTCCCGATGTGCATCATAGGAGTCCCTGAGCCAAATGATGAAATCGACACAGGAATGGACCTGGGGGGTGATATGGTGATAGAAGCCAGACGCGACAACTCGGAAACGGTCGACATTTTTGCAGTGGCGACCAAACAGCAGGGGCTTGACACTGCGTATGTCAAAAGGATATTTCTGGTCGCAGATACCCGACTGTAAGTCGCAAAGGGGTTCAAAACCGGGAGGGTTTCTGGACTCATGGAGTTGGGGGGTTTCAGGTTCGTTTTTCTTGGGCGTTCCTCTTCCCATGGCAGACATTCAACAATTTCGAAAAGAGAGAAAGGAAAAGAGGGAAAACGGAAAATGGAATACCTAAACAGAGGGTGAAAATGCTCGGGAAAGCGACGCGGGGAACCACGACAGTGATTTGGATATACCCGGCGTTCTTCCCCACTTGGTATTCACCGTAGAAAACTACCTGTGGCGTTTTACCAGAGAGAAATACGGGCGCTTGTTACTACTGGGGTAAACTGTTCGAGGTAAAAAGGTGGATAAGAAGGATGACAGAAGGCAAGTGTCGTAAGGACACTGACACTGAGACACGTGGCGCGTGGGGATTGGGTATATCAAGGTGTAGGTGAGCGCCTCGTGTCGGGTTAAAGCTGGTACGGGTCTTAGTACCAGCTGACCTAATGGACTTACCTTACCTTTTATCCACGTATGATTTCCTTCGCCGGACTAACACTCGTCTTTCTCAACTATGTGGGTCCATCTTTATTCTGCCACGGGATCACATCCCGCGGCCCATCCTTACCATCTCTTTCCTGCCGTGAGATCTTGCCGTGCCACGTGTCGTGAGTCCGCGGGGGTATGGGTCTTGTCCTTTCCCCGCGGCTCGACCCCCTCGGACTTTCTTAACACACTTTCGTACATAACCCGAGGCCCTTTTTAATATATCGGTTGAACTATAATGCCGCATTCCCTTTACTTTTGTGTTAGATGTTCATTTATTATTCCGCCTTTCACCGCTTAGTGCTGTTTGTCCATTGGTTTCAATATATGTGTGCTTCACCACCTTTTCTCTTTTCGGCCTGATTTAGTTTAATACTTGCCACTTGATATAAGACTTTAATATGAGGCCTGTTCATCCTATTGGTACTCCCGTGGCTAATGCTAAGGATTGAACAACAGAAGGTATTGATTAATTTTGGACTGATGATGAAAGATGAATGGCTAACTTTTTATTTAATATTTTTAGCTACAGAAACCGTCGACATTCTGCAGATAAAGTCCAATTCCGCAGATGTTCTCCAATTCTGCAGCTAAAGTCCAATTCCACAGTTGTTCTCCAATTCTGCAGCTAAAGACCAATTCCGCAGTTGTTCTCCAATTCTGCAGCTGAAAAACCTCATTGTTCATATCAGTCTAACTTTCTCATACAAAATCAGATTTTGATGATTCAAGTATCGTTGGAAAGGTCTCAACAAGATCTATACAATGAGAAATCCATCATTAGAGTTTGAAATGGAAAATAATGAAATAAATTGCTGAAAAGAAGCTACATTCAACTTGAGGCACTAATTCCAAAACAAGTATAAATTCCTTTGATTTTTTCCTTTGAGAACTTGTTTCATTAATACAAATTCTTAGTTTTGTGTGTAAACATCATAACTAGAGAGATTGATCACCTCTCTTCTTTGATAATCTTACATTCCATTGCAGAAGAAGTATTATTTTTTTTTGCAGGTTCCAGGAGGAAGGACAAATGACTACAAGAGAATGGTGTCTCTCTAAGAGACCAATTTGTTTCATAAGAGGATGATCAACAACAAAGAGGAAATATGCTGATACAAAATCAGATCCAAACACTTGAAAAACTTTCAGATACTATTGTCTCCATCACATCCATACCTCATAATAAACCATTCACCTCATTCCACTTCATATTTTCCATTTACATTCACATCCACTTTCCATTTCTTTTTGTCCATTCATAACCCACAAATAAAAGCAAGAGGCTCATTCACATGCTTATTTCCCATTGCTATTTCTACTTTCCATTGCCATCTTCCATTTTCATCTTCCATTTCTTGTCATTTTCATTCCGCAAATAAGCCCTGCTACAATGCAAATTATTGAGTCCATAGTCCTTTGAGTCTAAGTTCTTTGTAAAAGCACCTTGAGGCTTGCATGCCTTAATGGCAAGTTCTCATGCTGACAAACAATGGGAATACATTAATGTCTCTTGTTCGTCAGATCTTCTAGGTGACTCGACATCAGCAAAATCATTCGTACCTAGTAAGATGTGTTTGGGCATGTTGACTCTCATTGTCATCAATGGTGAGAGTTCTCGTGTTGACTAGTGGCATCCATTAATGGCCACTAAGTCAACAATTTCCTACTATGTTTGACATCAGAACATCTTTTCACATAGTAGAAATTATGCCAATGAGTTTTGAAGACATGAAGACTATTATTTTCAGCATTTTGGAGCAGATTCAACAAGTTTTAGTAGAAGCAATAAAAATGCATCTTATCTCTTTATCCATGACTCCTCTTGTTCAGCCACTTGAAGAAGAATATGATCAGAATTTTGCAGCCACCACACATACACAACTCATCCACATTTAAGGTAAGTGAAGGTATGTTGTTTTCTAATTTTTAGTCATGTAATTCATTAGAATGCTAAAATTGTAACTTTGGAAAAATTCTTCACTCCCTTTTCCACATTGTCATATCTTTAGTTGGGGAGAAGGGACATCATTTCATATCCACATGTCATACACTATCACACATTTTCATTTCATTTCCAACCACATATAATTCCCAATCAACTATTGTTGCAACATGATCCAAAAGATTATATGACTTGCAAATGATCAATTCATTGATGAAGTAATTGATTCTAAATGTTTTCATGAACTTTGATGCAACAAAGAAAATAAAGCATTGTTACACAAGAACCAATGCTTCAAAAAAAAAAAAAGGTTGTCACACAAGAATCAACCATTGAAAAAAAAAAAAATTTGTTGCAATCAAATGTATTATACTTTGCCAAAAAGGAAAATATCAAGAAGCAAAGTTTGGAATGAATCTATATGAGTCAAAACTCATAAAAGATCAACTCATGGACAAATGAATCATTGCAATAGTTGCATGAGGACATGCAACAACTTCAGTTGGGGGGTATGTTGAGTCTCAAAAGTATTCTCCATATTCATACATATTTCCATTATGTCATAACCATTTAGCTCTTATTTCATAGCCATTTGACCTAAAACCCTACATCAAGTAACCATTTTCATAAATATATGGGTTAGGATCCTTGTTTTCCAAATTTATTTATTTTATGTATTTTAAGTGAATTTATGATTAGAAACTAGAAAATTAACATAGTTTCATATATCTATATATGTGTTATGAGTTTTGTGACATGTGTAGGTCAAAGGGAGACTTCTAGAAGACCCTTATGTGGCACTCTAAGGCCAAATTCGAATTTGGTTGGAGAAGATTATGGGATCAAGAGGATATGTGTCTCACTTCCTTGTTGTATTGAAACTCTAAGAGGATGTGTGTCTCATTTCTCAAGTTGTGTTGAAACTCTAGAAAGACATGTGTCTTATCATTTCCTATTTTGATTATAACTCTAGAGATGGAGGGAGAGATTCATGGACTCCCATTAATGAGATGACTTCTCATATTTTGTATAAATAGGAGAAGCTTTCTCCTATCATAGGTAATGAGAAAGTAATGAAAAAGTAGTAGAGAAGTCTTTTGTAACAAAGTTCAAGATGGAATGGGATGTAGATTTGTGAGTTCTTTTTAATAGAGAAATTCAGTTCTTTGATATTGTTTTGATTACAACTTTAAGGAGCTGAAGGATTTCACCAAATTGGTAGCAGAGGGCCCCTGCTATCCAAGGAGGCTTTTACATGTTTTCTAGATAAGTTGCTTTCAATTCTGTTTTGTCATATTTCCTTACTTAGATTGCTTTCTGAAATCATAGCGTTTAGCATAAATTTTAGCTTTTAGATTACAATAGGCAGCCCGGGCATTTGCACATCTTTTTATGACTAATGACATGGAATCAATATTGTCCTTCTGCTGATTTCTTTTTCTTAGTTTTTGTTTAATTCCAGCACTATTTGTTTATTTCAGTCTTGCACATTTGCTTTAGTAGTTAGATTTAGATATTAAGCTGCTCATGTCATTTTCAGTTACCTCCGAAAGCCATAGCTGGACTAATGGCGAGGGATTGAAGTATGAGTGTGTAGTTTGATATTAGTTTACTTTCTGCAAGTTAGATATATATTAAATTGCTCATGTCATTTTCAGTTACCTCCGAAAGCCATGGCTGGACTAATGGTGAGGGATTGAACTATGAGTGTGTAGTTTGATATTAGTTTACTTTCTGCAAGTTAGATATATATTAAATTGCTCATGTCATTTTCAGTTACCTCCGAAAGCCATAGCTGGACTAATGGCGAGGGATTGAAGTATGAGTGTGTAGTTTGATATTAGTTTCTTTTTCTGCAAATTAGATATTAGATTACTCAAGTTGTTTATGGTTACCTCCAAAAGCCATAGCTGGACTAATGGTAAGGGATCAGAATATAAGTTGATGTAATTTGATTTAGATTTACTTTGTTGCAATTCTTGGATTTCCTTGAGTACAATTTCTTTTGTGTTTAGACAGCAGCAAGGATAATGGTTTTCATGATCAATAGTTCACTGTTTACTTGATTAGAATAGTGATGCAATTTTCATTTCCTTTTAGGAATTAATTTTGTCATTGTGTGTTTCAAAATCCTTTTGAAGTTTGAAGTTTGGAAAACCATTAGAAGGACATCATTGTCTTGAATATTTGTCTCCATACTTGTCTTTTAGAATTTCATAAAAATCCAAAAATGACAAAAAGTAAGAGATAGGTTATCTTGCACATATAGTGCGCCACACTTCGTCAGCTTACGAATCCCTGGTTGATAATTTATGTTAGCAATTTAGGACACACTAAATTGACCAAACAGCTGCAACTTTTGAAATATGATCACAATGTCTAAAAATAGACATAGTCTAAAAATAAACTTACACCTAAAAATAGCCTGCAGGCCCACTTAGTGAAGGCGACTGATTTTCACTAAGCTTCATCATCTTGTTGAATATTAACACAACATCCTCATTTGGCATCCTGATGTAGGTCTACCCTCAATGATCCTAGCCCTTCATTCATTCTTATCGGATGATGGCAAGGGAATCGTATTTTTTTGCTGGCACTCATCGATGATCCCGCATTGGTCATCTAACTGTCCATCTCGCCGGACTGTGGAAATTGCGCGAGTGAGGTTTTACCCTAACCAAATCAGTTATTTTGGAGTTCCACCAGCATTTTCAATCTTGGTTCTACTGTGCTACTGGTTTTAGGGTTTCAACTGGGGATTTCTCAGGTTACTATGATGGAATGTCCTACTATATCGCTGGTTCTCTTCCACATTACCTCGTCAATGTATTCTGCAACAGGATGGTCCCAATGGACGAATTTGACTTCCATTTCTCCTAATAGGTATCAATCTTGCTTGTCTATTTGTAGTTTTCATGTTTCTTTCAAAGAGGGTTATCTAGTTTTTAAGTTTTTCTCATGCTGGAACCTGTCTCCACCAATATTTTTCCATGCCAGGTTCTTCCATGGGGTCCTCGCAAGGTTTTGTTGCTAGATAGCAGGGTTTCACACTAGACTCAGTACATCTGGTCTATTTATTCCATGTATTCTTTTCTAGTTGATTAGTTTTCTGCAATCCTGCATACCAAGCGATGTTTGGTCCTTGCAAGTCGCTCGCCGCTATTCTAAACTCTTTCAGCCATCTCATAGTGTCATTCGAGTTTTTATACTCTAAGATGAACATTAAGAGTCATCTAGGAAGTCTCCAAGTTTCCTTTTTTGGACCTCATACGAACCTTTTATTGCTCTGTTTTTTTTTTAAATTAATTCGCTAGTCTTTCCCATTAGCAATTTTTATGTAAAAATTATTAAATCATGGATTGTTGTTTCAAAAATATCAATATTTTTCTTCAGGTGAACTTGGAATATTTTCTAGTGGTGTTGTGATTATGAAAATTCTGTTGATATTCCTTTTTTATTGTTTGTTTTAAAATAATGTGGGCATATATGTAAAATATTACAAATCGCTTTAGTTTTGTCTCTACAACAATACATTTTATTTTTCTTTTCGAATGAATAATATACCTTCATGTATGATTTTAATTATACAATTTTCTCCTCAAATTACCTCTTTAATTTAGACCCTGGTTTGGAATCAAATATTTAACTTCTAGGTTGGCACAGGGTATATAATTGGCAGGCTGATGACTCCGTTAAGAAATATTAGTTTCTTCTATCTTATTTTTGTCTAGATGCTAATGTCTTTAATAGTTTAAGCTTATTTCAATATGGTTAACATTTGTTCACTTGTCCCTTGGTAAGTTTTTTTCTCATGTCATATAAAATAGAAATTTAATTTGAGGTAGTTACATATTGGCCTTGCTGGTTGGGAACCCCAGGTAATCCAGACTTAAGGACAAATGTTTGAACATCGTAACTAATATTTGTCTCATTTAGTGGTTACACTAGGCATTCACACCCAACCCAGTGATGGCATGCAGAATGATTTTCTAGGGATGAGGTTCTTTTGACACACAGTTTCTTTTTCTACATTTTAAAGTAGAACTATAATGAAATCACAGGTCTATCCTTTAAAGTTATATAAATATTCTACCATAGAATTCAATCACATATTTGTACTTTTCTATTGAGAAAGACAATTTAACAAGGAAAATGTGTTTAAATACATATTTGTATGTTTCTATTCAATTAAGCAAGTTAAAAAAAAAGTGTATTTAAATACATGTCTATATTTTTCATTCAGATAAGCAATATAACGAAGAAACTATAGATAACACATTTCCATACTTACATGTTTTCATGCTAACAGTTCCTAACGAGCTTGGCTAACCTCCAAACCATAATAAGCACGAACACTCTCACTTATCCCCACTGAGCTCCGAATCCTAAGAAATTCACAAGTTGCTACATAGCGCCACCCTCGCAACATGACTTCATTCCAGCCTCTGGTGTTAGATAGAGATTACTCCACTTCCTCACCCTATCCATCTCAAGGGTTCTCATGGGAAACATCCTCCCTCCAATATAATTTTTCCTTTTGTTATTCTCAGACCCTCTTTCTCTCTAGAGAATTGAGGAAGAAAAGCCAACCATTTCCCCTCTCCCGATTTCCTTTAAATATGCCACAGAGGTTGTTATAAATGTGCAACTGAACCAACTACTCAGGGCTCCACTTTATTACCAGTTAACTCTTTATTTTTATTGAAATAAACCAAAACATAGTATTTATATTAAAAATAAAAATGTTATGAAATATCCTCTTTTTTGTTTGTATTTAAAAATAAAATAGTTACCACAGTAAATCTAAGTAATCGATAGTTACTAAACAACATGAGGGTTACAAATGTTGTGGTGCATGGAGTTATATATGACCAAGTTGTGGAATGAACCACTTGAATAGACACAAGGATGAAAGATGTATTCATAAGCTAGTTTTAGGGGGGAATGTGAGATAATTAATTAACCATGTACAAGAAAAGTGTCTTAGAAAGTTGTGAGATAAAACAGTTGGCTACCAATGTATTCCAATGGATGGTAAATTTTTGATATGTAATTTAGTAAACACTAAGTTAATCTCCTCAATTTAACTTGAAGGAGGATATTGTTAGACTAGTTAGGGTAAACTTGACTTGGTCATTGAGTCAATTTACTATTCGAAGATTATGAGCTTGAGATTTTGGTAACCTATATATTTCTCTTGATATACTCATGTAATGTAGCCTATTTAAATACATGACAACTTTATTACAA
Organism: Pinus albicaulis; assembly: GCA_034641835.2. Classification (NCBI taxonomy): domain Eukaryota; kingdom Viridiplantae; phylum Streptophyta; class Pinopsida; order Pinales; family Pinaceae; genus Pinus; species Pinus albicaulis. Next base: position 1,411,999,500 of record CM076584.1, on the reverse strand, counting down.
ATTTCCTTTGGGGCATTCTGAGGGCATGGTAAAAAGTAGTATGAAGACTATAAAAAAGTTAAGTTTTTCTATTGACATAATAAACTACTTGGTCATTTCTTAGTGGATGTGACCATATAAATTTCCTTTTGTGAATTTCTTATGAATTTTTTTTATGTGCACCTATTATATTTTCATTTGTCTCTCCTTTCTATTAAAAATTTACGAGAGATCATTGCATGCTGAAGGAGGAAGTGGTTGCAAAATCCAAAAATGCATTTTGTGGACATGATCAACCTAAGAGGAATTATATGTATGGTGGGGTGAAATGCAGTCATGAAAACAAAATCTGTAGAGGAGAGAATTAGGTGTGCGAAAGTTTAAATAAGGGATTAGGTAAATTTGACTCAATAAGAGATTCATGGTTGTTATAGACATCAATTTTTAGAGATAAAAATACAAGAAAAATAAACAAATAAGAGATAATATACAACAAAAAAACATAAACCATGCATAACATGATTTATTATGGGAGACCACCAATAGAAAAAAATAACCATAATAATATATCTATTATCTTTTGAATTAAATGCAACCAAATTTGTCAACACCCTGGCCCCTGGCCCACTAAGACTTCCACTCAAATGTAACACATTAAAATGGATAATCCCCAAGCCTTTAAAGGCTTTAGCTACATGTAATACCATACATCACCAATAACACAAGGCTAATACCACAAACCACCAATACCAAGTGTCTGAAACGACCACCAATGACCTAAGAACCTTGTCTCTTTTACTAAGTCAAGTTTAACTAACAATCTCACTACAAGGAAAAGACCCTCTAGCAGAGGTTATAAAGGAGGGTTTTAGTGTTATAAAATTGGCCAAAATTGTCAAGAAAACATATGCTACCACATATGTTTCTAGTAATGGAGGTTTTGGTGGAGCTTTTAATGGAAATTCAACACAACTAAAAAAAATGGGCGGCTAGAGGTTATTACGGATGTCTTTTCATCGGTGCTCTTATCAGGTTTTAACGCACCGGTGCATATCGATAGATAGCGCATTGGGGCAGTTGAAGGAGAATGCACTGGGATGTTAAGGAAAACAACAACACCGGGTCTGGTGTTGGTGATACAACGCACGGGGCCGTTCTAATTGGTCTTGGGATTTGAGCGGTGCCCATAGGTCGTATAAGCGCACCGGTGCATGTATCTTTATGAGGCACCGATGCTCTGTATCACAAAAAGGAACCAAGATTTATAATTGGTATTGGTATTCGTGCGGTGCACATGGCATCTACAAATGCACCGGTGCTTATAGATACATAAATGCCCCGGTGCGCAGTATCACACAAATGCACCGATATTTATAACTGGAATCGGTATTAGTGTGGTGCCCATAGAATCATAAATGCACCGGTGCATATAGACACATAAACGCACTGGTTTTCATTTTGTTTTTTTTAGAAACATCCACCTCTGACAGTCCAATTATTGTGATTGTTTTAAATTCATTATTCATCAAAAGTCGACACATCTTATAACAATATTCATATTAATTACATTTTTATTAATTCATTTGAATGTGTTGTCTAGATTAATTTGTTATATCATATCAGAATTATTGTGGTTTTTTTAAATTCATTATTCATCAAAAGTCGACACATATATATAATCTTATAACAATATTCATATGAATTAAATTTTTATTAGTGCATTTGAGAACGATAATGGAGAACGCAATAGAATAAATTAAAACATATTTTATGATTATATATATATATATATATATATATATATATAAGACAGTCTTTATCATACAAAATGGGACAATTATTCGTATCCCTTTGTCTTTCAATTGGGATACTATGTCCATTACATTAAGCAAAATGTCTGATTTAACAAACATATTTCAAAAAATAAAATTCCTTGCTTTGATATCCAAATTACATAGTGATCATCATTCTTCGCTTGAACTGCTGTCATTGCTAGAAATACTTCCATGACTTGGATTATTTTCAAGAATGTTGTGTTCACGACGTTGATTGTTTTCTTCTTCTTCACTTTCCATCTACAAACATAAAAATAAACTGAAATGAGTGTATATACATTGGTGAGAATAATGAAAATTCCAATATTAAATAATATACATCAATGTAAATCGAAAAGAAAAATGACGTACCATAGCAACAATTGACTCATAAACTACACACATTATTTCAAAACCATGTACCATGCCATCTTTCAAAATTTCATTTGTTGGCGCAGTTCCATACTTTGTTTCCTGCAAGTTTTATACCCCATAACAAATGATATATTTAATATAAAAGATGTTTTTGTTCTATTAATTATAGAAGGAGCTAATTAAAACAAGATCGATAGATGCTTACAAATTCCACAATTAAATTCTGATATGCCAACATATACTCACAACCCATATTTAACCCAATTTCAATCAATTTGTCTGATGGTTCTTCTTTGTATGTTAGCACCTATTTGAAGACATTAAATGATGATTTTTGTAAAATAACTTAAAAAATACAAAAATGAAATCTAGTTAAGTTGTTACAAGGAAGTAACAATTACTCACAAACTTAGAGATCAACCATTTTCTTCCTTTTCGTCCTATTTTATGTGCTGAATGGGTTCCATTTTCTTTTCTTTTCTTCAAGAAAATTCTTGAAAATTAATATTTAATGCTAAATTGTTTATTTATTGTACCTAATGATCGAAAAATTCAATGATTACATATTACATTTGAAGCACGTTGTTGTATTCGTTCCACTAGATCTCTCAAACTTTTGTAAAAGTTTTTCCCCCTTTCGTTAACTTCCAGCACCACTCCAGATGAGCCAAGGAGCAATTCATTTTCATTTGCATGTTCTATTTTTTTTCTTTTCTTAGAACAACATTCATTTTCTAAGTTGTTGGTCCCTGTAGAACATTAAACATATGTGAATTAGTAGAATTTTTGACACATGTTATCTAATAATTTTAAGTATACTATTAATGATAATTAAAAAAGAAACTCATATTGGATCGATAGTATTGTTTCATTCACCTGATTCATCTTTTTGCAGTTTTTACATTAAAATTTTATGCTCTTCTGGTCGTAGATTAGAAATAATCATATTGAGCTTCGTCATTTTGTGGCTCTCCATGATACACAGTAAAAAATACATATTAGTTAAAGTTACATATAGTTCAAAAATAATATTTTTTATAAATAATTTACAAAAAACTTGCCTTTTTTGCTTTTCTTTAACAATATTTTGTTACTTGATATCTTGTCAGTCATTTCTTTATCAATCTGAAACCTGTAGCATATCATTCATTAATATATTTCTAAATAAATTCTCAACTTTTCAGGTAGAAAATAAATCTCAAGACAACGATGCACCTTTCATTACATCTGCACCGCCGCCGGTGCGTGGATATATTAACAACGCACCGAAAAACAGTATAATACACCGTACGATGCGTTCGGTATTATAAACACACCGCAAAAACAATGTAATAGACCTAACGGTGCATGGGGTATTATAAACGCACCGCAAAAATGGTGTAATACACCGTACCATGCTTTCCTAGTTAAAGAGAGCACCGGTGCCCTATTTCAGATTTGGCGTACGGACTTAAAAAAATGTTTTCAATTTTTTACGACACAGAACTTGGGAGGTGCACTGTAATAATACAGAGCACCTATGCGGTGGCATACACAGGGTGCATCGATAAAGAAAAATTGATTTTTTCAAAAATTCACGAAATGGCCAAATGGATTGGGATCCGACTATGTAAGTCGTCTCATGGGTTGGACGTCAATCTAAAATGAAAAACCCTAATTCTGTAATCACAGAAACATGGAGAAGAAAGGGAAAAAACAAAAAAATGAAGGGTTTAGGGTAAAAATGGATAGAACTGCAGGAAAAATAAAAAACTGCAAAAAAGAAGAAGTAAAAACAATAATTAAATTTAATCGCAAAATGTTTTGAAATTCTATGATAAAGGGCTTGAATCACCAGAGTTTTGGTTCATGATTTTCTGAATACTTTTGTTCGAACGTATTTCGCCATCCACAGTGCCCTCGTGCTCTCCTGCAAAAATCTGACTGAAACGTTTTAGCAAAAATAGTGAAATAATGAAAAGTGCTTAGTATTTAAAGAATTATTTTATCAAATTAGATTTTCGAAAATATTTTTCCGCCCATTTTTCAAATTGCCACTTTTTTTTAACTTAAACAAAATAGAGTTGCATTTTTTTATTTGTGTTTATTCCTTTCCGGTGCGCGGAAATGTGACACACCAGCGCATGTATTAATATGACGCATCGGGGCCTGTTAGGATGATAAGCGCACCAGAATTTTTAAAGTTTATTATTATTTTTTTTGTACGTAAGATCATAATAAAATAATGATAATTATAAAGTACATGAATTTATTTTCATTATTTTCTAAGCTTTATACATGTAAGATCATAATTAAATAATGATAATTATAAAGTACATGAATTTATTTTCATTATTTTCTAAACTTTATGTTACAAAAATTCGTATTATTTTACAATTATTTGCAAATTTACAAATTTAAATATTTTAATAAAATCATTTCACATTAATACAATTAAAATTTTCACATTAATACAATTAAAATTTTGCATACAATTACATTAATTAAAATTACAATTACAATTACAATTAAAATTACAATTACAATTTTACATTAATTTCACATACATGAATTACGATTAGAATTACAAATACAATTTTACATATAATTACATTTACAATTTTACATATAATTACATTTATAATTACAATTACAATTTTATAAATATTTTACAGGCAATTCAATTAAAATCACAGTTACAAATACAATTACATTTACAATTTTACATAGAATTACATTTACAATTACAATTACAATTTTACAAATATTTTACATACAATTCAATTAAAATTACAATTACAAATACAATTACAATTTGTGAAATTTACATATAATTAGAATTACAATTACAATTTTACAATTTTTCATATATACAATTACAATCATTTCAGAATAAATTAAATATTACAATTACAATTAAAATTTTACATTAATAAATATTTTACATACAATTACACTTAAAATTACAATTAGTACAAATACAAATACAATTTTACAATTTTACATAGAATTAAAATTTAAATTACAATTACATTCAAGACATAATATTTAATAAATATCATGGTCACTTAATAATATTAAATTAATTAATAAACATCGTCACGATCATGATAACCATTGTACAAAAATCATATTTGACTAATACACACATTCAATTAACATCAAATTAACATTATATATTAACATCATCACAACACAAACGTCAAATATACATCTCAATATAATGCCAAATAACTCATGCGCCTATCACATATACACATCTATCTGCAAGCTAAGCATTAAATGAACATATCTAACATGACTAACAATATGCGCAACATCATGATGATCATCAACATGAAAATTAAGTACAACTGCAAAATGAACATAAAATACATGGACCATATATATATATAACTGAATAATGTTAAAAATATACAACTTTAATATAAATCATGTCATGGATCAGGTGCTGGTGGTAGTATAGCAACATCAATAACACTAGTACAAGTGTATGCGGCTTGCTCAGTAAAGCTGGGTGCAACCTCGACAGTCGATAGTTGACTAGCCTGCTCATGATCATGATGATCACTAGTACTAATGGATGCATCCACTGGTGGTAGTACAACATGATCAATATGAGGCGCAGTAATAGTGGAGGCGGCTTGCTCAGTCAATAGTATTGCAGCCTCGGCGGTCGATGGTCCAGCCTGCTCATGATGATCATGACTAGTACTCATGATGGATGCTGCAGGCTGCTGACTGGACATGGCCGATGGTCCAACCTCATCTCCATGATGACTAGTGTCAGATGCTGGCAGTGGAGCCTCATGTTGATCATCAGGCACGTCGCGAGGTGAACGATCACCAGATGCATCTGATTCACTACTAGCGAACTGTCCATCACATTTCATAGCTTGACTACGCCTATAGCTATGGACAATCCTCCTCAATCGCGTAACAACTGTCGTAGCTCCTACAACATGCCGCATCAGGTCGTACATGTCATGCAGCATGCCTCTCCACATCCGTAAAAATCTATTGTCACCCTGTATCTCTCTGTAATGAGCAGGCCTGATGCCCGCATTTCAAAATCAATCCACAGAGTTGGCTTCCCAAATCCATCCAGTATCTGGTCTCAGGTTGACCGCGCATAGAAAAAGGTGGTACCGGTGAACTATGAGGCGCATGAGGATCAGCACATCTCTCTGCTGCGCAACCGGTCTCATCCTCTGGTGGCGCATTAGCCATCTCCTGATCGTAATCATCAGGATCGACACCTGGATCATGTGGTGGATCTGGCATCTCATCGCCATCAGAAGAGCCAATGTATGAAAAATATATACAAGTACACAATAATAATTAGACAAATTCATTACAAAATTTAATAAAAACAAGTTAAAGAACATGTTAGAATAAATATAAGTAAAACAGTAATATTACCTCTATCATCTGGCGGCTCATCAGGAGTGAAGAGGATGTTGGGACACCCTCGCCAACCTAGTCCAGCATAAGGACATGGGACCATAATGAAGGGATGCAGCCCACCAACGCTGGCAAGTAAGTCCAGCGAATCATGTGAAATCCTCGCTGGAAACATAGTGTCTCCCCGCTTTGGCATCATCTACCCCCACATGTGCATCCAGGCCTCGAACATTGGCCTACGAGGCTGTAAAAAAAAACTAGGTCTCATCTCTGGAAACCTCTCAAAAAATAAACAAAAAAGCTCTGAAGCAAAAGGGAAGTTGACCCTCCCTTATGCATGAGCACGACATCTATCTAAGGCCATACAAAACTATCGCAAAAAAATGGCAGACCACCTGACAAGTCATGGCTGTTGTACTAAAGAATCAATGTAATATAAAAGCAAGCAACTAATGCATTTCCCGTCACTGGTGTTGTGCGAAATGATCGAAGCAATAATAAAGAGGCACTGCACGTCCTTTCTACCAAAATCACCTATATGTAACTGACCTCCAAGTACCTGAAACTATGAAGGAGATAGTACATGTGCTCCAATGTATCTCTGGGAGTAAACTAACTGACTCCCTGCTACACAACCAGGTGGCACGTCAGGGAATGAGGGAAAATATACCCCTCTCCTCGATAGTCCTGTAATAAAATAAATGTCCTCCTCAGTGGGTGTGTACCACTGGTCAGGACTAACCTGAAAAGCTTGTCGGTGGGCATTCCACCTGCTGATAAGATGTGTCAAAAGCACACTATGGGCCTTTAGGCCGGAAATAGCCTCCTCATAGAACTTGAGGAGGCCTATCTGCTTTAGGATCTCCTGGGTATCTGCAGCAATAGGGCGATGGCATCCATCTCTCTCCCTCTCTCTCGCCTCCCATTTGTGAATCATGTCATATTTTTCTACTTGTTGTTGCTGCTGTTGCTTCTATTCTCTCTGAATCATTGCCATATTAAATAATTTTTTTTATTAAAACATAAATGTATTTACAAATATACATATATAATTTTTTTTGAAAAAAAACAAACATACAAGTTAGTTCTCCATAAAAACAGTCACGCACCGGTGCCGGTGCGTCCTAATATTTTAGCGCATCATCCCCGAGGCCCCTAATGAAACAGACCGCACCGGATTTGGTGCCTATGTCTATTTTTCAAGCACCGTGGATTGAATATAATTCAGAATAGCGGTGCGCTAACTGAAATATATGCCTCGACGCGTATAGTCGTGTCAGGGCACCGACTTCATGACAATGAGAAAGTTGACGGTGCGGTCTTTTACCCGCCGCACTGTTGACCCTCTCAAAATGCAAAATGCGATGCACTGACATAAACTAGGTTTGAAAATGCAGTCAATGCACCGCACTGTGATTGTCGGGGTCAAAAGTGCACCTGGATAAATGAGCACACCACCTTTTTTTATTTTTTATTTTTAGTTTAAAATTATTTGGGGCGCCTTCCAGCACCGCCCTGGAAACGGTGCGGTTACCATTAGCACCAGTAGCGGTGCTGCCTGTGAATTTTACAGGTGGCACCGCTATTCGATGCGAGCTAAATAGCTCAAGCGCACCGCGCGACAATTTTTTTTTTCTCTCTTTTAATGGTTATTTTTAAGTTTATTTCAATTTATAATCCGCTAAAAGGCTTAATTATAGAAAAAATAGAAAAATACCTGTACATTTCACCATCGAGGAGGCATATTGGCTGTAAAATTTGGAAAAAAAAAATTTCCCACTGTTTTTCAAAATGCAAGCTAGAGATTGGTGGCCAATGCAGAGCAGTAGTGCGTGCAATGGGTGTAATGAGAGCACCGATGTCAGGGCGGCTTAGAAATAAGGAAATAGCACTCGGTCTTGAGAGCTCTGGAGCACTGAAGAAAGTGAATAATGAAGTTTTTTGGCTGTAATTTTTTTTTAATTAACCCTATTTCGGTGCACGGGGTTTTCTAAGTGCACCAGTGTTGTTAAATAAAACCGCACCGAGATGTTTCAGTTTCGGTGCGAAAATTTGATGATGCATCGAGGCGGCATAATGGTAAAGCACCGGTGCGTAATAGTCACAAAGCACTGGTTTTTTGGCCTTAATTTTTTTTTTTTTTATATAACGTTATTTTAGTGCATGCGGTTTTTGGCACGCCGGTGCTATTAGAGAAGAACACACTGGCTCGTTCCTGTTTTGGCGCGGTGTTTTATGATCCACCGACGCAGAAGAGTATTAATGCCCCGGTGCGTTACAGTAATTGGATGCCTCGGTGGTGTGTGTACTTCGCACACGCTGTCTGATGTGCAAATGTTCGGTGCGTGCGAGCGCGTTCTATGGTATCATGTGCACCGGTAATTGATAGCTCAGGAGCATTAGAAAAATGAAAATTTCGAGTTTTTTTTTGTAAATATTTTTTTAATTTAACCCTTTACCAGTGCGCATTGTTTATAGGTGCACCGGTACTATTTGCTACAAACGCACTAGTTGGTTTGTGTTTTGGTGCGTTTTTTATGATGCACCGGTACGGTTTTTGTCTACCACACCGGGTTGTTTCAGTGTTGGCGTTGTGTTTTATAATGCATCGGTGTGGACGAGTTGTGAGGCACCGGTGCTGTATTATATTATAACGCATCGGGCGTGTGTGTACGGAGTGCACGGTGTCCAGTGTGCCAATGATTTTTTCTGTACTGGTGCGTTCTTTTTCTTAGAGCACCAGGGAGAGTTTTAACAGTAAGAGCACCGATAGGAAAACATCCGCAAAATCCTCTGCCCGCCAACCTCCTCTAGTAACCTCCACTAGAAACAGATGTATGGGGTATTTTTCTTTGTGGTTCCTCAAAAACATTTTCTAGAGGGTATTTTCCTTGTAGTGTCCCCATTTTAAACTTGAATGGGAGATTCTTCGAATCCAATCCAAAAAAACGTGCATGCTCACCGATTTCACTCTATATTATACTAAGGGTGCACACGCCTCAGAAAATATTTACATGTAGTCTAGGAAGAAAATTATTTCAACCCTTTTGCGTTATTGTTGTCTCAACACTTATGCTTCCATCCTCTTGCTTTGGCAAACATAGTGCTCTCCTATCCATATTTTCTTTTGTGGTTACATCTCACCCTATTGGAACTCTATTTCCTATCAAGCTACTCGCATCCACAATATGTGGTGTCAACTCTTGCAACCATTGCCTCATTTTCTAGGCCACAATCCTGTGTCTTTCATACCAATTATTGTGCATGAACCTCGAAAATAAACAAAACCAAATTTGGCTTTAAGCGTTAACTAGAGTCTAGATTTATTGAAATCATCTATTCATGGTGTAGTCATGGGTAGGAGTGAAGGTCAAATAGTTATCACTTTTGACTTGGTTGAAGCTAGGGTGACATGGAAATGTAGAACTTTCATGATCCTACAATATAGAGATAAGAAAGGAACTAGGAATAATATTAGTTTAAATGAAGATATACAACATGTGAGGCATGCAAACATAAGAAAGGAACTAGGAATAATAGTTACATATTAGCACTAAGATATAAGACCACGAGTATACTTTAGAGTTTTGGAAATAAATTAAATAGCAATGTTATATGGAGATAAGATTTTGGATATACATTAAGGTTTTGTAAGTAATGTGTGTGACAACTCAGACATATTATGATGGATTAAATGTCGATCAACATAGTTGTTACATCTGTAAGAATGTGTTACCCTTAATATTGGTGAATACACATGGCATGAGACTGTTGTTTGGCGTCCCGATGTAGGTCTCCCTCAATGGTCCTAGCCCTTCATTCATTCTCATCAGATGGTGTCAAGGGCATCGTATTTTTTTTCTTGCACTCCTCGATGATCCCACGTTCGTCATCTGACCATCCATCTTACCAGACAGTGGAGATTGCATAGGTGAGTTTTTACCCTAACCAAATCCTTTTTTTTGGAGTTCCATCGTCATTTTCAATCCTGGTTCTGCTGTGCTATTGGTTTTAGGGTTTCAGCTGGGGGTTTTTGAGGCCACTATGATGGAATTTCCTACTATGTCACTAGTTCTCTTCCACATTACCTCACCGATTTCTTCTTCAACAGGATGGCCCAATGGATGAATTCAACTTCCATTTCTCCTAACATGTATGAAGCTTGCTTGTCTATTTGTAGTTTTCAAGTTTTTCTCATGTCAGAACCTGTCTCCACCGATGTTTTTCCATGTTAGGTTCTTCCATGGGGTCCTCTCAAGGTTCTACTATTGGATAGGAGGGTTTCACACCAGCCTTAGTACAGGTAAGCATCTGTTCTATTTATTCCATGTATTATTTTCTAGTTGATTAGTTTTCTACAATCCTGCATACCAAGAAGTGCTTGGTTATTGCAGGTCACTCACCGCTAGTCTAAACTCTTTCATCCATCTCATAGAGTGATTTAATTTTTTCTCTTGGCTAGAAATGTCGTCTCCTAATTCCGACAGTGAATAGCACAATTTTATTTTTTAATTCTTGTGAGGTTTTTAATGGGCATAGGCCATTCATTAAAGTTGTAATTTTTATGAAATATGACTGCATAAGGTTTGACAGTAGGCTAGTCACTCGTGAACATTAAGAGTCATCTAGGAAGTCTCCGGGTGTTCTTTGCTGGACCTCATATGAAGATTTTACTGTTGTGTTGTTTTAAATTAATCCACTAGTCTTTCCCATTAGCAATGTTTATGTAAAAAATATTAATTCATGGATTGTTTTTTCAAAAATATCAATATTTTTCTTTGGGTGAACTTGGAATATTTTCCAGTGGTGTTGTGATTATGAAAATGATGTTCATATTCCTTTTTTGTTCTTTTTTTTTAAATAACTTTGGCATACATGCACAATATTACAAATCAATTTAGTTGTCTCTACAAAAAAACATTTTCTTTGTCTTTTCGAATGAATAATATACCTTCATGTCTGATTTTAACTATACATTCTACCCTTGAAATTACTTGTTTATTGCAGGCCCTGGTTTAGACTCAAATATTTAACTTCCGGGTCGGCACACAATATATAATTTTCAGGTTTATGGCTCCATTAAAAAATATTAGTTTCTTATATCTTGTTTTTGTTTGGTTGTTGATGTCTTTAATATTTTAAGCTTCTTTCAATATGGTTAACATTGATTCACTTGTCTCTTGGTACGTTTCTTTCTGACATCATATAAAATAGAAATTTAATTTGAGGTAGTTACATAGTTTTGGCCTTGCTGGTTGGGAACCCCAGATAATCCAGACTTAAGGAAAAATTTTGAACATCATAACTAATATTTGTCTCCTTTGTTACACTAGGCATTCACACCCAACCTAGTGATTGCATGCAGAATAATTTTCTAGGGACAAGGTTATTTTGACACACTTTTTCTTTTTCTAGATTTTAAAGTAGAACTATAATGAAATCATAGGTCTATCCTTTCTAGTTATATAAATATTCTACCACAGAATTCAATCACATATTTTTACCTTTTTGTTGAGAAAGGTAGTTTAATAAGGAAACTGTGTTTAAATACATATTCGTATGTTTCTGTTCAATTAAGAAACCTAAAAAAAAGTGTATTTAAATACCTGTCTGTATTTTTCATTCATTCCAACAATATAACGAAGAAAATACATAGAACACATTTCCATACTTACATGTTTTCACGCTAATAGTTCCTAACGAGCTTGGCTAATGTCTGAACCATGAGAAGGACGAACATGCTCACTTCTCCCCACTGAGCTCCGGATCTTGAGAAATTCACAAGTTGCTGCACAGCTCCACCTTCGAATTCTAGATAGAGATTACTCCATTGGCTCACCCTGTCAAGCTCAGGAGTTCTCACAGTCAGCATCCTGCCTCCAATAGACTTCTACCTTTTGTATGTTCTCGCACCCTCTCTATCTGTAGAGAATTGAGGAATAAAAGCTAACCCTTTTCCCTCTCCCGATTTCCTTTAAAAATGTAGAGAGGTGGTTATAATTGTGCAACTATGCCAAAAAATCAGGGCTTCACTTTATTACCAATTAACTCTTTCTTTTTAGTGAAATAAACTAAAACATAATCTTTATATTAAAAATAAAATGTTATGAAGTATCCTCTTTTTTATTTGTATTTAAAAACAAAATAGTTACCACAGTAAATCTAAGTACCGATAGTTTCTAAACAACATGAGGGTTACAAATGTTGTGGTTCATGGAGTTATATATGACCAAGTTGTGGAATGAACCACTTGAATAGATACAAGGATGAAAGATGTACTCATAATCTAGCTTTACGGGGGGAATGTGAGATAATTAATTAACCATGTAGAGGAAAAGTGTCTTAGAAAATTGTGAGATAAAATAGTTGGTTACCAATGCATTCCAATGGATGGTAACTTTTTTATATGTAATTTAGTAAACACTAAATTAATCTCCCCAATTCAACTTGAAGGGGGAGATTATTAGAGTAGTTAGGGTAAACTTGACTTGGTCATAGAGTCAATTTACTATTGGAAGTTTATGGGCTTGAGATTTTAGCAACCTACATTTTTTCCATGATATACTCATGTAATGTAGCCTATTTAAAGGCATGACGAATCTATTATAAATTTCCTTTGGGACATTGTGAGGACATGGTAAAAATTAGTATAAAGACTATAAAAAAAGTTAAGTTTTCATATTGACATAATAAATTCTTGGTCATTTCTTAGTGGATGTGACCATATAAATTGTATTTTGTGAATTTCTTATGATTTTTGTTTATTTGCACCTATTATGTTTTCATATGTATCTCATTTCTATTAAAAATCTACAAGAGATCACGACATGGTGAAGGAGAAAGCAGTTGCAAAATCCAAAAAATCATGTTGTGGACATGAGCAACCTACGAGGAATTATATGTATGGTGGGGTGAGATGCAGTCATGAAAACCAAATCCGTAGAGGAGAGCATTAGGTGTGCAAAAGTTTAAATGGGCGAGTAGGTAAATTTGACTCAATAAGAGAGTTAAGTTTGTTAGAGACATCAATTTTTAGAGATTAAAAATACAAGAAAAATAAGCAAATAAGAAATAATATACAACAAAAAAACATAAACCATGCACACCATGATTTATTATGGGAGACCACCACCAGTAAAAAATAACCATAATAATATATCTATTATCTTTTGACTTAAATGCAACCAACTTGGTCAACACCCCGACCCCTAGCCCAGTAAGCCTTCCACTCAAATGTAACACATTAAAATGGATAATCCCCAAACCTTTAAAGGATTTAGCTACATGTGTAATACCATAGATCACCAATACAACAAGGCTAATACCACAAACCACCAATACCAAGTGTCTGAAACCACAACTAATGACATAAGAACCTTGGCTCGTTTACTAAATAAAGTTTAACTAACAATCCCCATTTTAAACTTGAATGGGAGATTCTTCGAATCCAATCCAAAAAACTTGCATGCTCATTGATTTCATTCTAGACTTTATTAAGGGTGCACATGCCTAAGAAAATATTTACATGTAGTCCAGGATGAAAAGTATTTCAACCCCAAATCAATTTTTTTATTTTTTTTTGTTATCAGCACTTATGCTTCCATCCTCTTTCTTTGGCACACCTAGTGCTCTCATATCCATATTTTTCTTTTGTGGTTACATCTCACCCTATTGGAACTCTATTTCCTGCCAAGCTACTCGCATCCACAATATGTGGTGTCAACTCTTTCAACCGTTGCCTCATTTTATAGGCCACAATCACGTGTCTTTCATACCAAATACTAATATAAAGCATAAGAAAATAAACACATATTAGGTACACAATTAAAAATCATAAGAAATTCACAAGAGAAAAATTTACATGGTTCACCCAATATGAGATACATCCAATAAGAAATGGTTGGTACTCTTATTATGTAATTGGAAAACTCTTTGACATTTTTACAGTCTCCGTACTTCTTTTTATAATGCTGTGATAATGGTCCAAAGATAATTTACAATGGAGTCATCATACTTTTAAATATGAGACATTACATGAGAATATCGGCGAGAAAACCATGATTTATGAAAAAAATTAATACGTAAAATATTAATAATAAATTGACTCTATAACCAAATCAAGTTATCCCTAACTACCCTAACCCAAAAAGGATTCATAATGATAACATTTTAGTTAGTGGAAACACACAAATATTCACCACATGATTAATAATACAAGTTTACCACAACTACCCTAACCCAAAAGAGGATTCATAATGATGAAATTATAATTAGAAAACACATACAAACATTCAATAGGTGATTATTATTACTAGGGCAAAATGAAAAACATATTGTACCCCAAGCTATGTCGCATGGAATCATATGATTCGTTCATTTATGACTTACAATGAATCCTCTAATATATATTATTGACATGGTTATACTTATAGCTATTGATCCTCAAATTAATTCTATTTAAATGTGTAGGGCCATCATGATCCAAAAAGTGGAACAAACTCATTACAACTTTAACAATTTTATTGAAAGACATATTATTGATAATTGTTTTTTCATGGAGTAAAGGGAGTATAAATTTGTATAAAAAATGTTTAATCAACACGATTTCATATTCAATTAATTATATTATTTATTATACATATATATATATATATATATATATATATATATATATTGGTATATAAGATAAGTAAATTAAAATAGCATACTCTGGCTAATCAACATTTTATATTTTTCTAGGGTATATTTTTTAGTCTACTTTATTCGAAATTTGGCACAAATTTTTTAGAATGGTAAATTTGAGCTTTATAATATGCACAATATAAACATTGTAGAAATTTTTAAAGCATTGAATATATTTATACGTCAAAATTGCAATTTAAATAATGAAACTTCACAATCTAAAGAAACATTTATCACCCAATTTCAAACCAAACCATAAAAATGATTAATCAAATTGGGCCAATAAAAAAGTATAATATTTATAATAATTAAAATCTAATAACCAATTTAAATAATATTTTTATTTAACTAAAGAAGATGGCTTGCGGTAGGGTTTTTTTTCTCAGGATGGCTATTGCGGCCGCCACTGATACTCTGTTCACAGCTCCCGCTCCTGCTTCAGATGCCTCTGGTTGCACTGTGAAGATCAAGGATGAGCTTGAAGCGGTAACGACTGCAGCTTTTGGACAAGCAGGGACCCCTTCTGGGTCGATTACTCCCCATTTCATTGAATTTTCTCCCACTGAAGCGGACGCCCTCTTCTTTACCAATGCCGATAGGAAATATCACGCGGCTACAGACAACCATGGTACTGTAGCGCTTGTAACAAAGAATGCAAACATTTACATCAGGGATGAGTTCTTGGTCTAGTCCTGTAATACCTTCCTCCACAATTCTATGGGAGCCACCGCCTTTGCCTTGTTGCAGCCTGGCCTCTCGGATCTGCTCTCTAGATGCGATGAGGAGTCTCATTCAGCAGGAAAAAATATAACTCTGTTCAGCACTGATAGGCAGAAGTCCTCCCTTAACAGGAAAAAAATATCGGGCTAAGGACATCACAGACCAGGCAAGCACCACCAATCTGACTTCCACATTGACATATAGCAGTCAAGATTTCTCTTCTCTACTCTATCCTGCTTTCCAAATCTAGATCTCTCTTCTCTTGTGCCGATCCATGCTACTTTGGGTCTGCTCAACGGATAGAGTTCAGCAGATCCTACTCGCCCTTGAGTACAGGCTAGGGATTCCCACAGCTCTTCAAAGACTTCTTTACGAAGGTAAAAAACTTGATGCCTCTTTCCCCCTTTGATTCTACAACACTGAAAGAGATGTTACTCTATTTTTATCCCTTCGTTTATGACGAGGAGCCACAGGAAATTCCTTTACTTCTCTAGCCTTCTCCTACAAGGATGATATCCATGGACAACCCAAGAAAGATGCCCAAACCCTTGAGGCCCCCAAGCCTTTTCTAGTTGATAAATTAGAGGAGATCCCCTCCATTGAGATCTCCCATCCAGATCTGGCAGATCAACTTCAAAAAATTGTAGAAACCACTATCATATGTAGATTCAATGGACTCTGGCCTCGTACAAAGGAGCTCTATCAGTGGATCTACAACAACTGGACCCAAAAATGCAAGATCAGCTTCTGCTCAAAGGGTTTCTTCATAGTCATGTTTGATCACATCGAGGATTATCATGAGGCTCTAATATGGGGCTCATGGTTTTGGGGAACAGTGGGGCTCTTAATTACACCCTGGTTCCCTAATTTCGAACTAGTAACAACAGTCATTACCAAGACTCCAGTTTCGGTGAGGCTTCCCAATTTACCTGCCCATTTATGGCATGTCACAGTCTAATGAGGTATAGGTAACACCCTGGGATGCTATCTGACTATAGATCACTTTCAAGAGTCACAAGGCCTATACACATACTATAGAATATGTGTGGAAATAGACATAAGTAAAGGGTTTCGAGACCAAATTAATCTCAAGATAGGGGATTTTTTTTGGACGCAGATCCTAGATTATGAGAACACCGCCTTTTTTTGCTGCCATTTTCATTGAACAGGGCACCTTCAGCATACTTGCCCCACATTCCTTGGAAAAAAAAATGAAAATTCAAAATCTAAATCCAAAAGATGGATTCCTTGTAGTCCTCCTCCCTTGGATGACTTTGGGTCCTCGAGTTTAGAGGATGAATAGGTAAAGGTAGACATATTTATGCACACCAGAAGACAGATTTGTCATCCACAGTTCTTAAGGATCCTCCAAACACGACGATATCTTAGAAACGCACTCATGAGACCTCCTCAGATTCAGATAAGAAGTCACCTTCCTCAGACAACTCCAGTCTTCAAGTGGTTCTTTCCCGTCCACTCCAAGACGGATGGGTAAAAGTTATACAAAATAAAGGGAAAAAACCTCGCCAAGAGGCTTCTGCCCTTTCTGGATAGTTTCAAGCTCTTTTCACCATGTTCTCTTTATCTTGTCTCTTAGCTCTTCTGCTTGTTTCTCTTTTTCTCTTTAGGACCGAGGTTTATAATTCATTATTTCCGGTTTTCCAGTTTCTTTCCTCTCTTGGTTGTAATCACACCCTGTACTATATATTTACTTAATAGAATTAGTCTTATTCAGAAAGAAAAAAATTATAAAAAATAAATAAATATTTTTATTTAACTAAATCACATTATACTCTTATATTTTTTCTATTATTTTATAATTTTTTCGAAATCATATGTGACCCCAAAAGAATCAAAATAACACATCACATTACACTCCCATTAAGTTTTATTCTTCAATCACTAAACTAATGAACATTTTAAGTTCAAGATTTTATTCACTCTACAACTGGCTAAGCCACTAAACCATTGATGATTTTAAAAGACCTATCACTATAATATGAAATTAAAAATGTAATTAATGTGAATAACATTTAGAACATTAAAAATATCTTCGAGATGGTGTTTTCCTAATTCACAACGTAGGAGAGACTTTATCATTTGTTTAAATGTAACAACAAAATGCCTAATGCGATAAAAACAAAGGCAAGGCCATTGCTATGTGGATGTGGAGAGGAGATGCCTCCTCCATATCCATAACTACCTTGAGGAAATGGAAAGAGGACAAGTTCAACGTTTGGATATTTATAAAGGAGTCTGTGAAGGGTATAGGTCTTAAGATTGAGTCTTGTAAAATTGCAATCTTAAGATGTCCAGAGGAATGGTGATTTATAATGAGGTGATTCATTATGGTTTAAATGTATTTAACTCTTTATTAGTGCTCCAGTTCTAAGACACAACCAAATAGTTGTGAATGAACCTCGAAAATAAACAAAACCAAATTTGGCTTCATGGTTAAACTAGACTCATCTAGATTGATTGAAATCATCTATTCATGGCGTAGTCATGGGTAGGCATGAAGGTCAAATAGTTATCACTTTTGACATGGAAATGTAGAGCTTGCATGATCCTATGGTATGGAGATCAGAAAGGAACTAGGAATAATATTAGTTGGAATGGAGATATACAACCTGTGAGGCATGAGGAGATAAGAAAGGAACTAGTAATAGTAGTCGGAATGGAGATATACAACGTGTGAGGCATGAGGTATGCATAAAATCAATTACAACATAGATATATATTCTTTAAAATAACCATCATAAAAATCAAAGAGCATATGATAATAAATATCATTTTCTTGGAAAGATATTAATATATTTATTTAATAAATAATCATATGATGACAAATATCATTTTGCCAATAAGATTTAAAATATCAATTTAATCAAACATTGAAAGGATAGAAAGGTTATAAATTACACTTTAACTATGTTAACACAATATAATCACGTTTTTAAATAGATTTTTAATATTTTATGTAAACGTTTCCAATAGTATATGTATAGAATATAAACAAGTAAAATATAATAAGAAATTTAAGGAGTAGACATGGCGCACACAAATAGTTTATATTATTTCATTTAAATCTAAATTACATGCCACATAAATAGTGCTCATGAGATTCAATAGATTCGAAACAAGGAGAATATTGTTGAAAAAATCTCTTAACAAAATTCCAACAACCAACAACCCAATCCTACCTATTTACTAATGTAAGAATTATTTCCAAGTCCCAAATTAATGCTTATATTTACATTATTACAACAATTATTACAAGAAACATAAATTACATATAATAGCATATGTCTCACTAGTATTTTATCTCCACTCCAAAGTCTCTCGGAAAACGCTATTTACACCACCACAATTTTTGAGGTTCTCATTCAACTCATTTAAGACATAACCACCCCTGACCATATTTGATGAACTTTTTATAATTGATGTTTCTTGATCTTGCGAAAGAAAATCTTGATATTGGACCACCCTATGGACAAACTCCCATCCATCAAAATGAAACAAATTACACTTTCGATAGTTATATAGGTGAGTTGTATGGGTATTGGGCATATTCAATAGTCAATTATGCAATTGAACTTTTGAAAAACATGGATCTCACAACATAACTTGTAACTGGTGATCACAGTTCAGATAAATGTAGGTTCGGTTCAATAGTGTCTCCACACAATGATCAACACAACAAACTCAACCATGGGCCTGCTCATAAACTTGACACTCGTGCCTTCATCGAACTTCCATATTTTGATTTTGTAATCACCATAGCTGGTAGTGCCAACTAATATCGATCACCCATCGATATCAAATCCAGCAAACCTGAACTATCGGTATCGACGTAACTGTAGCATTTGCATGATTTTCTAGGTCATGTCTACAACCAACAATACTATCAAGCAGTCTTCTACACCTGAGAAATCGCACGAGTAAAAATTTCCTCCACGGTGAACACCCGAGCCATGAGGCTATACATAGCGGATTTTGAGTTCCAAACCTTGCACCTCCAATTCTAAGAGTTTCATTTCATGAAATTCTCCCTAGAATTCAATCGCTTCACCTTCTAAAACCATGAGGGCCGAGTGATTGAGTGCTCGTCTTCTGAGTTGTTTTCTGTATGGTGATATTTGGAAGCTCGTGCACGCAGGGATTACGGTGACACTACTTGTGATGCCAAAAATCAAAACACATATAGGGAGTATATGTACTGAACAATTATAGGAAGCAGAATAATGTAATCATTCGAGAGAGTGGAATGGAATATCAATCCTGAGCGTCGAATGTTGACCGACACATTGGTGTGTTACCACAAGGCAGGAAATACTCTCGGTCTGATTTCAAATTCCAGCCAAATTTTCCTAAATGATTCTCCTCTGCACCACATCAGCAATAGAAATCAAAAACAAAAAATGTAACATGCAGTCACATGTACAAACAAACCTACACTATTTTATATGCAAAGAATCAATCTTCATATTTCTTCTATCTTTCTGGGCCCTCCATTAAGGGAATCATGCTCATACAGACTTTGATAACAAATGAGAAATCTGAGGAGAAAACATGGTACACACAAAAAATTCATATTATTCCATTGAAATACAAATTAGCAACCACATAAATAGTGCTCATGAGATCTAACATATTCCAAACAAGGATAATATTGTTGAGAAAATATCTCAACAAAACTCCAACAACCCAATCTTGCCTATTTACTAATGTAAGTATTATTTCCAAGTAATACTTAGAATTTAGTTGGATGACATTAAGATAATGTGATTAAATTTGTTTACAGTTTTATACAATTTTATGAATAATAATTTATAAAAAGTATAATAATCTCTTAAAGAGCTTCCCGGATTATCCATAGTATTAAGGAACATATGTCGACGTTTCGAATCCCAATGGGGATCCATCATCAGGACCTTAGAATGAAGAATTTGAGAGAAGGGTTTTAGACCGTTAATAATGACAAATTTTCTGAAAAGAGCAAACCAATGTTTTTTATAATTTTTATTTTCATTAATTTCAATAATTACATTTCTAATTTAATAAATTTTATTTTATTTTTAAAATCAATAATAATAACTACTAATTATAAAATTCTATGGGTAAAATACTAAAATTATTAAAGGAAA
The DNA here is from genome assembly GCA_034641835.2 of Pinus albicaulis. Classification (NCBI taxonomy): domain Eukaryota; kingdom Viridiplantae; phylum Streptophyta; class Pinopsida; order Pinales; family Pinaceae; genus Pinus; species Pinus albicaulis. The sequence continues at coordinate 1,411,978,403 of CM076584.1, read as the reverse complement.
AATAATTAATAAAATCAAAATTCATTAATATAAAATAAACTAACTAATATATTAATAATAATATTTATTTACTAAATAAATATGCATTAAGTTGATAATTATTTATTTTATTATATAGTTACTAATTTGGTTAATTTTATTTTAGAAGATATATTTAATTTATATAATTTAATTTATGATTTATACTAAGGTTAAAAAGATGCATAATATATATATATATATATATATATATATATATATATATATATATATATATAAAGAGTAATTAATCATTTATTTTTATTTTTATTTTTAATTATGAATATTTAATTAATTATGTCTATTTAATTTACTAATTAATCTTTTATGTTAGGGACATAGTAGAAACTACTAATAATTATTGATTAATTAATTAATTTTTATTTTTAGACAAAATAAAAACCAATTAATAAGGATAATTATTAGAAGAAAGAACTTTAATTATTAAAACCATATTAGAATTCAAAAGAGGAGAAACATACCTGAGATCTTATACTTGAAAAACTATACCTTGGAGGATGGAACCTTTGAGGAATAGATTTGTCGAAGAAGAGGTCTCCAACTGTCATTGATTTCAACTCCCCCATCCCTATTAAGATTATCTAGATGCTTTATAATCTCAAGGGCCTCTCTTATTTTTCTTCTTTGATAGTGCTCTTCTCTCGTAATGATCCTTGCATCTTCAAGACGTACTTGATGTTTGGTTTTCGAGGAGTGTTCTGCAAGGGCTGAGGTGCACGATCATTACCCATAGAATTTTATAATTAGTAGTTATTATTATTGATCTAAGAATAAAATAAAATTTATTAAATTAAAAATGTAATTATTAAAATTAATAAAAATAAAAATTATAAAAAACTTTGGTCGGCTCTTTTCAGAAAATTCGTCACTATTAATGGTCTAAAACCCTTCTCTCAAATTCTTCATTCTAAGGTCCTAATGATGGATCCCCATTGGGATTCGAAACATTGACATATGTTCCTTAATACTGTGGATAATCTGGGAAGCTCTTTAAGAAATGATAACCGCAGGAGCTTAAAAACCAAGTATAATAATATTTAAAATTGGAATAATTACATTTGTATTATGAAATTTTTATTGAATATTATTAATATAATGTGTATAGGGATGAAGGTTATATTTATTAACTAATATTTTATCACGTACTTTATGTATATAATATTATTTGATATTATAATAATTATATTTTTATTATGAAATGTTATTGGATAATATCTACATTATGTGTAGAAAGGATGATGTTTTTTGGTTTTTTGGGGGAGTGGGGGTAAGGTTAGACATTTTCTATTACTTAAAAAAAGATGTACATAGAAAATATTCATGAGCTACTAGTGAGCAACTTGGGAAGATAGAGTTGGAGCATAAGTTCAAAATATTAACATTGCATATCACATATGGTATGAGTCTTTCATTGAAAGTGGAAGTAAAACTAAAAGAAAATTTATAACATAGCTATGTCATAATAAAATATTTGAACAATAAATATAGCTCACTTGATAATTTATAAACTTGTTAGATGGACCATCTATTCCAAGCCATATTCCAAAATAAACATGCCTATCATCCTAATCAATTCAATTATCAATAACTACGAGGTGGATGAGAAGGATTGAACTTCCACAAAATATCCTAACATATTCTTAGTAGTAGTCACATATCAAATGTTGAGATTTTTGCAAAAGTATTTATGCCCTTTATTCTCTTTTAATTAATTAATATTAAATTTATAATTGTAAAACCCTCCTCCCATATCTACCCAAGTAACTAACCAACTGAGGTAGACATGTGACGCGAGGCTACTATGACCATATTTGACATCCTAGGTGACCTTATGGAAGTGAAATTGGTGTAAACACATCATACAGACCTTCCACATCAACAAAAATACTCCCAAGAACCATCCCAACCACTCAGGAAACTAGCCCATTGGTCCCACTGAGTTTTTAACCCACTTAACCCTCAGACGGTCCTGCAATATAAGCATGGGTGCACCTTGGAGGCTCTGGACACTCCCATGACATAGGCATGCATGCATCTAGGGACTCAATTGGCTAGACCTGTGCTTGCGTCCATGGGATTTAACACACTTTTTCAGGCCCAGAGCCCAGGCCACTACCCAGAAGTCAATGACAAGCTCAGACATGAAATATAACAACGAAACAATGATGTATTTTCAAAAAACATGACAAGGCCTAGATTGGACCCCTAGTAGCCATGACATGCATTTCATCAAACATATCACAAAATATGTAATATACAAGTGTAAATAACAAATATGAGTATAGGGGTCCCATACTTATCTGATAATCGCTAGTAAGCATTGCTGCTACATCACATTAACTACATTATAGTCTATTTAGGCATAGATACATTGTTCATTAAATTACGAATCAAAACATCATGAGAGCCATACTTCATCACCATAATAAAACTCAGTCATAACCAACATGTAAGCAACAGAAATGGCAAGCACATAACAACCATTTAATAACAATCATATTTCCCATCAATACAAGGTAAAAAGAGCTCTTATTGCCACAAGAAAAATGCAACCAATTCTGGGACTTCCATGTTCCATCTGACCATAGACATGGTTGAACTAAATATCTCTTCATCTAGTCACCCCTGTGCCATATTCAAAGCATTAATGTGGGATCTCATAAAATAAATCCATTAAAACCAAACCAGGGCTTCCAAAGGCCTTACCACCTCAACCGTCAACTAGTGATTCCACCTCATGGTCGGACATCACAACCATCATGGATTGGTCTCTACCCAAGCTATTCTAGGGCTCCCAAGTGTCTGTTCCAACCAGGAATTCCAAGACTAGTAACTCAACCCACCTAGGGCTTCCAGAGGGTTTGTCTAACTAAGGATTCTAGGACTATTAACTCAACCCACATATGTCTGCTGGACTTCCCGAGTGTTTTGCCAACCAAGGCTTCCAAGAACTAATAAATCATCCCACAACTAAAGGAACATCAGAAACAACCAGAAAATTAGCAATGAAACTGAACCTGCAACAACCAGGGAAAATTTTAATAACCCCCTTAAATTTATATGTATACTAAATAGGCAAATCCCCATGATACATAAGAAAAATGGAAGGCAATTTTATTAATAATATAATAAGTATATATAATTTTTTTGGCGAAACTCTCACCAGATTATATTATCTTGTAAAATCATGGCGAATCACTAGTACAAAATGGTGAATCACCAAGAAATGGTGAATCACTAATAAATCCAAGGGTTGTTGCAGTCGCTTGGCACCAAGAGGGTATTGAAGAAGAAACTGTAAAATAACTTGACAACATTGTTGGTGAATCAGGCGAGCTTGACTAGTTACCATAAGGCATGCCACTCTAGAGACTAAATCATACAGATCTTGAACTAGCAGTTGTCACCTAACAATTTCTTTCAAAAGCGATAGTGCAATGATAGTTGAGATACTCTCTAAATTTATAAAGTGGCCATTAGAGAAGTATATTTAATGTATCATTTGAGATGATTGTATTTGCATGTCTCAAAAGCATAATAAGTAAATTAACATAAGCCTACATTAAGGGGCTGTCACTCTTTCTTGATGTTAGGACCATCTTAAAAACAGAGGTAATATTTCTACTATGAATATCAATAGATGGAAGGGGAAGTCTCAATAGACAAGCCAGACATTTCATAGAATGTGATATAACTCCACACTTCACATTTCACAAAATATTTCATGTAGGTTGAAGCTATTAATCTCAAGACCGGGAATACATCTAGGGTTTAAGTATATGCCAGTTAGAGAAATGTCATGCATGTGTCCAAATTTATTGCGCCTTCTAGTATATAAAGGAGAAGGAAAGCGTATAGGTTTTATTTCATTCAATTTCTTAGAGTGGGGAGTAGTGAGTGAATTTCATTCAGTTTTTCAGAGTGGGAAGTAGTAAGTGAAGGGTGTAGTTTAAATATTTCCATTTATTTCCTATTTTAAACAATAAAAAATGTCGAAAATAATAAGGAGTGAAGGTCTTCTTGACTTTTTCCTTATCCAAGAAATAAATCAACGTTTTCTTTTCTCAATTACAAGTTCATGTAAAAGGACGAGTTAGTTTGTTCATGGGCTAGTTGGAGGCTCAATTATGTGGCTCTCCAAGTGCAAGTTTATATTTGGAAAAAAAAAAAGTGAGAGCCTCAATGTCTAATTGAGGCAAGGAGAGTTAGAAGAGTCAGTTTGACTCTGTTAAAAAATCAAACACAAGATTGATGAGTTCTAAAAATAAACATGCTAGTTATAGCATGATTGAATAACATAAAAGGAGGACAAAGGCACATAATTCAACAATTGTTTTCTGCACAAGGTTGTGATAAAAGATAATAGATCACAGGTTTGTGAGAAAGTGCACAAGAATTGTGTGAGCTTCCTGCTTGTGGTGTGCATATTATTAAGTGCCAAGTGTGCATAGATTAAGAGATTTATGATAAAAAATAGGAGACCATGTGCGCATGAGATTAGGAGCCAAAAAGAGAGGCTAGTGCACAAGGATTTGAGACCTATTTATGCGCAAATGATAGGAGTTGTGATCAAGTAACGTTCAGGGAAAGTCTACTGTAGGTTAAAATGAGAACAAATTTCTTCTCAATAGATAGTTTTCCTTGTATTTGATCTGTATACTCTATCAATAAAACAACACATCAAGGAGAGGGTTTTCCCAATTGGTTTCCCTTGAAAATTAGTCTCTTGTGTAATTGTGTCCTTAAATTGTTTCATTCCATTAATTCTATTGTTGAGAAATTTTGTGTCTTGGCAAAAATAAAATTAGTTTCATATTGTTCATTTACGCAGCAAGCATATTTGAAGGAAATTCGACAATAAACAATGATGGAAATTGATTTTTAGATATGTGCACGTGTTGCTAATTTGGTCAACATGATTTGTTTCAATTCCTAGTAAAAATCAAATTTTAATTTCAACAGAGATTTTAGTTTTTTAATTTGATAATTAAGTATCTTTGAAATTAAATTAATAATATTACCATCTTGGTCGACATCTCTTAGAAATTATGTCAGAAACACTATCTTGTAAGAAGGAAAAAATAAATGTAGCCCCTATTGACCCAAGGTTGAACATGCCTTAAACTAAAATGAAAGCATCAGAACTAAACACCAAAGTATGTAATATTAGCTGGTGGTATCAATATTCTTCACTCTAAGGAAGAAACGACAATCTAAGAAGACCCTTCCTACTTGTTGAAGATCGTAACCACTCAGTTTTACCCAAGTTGACCATCAACTACGAAGGTCATAGAAAAAGTGGTAATGAAGTTGTCTGTCTTTGCACACCCTTGAAGAAATAAGCCAAAATGATCGCATCATCAATGAAAAGAAGAATATGAAAGAAAACTTGCACCCATTTTTGTCATATGTATGCCCATTAAGGAAACAATCCAACTCATTGATGTAAATCCCAATCAAGGTGGGAGATAGCGGACACCCTTGCTTGACCCTAATAGTACTCTTGATAAAATCTGTGTGCTACTTGGAGACAGTTCAGGACAAACTCATACAAGCGCTTGATTTCTACCTAGAGAATCTTAAAAATGGAAACATCTTTAATCCTTGAGAATAATCCTGTTTGAATGTGTGAAGTGGCTTGGATCAGGTATATAAATTTTAAATATCACATGAGCCTTTGAGATGCTAATAGACATGCTATAAGTGACAAATATGTTTTCTACATACATAAAAGCTACAAAAGGTAGGAAACATTATTGTATGAGCTCCTATTGTACCAGTTTTCAAGAAACTAAAGGATCAAATTATATTATTTTATTGCACATATGATGGTACTGGATGTACAAAAAAGGTTGCTCTCTAAGTCTCTCCCATCAATTGGGATACCAGAAATGAAACACACAAATTTAGAGTGAATCTGAATATGCCTTTTGAAACAATTCCCATGTATAGAGGTGCGATTCTTCCTTTCAGCTACACCATTTTGTTGTTGAGTATATGGAACAGTATGTTGCAATTGAATGCCATGCTCAGTGCAAAAGTTGATAAATTTGTTGTTAACATATTCTCCGCCATTGTCTGATATTAACTTAAGAATTTGATGTCCATATTGTTTCTCAACAAAGGCCTTAAAGGGCAAGAACATGTTAAAAACTTCACTCTTGAGTTTTGAGAGATATACCCAAGTGCATCTGAAAAAATAATCAATGAAAGTTAAGAAGTAATTGCAACCAGAGAAAGAAACAACAAGAAGTGGACCACATAAATTACTGTGCACAAGCTGCAAAGGGGCTGAAGCATGCCAAGAGGCACGTTTGTCAAAACTATCCCAATGATGTTCTCCGAGTACACATCCGGAGCAAACAGCGTCTTGACAAGATACCATAGGAAGACCCGTCACCATATTTCCCTTACATAGAGTTTGAAGAGAGAGATAGTTTAATTGACCAAATCTCTCATGCCAAAGTTTGCTCACATCATCATTATGAGCAACAAAAATGGAGGGAAGAGAGGATGACCCAAAGTTGTCAAACTTATACAACCTTGTGGAATCATCAACAATGCCAGTAGCTAAAATATTGTTAGGATCTTTGAGGTCCTTTATTACAACATCATGAGGTGAGAATTCTACTATTTTCCCTTCACCTAAATGAGTTATCTGATAAACAGATGAAGGTTGCATGACAAGGTAGGAACACATAGTACATCATTAAACTGACCATTATCTAGATGAATGGTTCTAGATCCTACAGCACTAAGAGATCTATCATCACCAACATAAATATGTTTGGTGTTACAATCATTTAAAGAAGAAAATGTGGATTTATTTTTAGCCATGTGGTAAGAAGCTCTAGAATCAATTATCCACTCATGAGAAGGAGAAGAAGAAGATACATTTAAAGCATAACCAGATCTTGATGCTTAACAACCACAAGCAGAAAGTGCTATGCCTGAAGATGAAGGTGAAGAGTGCTCCAAATTGATGTTGTGCTTATTCATTGCTGCTTCTAAGGCTTCCATCTTCTTAAAGAATTTGGACTCTATATGGTCATCCCGATTGCAAAAGTTGCAATGTTTATCTATCTTATTCCCTTTGTTTTGATTTTCCTTATTATTTTGGTGATTTTATTTTTTAGTTTGCAGCTGAAATTGCTTAGGACCCTTGTTTGGTTTAGGACCATATGTTTTAGGATACTGCTACTTGGGATTCTTTTGATATGGTTGTTGTTGGGTTGCTAAGGCTTTCTTAGAAGCGTTTCCAGTAGTGATAATACCAAGGTGTAAAAGTTTTTCTTGTTCTCTTATCAAAGAATAAAAAAAGGCATAAAAAGAGGGATTCTTGTAGGTGTTTCTTGAAGAAATGATGGCTTCTCTAGTGGAATGGAAGGCATAAACAAAAACAAATTATGCAGGGCCAAGCTTAGCAAGAATGCAATAGATGAGGTTACCATCGTCCTTTTTGATCTTACAACCTTCTAAAATAATTTTGAGGGTCTTAAATTTGGACAAAAAGTCTTCAATGGAGGAGAAATTATTGGGGTCCAAAGTAAGCAACTCATTTTCAAGATGGTGGGATCTAATTTGATTTTGAATGCCAAAAACTGTTTTTAGCTTTTCCAAGGCTTTATCAGGGGTGTTAATGTCAAGGATATGAAATCGAAGATCTTGAGAAATGGACATTCCTATCAACCCTTGTGCTTGATCTTGTTTATTTTCCCATTTAGCAGCTTTATCATCATTGGAAGGTTTAGTTTCTTGTTTTTTGGCTATTCTATAAAGCCCTTTACTTCTAAGTATATCTACCATGTGAGGTAGCCATTGAAAATAATTGGTGTTGTTAAGAATAATCGGGCATGCGCTTTCCATTTAAGAAAAAAATTGAAGCTGAGAAAAGCTACCACTAACTAATCCAATCGAAATATCTTGAAAAGTTAGGCCATTAAAAAAAAAATGGCTTGAAAAACGGCTTCCGGATGAAGAAGTTATGCCTTTTGAAAAATCTAAGTTGTAGATGCCGAATAGTTACGAGAACGGGATGAAGTGCGGCTTTTAAAAAAAATTCCACCCCTTTGAACAAATTTTTTTTACAAAAGAAGCTTGAGAAGGAGTCTTGAACCCAAGACCTTATTCTCATAAACTAACCCCTTACCAAGTGAGATAGTAAAAGGATCACGTTATTGTAAGAAAGGAGGAAGGGGTTTTTTTTTTTTTTAACTCTTCGGTGTGCGTGCCTTTTCCTGCACAAAAAAACACAAAAAACCGAGAAAAAAAAAATGCAGAGTAAGAAATGGCTAATTGTATGCTTCAATCTAAAGGACTTGGTCTCAATTTTTGGGCAGAAGCCATTAACTGTGGAAATTACATAGTAAATTGCAATCCTACTAAGGTTTTAAAGAATATAACTCCAGAAGAAGCTTGGAGCTCAATCAAACCAGACGTAAGTCACTTTCGTGTTTTTGGAAGTGATGCTTGGGCCCATATTCCAGATGCAAAACATAAAGCCTTAGAACCTAAGAGTGAAAAATGTGTTTTTTTTGGATATTTTGAAGATGTCAAAGGATATAGAATTCTTCAACCAAAATCCAAAAATATAGTCATTAGAAGAGATGTAAAGTTCTATGAAAATATATCGGCCTGCGAGCCTAGTTCGACAGGTATGCCACCTTTGGCTTGTGAGCCTGATTCGGCATATGTGCCACCTCTCTCTCTCTCTCTTCTATTTCTAATAGAATTCCTTCTAGTTCAGATGATGATGGCGAGGATGAAAATCCTCCTCCACCTCGTGAAATTGTTCCTTATATTCCACCGCTTCCAAGATGGGTCCGCTCTACTCAGGATGCAGCAGGTTCTCTTGCAGGTGACCTTGTCGATCGACGACGTACATGTTCTCAGTTGGAAAGAGATTCTTCCTTAGTGGCTCAAGTTCTAGAAAAACTTGATCCAGGAACCTTTGAAGAAGCCTCTGGTCATCCAGATGGGGATGAATATATGAATGAAGAGTATCGTTCCTTATTGGAAAAAAATACTTGAGATCTTGTTCCTCTTCCAAAAGGAAGAAAAATTGTCAGATGCAGATGGGTTTACAAGACCAAGTTTGGACCAGACGAAAAAGTGGATAGACATAAAGCTCGTCTTGTTGCTAAAGGATTTTCATAAGTTGAAGGCATTGACTATACTGAAACCTTCTCCCCTGTTGCCAAAATGAATTCTATCTGCCTTGTTCTTTCCCTTGTCACCTCCTTTAAATGGGAATTCCATTAGATGGATGTTAAATCTACCTTCTTACATGAAGATTTACATGAAGAAATCTACATGGAACAACCCCCTGGCTTTATCCAAAAAGACTCCAACCTTGTTTGTCGCCTTAGGAAGTCTCTCTATGGTCTCAAACAAGCTCCTCAAGCTTGGTGTGCCAAAATGGATAGATTTCTCTTAGATAATGACTTTTCTAGGTGTCATTCTGACAACATTGTCTACACCAAAAAAGTGGGTAATTCCTTCACCATCCTTGTTCTTTATGTTGATGATCTTATCCTTACTGGTAGTGATCCAAACCATATAAACCATGTGAAGTCTAGCCTCAAAAATAAGTTTGAAATGACAGACTTAGGACACTTTCATTATTCCCTTGGTCTTCAAGTTTTGCAATCCAAGGAAGGCATTACCCTCTCTCAGTCCAAGTATTCCTGTGATATTCTACACCACTTTCACATGGAATACTGTAAGTCAGCCCCTTCTCCCTTTCAGTCTGGAGTCAAGCTTTCAGTCAACTGTACTACCCCTGAAGTTGATGCTACCTTATATCGTCAACTTGTTGGTAAACTTCTGTATCTAACCCACACCCGTCATGACATTTCCTTTACCGCTGTTCTTGTCGCTCGGTTTATGCACCAACCTCATGAAAGTCACTAGAAAGCAGCTAAAAGAATACTTCGATATATTCGAGGTACAGTTCAGTTCGAGATTCATTACAGTGTGGGAGCTTCTCCACTGTTGATTGGTTTCACTGATTCTAATTAGGCTGGTGACCTTGATGATCAAAATTATACTACAGGATATGTATTCACTCTTGGTTCCAGACCTATTACTTGGTCTTCTAAGAAACAAAGTGCCTTCTCTCTTTCTTCAATAGAAGTAGAGTATCTTGCTACAGTTGAAGCCAGCAAGGAAGTCATGTGGCTTCGTTAGATTCTGTCTGAATTTGGTCTTCATCAGCAACATCCAACTACACTTTGGTGTGATAATCAGAGTTCCATTTATCTATGTAAAGATCCAGTTCATCATTAGCGTATGAAACACATTGAACTCCACATACACTTCATCAGAAAGCTCATTCATGATCGTATTCTTGAAGTGCAGTATTGTCCAACCAATGATCAAGTAGCCGATATCTTTACGAAGGCTCTCATAGAAGCAAAGTTTACCAAACTTCGATCCATGCTTGGAGTTCAGGAGATTTTTCATTAAGGGGGGATAGACTCTAATGCCTCCTTCCTTCTCCTATTGTGTCACTTTTGTAAATGCTTCAATCCTATCCCAATTTGTTCTTAAGGGGGGATGTTAGGATATTTTGACACATAGGAAATAGGCTCCTTTTGTGTCACCTTTGTAAATCCTTCAATCCTATCCCAAGTTGTTCTTAAGGGGGGATGTTAGGATATTTCAACATAGAGGAAATAGTTAAGAATAACTTAGTCTAGTGTAGAGTTAGGTAAAGTGTCATTCTTTACCATGTACATTTGTAACTTATAATTCGACGATCATGATTTGTAGTGATCTGACGGTTATCTCTCACCTCGGTATTAACGACACTTGATTCGTGGCTTAACACCAGACTGGTCCATGATCTCTATTTAAAGAGCCATTTTTTCAGTAACCGTTTATGAGAGAAACATATGTAACTTTTCTTTTATATTAATAAATTGCGTGAAGTGGCCGCGTTGGCTCAAGTCGTGGACTGTTTCCCTTTTTGAGGGTTTTAACAACGTGATCATACTGGTGTATTGATTTTTGATATGTTTATGAGCGGTGACCTTTGGTTCTTGATCTACGAAACTTACCCTGTAAATTCCTACAATTTCTTCCTTGGCCAACGAGCCCAAGGAAAAAAATAAATTTTTAGCCAAAGGTTTTGACCCCAGATGGTTTGCCAAATTTATTCTTTGGGGTGATCATGTAACCTTGCTTCTAACTAGTAGGCTTCTTTGATGGAGAAGTACCCACTTGTTTTGTGACCCCATTGGAGCCTGTTTGTTCCTATGAAATAGGAATGAGCTATAGATGAATATATTGTCGGAAAGATTATCACTCTCCTCCTTCTGGCTACATCTTCCAATCATCCTGTTGAAGTCATTGTCTCCATGGATTACATGCAAACTCCTCTCTTTGAAGCTTAGTTGACATACAAGTGGGCATTCAAAACTTTGTTGGATCACGATGACTAGAAAATTTGACATTTAGGTTTCATAAACCACCATAAGGATTTTCCACTATAGTTATAGCTTGAAATTGCAACACAAATAACAACCATAACAAAGAGTTCACAATAGATTGTAATTACATATCAGATAGTAAACACAAGACAAATTTCATAAGGAATGGGATGTTAGTATGGTAAGGGAATATTCCATCACATCAAGCATAGGATATATCAACTTTCATCTCAAAACCAACTTTCATATTGATAAACCTGGTGTGAGTACTTGTGAATGTGAAAATTATTCATCAAGAAATTTGTTTTAGAATATTATCACCAAATATTAACAACAAATCTATGAATTGATGCATCTGAAAAATATTTTTGGACACCTAAATCATATCACAGAAACCTTAACTCTAAAGTACTAGCGCCATCCAAAATTTCAAGTTTCAAAAGTGGATGACTTGGTGCTACACCCACCTTGTGGCCCAAGCCAAGAAAATGGGCAGGAAGAAACACAGGACCCGAGCCCAATAGCAAAAAAAATGTTAGATCATAGGAGATGGGAGAATGAGATGGCCATGGAAGTCAAAAAGTGGTAGAATAGATAGAGTAAACCATCAAACAAAATAACAAATAAACAAATTCTTCTCATAGAGAAGAACAAAATCCCATACCATCAGATAGGCCATCAAACCAGGATTTTCAATGTTGAACACAGATGATTATTATTTTTCCATGAAATAGAAGGGAAATACCTTTCCAAAAAGAATTTAAAGCATTTTACACATGATCATTGGGTAAAGATGTATAAAAACAAATATTTTTCATATTTTTTAAACTTTTGCTGATCTTCGGTACCAATGATCAGTTCTATGCATTTATTTTAAAGAGATCCAGAATAGTAAAAGAGATTCCAACAACAGTGATTCATGTTCATGGATTCATTCCATAACTATGAATGCAGAATGAACTATAAAATGTAAAATTTTTAGTGTAATAGATAAAACAAAGACTCATATGCAAAATGAAAGAAAAATACGTAAAATTTTTAGTGTAATAGATAAAGAAAATACTCATATTGGCATTAACTATGAATGAGAAATGTCGCATATTTGCATGTGCTTACTGGACAAAGAAAAGCCTCATAAGTATTTTCATGTGATTTACTCTTGCATCCCAATCACTTTCTGAAGGGTGCATGGCTTTATGGTGCATGGATTTTTTCCATTAGCATAGTTCAAAGAGACCACAAATTTTGCATTTTGCACTATCATTTACTCATACCTTCTAATATACTTATATATTTTCATGCTTGAGTAACTTTCAGATGCATGTATCTGATGATTGACATAATAAAAAACATTTTTAACATTACACACTATTTGATAGTAAGATAGCTTTGAAGTAGTTCATAGCCCAAATTCACAACTTCAATAAGTCATAAGAGGTCAAATAATTTAACTCGTAAAAAGATCTCGAAGCCTCTGGTGGGAAATAAAGTGATTCCAGCTAAGGGAAACGAGAAATATTTCATAAATACATAAATAATATAAACTGTATAAAATATAGAATCACTTCCCTACATCATGTTAAATGTGATATTAATAACTATTTACCATCATGATTGCAATTCATTTCAAATGAAAATCCACCTTGGAAGAGGCATCAACTACCCGAAAGACAACAATAGTAGCACCGATCATTACACCAAAGTAAAGGATAAATATTTGTAAAACCCAAAGAAATCATAAAAAATAGGCCAGGGAACCAACCTCATCCTTTGATGAAAGGACCTCCTACAGTTCATAAGTTGACAAAGAGTTGGACCTTTGTTTTATGTTCTTCACAACATGTTGGGTTGCTTCTTGAACAACAGTGTCATGCAATGGGACTGTGCGCCAGCCTAACCCTTCGGCATGCATTGGTTTATAGAAACCAAAACCCTATTAGCATTAGGCATAAAACTAAACTCTTAAAAGCAAGGTGCACTCCTATACACTTTAAAATTGCACATGACACAATCGAAGGAGAACCCAAGCCATCATATGAATTTCAGAGAAACAAAAATACTACCTGCCTTTCCAATTGCTGAATGAAATGAAATATGGAAGGGTGGACCTAAGTTTTTGAATACGAATCAATAATTAATTTATGTCTAGGGAATGAAATTTAGGTTTCATAAACGACCATAAGGATTTTCCACTATAGTTATAGCTTGCAAGTGCATCACAAATAACAACCATAACAAAGAATTCACAATAGCTTTTAATTACATATCAGATAACAACCACAAGACAGATTTCATAAGGCATGGGATGTTAGTATGGTAAGAGAAGATGCTATCACATCAATCCTAGGACATAGAAACTTGCTTCTCAAAACCAACTTTCATATTGATAAATCTGGTGCAAGTAATCGTGAATGTGAAATTTATTCATCAACAATTTTTTTTTAGAATATTAACACCAAATATTAACAACAAATCTGTGAAGTGATGTATTTGAAAAATATTTCTCCACCTAAATCATATCACAGAAACCTCAACTTTGAAATACTAACAACAACCAAAATTTCAAGTTTCGGCAGTGGATGACTTGATACTACACCCACCTTGTGGCCCAAGCCAAGCAAATGGATGAGAAGAAACACTGGCCCCGAGCCCAATAGTTGAAAAAATGTCAGATCACAGGAGATAGGAGAAGGCGATTTCCATGGAAGTCAAAAAGGGGTAGAATAGATAGACTAAGCCATCAAACAAAATAATAAATAAATAGATTCTTCTGATAGAGAAGAAAAAAATCCCATATCATCAGATAGGCCATCAAACCAAGAGTTTCAGTGTTGAACATAGATGATTAATATTTTCCCATGAAGTAGAAAGGAAATAACTTTCCAAACATAATTTAAAGCATTTTACACATGATCATTGGGTAAAGACGTATAAAAACAAATATTTTTCATATTTTTCAAACTTGTGTTGATCTTTGGTAGAAATGATCAGTTCTATCCATTTATTTTAAAGAGATTCAGAATAGTAAAAGAGATTCCAAAAATAGTGATGCATACTCATGGACTCATTCCATAACTATGAATGGAAAATGAACAATAAAGTGTGAATTTGTTAGTGTAATAGATAAATCAAAGACTCATATTGGCATTAACTATGAATGAGAAATGACACATATTTGCAAGTGCTTACTGGAAAAAGAAAGTTCATGGATTCATTCCATAACTATGAATGCAAAGTGAAACAAAAAGACTTAAATCTGTTAGTGTAATAGATAAATCAAAGACTCATATTGACATTAAATATGAATGAGAAATGATGCATATTTGCAAGTGCATACTGGACAAAGCAAAATCATAAGTATTGTCATGTGCTTTACTCCCGCATCCCAATCACTTTCTAAAGGGTGTGTGGTTTTTTCCATTAGCATATTTGAAAGAGACCACAAATTTTTCATTTTGCACTATCATTTATTCATATCTTATAATGTACTTATATATTTTTAGGCTTCAGTAATATTCGGATGCATGTATCTAATGATTGACATGATAAAAAGCATTGTTAACATTACACACAATTTGATAGTAAGATAGCTTCGAAGTAGATCATAGCCCAAATTCACAACTTCAACAAGTGTTAAGAGGTCAAATAATTTAACCTATAAAATGATCTCAAAGCCTCTGGTGTGAAATAAAAGTGATGCCAACTAACACCAACAAGCATTATTTCATAAATACACACATAATATAAATTGTATAAACTATAGAGTCACTCCCCTACATCATGTTAAAAGTGATATTAATATCAATATACCATAAGGATTGCAATGCATTTCAACCTTGTGCTATTCAACCTTACTTCCCATCTTAGTCTTCAAATGTAAATCCACCTTGGAAGAGGCATCAAATACCCGAAAGAAAACAATAGCAACACTGGTCATTACACCAAAGTAAAATAAAAACTTGTGTAAACCCCAGAGAATGCATTAACAGTAGGGAAGGGGACCAACCTCATCCTTTGCTGAAAGAACCTCCTGTAGTTAATAAGTTGCCAAAGATTTGGACCTTTGTTGTATGTTCTTCACAATATCTTGGGTTTCTTCATGAACAACAGGGTCATGCACTGGGACTATGTGCCAGCCTAACCCTTCGACATGCACTGGTTTACAAAAACCAGAACCATATTGGCATCAAGCATAAGCATAAACTCTTAAAAGAAATGTGTACTTCTATACACTTTAAACTTTCACAAGACACAATCGAAGGAGAGCCCGAGCCATCATATGAATTTCAAGGAAACACAAATACTACCAGCATTTCCAATTTCTTCATGCAATGAAATTTGGAAGGGCGAACCTAAGTTTTTAAATACAAATCAATAATGAATTTATGTCTATGGAATTACATTTAGGTTGCATAAACCACCATAAGGATTTTCCACTACAGTTATAGCTTGCAATTGGATAACAAATAACAACCATAACAAAGAATTCACAACTTGTAATTACATATTAGATAACAATCGCAAGACAGAGTTCATAAGGCATGGGATGTTAGTATGGTAAGGGAAGATGCCATCACATCAAGCCTAGGACATAGAAACTCGCATCTTAAAACCAACCTTCATATTGATAAACCTGGTGCGAGTAATTTTGAATGTGAAAATTATTCATCAACAATTTTTTTTTAGAATATTAACACCAAATATTAACAACAAATCTGTGAAGTGATGTATTTGAAAAATATTTCTCCACCTAAATCATATCACAAAAACCTTAACTTTTAAATACTAGCACCATCCAAAATTTCATGTTTCAACAGTGGATGACTTGAGAGTATCCATTATTTCTAAAGAAAATACCCATCTCTTTCATAATTTATTGTCAC
Source organism: Pinus albicaulis (assembly GCA_034641835.2). Lineage (NCBI taxonomy): Eukaryota > Viridiplantae > Streptophyta > Pinopsida > Pinales > Pinaceae > Pinus > Pinus albicaulis. Next base: position 1,411,962,049 of record CM076584.1, on the reverse strand, counting down.
ACATGAACATTCAGTGGTTATGGCGTGTCTGACAAAGATTTTGGACATTGAGAAAAGTAGTTTTTTATGTCATATTTTTTAGAAAAAATTTCTTTTAGTGTCAGAATATATATAGGCTATGGTGACATTCTAGTTAATTTCATAATATTTCCTAATCTTAAAAAACAAAAAAGTATACAAAAACCAAACCTGCCAAAGATTTCATTTAGAGAAGAATGCAGATATTCCATGCCTGTAACGACGAAGAAGGAGAAGATAGAGGTTGCAGAGGATGTATGCAATATTTAACAGCAGCAGATGACATCCTACAAGAAATAGGTGACAATTTCCATGATTGTTCTTATACTCTTCTAGCCTTTACCAAATAGACCATCATTGGCAAGCACTTGATAACAGTATTTGAACAAGAATTATCATAAAAGTTGATGCACAGATATTAGATACTAGTACATGGATTTATATTAAATGCTTATATACAGCATGTCCATGATGTCTCCATCATAGTGGATATGGTTCAATTGGAAAAACATGACTGCAAACTAGTTCACAATGAGTAAGAAATTATATAATATGAACTTGTTGGAATGCTTCTCATTGGTTTGAGATCTCCTATTGCTTTACAGATGATACTATGCTTCACTTTGGATTTATGGACTTTACTTCAGCTACATAATCTACTATTTGTTTTAACATACGATCATTTCATGTTGTAGCACTAGAACTAGGTTTGAGATGCATTATTGATTCAAAAGCTTTGTATTTTATCAATACAAGAGTAGAAGTCACATTGACTACGTTTTTCATCCAAGAATGTCATTTAATTTTTTTGTCAATTTGTTTTGTTGGAAAGGACCCACTATCAGGGATGGACAAATAATCAAACATTGTGGTAGAGTAATATGAAACTCTAAAATATTAATAGCCTTTTCATTCCTATGGAAATGAGATGCAAAAAATTTCATGGGGATGATTGTCCCAAGTGGGATCTTCCTTGGACAAGGAGCCAAAGGAAAAATAAATTTCAGCCAAAGGTTTTGACCCCAGTTGGTTTGCCAAATTTCTTCTTTGGGGTGACCCTATAACCTTGCTTCTAATTGGTATGCTTCGTTGATGGAGAGGCACCCGCTTGTTTTGTGATCCCATTGGAGTTTGTCTGTTCCTACGAAAGAGAAATGAGTTGTAGTTGAATATCTTGCTGGAAATATTATCATTCTCCTCCTTCTGGCTACGACTGTAAATTATCCTGTTTAAGTCATTGTCTCCATTGATTACATGCAACCTCCTCTATTTGAAGCTCAGTTCACATACAAGTAGGGCATTAAACACTATGTTGGCTCACAACGACTAGAAAGTTTGACATTTAGGTTGCATAAACCACCATAAGGATTTTCCACTATAGTTATAGCTTGCAATTGCATCAAAAATAACAACCATAAAAAAAATTTCACCATATCTTGTATTTACATATCGGATAACAACCAAAAGACAGAGTTCATAAGGCATAGGATGTTAGTATGATAAGGGAAGATGCCATCACATCAAGCCTAGGAAATAACTACTTGCTTCTCAGAACCAACTTTCATATTTATAAAGCTTGTGCGAGTAATTGTGAATGCGAAAATTATTCATCAACAAAAATTTTTGAGAAGTTTAACACCAAATATTAACAAAAAAATTGTGAAGTTATGTATCTGAAAAATATTTCTCCATCTAAATCATATCACAGAAACCTTAACTCTGAAATACTAGAACCATACAAAATTTCAATTTTCAACAGTGGATGACTTGAGAATATCCATTATTTCTAAAGCAAATCCCCATCGTTTTTAGAAGCTACTGTCACACATGAATATTCAATGGATATGGTGTGTCTGACAAAGATTATGGACATTGAGAAAAGTAGTTTTTATCTGATATTTTTCAGAAAACATTTCTTATAGTATCATAATATACATAGGATATGGTCACAATATCGTCAATTTCAGAATATTTCCTAAGCTTAAAAAATAAACAAGTATACAAAAACCAAACTTGCCAAAGATTTCATTCAGAGAAGAACACAAATCCGCCATGCTTGTAACAGAGAAGAAGGAGAAGCTAGAGGTTGCAGAAGATGTCTACAATGTTTAAGAGAAGAATATGACATCCTACTAGAAATAGGTGACAATTTCCATGATTGTCCTAATACTCTTCTGTACTTTACCAAACAAAGCATCATTTTTTTTTTACAAAGTCAAATGCTATATTATATTCGAAAAAAAGGGGAAGAAGATCTCCCAATTACATTCTGATGGCAATGAGGAAAACTAAGGAGGGTTATGCAAACAAAATACCGTGCCTCCAAAGTGTCGACTATTGATGATATACTACATTAATGAATCAAGGTAAATTCTTACAAATTGCATAAGCATAAGTGAAAATTTAAAAGACATGAGCGAAAAAATAAAGGGGAGGAATGAGGATTAGTCAATGCTGATAGGTTGTCTAGTGGAGACATTGTTAGAACTGAAGCTATAAGTAGTTCAATTGTCAAGTGTATCTTTCAAAAGCTGGAGGGATTCCTTCACATGTGCACATCGATATGAGGCAGCTAGTAGCTACTAATGGTAGGTCTGAACCTATTGCTCCAGGAAGGAAGTGTTCACTTAGTGTTTTTCTTCCTTGATCTTCAACTTCCCACTAGTCAGATCCATTTTTGCTTGAAGGTCTTATCTGTGTAGGAAAAAATCATTTCTTATGTTGGCTCCAAAGGATTGGGTAGAGAGCCACTCTACAGATAGCAGTGAGCTAAGTTGATTGGAGGTAGAGAGGAGGTCGGGATTGGAGATAGCAATTACTGACACTGTTGCACATGATAGTAGATCAGAAAAACTAAACGAAGGAGCCATAAAAATATTGTCTTGATGATTACCAAGAGGCCTAGCTAATTACAATACATGAAATAAAAAAGAGAGGGTGGTCTTCCAACGAGAAGAAATGGACCCGATATCACAGGCTTGCTGCTTTGTCACAGGCAGAAGAGGGCAATTGCAAAGGAAGAGAAGGTGAGACGGGGAGTGAGGAAGGGTCGAGTAAATAAGGGAGGAGAGCAGAGAAGGATGGAGGGAGGAGACATGGTGAGGTTCATGAGAAGAAAGGGTCACGAGCATGACGATGCTAAGGTTAAGGGGTAAGAATTCAAATGTTGATAGAATCCTTTTGGGTGTCATGAAATCTATGAAAAAGACAGAGAGGGATTTCATGGCAGAGAGGCAAAATAAATGTCAGCTTGACAGAGTAATTGACCAGTTGGTCTAGAGCAGGCTTTGTTAGCCAAGAGGTCAGCTTGTTTATTATTGTCTCGAAGAATATGATAAAAGGAGAGATCTTTCATTTCTTTTCTCAGGATTCGACATCTGTTGATGAGCTTGCAAAGAGAAATGTTGGGGGATTGATTTCTATTTATCATCATGTTAATGATAATGGTGGAGTCACTGAATATCATAGCATTATGCAGTTTTAGGCTCTTTCTCATTTGAAGCCCCTTGATAAGAGCGTAGGCCTTTTCTCTATTGTTAGATAAAGTGTTGATCCCCCATTAATAGGAGGTCAAAACGCAGCCATGATCATTTCTAATGAGCCCCCCTACCTTAGCAATGCCTAGGTAGGGTTTCGATGGTCCATCAAAGAATAGTGCAAGTCTTTCACAACCATCAAACTACTATATGAACTCTTTTTCCTTGAGTCTTATCTTCCATTGCACCTTTTTGTGACTTTGAGTGACATGAGTTTTGATGTAGCTTGGCTTGTCAAGTACTCTCCCCAGAATTTTTTTTTCTTCTACTTGCAAATCATTAAAGTTAATATGGTTGTTACTTTTGGATATAATAGTCTCAACTGAGAGACTCCATGTCTTGTTTTGAGCTTTCCTTGGGCAGAGTTTTTTGTCTTGAAAGGCCGCCTTATTTCTTGTCAATGAGATACTCTAGAGAAGCATGTTTGGGAGGGTGTCCCAGATCGTTTTACCAAAAAGAGAATCATCGGAAATTACTTCATAGTGGTATTTCAACAATAATTACCGTAAAATTTGATGCATATATACTAGTACATGGATTTATTTTAAATTATTTTACACTGCAAGTCCGTGATGTCTCCATTAGTGTATATGGTGTTGGGGTTCCCATGTTTTGGCCAGGTTGACAAGACCAAAAGATGAGACAACATAGAACTACTTTTAGACCTTAGGATCTAGCCCTCCTAGGTCTAGAGAGGGATCTCTCTATATGAGTCAAAGGATATGTCTTTGAAGCTCGGATGTTATGATTTTAGGCTAGTTTTAGGCTCAGGGTTGCTGGTTTGATTGTTTGTGTTTGGTTGGAGGGAATCAGGAAAAGAAGGTCCAATATAAGACAAGGATGAGAAAAGAGGAATCTTAGGCAGAGACAGATGACTCAGGGAACATCAAAGCCATTGGGCTATGGAATCAAGAAAGGATTTATTTGTGTTCAATGTGCAAGCTTTCAGTTGGGCTAGTCATCTAGAGCATTTGGATCTTAAAGGAGATATTTGGAATGGGATATTAAGGACAGCAAATGAAGAGGAGAACCACCCAACTCTGTCTATAGATCAGGCCAGAGGTCATTTAACTCCAGGCCTACTTGGACAGAAATAGAGGCAATACAAGGGATCTTGGAAAGGTTTAATTGAGATGGAAAGGTCCTAGAGAGACAGAGACCAAGTTCTAGACCTCCAGGGTTCTCAACACATTCAACTAAATCCTAACAAGAACATCTAAATACATATTTCATTAATTCATACATCAGAGATTAGGCAATGACATCCACTACACTGGTTAAATCAATTGAAAACAATATCCAGATACACATATAAGCAGAAAACATAGAAGGCTGGGAGAGCAGCAACATAAGGTACCTATCAACGGTAAATCTTATGCCAAACTTCTGATGCGATCCTAAAGAAACATAATGAAATGAAAGCAAGTTAATCACAAATATGGAGAAAGGAAAACATCACCAGCTGCTTAAGATCAGGATCCAAAGAAACATGCTTGTCATAATAAAAACAACACCAATCAGGTACATCATAACCCACAGCTTGAACATTCAGTCTGAATACATCAAATCTCAGCCTATCTTACAATATTACACAGAGAACTTGTCTCAAGAGGGATAATGCTTGCATTTCACTGATATCTCATCAACAACTTTACAATGCTTCTTTCTGTGCTTTATAGCGGATGATGAACAAAAGATAGACTGAGAAGGTAGGTGAATACTAAATGTAACATTAAATACACAAATGAATGCAAGGCCGAGACCCATTCTGTTTGAATGCTTGAGTATTAAATCTCTGTCACCTCTTTATGCAGGAGTGATCTTCTTCAGATATGAATTTGAAATAATTTGGCTGTAGTACCCCTGGTGTTTTCAACAAAAATAAAATAATCTGCAGAGAAGTCTGTCTCATAAATGTTTGATTTGTTTTGAGCTGTAGTTAGGGTGGAAATTCTCTCAGGGAAATTCTGAATAATAAGAGCTGTATGGGTGCCCTGTACTTGATGGAGAAAAGCATTATGCTGATGAATAAACCTAGATGGTACCTGCTACTGTGCTCAAGATCCTTTGGATCGATCCACGGGGTCTTCAAACTACTGCTTTGCCTTATAAACCTCTGATTATGGTCTAAGATCTTCATTAGCTGGCCTTAATCTCCCTTTGCTCTCTACTGGAATGCTCTGCTGCTTCATTTTGCTTCTGACAGGGTAGCTCGGGCTTTTAATGCTGCTGAAAGGTTTTCCACAGAGTTCAAATGCTGTTCTTTAAAGCAAATCCTGTCAGCCGCTATCTTTGACTACCCCACGGAAGTACCAGCTCCTGGATTTAATTTTGTCTGCACCGTTTTCCATGCAGAGTTGTGGCGGTCTTCTACCTTTAGAAACCCTGCAAAACAACAAACTGTGAGAAAAACCACAGACAGGGATGATGAAGGCGGCGAGGACGCAACGAACATGGCTATGCTGACGACGAAATGGAGGGAAAAATTCGCAGTGGGACTGATAAAAATGCTCTGGTTGAAGAATGGTGAAGCACAGAGTGAATACACGTAATAAACGAATGGAAACCTTAAAGAAACACGACAAAACAATGATATGGTGACGGAAACAGGGAATGTACGGGCATGCACGTGGAGCTGACGTGGCAGGCTGAGAGACAGACAAATGGTCAACGACGGATGACAAATCTGGGCCGTCAATTCCAAAGGAAATCAATGGCGGAAAGCACATCTGGGTGGTTGGACAATAAGCCAAGGGTATGGCAGGGACGACTTAACCCGTGCACGGCTTCTTTGATTGGCAGCCTTCAGATGAGGTGCGCGAGATCCAACGGCGCACAGTGATTTCGCTGCATGGTTTGGGGCTGAACGATAATGCGCGGGAGGATAGTGGTTCTGCCACCGTACAGAAGACACGCGTTAGGCGTTGTGTGGATTCGCTGGACCACCAGGGAAAACCACCATATGCGGGTGAGCGGTGTGGAATAAACAAGAGGTTTCAGGGGTAATGCGCCGCGGAGTCCACAGGCGGGGAGGCTCCGAACCGTTGGATCATCGTGAAAATGGACGGCGATGGCGGAAATGAAGATTTGAATTGGAAAACGCACAGGGCAGCGGATTAAACGACAGCCGTTTGATCTACCCAGATCAACGGCGGACACTGCGCCCGAAGAATCTACGGAACAGGCGCTTTTGGAGCTGGCGGGGGGTTTCCGGGGTAGGGTTATATGGAGGGAAAAAGAGCGGGGGCTACCAGGAAAGGGGCTAGAACTGATATGGGGCCAGAAATAGGTTTTTAACCCATTTCTAACGTATTTTGAAGCCTTTAAGGGTAACGATAGGAGAATAAACGGTGAATTCGGGAAGACAAAAGGTTTGGGGATTTTTAGAGGGGATTCAAGGCGGTGACAGGGAAATTGAAAAGGGGAGAAATGTGGATTTGGTAGGGAACAAAGGGAATGTAGACCATTTGAGGAGTGAATCAGTAGAGAGGATATATATATTAGGCACAACACCAAGAGACTTCAAGGATGATGGATTTTTCAAGGGAAAAACATTCCTTGAAGGCTCCAAAACCATTCAGCCCCCAGCTTGCTTGTAAAGAATTTCATAGGGGGGCTAATAGTGGCTCCACATGGGGATGGCTTCTTCTTGAAGGAGTCAAGAAACCAGATATGATCTTTGGAAAAGTCCAGTTTCCTGCTGTCATAAGCCATCTCTCTTCTTTTGATTTCAGCTGCCACAAACTACGAAGACATCATATCGGTAGTAAAATTTCTCCCAGACAACTACCTACCCACACTATAGTCCTAACATCTTTTCTTCTGGGAGCATTTGGACTTGCAGACCCTTTACATCATCAATCTTTACAAACAAAAAAATAAGCCTATTCTACTTCTACCCTTATTTCTCTATGAGACCAGATTAAACAGTTGGCCTCATATGCTTCTCTACCTACACTAATAACTGCTAGGATTAAACTGTCTAGCAGATTTCTTCTCTACATTCTAAGACAGAAATTGAAAAACAGTCAAGCCAAGATTAGACTGTCTGACTTGTTGGAATTTGCAGAAAATAAAAGCAACTAACTACGTGCTCACAGGTTGAGCTTATTTCAGACTTCCTACCTACCCTACTCTAACTGGAAATCTCTGATACTTTAGGTGATACAATAATGCCAATGCAGCCAATCAAGTAGTAGTGAAAAAGGATATGAGCACTGGTTGCCTGTCAGAGATAACCACAGGGTGCTCTGCGTGTGGTTCTTCAAAACTGTGGTCACCATCAGTAGTGACCATTTCTGATGAATCTGGCCCGTGCTAAGGGTCGATGCCAGAGCATTCGAGCAAATCAGGGCCTCCATGTACTCTGCCATAGGATCAAAGAACACCTGATGCACGGTGTCTTCTTTTAGGCCTGTCATGACTGGTAGGCTTTCTACGTCCTGGGCAGCTTCGATTATTGCATTTTCCACTGCATCTTCAGTGTGGCTCATGAAAACCGGATCCTCTTCTTCTTGTATTTTGAAGAGCAGCAGAATTTCTTCTCTTTTAGGGGGCGGGAGACTTTCCAAAAAGGCCCTCAGGTCTCTGAACTCGTATGATATCTCTTGTGAGTTCAAAATTTCAATCTCAGCTTCATACCTTTCAACCACCAGCTCCAAGAATATTTTCCTGAGCACGGGTCCGTATTCTGAGCTGCGGAGAACAGCCCCTGGAAGGTCCTCTACCCTCAATTCTGCCAAGTCACTAGAAATTGTATCACGACACCCTGCCATGAAATCTGGAAACATTTTTGCAAACCGTTCAGGGTCTTCCATTAGCGTAGTGACTTGGTCTTCGACATGGATGATGTTGTACTGTGACATGGTCTCCCAGTGGAGTCACGTGAAACCACGATAATCAGTGGCCTGCTGATCACCAGTGGAGTATTTTATCATTCAGGAATTGTGGAGTTGCCAGGTGGATGATTTACAACTTACTTTCCACCACTGTGGTTTACCAAATCAAGGCTGATTGGTCTCAGTCCCCAGTGGAGTTTCCATTATGTTGGAGATGACAATGGGAAATAGACCAAATGTTAGCAGTTCTGGACTCTTAGTTTCATCCCCAGTGGAGTCGCCATTATGTTGGGGTTCCCATGTTTTGGCCAGGTTGACAAGACCAAAAGATGAGACAACATAGAACCACTTTCAGACCTTAGGATCTAGCCCTTCTAGGTCTAGAGAGGGATCTCTCTATATGAGTCAAAGGATATGTCTTTGAAGCTCGGATGTTATGATTTTAGGCTAGATTTAGGCTCAGGGTTGCTGGTTTGATTGTTTGTGTTTGGTTGGAGGGAATCATGTAAAGAAGGTCCAATATAAGACAAGGATGAGCAAAGAGGAAGCTTAGGCAGAGACAGATGACTCAGGGAACATCAAAGCCATTGGGCTATGGAGTCAAGAAAGGATTTATTTGTGTTCAATGTGCAAGCCTTCAGTTGGGCTAGTCATCTAGAGCATTTGGATCTTAAAGGAGATATTTGGAATGGGACATTAAGGACAAAAAATGAAGAGGAGAACCACCCAACTTTGTCTATAGATCAGGCCAGGGGTCATTTAGCTCCAGGCCTGCTTGGATAGAATTAGAGGCAATACAAGGGATCTTGGAAAGGTTTAATTGAGATGGAAAGGTCCTAGAGAGATAGAGACCGGGTTCTAGACCTCCAGGGTTCTCAACACATTCAACTAAATCCTAACAAGAACATCTAAATACAGATTTCATTAATTCATACATCAGAGAGCAGGCAATGACATCCACTACACTGGTTAAATCAATTGAAAACAATATCCGGATACACATTTAAGCAGAAAACATAGAAGGCTAGGAGAGCAACAACATAAGGTACCTATCAAGGGTAAATCTTATGCCAAACTTATGATGCGAGCCTGAAGAAACATAATGAAATGAAAGCAATTTAATCACAAATACGGAGAAAGGAAAACATCACCAACTGCTTAAGATTAGGATCCAAAGAAACATGCTTGTCATATTAAAAACAACACCAATCAGGTACATTATAACCCACAGCTTGAACATTCAGTCTGAATACATCAAGTCTCAGCCTATCTTACAATATTACACAGAGAACTTGTCTCAAGAGGAATAATGCTTGCATTTCACTGATATCTCATCAACAACATTACAATGCTTCTTTCTGTGCTTTATAGCGGATGATGAACAGAAGATCGACTGAGAAGGTAGGTGAATACTAAATGTAACATTAAATACACAAATGAATGCAGGGCCGAGACCCATTTTGTTTGAATGCTTGAGTATTAAATCTATGTCACCTCTTTATGCAGGAGTGATATTCTTCAGATATGACTTTGACATAATTTGGCTGTAGTACCCCTGGTGTTTTCAACAAAAATAAAATAATTTGCAGAGAAGTCTGTCTCATAAATGTTTGATTTGTTTTGAACTATAGTTAGGGTGGAAATTCTCTCAGGGACATTTTGCATAATAAGAGCTGTATGGGTGCCCTGTACTTGATGGAGAAAAGCATTCTGCTGATGAATAAACCCAGATGGTACCTGCTACTGTGCTCAAGATCCTTTGGATTGATCCACGGGGTCTTCAAACTACTGCTTTGCCTTCTAAACCTCTGATTATGGTCTAAGATCTTCATTAGCTAGCCTTAATCTCCCTTTGCTCTGTAATGGAATGCTCTGCTGCTTCATTTTGCTTCTAACAGGGTAGCTCGGGCTTTTAATGCTGCTGAAAGGTTTTCCACAGAGTTCGAATGCTGTTCTTTAAAGCAAATCTTGTCAGCCGCTATCTTTGACTACCCCACGGTAGTACCAGCTCTTGGATTTAATTTTGTCTGCGCTGTTTGCCATGTAGAGTTGTGGCGGTCTTCTACCTTTATAAACCCTGCAAAACAACAAACTGTGAGAAAAACCATGGACAGGGATGATGAAGGCGGCGAGGACGCAACGAACATGGCTCTGGTGACGACGAAATGGAGGGAAAAATTCACAGTGGGACTGATAAAAATGCTCTGGTGGAAGAATGGTGAAGCACAGAGCGAATACACATAATAAATGAATCGAAACCTTAAAGAAACACGACAAAACAATGATATGGTGACGGAAACGGGGAATGTACGGGCGTGCACATGGAGCTGACGTGGCGGGCTGAGAGACAGACGAACGGTCAATGACGGATGACAAATCTGGGCCATCAATTCCAAAGGAAATCAATGGTGGAAAGCACATCTGGGTGGTCGGACAGTAAGCCAAGGGTACGACAGGGATGACTTAACCCGTGCGCAGCTTCTTTGATTGGCAGCCTTCGGATGAGGTGCGCGAGATCCAATGGTGCACGGTGATTTCGCTGCATGGTTTGGGGCTGAACGATAACGCGTGGGGGGATAGTGGTTTTGCCACCGTACAGAAGACACGTGGTAGGCGTTTTGTGGATTCGTTGGACCACCGGGGAAAACCACCATCTACGGGTGAGCGGTGCGGATTAAATAGGTGGTTTCAGGGGTAATGTGCCGCAGGGTCCACAGGCGGGGAGGCTCCGGACCGTTGGATCATCGTGAAAATGGACGGCGATGGAAACAATGAAAATTTGAACTGGAAAATGCATAGGACAGCGGATTAAATGACAGTCGTTTGATCTGCCCAGATCAATGGCGGACACTGCGCCCGAAGAATCTACAGAACAGGCACTTTTGGAGCTGGCGGGGGGTTTCCGGGGTAGGGTTATATGGATGGAAAAAGAGCAGGGGCTACCAGGAAAGGGGCTAGAACTGATCTGGGGCCGGAAATAGGTTTTTAACCCATTTCTAACGTATTTTGAAGCCTTTAAGGGTAACGATAGGAAAATAAAGGGTGAATTCGGGAAGACAAAGGGTGTGGGGATTTTTAGAGGGGATTCAGGGGGGTGATAGGGAAATTAAAAAGGGGAGAAATGTGGATTTGGTAGGGAAAAAAGGGAATGTAGACCATTTGAGGAGTGAATCAGCAAAGAGGATATATATATTAGGCACAGCACCAAGAGACTTCAAGGAGGATGGATTTTTCAAGGGAAAAACATTCCTTGAAGGCTCCAAAACCATTCAGCCCCGAGCTTGCTTGTCAAGAATTTCATAGGGGGGCTAACAGTGGCTCCACATGGGGATGGCTTCTTCTTGAAGGAGTCAAGAAACTAGATATGATCTTTTGAAAAGTCCAGTTGCCTGCTATCATAAGCCATCTCTCTTCTTTTGATTTCAGCTACCACAAACTACGAAGACATCATATCAGCAGTAAAATTTCTCCCAGACAACTACCTACCCACACTATAGTCCTAACATCTTTTCTTCTGGGAGCATTTGTACTTGCAGACCCTTTACATCATCAATCTTTACAAACAGGAAAATAAGCCTATTCTACTTCTACCCTTATTTCTCCATGAGACCAGATTAAAAAGTTGGTCTAATATGCTTCTCTACCTACACTACTAACTGCTAGGATTAAACTGTCTAGCAGATTTCTTCTCTACATTCTAAGACAGAAATTGAAAAACAGTCAAGCCAGGATTAGACTGTCTGTCTTGCTGGACTTTGCAGAAAATAAAAGCAACTAACTATGTGCTCACAGGTTGAGCTTATTTCAGACTTCCTACCTACCCTACTCTAGCTGGAAATCTCTGATACTTTAGGTGATACAATAATGCCAATGCAACCAATCAAGCAGTAGTGAAAAAGGATATGAGCAATGGCTTCCTATCAGAGATAACCACAGGGTGCTCTGCGTGAAGTTCTTCAAAACTATGGTCACCATTAGTAGTGACCATTTCTGATGAATCTGGCCCGTGCTAAGGGTTGATGCCAGAGCATTCGAGTAAATTAAGGCTTCCATGTACTCTGCCACAGGATCAACGAACACCTGATGCACGTTGTCTTGTTTTAGGCCTGCCATGACTGGAAGGCTGTCTACGTCCTGGGCAGCTTCGATTATTGCATTTTCCACTGCATCTTCAGTGTGGCTCATGAAAATCGGATCCTCTTCTTCTTGTATTTTGAAGAGCAGCGGAATTTCTTCTCTTTTAGGGGGTGGGAGACTTTCCAAAAAGGCCCTCGGGTCTCTGAACTCGTATGATATCTCTTGTGAGTTCGAAAGTTCAATCTCAGATTCATACCTTTCAACCACCACCTCCAAGAATATTTTCCTAAGCATGGGTCTGTATTCTGAGCTACGGAGAATAGCCCCTGGAAGGTCCTCTACCCTCAATTCTGCCAAGTCACTAGAAATTGTATCACGACACCCTGCCATGAAATCTGGAAACATTTCTGCAAACCATTCAGGGTCTTCCATTAGCGTAGTGACTTGGTCTTCGACATGGATGATGTTGTACTGTGACATCGTCTCCCAGTGGAGTCACGTGAAACCATGATAATCAGTGTCCTGCTGATCACCAGTAGAGTCTTTTATCATTCAGGAATTGTGGAGTCGCTAGGTGGATTATTTACAACTTACTGTCCACCACAGTGGTTTACCAAATCAAGGCTGATTGGTCTCAGTCCCCAATGGAGTCGCCATTATGTTGGAGATGACAATGGGAAATAGACCAAATGTTAGCAGTTCTGGACTCTCAGTTTCATCCCCAGTGGAGTCGCCATTATGTTGGGGTTCCCATGTTTTGGCCAGGTTGACAAGACCAAAAGATGAGACAACATAGAACCACTTTCAGACCTTAAGATCTAGCCCTCCTAGGTCTAGAGAGGTATCTCTCTATATGAGTCAAAGGATATGTCTTTGAAGCTCGGATGTTATGATTTTAGGCTAGTTTTAGGCTCAGGGTTGCTGGTTTGATTGTTTGTGTTTGGTTGGAGGGAATCAGGAAAAGAAGGTCCAATATAAGACAAGGATGAGTAAAGAGGAAGCTTAGGCAGAGAAAGATGACTCAGAGAACATCAAATCCATTGGGCTATGGAGTCAAGAAAGGATTTATTTGTGTTCAATGTGCAAGCTTTCAGTTGGGCTAGTCATCTAGAGAATTTGGATCTTAAAGGAGATATTTGGAATGGGACATTAAGGACAGCAAGTGAAGAGGAGAACCACCCAACTCTGTCTATAGATCAGGCCAGAGGTCATTTAACTCCAGGCCTGCTTGGACAGAATTAGAGGTAATACAAGGGATCTTGGAAAGGTCCTAGAGAGACAGAGACCAGGTTCTAGACCTCCAGGGTTCTCAACACATTCAACTAAATCATAACAAGAACATCTAAATACAGATTTCATTAATTCATACATTAGAGAGCAGGCAATGACATCCACTACATTGGTTAAATCAATTGAAAACAATATCCAGATACACATATAAGAAGAAAACATAGAAGGCTGGGAGAGCAGCAACATAAGGTACCTATCAACGGTAAATATTATGCCAAACTTCTGATGCGAGCCTGAAGAAACATAATGAAATGAAAGCAAGTTAATCACAAATACGGAGAAAGGAAAACATCACCAGCTGCTTAAGATCAGGATCCAAAGAAACATGCTTGTCATATTAAAAACAACACCAATCAGGTACATCATAACCCATAGCTTGAACATTCAGTCTGAATACATCAAATCTCAGCCTATCTTACAATATTACACAGAGAACTTGTCTCAAGAGGAATAATGCTTGCATTGCACTGATATCTCATCAACAACATTACAATGCTTCTTTCTGTGCTTTATAGCGGATGATGAACAGAAGATCGACTGAGAAGGTAGGTGAATACTAAATGTAACATTAAATACACAAATGAATGCAGGGCTGAGACCCATTCTGTTTGAATGCTTGAGTATTAAATCTATGTCACCTCTTTATGCAGGAGTGATCTTCTTCAGATATGACTTTGACATAATTTGGCTGTAGTACCCCTTGTGTTTTCAACAAAAATAAAATAATCTGCAGAGAAGTCTGTCTCATAAATGTTTGATTTTTTTTGAACTGTAGTTAGGGCAGAAATTCTCTTAGGGACATTCTGCATAATAAGAGATGTATGGGTGCCCTGTACTTGATGGAGAAAAGAATTCTGCTGATGAATAAACGCAAATGGTACCTTCTACTGTGCTCAAGATCCTTTGGATCGATCCACGGGGTCTTCAAACTGCTGCTTTGCCTTCTAAACCTCTGATTATGGTCTAAGATCTTCATTAGCTGGCCTTAATCTCCCTTTGCTCTGTACTGGAATGCTCTGCTGCTTCATTTTTCTTCTGACAGGGTAGCTCGGGCTTTTAATGGTGCTAAAAGGTTTTCCACAGAGTTCGAATGTTGTTCTTTAAAGCAAATCCTGTTAGCCGCTATCTTTGACTACCCCATGGTACTACCAGCTCCTGGATTTAATTTTGTCTGCGTTGTTTGCCATGTAGAGTTGTGGCGGTCTTCTACCTTTAGAAACCCTACAAAACAACAAACTGTGAGAAAAACCACGGACATGGATGATGAAGGCGGCAAGGACGCAACGAACATGGCTATGCTGACGACGAAATGGAGGGAAAAATTCGCAGTGGGACTGATAAAAATGCTCTGGTGTAAGAATGGTGAAGCACAAAGGGAATACACGTAATAAACGAATGGAAACCTTAAAGAAACATGACAAAACAATGATATGGTGACGGAAACGGGGAATGTACAGGCGCGCACGTGGAGCTGACATGGCTGGTTGAGAGACAGACGAACGGTCAATGACGAATGAAAAATCTGGGCCGTCAATTCCAAAGGAAATCAATGGCGGAAAGCACATCTGGGTGGTCGGACAATAAGCCAAGATTACGGCAGGGACGACTTAAGCCGTGCGCGGCTTCTTTCATTAGCAGCCTTCGGATGAGGTGCGCGAGATCCAACGGCGCACGGTGATTTCGCTGCATGGTTTGGGGCTGAACGATAACGCGCGGGAGGATAGTGGTTTTTCCACCGTACAGAAGACACACGGCAAGCGTTGTGTGGATTCGCTGGACCACCGAGGAAAACCACCATCTGCGGGTGAGCGGTGCAGAATAAACAGATGGTTTCAGGGGTAATGCGCCGTGGGGTCCACAAGCGAGGAGGCTCCGGACCGTTGGATCATCGTGAAAATGGACAGCGATGGCGGCAATGAAGATTTGAACTGGAAAACACACAGGGCAGCGGATTAAACGACGGTCGTTCGATCTGCCTAGATCAACGGCAGACACTGCGCCCGAAGAATCTATGGAACAGGCGCTTTTGGAGCTGGCAGGGGGTTTCCGGGGTAGGGTTATATGGAGGGAAAAAGAGCGGGGGCTACCAGGAAAGGGGCTAGAACTGATATGGGGCCGGAAATAGGTTTTTAACCCATTTCTAACATATTTTGAAGCCTTTAAGGGTAACGATAGGAGAATAAAAGGTGAATTCGGGAAGACAAAGGGTGTGGGGATTTTTAGAGGGGATTCAGGGGGGTGAGAGGGAAATTGAAAAGGGGAGAAATGTGGATTTGGTAGGGAACAAAGGGAATGTAGACCATTTGAGGAGTGAATCAGCAGAGAGGATATATATATTAGGCACAGCACCAAGAGACTTCAAGGAGGATGGATTTTTCAAGGGAAAAACATTCCTTGAAGGCTCCAAAACCATTTAGCCCCCAGCTTGCTTGTCAAGAATTTCATAGGGGGGCTAACATATGGTTCAAGTGGAAAATCATGACTACAAACTGGTCAATAATGAGTAAGAAAATTTGTAATATGAACTTGTTGGACTGCTTCTCATGGGCTTATGATCTCTTATTTCTTTATAGATGATACCATTGGTCACCTTGGATTTTTGGACTTTAATATAGCTACATAATCTAGTATTTGTTTTAATAGACAATCATTTCATGTTGTAGCACTAGACCTAGGTTTGAGATGCATTACGGATTCAAAAAATTTGTATTTGATGAACATGAGAGTAGAAATCACATTGACCACTTTTCTCAGCCAGGAACGTCATTTAATTTCTCTGTTAATATTTTTTTTTGGAAAGGACCCACTATCAGGGATGGATAGATAATAAAACAATGTGGTAAAGTAATATAAAACTCTGTAAGAGTAATAGCCTTTTCATTTCTATGGAAACAATACATGCAACATTTCACAGGGATGGTTGTCCCAAGAGAGTTCTTCCTTGGACAAGGAGCTAAAGGAAATAAATAAATTTTCAGCCAAAGGTTTTGACCCGAGATAGTTTTCCAAATTTCTTATTTGGGGTGATATTGTAACCTTTCTTCTAATTGGTAGGCTTCATTTATGGAGAAGTACCTTCTTGTATTGTGACCCCATTGGTGTTTGTCTATTCCTATGAAATAGGAATGAGCCGTAGTTGAATATCTTTCCGAAAATATTATCATTCTCCTCCTTCTGGTTGTGGTTGTCAATCATCCTGTTGAAGTCATTATCTTTGTTGATTACGTGCCGCCTCCTCTCTTTGAAGATCAGTTAACATACAAGTGGGGAATTCAACACTCTGTTGGCTCACAATGACTAGAAAAATTGAAATTTAGGTTGCATAATCCACCATAAGGATTTTCCACTATAGTTACATCTTGCAATTGCATCACAAATAACAACCATAACAAAGAGTTCACAATATCTTGTAATTACATATGATATAACAACGTCAGGACAAACTTCATAAGGCATGGGATGTTAGTATGTTAAGGGAAGATGCCATCACATCAAGCCTAGGACATAGCAATTTTCATCTCAATACCAACTTTCATATTGATAAATTTGGTGCGAGTAATTGTGATTATGAAAATTATTCATCAACAAATTTTTTTGAGAATATTAACACCAAATATTAACGACAAATCTATGATGTAATGTATCTGGAAAATATTTCTCCACCTAAATCATATCACATAACCTTAAATCAGAAATACTAGCACCATCCAGAATTTCAAGTTTCAACAGTGGATGACTTGAGAATATCCATTATTTCTAAAGAAAATCCCCGTCGCTTTTAGAAGCTACTATCACACATGAACCTTCAGTGGATATGGTGTGTCTTACAAAGATTTTGGACATTGAGAAAACTAGTTTTTTCTGTGATATTTTTCTAAAAACATTTCTTATAGTGTCATAATATACATAGGCTATGGTCACAATCTGGTCAATTTCAGAATATTTCTTAAGCTTAAAAAATAAATAAGTATACAAAAATCAAACCTGCCAAATATTTCATTTAGAGAAGAACGCAGATACACCATGCCTGTAACGGGGAAGAAGGAGAAGCTAGAGGTTGCAGAGGATGTCTCCAATCTTTAACAGAAGCAAATGATATCCTACTAGAAATAGGTGACAATTTCAATAATTTGTATTAAAATTGTTATCAATACTAGAAATAGGTGACAATTTTATTTGTTCTATAAAATGTGTTCTATAAGCCATTCCTCTTCATCTCTCTCATATTCTTCAAATGGGTTGGGCACTTGCTGAGATTCTGTTCTATATATAGTTCTAGCATTTACACTAGCTCTGTTTTCTACAATAGCTAATGGAAATGGCTCATACAGAGATCTCCCAACATAGTCACCAACCGGAGATATATTAGCTGAAATAGCTTCCCTTAAGAGATAGGAGGATGAAGGTGAATCATGAAGATAGCCCAATCTATTCCTTTGCGAAAAATAGACCTAATTAGGGGAAAAATCTTATACCTAGACGATGGAAAAGTAGGATGATGCAACTACTGCTGACAGTGATGATTGTGACTTGAACTAGAGCTGGAACAACCTTCTGCGGAAAATCAGAAGAAAAACATTGTGATGCTCCTCCAACCTAGGGTTCATAATGTTGGTGTTCAACAAAATGGCTACTACTCTCTCTCTGGGTGAGCATCTTTCTCCTGGATGATGAGTGTTGTTGTTTCAACTATTGGGCCAATGTTATCTCCTTGGACCTATGTTGAGAAAATGCTCTAGAAATAGTTATTTTCTCTTGCTCATCATTACACTAATAATCCCTCTGCTGGTTTCCATGAGCAAAACCCAAGTTGGTGTGCCACTACTATCCCACAAAAAACAATTTTATAACATATGTAAAAAAAAATAGCATATATAAATCAGGCAAACTAAACTATTTTATTAGTAAGGTAGAAAAACAATTTAGCCTCTTTACATAAAAACACAATCCCTAAACTATAATACTCATTATAAGAAAAATACAAATTAAACTTTATATAAAATGGTAAAATTTTAAGAAGCACTTACATTGTTTTAAACATGACTAGGCAGTCATAGAAACATTCTTCTTGACCTGTTTTTGTTCTTGGCCCATTCACCTGTATGGATTAACCCAAATAACTCCACAGTGCAAGTAAATAGGGAATATTTCCTATGCCAGACTACACAGTAGTATACACAAGAAGTGATGCTCCTACTCTTTGAGCTATCCCTTGCAACAATTTTTTGTATACCCCCATCTCATCCTATTTAAACCACATGCGATGACCATTAAAGGAAAAATATCATCCAGAATATAAGTTTCAAAACACCACCAAAAAAAAATCCATTCCAGGACTTTTGCAGCAAGAGCTCAGGAAGGGCCTCTCTGGGAAAGAGTATTAAGTACCACCTCTATAGCGACATGTTCATCCTGTCTCAATGTATTGTAGTAGTTTGGGTTGTCAAAGAATTATCCATTGAAATTAATATCATATTTAAATCTGGGCACATGATCAAAACCCTCTTTGATACATGAGTACGATTGAAGATTGAGAAACAAGGAAAAAGATAATTTCAAGAGCAAGATGCCATCATCAAACTCGTCCCTCCACGCGTTATGAACATCTAGTCGATCACGGAATTGTTTCTTATACAAATGAACTTATACAGAAGAATCAAACTACAAACCCCTGAATTCAACCTTACCTTAACCCTTAACCAGTGCCATTCTTAGAATCAGGGGCGATTGGAAGAAAACCCCAATGCACTCTTGGAAATTGGGGTGAATGGAAGAGAAGCCCACCTACGTTCATCGAAATCAGGGTGAATGGAAGTGAAGCCCAACTTCGTTCATGGAAATTTGGGCGAATGGAAGTGAAGCCCACCCGTGTTCATGGAAATCAGGGGCTATTGGAATCAAACCCCACCCGAAAACAAGGCGAATCAGGGATTTCAATGTTTATTTGGCTTAATTTTCATGGCTAAAATATAATAATTATTTATTTTTAAAATAAATTTTGGGCGAAATATATAAAAGAGGTGTAATATAAACGTTTCACCCCTCTAAACTTTAAAACTCCTTAAATTTCTCCCATGGGCTAAGATTCTCCCCTAAAATTTTCTATGACAACGACATGGCTATATTCCAAGAAATGGCAAGGATAGGAAAATCCACTGTCAATCCAGGAATTTTTTTGTGGTTGTTATCACTTAGAAAAATGTGAAAAATCATTTGACATGGTCATAGATTCATTTGTCAAAGGTTTACTTAAACCTTTCAAGTTGATATAGGAAAATTTCAAATATTTACATGTTTAACATATCCTAAGGTTGAAACTAACCTCCATTTAGGCCATATCATGTCCCATCAGTCATCATTAGGTGTCATGTTTCATTTCCCAAGAATTTAATTTCAGAAAGGACACTTAAGTCAGTTTTACCTATTTTCATAGTGTTTTACACTGTGAAATAGCAGTTTTCGCTACGAAATTGCCTAATAATTTTGTAGCGAAACTGTCAGAAAATGAACTAGCTATGCTATCAAAAATAGTTTTCGTGTCTATCTTGTAAAACCTAAGGTGAAGTGTCAGTTCATCATTGGAGGAGTTAGGGTGGATGTCATTCGAGTCTGTTAGGGTTAATTCAAGGTACAAAGGTCATGTCTGAGGTCATCATTACCGTTTTTAGCATGAATGTGTCATGTTTAAGGCATGAGTTGTCATCGAAACCATAAAATATTACCCAATTGAGTATTTTTGTCATTCTTCACTTCCTCTTTGCATGTTATTGAGTTCTAGGGAGTTGTTTCATCAAGCCAAGCAGGTTGCTACCATTTTCAAAGGTTGTAGGTGTCATTAATCAAGCGAGCCCGAGAAGATATAAAGTCACCATGGCTGCAAGGAAGAAAACCAACAAAGGTGGTCACTGCCATAGATATGAGCCGATGGACATGATTTTTCTCAACGAAGACCCAACTGCCATGGAGGTATTCAGAAGAACAGGTTGTTTGCAATTCTGCCAAAGGCTGCAAGGTTGACATCTACAGGTTTCTAAGGATTTTGTTATCAGTTTCACTGGGACAGCTTCAAAGGTGGGAATGCTAAATCTCACAGTAACACCAGACAATATTTCATCAGCAAAAAAATCCCTAGATGAGGGGAACAATGGTTTAAAGGCATCAAATTCACCATGCAGTATTACAAAGAATTCATCAAGCCAGAGCATAGTGAAATTGATCTCACAAATACTATCCCAAGGAGCTACATGAAGGAAAACTACTCAAAGTTGACGCTAATCATTCATAAGTACTTCACCTGTGAAGGAAGGTTTCACATATTCTACTCCTAAAGTCTCTTGACTTGCCCTTTTACTTATACAGAAGTCTGACTAAAATGTTAGATAAGGTCCAAGTTAAAAAATAAGGAAATGAAACTTCTCTCTTTCACCATGGTTTGATTAAGTTGTTGGTGTTAGAGGAGTTGAAGAGATTAGGCAGAGATTGGTCATCTTTTCTATTCATGAGTGGTTTTGAAGTAGATGTTGTCACTCCTAAAAGAGTTCCCAAACCTAGAGATATTTCATCACCAACAGTGGAAAAGAAGTTAGAACCAGTGAGCATGGAGACAGAGCCTTTGCAGAAGGTTGATACACCCAAAGCTACACCTACAAAACAGAAGCCAACAGTTAGAAAACATCGTAGCAAGAGAGTTACTAGGAGCCAAACAGTGGTTAAGGGTAACTTAGAGGACATCTTGCATGCAATTGATATTGAAGAAACTCCCATTGTCCAAGCTGAAGGTGTTGAAGAAGGAGGAAGAAAGCTAAAGAAAGGAAAAACAGCTAAAAAGTTAGATTTTGTAGGTGATGATGCTGGTTTCATGTTTCAACCTAGAAATCCAATGACTAGGCATGCAAGAAAGGTCATGGAAAGTGGCAAAGAGACTCAAAATATCAGTGAAACTACTCAGCCACCACCAAGCATCATAGACCTCTCCTCACCTGCAAAAGAAGAGTAAAGAGAAAATCACTGAAAAATCAGAAGTTGAAACCCTTAAGGAGCAGTTGAAAGAGGTAGGTGAAGAGATATTAGTCTTGATGAAAGAGGAAAATAATCATAGATCTAAAAGGGTTAATTTTGAACAAATGAGGAAGATTTGGGAAGATCAAGTCACAAGTGTCTTGAAGATCTTGGACAATACAAAAAAATTAATAAAGTGGACTCAGCCACTAAGAAGAGAGGTCAATCACATCAAAAAGGTAAACCTACACTTGCAATCTAAGAATAGGACACTGAAGGACCAAGTCAAAGATCTTCAAGAGAAATTAGAATTGATTCATGAAGAGCTGGAAAAGAAAGGTTTAAAGATGACAGTGGTGGAAGAGCCTATAGCTCAACTGATCATAAATGAGGAGGAAACACCATAGGAGAAATAAGTTGAGATTTAATATGCCTTAGAAGTTTCATTACATGTAGAAAATAAATGTTTTGCAGCTGGAGGTTAGTTTTTGAAGACAGTTTTGAAATAGGCAATTTCTGGGTTTTTACATAGTTTCGTAGCATTCCTCAGGCTTAAAGCCAGGAATACGCTACGAAAACGTACAACAGCCTTTTTTCTTCTAAGGTCAGTTTTTTGAGTTTTCAAGGGGGGAGATTCATGGTGGTGATGTGTCATGACTTGATTGACATCATGGAACAAAAAAGGAGTGAAGTAAATGGGTGCAAAAGCTACTTTTCCAACGCTACCAAAACTTGCCACGAAATTGTCCTATTTTTCGTAGCGAGTAATTGTTGGAGGTTTTGAGCATCCTAAAAGCATTTTTTGGCCGGCTGGAGTCCTCCAGCATGTCAAGGGAGCTTATCATCATATATTTATGACTTGACGGAGATGCTATGAATATAGTTCATCAGTCAAAATAATGTTGAAGAAGGGCTATTCATTCCTAAAAAACAGGGTCATGTTCCATAGATCTATGAGGGTTATTTAATATGTAAAGTGGTGATGAACTCTGTCATATGTATTTCAAGCATGTGATACTTAGTTTTTAACCATCATGTAACTATTTTACAGATAGGGTAGAGAAATGTAATAAATAGGAGTTAAAGTCCTACTAGGAGATGGTTTCTTTAAGGTATAGCTGTCAATTTTCTGTTATAAGTTATGTCTTTCAGTTATGAAGGGGGTCATAGGAGAATTTGATGATCTAGACACTAGGAAGATCATCCTTGTTGTAAATAATGTCTATTTAAAGATAAAGCATCGAATTATTAAGGGGTTGGAGATTTTTTTCACCAAACAGTTACTTTTATGTATTTGACTTATATCAGTAATACAGAGTGAATTTATTCTTGATAGACCCGAGGTTCACATGAGGTTTTTGATGTCTTATTGATATATATCTTTATGTTTTAACACTTGCAGTAGATTTCATCTCTATTACTCAGAATTCATAATTTTATTCTCTGACTTCCTCTAGTGATGACATGACTGTGTTATCCTATGTTTTATGTGTGAGATGCCTTTGTTAAAGACCTCTATCTTCCTTAGCTTCCATGTTAAGAAACATTGTCACTGAAACTACTGATTGTTGACTCCATAAGCCCAATGGTAGTAATTCTGCATTCTTTTCAACCTGCAATCATAAAAAATAGGCTACAATTCCCATAGAATTAGTCATCTAGTACTATCATTATTCAATATCATAAATCCCCCTTGAGAGAGCCCTCTCAAACTGAAGAGGCTAAGCTTTAGTTAGAAGTGGTTTGAAACAGTTACATTGAGTTGTTTGATAAGAAACCAATCAAGTACAATTTTGTGATAACAGTGCCAATGACATATCATGACCAACGAACCAAAAGCATACACCATGCATGCCAAAACTAGTGAGGGAAACATACATGCAACTCAGTATCTATAATCAAAACCTATTGTAGATGTTGATCTGTATGTCCTCTTGTGCTTTCTTTCTCTTCCTTTTCCTTCTTTCTCCAAATCTACAAGTATGCCACACCCTCCAAGAGTGCTCCAAGAACTTAAGTATCCAAGAGTATGAGAGAAAGAGGGAGAATAGTGAGAGCTTCAAAACTGCACTGAATAAAAGCTATGAACTAATCCTCATAAGCCTTTTTATTAATGAGGCCTCTATTTTCTTCATTTTCCATTATTTTCCCTCATTTTCATCCTCACATGCAACCTGCGACCTTTAACCTTCGTTTTCTCCTATTTTCCATTATTTTCATAAATAAATGCCAATAAATGCCACTTTTCCTTTCCAAAGCCTTAGCCATTGCCTTTTCCAATTTCCATAGCCATAATAAACCATATGAAAACCCACACTAGGATGTTTTTCCCAACATTTAGCTTGGAATATGTGTCCCATGATCTTGGTTATTATTTTTCCATCATTAACTTTTCTTACATGGAATTTTCAGTAGGGATGTTACAAATCCCTCCCCCTTGGGGGAAAACCATCCTCGGTGTTCAACGACACCTACAACCAACAAGACTGTTGTAAGCAAAACACACTTCCCATGGAGCTTTATAACTTAGCTCGTTGCAGTATTTACAATGATCAACTTGCTGAGAAGAAAACCAACATGTCAACATATTAACATCATAAAATCATAATGAAATGACACCCATACCTCTTATTGGATATTTATAACATAGCTCATGGAGGTATTTACATCTACTATACATATGTACATCTACCAAAAAAATCACGCCAAAGTATAAACCAAACATATACCAACATCATACCAAAATTTCTTTTCCTCAACTGGAAAACAATGCAGGATACATAGCCCACACCTGATCTGCCATCTCCCATGTAGCTTCATCAGTCCCAAAGTGCTTCCATTTCACTTTAACCTGCTTGATTGCTTGATTCCAAAGCATGATCTTCTTTCTCTGCAAAATGCACTGAGGTTCTGGCTAGAATTCTCCTTCTGGTTCCACCTTCAATACTGACCATTCAATCACATGATCAACATATTTAACATATTTATTAAGTAATAACACATGGAAAAAATCATGGAATTTCATTTTGGAAGGAAGTGCAAGTCGATATCCTACTGTACCAATCCTCTCAATAATCCTAAAAGGTCAACAAAACCATGGTTTCATCTTAGCACATGTTTCAATACACAAGGAGCTCTTCTTGGGCTTCATGCGCAAGTATATTTGTTCCCCAACTTGAAAATCTTTGAAAAACCTATTCTGATCTGCATAAATATTCTTTCTATCCTGTCTTGCAAATTCTTATTGATTACCTCCATTTATTATTCCATCTCTACCAATATATCTGGTCCAATCAACACCCTGTTAACCGGATCACTCTAACTGATGAGAGTATTACAACTCCTCTCATACAATGCCTCAAATGGACTCATCCTCAATGATTCTTGATACCCATTGTTGTCAGCGAACTCTACCAGTGGAAGATACTCTTCCCACTTTCACTTTTGATGCATCACATGCATCCTCAACATCCTCCAGTATCATGTTGACCCTTTCTATTTTTCCATCTGTCCGTAGATAATAAGCTGTGTTGAAGGCCAACTCTATGCCCAAGCATGAAAAAAAACTCCTTAAAAAATGTGGAAGTGAAATTTGCATCCCTATATGACATAATATTCTTTGGAACACCATGCAATTAGACCACATCCCAGATAAAGACCTATGCTACATCGCTAGCTGAAAATGTAGACTTCATTGGAATTAAGTGCACTACCTTTGTCAACCTATCCACAACAACCATGATGGACTTGTGTGTTCTCATTGTCCTCAGAAAAGCTGTGATAAAATCTATGGAAATGACCTCTCATTCCATTCTAGTATCGCAATTGGTTGTTATAGTCCACCTAAGTGCTTACACTCTACCTTAACTTATTGACAATCCAAATACTTATCCACAAACTATGTTACGTATCTCTTCAAGTTCGTCCAATAATAAAACTTATTCATTGTTGTTAGTGTATTCTGATAGCCTCATGACTTGAATATGGTTTCACATGACACTCTCTCAAGGTCACCTTCTTGAGTTCCTTGTTATCTGGAACATATATCTTGTCTCTAAACCTGACCAATCCATCTAATTTGAGACAATAATCAACATTATGTACTCTTGCACTTGTACTTGTACCTATACCACTACCTGTACCTATTCCTATACCTATACTTTTTTGCAACCTGTTTACAATCTCCATATACCTATCATCATGCCGACTTGCCTAAAAAATTCTATCCTATAAATCTGTCCCATAGGAGCTCATAGCTGCTATATGATTTACCTATACCTGCCTTCTAATAAAAATATGCAACCCCAGTCTCTTTACGTTTGATGTACTTGATCTCAAAGTCAAACTCATTGATCATGGCCAGCCAGCTCGCTTGCCTAGTGTTCAAATTCAATTGGTCAAATAGATACCTCGATCCACTGTGATCACTCATCAATACAAACCATCTTCCCAGAAGATAATTTCCGTGACTCATAGCATACCACCTATCAATCTACATAAGGAATCCACCAAGTCCTCTCTTGCAAGCATATGTACAAAATACAAATTATTTGTCTAGATCTACAATATTTAACACTAGAGCATGTGTCAACAACTACATAAGACACTCAAAAATGGCCTCACACTCCTTTTTCCATTCAAACTTCTTACCTTTCTTCTAGAATGATGTAATAGGAAAAGAAATCCATGAGAAGTTCCAAATGAACCTCCTATAATAATCTGCCAATCCCATGAAGGATCTCACCTCATACACATTCCTAGGAGCTACCCACTCCATGATGGCCCTTATCTTTTCTAGACCTACATTTATGCCCTCCTTGGAAACAACTTGTCCCAAGTAATGTATGTTGTTCTAAAAGAAACCACCCTTTCTAAGCTTAGCATACAACTAATGCTCTCTTAGCAATCTCAACACTGATGCTAAATGTTCGGCATGATCTTCCTCATTTTTAGAACATACTAGTATATCATCAATGAACACAATAACAAACTTGTCTAGATAAGGATGCAACACAATAATCATCAAGAACATAAATGTAACTGAAGAATTATATAAATTGAAAGGAAATAGAACAAACTCATAATGCCCATACCTGGTCGAGAAGGTTGTCTTGTGAATTCCATCCTCTTTGATGCATACCTGATGATATCCCAATCTCATATCAATATTTGAGAACATTGCTTCTCCATTCAGATGATAAAACAAATCACCAATCCTCAACAACAGATACATGATTTTTATGGTCACTTTTTTCAACTACGTGTAGTTAATGCACAATCTGAGAGTACCATATTTCTTCTTTACAAAAAATACTGGTGTGCCCCATGGTGATACACTTGGCCTATGTATCCCTTGTCTAGCATTTCCTTTAACTGCAACTTTAACTATACCAACGCTAGTGTGATAATCCTATAAGGTTCCTTGGATGTTGGCGTTGCTCCTGGTACCAACTCAATAGAAAAGTATACTTCCCTATGACGTGGAAACTCTGAAATGTCTGCGGGAATTACATCCTGAAACTACTATAGAACTGAGTACCTTCTCAAAACACTTGCATCCTCAACTTCCTTACCTTTGTCATTAGAAATGTGCAATGCAAATAACGCACACCCTTTCCCATGACTATGATTAGCCTGCATAGTTGTAACCATCCTAACTGATGTTTCTTTCTTCTTACCCTATAGGAATATTTCTTCCCCATTGTCATCCAAGAACTGAATAGCCTTGTCATAAAAATCTACCTTGGTCCTGTGAAGATATAGCCAATCCATACCCAATAGCATACTATATGACCCGAACGGTAATATGTTCAATTTTCCTCCCGTAGACATGCTATTCAAATCAAATGCACAAGATGTTACCCAATAATGAACTCTTTTCTTTGTACCTATAGCGAACTGCAATAACCAAGACTCTGCATGCACTTATTTATTCAAACCACGCTTATCCATTGGGATATGACTAAAATAACTATAATTAGATCCAGAGTCAATCAAAATAGAAATAACTTGATCACAAAGCTTATTGTCCATCTTGATAATAGACGCTTGGTGATATGCCTAGCTGTTTTCTAGCACTGCATAGATATTGGGAATATTATGTCCAACATATCCCACAGTTTGTGCCTCTAGTGCATTGTAGATCTGCGGCCTACCACACTGATGTTGTGGAAAATCTCTCCTACGATGATCTCCTCCAAAAGTCCAAAACCGCATGGGCTCCCTATTTTCACTCTTATTCTCTTTGTTACCTATATCCTGAGGTATTTCTCACTTCTTGTCCCATTTTCCTTTGTTCCTTACATTACCTTTCTAGTTCACCTTAGTCTCAGATATGTTCTTTGATTTATCATAACAATTATTTAGTTTTCGAATGATCTCCTCCAATGATGCAGGCTCATCAAGCTCAATCCTTTATTTGAATGCTATCAATAACCCACAGATGAATCTCTGAATATCAGCCTTCTCCTCCTTGAGGTAAGGGACATATCTCAATAACTCCAAGAACCTGCTGGTGTATTCCTCTTCAGTCATAGATCACATATTTAGCTCAAAAATTCTTCTTCCATCTCATCACACTATCTATCCGATAGATAATTCTTCTGGAATAGTCTCTCAAATGCACTCCAAGTCAGTTCCTTCTCATAAATATCCATAAAATTCTTCACATATTCCCACCAAATATCTTCTCTACCTCTGAGGCTAAATGTAAATATTTTGGATTGCATGTTTTCCGAGTAATCATGAAAAATGAAAAACATATTCATACCAAGAAACCATGCATCTGCATCCTATGGTTTCTTCATCTCTCATTCAAATGTAGTTGGTTTTTCCTTCTTATACTCATCCAAAAAAGTCACTTCTCTTGTAAGGATGACAATTATGACGATCATGATTCTTGGCACAACTAGAAATAGAATGATACTTGTGTCTTTCACCTCTCCTATTCAGAGTGTCCAAGAAAATTCTATCTCTAATCACGTCATATCTATCTGACTTGTGACAACTAGGATACCTACTACCATATGCTCCATTGGTCCCATCCTCATGTCCATAGTTGATCCGAAGTGGCCCATATTTCTGCAACTCTCACAAAGTTTGAAGGATGGCTGCATTAACCTCTGCTTGCTTTTCCTATGCCTGTATGAATCTATCATTATCTTCCTTGCAATTCCTTATTTATTATTTTAAACTTCTCAGTGTGTATCACAAGTCATAAGAGTTCCCAACACCATGCTACTCAACTGATTCATAGGGAGAGTCTTTGTATTCTACCATCTTGATATTAATCTTTGATTTCATTCCTGCAATTCATACTATGTCAGCTAAACCAAATCAAAATAAACTAATTTACCTTATCATAATTTGGGGAGGATATCTCATCTTCAAGATCAACCAATTAGCATAATACATGTATATATATAATCATATAAACATATATACACATAACACATAGTCGTATCAACACGTAAGCCTCATTATAGTTAGATTCTAGTCATTAATGGATGACCACATCACTACACATACCTTGACCCCATGCATGAAAAATCCACCATACCAATGCACATGGAAAATACCCGGCATAGACATGGACAAAAACCAAGCATAAACATGAGCATAAAAAACTTGTAACAACATATAACCAAACATACATAGGAAATACATGTAAAAACATATAACAACATGAAACAAAACATACATGGACAATACATGTAACCAATTGGCATGTACAAACAACACATGACCAATAATACATTCATAATGACACAGTGTACAAAAACACCATCATCCTATACAGGGTGACATCACTGCAACCTTGACCAACACTGTGTGGATGCAAAAAACGCATACACCATAAGTATGAGAAACACATATGAAACCAACAGAAATGCATGACCAACACATCGCCCATCTAGTACAATGGGTGAACCATGCTCTGATACAACTTTGGAACACCCTCCTACCATATCTACCCAAGTAATCGATCAAATGTGGTAGACATGTGATGAGAGGCTACTATGATGAGATTCGGCATCCTTGGTGACCTTAAGGAAGTGGAATTAACAGAAACACATCATACAAACCTTCCACATCAGCAACAAGACTCCCAAGAACCATCCCAACCAATCAAGTAGCTAGCGCCTGGGTCCCACTAAGTTTTTAACCCACTTAACCCCTATATGCTCCCATAGTATAGGCATGGGTGCATTTGGGAGGCTCTTGACACTCGCATGAAATAGGCATGCATGCATCTAGTGACTAAATTGGCCAGACCTATGACTGAATCCATGAGATTTAAGGCACTTTTTTCAGGCCGAGATCCCAGGCCACTAGCCAAAACTCAATGACAAGCTTAGACATGAAATATAACAATGAAACAATGATGTGTTTTGAAAAACCTTGACAAGGCCTAGACTAGACCCCTACTAGCCATGACAAGAATTTCATCAAACATATCACAAATATGTAATCTATAGGTGTAAACAATAGATCTGAGTATAGTGGTATCATACTCATTTTAGAATCACTAATAAGCTTTGTTGCTACATCACATTAACTGCATTATAGTCTATTTAGGAATAGCTACATTGCTCATTCAATTACAAATCAAAATGTGATAAGAGCCATACTTCTATTAAGTTGGTACTAGCAGAAATGCCAACATCCAAGGCACCTTACAGGATGAGCACATCAGAGTTGGTAGACTTAAAGTTGCATTTGAAGGAATGCTAGATAAGGGATACATTAGGCCAAGTGTAACACCATGGGGCATGCCAATATTTTTTGTAAAGAAGAAAGATGGTACTATGAGATTTTGCATTAAATACAAGCAGTTGAACAAAGTGACCATAAAAAACGGGTATTTTTTATGAGGATTGATGACTTTTTCAATTAGCTAAAGGGTGAAACAATGTTCTCAAAGATTGATCTCAGATCAGGATATCATTAGGTACACATAAAAGAGGATGACATTCATAAGACAACCTTCTGGACTAGGTATGGCCATTATGATTTTGTTTTAGTTCCTTGTCCTTTGAATAATGCTCCAATTACATTTATGTGCTTGATGAATAGTATTTTTTGTCCTTATCTAGACAAGTTCGTTATTGTGTTAATTGATGATATACTAGTATATTATAAAAATGAGGAATGCAATGCTGGAAATTTAGCAGCAGTGCTGAGATTGTTAAGAGAGCATCAGTTGTATGCTAAGCTTAATAAGTGTAGTTTCTTTTAGACAAAGGTACATGACTTGGGACATGTTGTTTCCAAATAGGGCGTCACAGTAGATCCAGAAAAGA
The DNA here is from genome assembly GCA_034641835.2 of Pinus albicaulis. Lineage (NCBI taxonomy): Eukaryota > Viridiplantae > Streptophyta > Pinopsida > Pinales > Pinaceae > Pinus > Pinus albicaulis. Next base: position 1,411,930,990 of record CM076584.1, on the reverse strand, counting down.
CAAGGGCCATCAGAGAATAGATCCTAGGAATGTTGATGAAGTGAGATTCTTTATGGGATTGATAGGTTATTACAAGAGGTTCATCAAGAACTTCTCAGAGATTGCTTGTCCTATTACATAATTGCAGAAGAAAGGTAAGAAGTTTGAAAGGACAGACGAGTGTGAGGACAGTTTTGAACAACTTAATAAGTTTTTGACACATACTCCAGTGTTAAAGATCATAGAGCTAGAAAAAGAGTTTGCAGTTTATACAGATGCTTGCAAGAGAGGAATTGGTGGAGTCCTTATGAAGAATGGACAGGTGGTATGCTATGAGTCACATAAATTAAAGGAGCATGAGCAGAACTATCCAATGGATCATCTTGAGTTGGAAAAAATCATTCATGCATTGAGGATGTGGGGGCACTACCTTTTGGGAATATAGTTCCTATTGATGAGTGATCACAGTAGATTGAGGTATCTATTTGACCTGCTGAATCTGAACGCTAGGAAAGTGAGATGGTTGGTCATGATCTTTGAGTCTTACTTCATGATCAGGTACATCAAAGGTAAAGAGAACATGGTTGCATATGCTCTTAGCAGGATGGTGCATGTATATGATATAGCAGCTATGAGCTCCTATGGGATAGATTTACATGATAGGATTGCAGGCAGGTTAGCATGATGACAGGTATATGGATATTTTTCATAGGTTGCAACAAAGTACAGGTACAGGTACATGTATAGGTGCAAGAGTAAAAAACTCGGATTATCGTCTCACAACAGATTACTTGGTCAGGTTTAGAGACATGATATATGTTCCAGATAGAAGTGACCTCAAGAAGGTGATATTGAGAGAGTTTCATGCAAAATCATATTCAAGTCACCCAAGCTATCATAAGATGTTGGCAACAGTGAAGAAGTTTTATTATTGGCCGAACTTGAAGAGAGATGTAGTAGAGTTTGTCGCTAGGTGTTTAGATTTTTAGTTGGTTAAGGAAGAGTGTAAGCACCTAAGGGGAATGCTACAACTAATTGAAATACTAGAATGGAAATGGGAGGTAATTTCCATAGAGTTTATCACAGGTTTTTTGAGGAAAAAGAGACAACACGACTCCATCATAGTTTTTGTGGATAGGTTGACAAAGGCATCACACTTCATTCTAGTAAAGTCTACATTTTTAGCTAGCGATGTAGCACATGTATTTATCATGGATGTGGTTAGATTGCATGGTGTTCTGAAGAAGATTGTGTCAGATAGGGATGTGAAGTTCACTTCCAAGTTTTGGAAGGAGTTCTTTACAGGTTTCGGCACGGAGTTGGCCTTCAACATAGCTTATCATCCACATACAAATGGACAGAAAAAGAGGGTCAATAGGATATTGGAGGACATGTTGAGGATGTATATAATGAATCAAAAATGAAAGTGGGAAGAGTATCTTCCATTAGTAGAGTTTTATTACAACAATGGGTATCGAGAATAATTTAGGATGAGTCCATTTGAGGCATTGTATGGGAGGAGCTGTAATGCTCCCATTAGTGGGGGTGATCCAGTTAACAGGGTGTTGATTGGACTATACATGTTGGAAGATATGGAACAAGAAATGCAGGTAATCAAGAAGAATTGGAAAGCAACACAGGTTATGAAGAAGAGATATGTAGATCAGAACACGTTGATCAAGCGGTTTCCGGTTGGGGAACATGTGTACTTCACATGAAGCCCAATAAGAACTCCTTTTGGATTGGATAATGTGCCAGGCTGGCACCACGGTATTGTGGACCTTTCAGGATTATTGAGAAGATTGGGGCAGTATCCTATCGACTTGCGCTGCCTTCTATAGTGAAATTCCATGATGATTTCCATGTGTAATTACTTAAGAAGCATGTTAAATATGTTGATCATGTGATTTACTTGTCTGTATTGTAGGTGGAGCCATAAGGATAATTCTAGCCAGAAACTTAATTCATTTTGCAAAGAAAGACGCTCATGCTCCAGAGTTGTGCAATCGATCAGGTTAAAGTGAAATGGAAATGATTTGCACCCAATGAAGCTACATGGGAGATGATGGCTATGTATCCTTCATTGTCTTCTGGTTTAGGCAAATCAATTTTGGTATGACGTTGGTATATGTTTGGCATATATTTTGGTGTGATGTTCTCATATATTTACATATTTATATGGATATAAATACTGCCATGTGCTATGTTATAGAACTCTAATAAGCGGTATGGGTGTCATGTCATTATGATGTTATCATGCTATGCTATCATGTTGGTTTGATTCTCAATAGGTTGATCATTGTAAATGTTGCAACAATATAAGTTAGAAATCTCCATGTGAAGTATGTTTTTCTTACAAAAGCCTGGTTGGTTGTAGGTGTCGTTGAACACTGAGGACAGTGTTCCCCTAAGGGGGATGGTTCTATAACAACCTTGGTGAAAGTTCCAAGTAATTATAAAAGTTTATAAAGGAAAAATAATATCCAAGGTCATGGGACACATATTCAAAGTTGAATGTTGGAAACAAAATCCTAGTGTGGGTGTTCATATGGTTTATTATGGCTATGGAAATTGGAAAAGGAAATGGATAAGGCTCTGGAAAGGAAAAGTGGCATTTATTTGCGTTTATTTATGATACTAGTGTAAAATAGGATAAAATGGAGGTGAAAGGTCACATGTTGCATGTGAGGATGAAAATGAAGGAAAATAATGGAAATGAAGAAAATATATGCCTAAATAATAAAAAGGCTTCTGAGCATCAGTTCATGGCTTTTGTTCAGTGAAATTTTGGAGCTCTCATTATTCAAGCTCCCTCTCTCTCATATGATTGGATACTTAGAGTTCTTGGAGCACTCTTGGAGGGTGTGGCATACTTAGATATTTGGAGTAAGAGGGAAAATGATGAGTAGGAAAGCGCAAGAGGACATCAGGATCAACAACTACAATGTGTTTTTATTACAGGTATTGAGTTTCATGTATGTTTTCCTCACTAGCTTTGGCATACATGGTGTATGCATGCGGTTCCTTGGTCATGATCTGTCAGTAGCATGGAGGATTTCCTAGATTGGTAATGGATATGCCTAGCCTTTCCATATCCTATATAACCACGATGTTGTGGGTTCAATTTCATTATTTTTTTTTCTGTTTGGTTCTCATGTTACTTTAGTTTTGGGTTTAGTTATTAGTTCCTGAAAGCTTTGGTTGGAAAAACGCTATGGAACCCTGATGGAAAGTTGTGGGTTGAGTTACTAGTCCTAGAAGCTTGGTTGGGAAGACTCTCTGGAAGCCTTAGATGGGTTGAGTTATTAGTCTTGTCAGCCCTAATTGTACAAACACTCTGGAATCCATGTAAAAGTTGGGGTTGAGTTACTAGTCTTAGAATCACTGGTTGGAAGAAACACCCAGGAGCCCTAAACATCTTAGGTAGAGACAAATCCTTGATGGTTGTGATGTCTGACCATGAAGTGGAATCACTGATTGAGGGTTGAGGTGGTTTGGGCTCTGGAATCCCTAGTTTGGTTTTGATGGATTTGGTTTATGGGATACCACATTCATATTTGGAATATAGCATGAGGTTGAATGGATGAAGAGAGATTTGGCTCAACCATGTCTATGTTCGGGTGGAATGTGGAAGTGCCAGACTTGGTTGAATTTTTATTGTGGAAATAAGAGTTATTTTTCCTTTGTATTGATGGGCAAATATTTTTGTTATTCTATGGTTCATATGGTTGTTATCTTATTTCCATTTGTGTTGCTTATATGTTGGTTATGACTAAGTTTTATGTTGGCGATGAAGTATGGCTCTCATCATGTTTTGATTCGTAATTGAATGAACAATGTATCTATGCCTAATAGACTATAATACAATTAATGTGATGTAGCAACAATGTTTCTTAGAAATTTTCAGATAAGCTTGAGACCCCTATACGCATATCTGTTGTTTACACCTGTAGATTACATATTTGTGATATGTCTGATGAAATCTATGTCATGGCTAGTAGGGGTCGAGTCTAGGCATTTTCATGGATTTTTCAAATACATCTTTGTTTCACTGTTATATTTCATGTCTCGGCTTGTCATTGAGTTATGGATAGTGGCCTTGGATCTAAGCCTGAAAAAGTTCCTTAAATCCCATGGACGCAGACACAGGTCTGGCTGATTGAGTGCCTAGACGCATGCATGCCTATGTCATGGGAGCATCAAGAGCCTCCCAAATGCACCCATACCTATAATGTGGGAGCGTCTAGGGGTTAAGTGGGTTAAAAACTTAGTGGGACCTAGGGGATAGTTACCTGAGTGGTTAGGATGGTTCTTGGGAGTCTTGTTGCTAATGTGGAAGGTCTGTATGATGTGTTTTCGTCAATTCCACTTCCTTATGGTCATCTAGGATGTCGGATTTGATCATAGTAGCCTCTTGTCACATGTCTACCTTGGTTGGACAGTTACTTGGGTATATATGGGAGGAGGGTGTTACAATAATTTAGTTAATTTTTATGATTTTCTAAATATTGGCAATGTGGAATGTATCATGAGATAATTATTTTGATGAATATAGGCTTTTACCAACCATTTAATTTATATGGCTATCCTAGTTAAATTAAAATTTCTCTATTCCCAAATAGAAACACTAATCAACCTATTAAATTTGAAAATTTAAATAAGGAAGAAAAACTTCAACTCTCAAGGGACCATAATCAATTCTTGCTTACACTAAGAAGTTAACAAATGATAATAAGTTGGTGCAAATAAGCTTCAAGAACCCAGTAACAAGACAAGATTGTTCAATAGTGAAAAAAGAGCAATTCAATTGAGTTAGAGGAATAATTAGATATAAAATCAAAACCATGAAGAAAAGAATCAATGTGGATCAATTCAACATAGAAAAATAATTAAAGATTAAAATCCATTTTAAATATAAATATATTCAAATATTAACATACAAATAATAAAAAAAACTATGTATATTTCCGAATAAATATTTAATAATAAAAAAAATGACATAAATGTGTAAATAAAAAATATTATTAAAATAAAATAATATAATAATGTGAATATGAACAAAACTCTAGCTATTGGTTATCCAATAATTTCTCTACCACTCTTCTTATGGAAAATGCAAGTGGAGGGAGAGGATCATTTTCCTACATCCGGGTTCTTTCCAGCTATGACAACTCAGGGCAATTAGTTGTCGCAAATCTGTCTAGCCTATGGAAAAACCCTATTTAAGATCATCCAAAAAACCCAACAACCCCCCACCCACCCCCACCTAAATCGAGAAATATTTGACTGGGAAGTTATCTACCAAAGGAAGCTATAAACCCAAAATTTTAAGGCCACTCCATCTGCATTGGGAATTTTATACAATATATGTAGGAACATGCTTTAATAGATAAACTTTTCTTGGAATTTAGCCTTCATAAAATGTCCTCACTCACTAGATCCAACTCAAATGGAAGCCTAAGTGGCAGCTAAAACTTGAGTTAGGTGCACAAGCTTTTTCACTATCATCTTTGCTAATCTTCAAGGCCAAGCAATAACATTCGATAACAATCCATATTTTTCAATTCAATAGGGTTATATCTCTATTTCTAGATGGAACATTTGGTACTAGACAAGGAGGAATTTACCTCCATCTTGGTATGGATTAGATTGTACTCATTAGCATGATATTTCTGAGATGAGGAAACCCTAGCAAGAATCAACAACATCCTTGGTCACTATGTCAAATCCTTGAAATCTACTAAGTTGGCTAGGCATATCTCATATACTCACATTTTTGTTTATATGGATATTTCAAGTTGCTTCCAGAGTTTACTAATATATATTATTAATATGAACATTAGAAGCAAACCCTTTATTATGAGCACATCTCATCTATGTTCCGAGATGCCACGAATTTCCCTTCACTTGCTACTAATTCAAACTTTTCTTCTCCCCCTTCTATTGATGAGGAAGGATTTACCAAAATGGTTGGTCAATGCTCTAACCCTGAATGCCTTGTCTCCCATCCCTATTCCTCTAATGATATCCCCCCCTCTAAAAACCCCTTTAACCCACTTTATTCTCTTGATTATACAGAGCCTCCTCTTGCCTTACAACCCCTAGAAATTGAGATGCATGATCTAGTCCATCCCCCACCCTCCTCTATTGATAAAATCACATCCCCCATTGACACCCCACCCTCCTTTGTTGAGAAAATTGTCTTTTCCATTGATCACCTACTCTGCACCCCCTCTCTAATCCATGTCCTAGTCCCCCCAATCCCCCCTCCCCTGCTCATAATCCCTAACATTACCCTTGACACAATTAATTATATGGAGCTCGACTGCCTTAATTTTTTGATATTGGAAAAAGTTTGGAAAGGGAAATACCCATTTTTCCTTCCTAAATACCAAGTCAAATTACTCTTTAGGGCATACTTCAAATCACACCAAGGTATTCTGAAATATGCTTTTGTAGAATCCAATAATTGGTTGCTAGGGGTATGATCCCAACATTTTAAGGACTCCTTAAAGTGGCATATAGAGGAAAAAAGAAAATGTTTGAAAAAAAATCTTCAACTTTTGTATGAATTGGGAAGTATGTTAGTTAATTCAAAAATGTATAAGGATGATAAAAAATGTTTTCCCTATTTCCAACATACCCTTGAAATGGAAATCGTCTCATGGATACTAGAGGACTCAACTATAAAGGCAAACACAGACTCCTAAAAGAAAAATGGAAATATGAAAATCCCATAGTAATGATGATCTGGGAAAATAAATCCTCTAGCAAGGCCATTTCAAATATAATAAGAAGATAGGGAAGATATTTTTTTACGATCACTTTAGATGCACAAGGACTCTCAAGGGTCCTTTCCATCATCTAGAATGTCTAGAAGATTCAAATTTTAAGTATGTTTGGTACCTTCCACATTCTCACAATCCAATTTTGGCTAATTGATTCAACATAAACCAATTTTCTCTCTAATGTATACAACCCAACTTCTCTAAGATACCAGCATATTTTCCTTCAATCCATTACTCGAATGCACATCCTCCTCTCTCTTGCCCCCTAGATGCTTGGTGGTGACTTCAATCTTATCAAATCACTGGACGGGAAGTAGGTAGGCATAATATGACTCGATGCAAAATATGTTTTCTTCCAAGACACAATGACAAAATTACACTTGGTAGATCTCACCACCACCACCAACAACTTTAACTATAACAATAGAGGAGGAGGGGCTTAATAAGTGTCATGAAATTTGAATCACTTTCTAGTCACTAAATCCATCATGTCCTCAGATGTATTTCTGGAAGCATCAATACTCTCGAGTCATGGCTTAGACCATTGGCCTATAGACCTATCTATGGACATTCAATCTAAACCTCATAACATTCTTTTTCATTTTGAGAAATTTTGGCTACAACATCCGGAATAGCTAACATTAAATATTTATTGGTAGAAATACTTCAATTTTATATTATTTGTATGTAACACTTGAAGATATCCCTATTTCAACAAAAAATTTCATATTTTTTATTTTTTTATATTGATTTAATCCTTATTGGTTATTTTCTTCATGGTTTGGATTCTTATTTCTAATTATTCCTCCAACTCAATGGAATTGGTAATTTTGCACTAATGAATAATGTTATCTTTTTACTGGGCTCCTCATGCTTATCTTGCAATAACTTCTTACCACTTGTTAATTTCTTAGTGTAAATGAGATTTAATCATGGTCCCTTCAGAGTTGAAGTTCTTCATCCTGATTTGACATGTCAATTTAATAATCTGATAGCATGTCTATTTTGGAATAGAGGAATTTTAACGTAATTAGTGTAGGAAAATAAATTAAATGGCTAGTAAAATCCAATAGACATCAAAATACTTATCTCATCATACATCTCATATTATTAATATTAAAAAAATTAAACTTAAAAATTGACTAAATTATAATTATAATTTAAATTAATTAAAAAAGAAGAAAGAGAATAACTACTTCTGACATAAATCTCAACCTTTGATCGATGACTACTACTAAAGATATTTTGTGAAGGTTAAATCCTTACCATCAACCTAATAATTATTGATAATTAAATTAAAATTCTAAAAGCCCTATTCCAAAATACACATGCATTTCATCAAAATTAAAATTATATATACGCGAGTTTCACTTTTTTGAGCACGTGGCACTAATAAGTTATGGTATCGTAATAAAACCTATTTATAAATTAAAAATCTTCATTGTAAATTTGGATTGAATCTCTATAGCTAAGAATATATATATATATATATATATATATATATATATATATATATATATATATATAAAATAAAGTTACAATTTAGATAAATTTTATAAAAAAAATTATTTTGAGAATATAAGATATATTATGAAATAAATATTTGTTGTTTCTCCTAAATTAATATCTATAAACATTTAAAATATTATTATTTTTTATTTAAAATTTTAAGTATGATAATTTTATCTTTCTCTTAACAAATTCTTTTTAATTTTTCATAATAATTTTTATTGAGATCTTGATTTCCATGAGTTATTTTTAATTACATTGTATTAGTCATTATTATTATTATTACTTAATTTTTATAAAAAAAAAAATTAAAAAAAAAATAATTTTTTTATTATTATTCTCGCACCACAATTTTCAATTTTTTTTATTGATAATCCTTTATCTTTTAATTTATAAATTAATTTATACTTTCCTTCATCTTCAAGACACCTTTATCATTTAAAAAAACACTTATTTGTAAAATTCAAAAGTTATTATTTGTTTATTCCATAAATTCATGACAACAGGAGATGCACATGTCCTTGTTCCGAAATTGATGTTGATGTTGGATATTTGCTTACTTTCTTTAATCCTCTCTAAAATGACAGGTCAGTGTTCTTCTTTAAAGGGTTTCATGTGACTCTTGAAATTAAGTCTTAATTGTATCACTTTAACGTTTTAAACGTCATGTCCCGCAAACTTTGTTATCATTAACGTGGTAACATCAACGCTAGTTGGCACGGAAACCTAAGGTCAGTGTCGACTTGCAATTCGTTGTTATGTTGTGCAACTAGAATCTGAGAAGATATGGGATATTTTTGAATTCCGTGTATTATAATTTTTTAAATTTTTGTATGGTAAATTTGAGTTTGTGAAACAGTCAAAGTTATTAAGTTTAAAGTGATGGTTTTGGATATATAGTTTTGGTGGTCCATGGTATTAGAAATTTGTTAGATTCATAGTGATAGTTTTGATACATGGTTTTGGTAGCCCATGGTATTAGAGCTTATGGATGATATGTGACATAAACGTTTAAAGGCTCGAGGACTCTCCATTATTATGTGTGAGTTGATTGATAGAGAAAGAGTGTTGGCCACCTTCAATACTTTTAAACCATAAAAAGCAATAAATTTATTATTTTCAAATAATTTTTTAACAAAAAATTTCAATATAAAATATAATATTCAAATATTATTAATAATAATTTATTGATTTATTTCTTCTTTTTCAAACCATTTTATTTTTTCATTTCCTCTAATTAAAAAATATAATAAATGAACAATGATAAAGCCAAGCCTTACCCATTCTGGTGGCATAACTCAAAAGATACCAAATGAGATAGCCTTACCCATTCTGGTGGCATAACTCAAAAGATACCAAATGAGATTTTGGATGGAGAGTTTATGGTGTGATGTCCCCCTTTTTTAACATAAGCTAAAGTGTGTCCTTCAACTGACTTAAGTGCAATACATAACATGTTTTACATTTTTATTCCTATGTGTTTTCTAAGCAGTAGCTGTAAGACCATTATCCTTCTATTTCATCTTCGTTTAGGAAGCAATCGTGCAACGTGAGAGAAGCTTGTCTGTGGTTTGATAGACTTCTACAGGGATGATCAATGATGAAGACGAGTTCATGCATAGACATTGTCACTCTATATAGTAAAGTTATAATAAATGGTGAATTTGCTATGTCTGAGGTTTAAAGTAGAAGTCAATTATAAAAATAATTAAGCGTCATAAGATCGGATTTGTGTAATCTAATAACGACATCTTATTGTTGTACACATATTTTTTCCATTATAGCTAATCTTTACTTAATCACAACTGTTTATATATATATATATATATATATATATATATATATATATATATATATATATATATATATATATATATATATATAAATATATATCGAATTACTTTTTTAACATAAATTTTAACTTGGGATCCAAAATATGTTTCAGTCATAGCTAAAGAAGAAAGAATAACTTGTCACTTAAAGACAAAAGATTAAAGAGATTAAAAGGAAAGTGTTACCATAAAACACCATTAGGGATTTCTGAATAGGTACAAATGCCAACATCCAAAAGTAAAACTTCCTTTGAGAGAAAATATGCTAGAAAACTATGCTCCCTGTAATAATGAAGAATTTGAAGATCATCAAACTGTTGTAGTAATTTTCAGATCTTCCTTTTCCATGATTCCAAAGGAAGGATTTTAAGATCCACCTTTGCATTGGATTGGTCCACTATTATTTTGAAATCACTAGTTAGTTTAAAAAGCTTCACCTACTTCCACAAGGCTAACGACAAATCACACCACAGAGAAATCGACTCAACAACAAAGTTCGTACCATTTTTAATGCCTAGCTTACATTTCAGAACCACATTGAGATGGAATATAATGAAAATATTAGCCCCACAATTCTCCCTTTAACAAGCACCATCGAAGAAACCCCATACAATTCTTTCAGATAGCACTGGCTCCCTTGTAATTCTTGTCTTTTTCGATTTCAAGGGCTTGACCTGTTTCGAAAAGGAAACTCTAGAGTTATGTGCAATTACTCTTGAACATACAAAATAATTTTAAAAGAGAACCACGTTACCCCCAAACCAAATTTAAAACAGGAAAAACTAAATCTCTGAACCCAAAGCCACAAAATTTCTTCAACATAGATCCCAAACCACCCAATTTTTTTTATTATGACAGCCAAAACCTCTTCCAAACTGTCTTCACAAAAGGGCCAAACAAACAAATAAATGGTCAATAGACTCACTATTCTCACAACATAAAACAATGAATCATCATTTTTTGAACTATTTACAAATGTTATTAGTTTTCTTTTTCTTTTTTGTCCGAGAATAGGAACTGATCTAAACAACGACCACCCTTGCACTAGTCACAATCACAATCTTGAATATGTTTTGCCCCTTTGATGTAGATTGGTGACAGGATTTCAAATAGGTTTCTAAGACACTTCACCATCCTTTTGAATTAGATTACGATGTCACAACAGAGACAATATATCTTCAAAGGGAAATTATAAATTATAAATGGGATAAAGCCTAACTTTCGTCATTGACCTACTAATAAGGTCCTCATGAATTTTGATGAATTTTTTAAAGGACAAGTTTCAAGGAAGTTTTAAAATATTTTATACAGTTAAAAATTAACATCATTAAAAAGCTTGAGTGAAATCATATTTCACTTCAGTATTAAATGAAATGAAGAGATGTTTATTTAATTTTGTTTTAGGGATAATAGTGAAATAAAACATACAAAATCATAGTTTATATGGTGTCTTGTCACCTTTGAAACCAATTCCTTTTGGATAACAAAAACATAGCTGAGTCATCCAACTATATTAATGGGAAATAAATGTTAATAGCATTCATTGATAAACAACTACACCTAGGTGACGAGTAAAAGGAAACCATAAATATTGTCTAATCAAGATGATATTTCCAAAATATATGACCAAAGACATTATTAAAAGACACGAGAGGGTAGACAGGTGATCAGGTGCTCAAAATTCTGCTAAAAAATGAAAGGTGTCAGAATAGTGTAGAACCTAAACAAACATGAAAATGTCGTTGTTCTGAATCCAACACAACTCATTTCATGGAAAATGGACACTGTATGCTCCTATAAATGTGTTTTGTCTACTTTGTCAAACATGCAATTTAAAAAAAAATGCAAGACAACCCAACCTGTAGTCTGTACAACTGACTAGGCATGCCTACATGGCAAGGTTACTATGCATATGATTGTTTAACTTCGATGAATTATGTAGTGCCAAGTTGCATGTTTTCATTTAGTTGGATTGGCACGATTTGATTTGTTTTATGGAGGCCAATTATACGCTGCCACGTGGCCCAACCAGGGGCTGCCACGTAGAAACTTGAGGGCCACCAAATTTTCATGTCAAAGTCCAAGCAACAGTAGTGGGGGTTGAACCCGCAACCTCCAAGCACTAGAGCAGAGCCTTTTCCAATACACCATCGCTTGTGTCTTAACATAATAAGGTTGTGACATATATTTAAGTTATAAAGGTTTTCAAAATGGGGGTGGGGGCCGGGGTCTAGCGCCAGCCCTAGTCGCCGCCTGGGGGTGGGACCATGGGTAGGAGGGTAGCCCCACACCCACCCCACTAACCATAATCATTACATTAAGTTTCCCATTGATGATACCATATGTCCATTAAGCCACGAAGACCATGGTCCTACAAATCGTCGAGTGTTTTTATTATATTTATTTATTTAACCATATACCATATGGTTTGAAATTTGAGTTTAAGGTCTTATTGTAAAAATTAACGCACCGACAAATTCACTCGAAATTTGGGAAATATAGCATGCTGTTAGTTGATTTGGGGGCGAAATTGTAGGATGGTGTTGAATTTGGTGGAAATTTTGGAGCAGTTAGTGCCAAAACTTGGGGAAGTCATAAATTACTCGTTTTTTTACCAAATTTGAAGCAGAAATAGGATACATAGGCATTTTTTGGAATTATGGAACCACTGGAATATGTTTCATAGATGTTTGAGCATTGAAAATGTATGTAATAACACTTTTGAGCATAATAGAAGAGGGCCAAGCTAATGGAAGCTAGGCCAAGGAGACATAGCCCAGGAGGGGTGAACGCATTCATCATGTGATGTTGTGTTACTATTTATGTTGATGTTCATGTCTGTTATATGTTGTTTTTTAGTGTTTTTTAATATTAATTTGCTCAAGAAATTCACATAAAAAAACTCATTGTTAACTTGCAATTTACCTCATAATATTCAAGCACTTTGTTTATATTCTGAATTGGAATTTAGCACAACAAAAAACTGATTTTACCATTCAGATCAAGTTGGTATTATAGCACTAGGTTTACTTGTGCAAGGAGGATTTAATTGTTTTGAAAGTGTTTAAATTCTTAGAAGGTTGAAGCTTAAGAGAGGAGAAGGCAACCTTGTGGGTGCAGATTCTCAAGTAGGAGCAAGGAGAAGGAGGGCATAATTGCCACAATATCCACCACAAGATTCACCTCCTATTGGACCTGAGGCTTCAGTAAGCATGTCTCATGAAGGAGGAAATGATAACATGTCAGAGGATGAGAAGGCTTTTAGGAAGGATTTCTTTGTCATGACATAGATGGTGAAAGTCCTCTATGAAGGGAGGAATACAAGGTTGCAGGGTGAAAGCTCCAGGCCTCCAAGAGGAGAGGCTTCTCTAGGAGGAGTAGGTAAAACATTTACCATCCACCCCACCATCATCCTCACCACCATCTTCACCTTAATCTTCATCCTCTTCCACTTCTACAACCCTTACTCATACTCATCAACATAACTCAAAAGGAATTGGTAAAATACCCTTTTTAAAACATGATATTAAATTTGAGTTGTGTATGTATAATGGTGAAGTGAATGTAGATAATATTAACAACTAGATTCGTCAGTTGGAGGTCTACTACAGGATTCAAAACCTTCAAGATGATGATATAAATATTCAACTAGCTTCCCTGAGACTACAGGTTGCAGCACTAGTATGGTGGGAATCCAAGACACAGTATGACGCAAAAAAACATGTTGATATCTCAATCTCTTGGTCTGATTTCATTGCTGCAATTAAAAGATAATTTTACCCTCTAACATATATGTAGAAAGGCATCATGAACTAGTAGAACTTTAGATACTTAAAGGTCAAAGTGTGCAATATTACACCCAAGAATTCAGAAGAAGAGCTCTTATGTTAGGTGTTGATTTGCAATCACATGACACGTTGCTAAAGTATATAGGGGGTTTACATAGATACATAAGGTATACTATCCTTATGTTCAATCCCACTATTCTATATGAGGTTTTTGTGCAAGCCACTCACCTTGAGGCAAGAGGGAAAAATATTCCAGAAGAGGGTAGAAAGAAGCCATTTAAGGGTGGAGAGAAAGGAAAGGGTTTCAAATGAAAAGGAAGGAAAAATGCATCCATTAAAAATGAAGGAGAGAAAATCACATGCAAACATTGTTCCAAAGAGGGTCACCATGAAGACCATTGTTGGAAGCTTCATCTAGAGATGAGGCCCAAGAAATTCAACAACAAGGGGAAACAAAAAGAAGCTTCAACCACTCAACAAGATTTGGGATCCGATTCAAGCGATGAAACTAAAATTACAGCCATGGGTATGAAAGGAAAATAATCCATTGCTAGCACTAGTTCATAAAATTGTCACAATAGTACTCCAAATGAAGAAACAAGGATTGAATTATTTAATGTGAGGGTTATTTCAAAACATACAAAAATAGACACACTATTTGATAGTGGGTCTCAAGCCAATTTGATATCTGAAGACTTAGTCACAAAACTTAAAATTTAAATCATTCCACATCACAAACTGTATCCAATGGGTTGGATATGTAAGAACATAAATTTACAGGTTACAAGAAAGTGTATTCTTCGGTTTGCAATCACAAAAAACTTCATTGACGAAGTTGAATCAAATATTGTACTGTTTGATATTTCAGGAATTGTTTTGGGTATTCCTTACCTCTATGATAGAGAAGCCATCTTCTATCACCATGAAAAAAAGTACCACTTGTTCAAAGATGGTGTGGAGTATGTTGTGAAATCTCATCGCAAGAAACTAAATCTTTTATTAGTCAATGCAAGGAAAATGAAAAGACTAGTGAATTCAAGCAAGAATTTTGTGCTTATTATGATTAAACCAAAGAATGATGTTGATTGTGAAGCATTCCAAGGTTGTGACCCAAAATTGAAATCTGATTTGATTGAAGTAGTTAATAAAAATAATGAGATATTTTAGGAACCAAATGGATTTCCTCCCAAGAGGGGAATCCAACATGAAATATAGTTTCAGTGAGATTTTCCTCTTCCTAACATTGGCATGTATACGATTTTGGCGATGGGGAGTCCTGAAATAAAAAATAAAATTCAAGAGTTGTTGGACAAAGGGAACATCCGACCATGTACTTCGCCATGTGGGTCGCCCATTGTGTTGGTACGAAAGAATGATGGAACATGGCGCATGTGTGTGGATTTTCGTGCATTGAACAACATTTCTGTAAAGAACCATTATCCACTTCCTAGAATAGATGATTTACTTGATCAATTTAAATATGCAAATTATTTTACTAAGTTGGACTTAAGGAGTGGTTACCATCAAATTACAATTTCTGAAGGTGACATTTTGAATATAGCAATCAAGCCAAAACATGGTTTTTTTCAATGGCTTGTTATTCCTTTTGGTTTATGTAATGCTCCTGCTACCTTTATGCATGTGATGAATGATATGTTGAGGAAATTTCTTGATGAGTTTTTTATAGTATACTTAGATGATACCTTGATTTTTAGTAAATCACTTGATGAACATGTCATGCATGAACAAACGTACTTGATGTGTTAAGGAAAGAAAAATTGTTTTTGAAGATGTCAAAATGTGAGTTTGGTAAATCTTCTTTGGTTTACTTGGGGCATATTGTTTGAGGAGGTGAGTTGAAGATAGAACCCTCTAAGGTTGAGGTCATTGTGAATTGGCGAGCGCCCAAGATAGTCACCGAGGCAAGAATATTTTTGGGAGCAACCTAATATTGGAGGAAGTTTATTGCTAACTTCTCTTCTATCGATGTTATAGCATCATTTTTCACCCTCATGTGATTCATGATTGTCTCTTTGGCCTTGGGCACCCATTCCCATAGACTTGAATAAATTTCATAAAAAACAGTGTTTGAAATCCCATACGCGGATATGCCCAGACTTTTCCGCGTGTATACACGAGTCTAGAGATACTTTTCCGCGTATGCCACTAAAATCATTAAAAATATATATATAAAAATCCCTATTTTCGAGGCTGGGTTGATGGTTATTCCTGTAATTCAACCACCCCAACCCGTGGCGAACTGTTTCCAACTGATTGAAACTACTGTGAGGGAGTATAAAGGCCCCTCATATGCATGGCCTAAGGGAGGGAGGAAAATTATAGATATTATACTTTGTTGGAGCCCGATTCAAGTCTGATTTCCTGTGCCTCCTGCACTTCCCAGATTTTTACAGGAAACCCTTATTTTCTGGAGATGTTCATCAGTTTATATGTCATCTCATGTGCACAAGTCTTGAAATAATCTTAGCGAGGCAAGGGCGGGACGGATCCAGATGACGGTCTGTTCGAAGATCGTGGAAGGATTCAGGTGATCTCTCCACCTTTCTACTATTGTACATGCTGTTCGTAATGAAGAAGAACCATCTTGTTTCCAAATTCACGTGTTAATATTTGCTTGCATATGTGAAAATATTGTTAATTAAACATTTATTATTGTTTATATGATGTTTCACATGGATTACATTGACATTTAGGAAAGATATATGCTGTACAACTACATTTCTGTGCATGTCTCTTCTTGATTTACAGGTTGAAGAGGAAGAAGAGTTGCTGGGGGTTTGGACCCCGTGGGATCTACATCAAACGTAGGATCTACAGGTGAGTTCTACAATCTGTAATGTCTAGTTTTTAGCTTACAAGTTTGATTGTGTGAGTCCTTCTTGAATAGCATGCCCCGATTTGTGGAGGATTTCGACCCAACGACCTCTAGGGAGTTATTTCCCGAAACAGAACTGGCGACTCCACTGGGGATCGCATTCTTGTGATTCCCCTGTTGGGTGGTTTCAGCTGTTTTAAAGGTTTCTGACAGTTTTAATCATTATTTCCAGTCCAGTTAGTTTTTTCTCAGTCAGACTAAAGACCTGGCTTCTTGGCCAGGCTTGATCTTTTTATTTTTCATTATTTACTTGTCCATACGCGAGTTTTCTTATACACAGCCGCGTATACACACTGTTTCTGTCAAAGGAAGTCGCGTATACATGGGTTTCCTTTGCCACAGTTGCGTATGCACGCCTGTTGCAAAACTTCTGAGTAGCGTATGCCTGAGCAAATTTTGAATTTTTTTATTTTTTGACTTTTGGGTCTTGTCTTCTTGTGGTGACCTGTTCCTGCAGTGTCCTTTTAGTCTCTGGATTGTGTTGAAAGTGGTCATTGGTATTTTTCTCTCTTGTTTGGTTGAAGACAGGCTCATTTGGCAAATCTTGTTTTTTCTAGTGCTTGCATTTCTGGTTCGAGTACCAAGATCTCTTTTTGGAGATTCTTGGTTGTTCTGCTTAATCAGGACAAAGAGCTCCTACTCATATAATCTTTCCTAATTTTATGTCTTGCTTTGCACTTTAATTTTTGCTTGCTTTTTGGTTGGTTTTCTTGAGTTCATCTGACTAGGTATTGTTGCAATTTTTTGAAGAGTCATTTTCGGTTCTTTGAACTTTTGTTTGTTGCAAGATTGTGCTATTATTCTGGGCTGAGTTACTAAGTTTCTTGTCTTCCTTTTGCTCGTATGAATCTTGCTACTAGGTGGCATTATAATATTTGGAGCATTTTTGTTGGAGTTTCGCTTGAAATTCGGAGATTTCTTGGCTTGGTAATTGGATAGTTTTCTTGGTCTTTTTGAAGTCTTCTTTTTATAAAAATCAAAAGCCCAAAAACATTTTTTTTTTCCATTGCTTTTTTTTTGCATTTTGTTTTGGTTTCTTTTCATCTTTTGAAGCCTTGTTGAGATTTTTACCTTCGGTTTTTTACTTGATTTGGGAAGGGAATTTTTATTGGTTTCTTTCTCTTATTTCGAGCATATTTTGGCATCTTTATACTAAGAGTTTCTGATTTGGGAACTAGCTTTCTGGATAGCCGGAAAAGTGATAGAGCTGAGGGATTCTTGAAAATTTCTCTTTGCTTTATTAGATTTTGCATCTTAGAGTTGGCATGCTCTTAGTAATTTGCATTAAGTGCACTTGAACATTTGTAGTCTTTTTCATAAATTTTGCGAGTGTGAGGTTTGATATATGAAAAGAAAAAAAAAATAGTCTCGTAGAACCCGTGTAGAAATTTCTTTTCATCGAAAGGAAATTACTGCATCTGCATGTAGTTTGGTTTTCATTAATTTCTTTTCTGCGTCACAAAACATCACGAGTTTCATTTCCATATTCCCTTGACTTAATATAACAGGCAACTAAAATAAGCGCAATAATTTAAAAACAACTGGCAAGTTTTTTATTAAGTGTCATACATCAACTAGCTAGGTTGTAGGGCCTTGGATTAGGTGAGTGGAGAGTTAACTCTCCAAGGCCGCTCAAACTAAAACATAGAATTTTATTAAATGAGTGAAATCCAACACCGTTAGGTGGACTGGGAAAGCTCTCCTCCAGAGAGTCAAACGCGAGGGAAAGTGAAGGTTGAGAAGAGAGATACCCCCTCTCTAATTTGCCGGATCTTGCCTTAAGACTGTTCCGCCCGGCTGCTGATACGGATTGGTGCCCTTAGTTTCCATTCCTAGGTACCACATAGGTGACTGCGGGGGGGAATACCCATGGTACCTAAGGCAGACGTCGTATCACTTCCAGTAGTACTTCTGGAGGGTGCCCCGGTGAAGCTTGGGTACTTGCACCGGCAAAAGGCTGTTGTTAGAAGGTCGGCGTAACTGTTTCTATTACCTTCACTAGTAGGCTTGGGCCGTAATTATCCCAGACTACTTTCGAGAGGTCCTATCTTTCGCTTTCTCGTATTTTGGTGTCCAATCCTAATCACCCGGAGTGGAAATACCTGAAGGCTGCTTGCTTGGTTGCATCTTAGGGATTTTTGTAGTGAGTGCTCTTTGCTCCTAGCTTTCTTAGCTTTATAATTTTTTGAGTCTAATTAATCTGTTAAAGTGGCTGATCAAGCGCCTTGTCGATCGAGGAGAATCCAGGGGTTATCTCCCGAGAGTACTGAGCCTTCTTCAAGAAGGCATAGGAGTAATATAGCAAGTGAATATCACTCTGTGGTATCTGACGCAACGGAGAGAGATCCTCCACTAGGGCTTGAAGGTTTTGTAGTTGGTTCTGGTGTTGGTTTCGAGAGGAGCACTCCGCTCACCTCTAGAGTCTTATTTCCAAGAGAAGCAGAAGAAGAAGTAGAAGTAGAGGAAGTACCCCAGTCTCCTGAGTCATTTCCATCTCCTCTTCCTTCTAATTCTCCGTTTGTTTTTGAGTACATCAGACCTGAGTCTGCAAGACCAGAAAGTCCTTATCTGTCTCATTCATACCTTTCGATGGCCACAACTAGGAACGCGACTTCGGCTGTGAGTGTCGCAGGCATTGAGACTCCTGCTTCAGTAGAAGGAGGAGGCACAATTGCTATATCTTCAATTGCTTCTAGTACTGCTGTGTTTGGCTCTGGCTCCACCCAAGCAAAAGCTTCACAATCTGGTCCCTTTTGTTTTGGAATGCCCTTTAGTGGGATTCCTTCGTTTTCCTTTTCCACTGCTGCAACTGCATCTGCACCCATGTCCTCTATGGCTATTGGGTCGGCTTCTTTTCAAGGGTTCTCCTTCGGAAGTGGGAATATTCCTAGTTCGAATCCTTCCTTAGGGTATTTTCCTTTTACATCCCAGACTCAGAGTTTTAACCCTTGGTCTGGAGGTCAGAGTTCGACTACCTTTACCAGTTGGAACCCTATATTTATAGCGGTGGGGGATGGGAATCAGTTTTTTGCTGGTCAGCAAGGGAATGGTCCATTCACTTCATCGAGTACTTATCAGGATTTTTCCCCTTTTTCTAATGCTTGGAACCCCTATCAAGGGGTTTCCTCTTCATTCACTACTTCAGTGGGGGGAACTGGTCCGGTCTATGGTAACTCTACATTGGGAGGGGGTCCTTCTCCAAATGATGGGTCAGAAGGATTATCCTATGGTCCAACATTTTCTACGAGCTCTTTTTGGCAACCTGGTGCCTCATCAAATCCAGGTTATTCTTTCATAATGTTGGGGATCCACCCCACCAAGGATGGAACCGTCAAGCCCCTCCTCGTTTACCTTTTCTAGCAACTTTAAACTTGCCAGATTTATCGAAATTGACAAATGATCTAATCCGATATAGTCCAGGGTGGCCTTCGGTTGCTACCAAACTACCTTCAGACATTCCAAAGTTTGAAGGCAAGAATGGAGACGACCCGGCTGATCATATCACCAATTTCCATCTTTGGTGTTCATCTAACTCCCTGATCGAGGATTCAGTTAGGTTGAGTTTGTTTCAACGCACCTTGACTGGAAATGCTGCCAAGTGGTACATTGAGTTAACTAGGGGCAGTTTTGCTACTTTTGGAGATCTGGCTACTATATTTATAAATCATTTCCAGTTGCCTGTTCATTATGATGCCGTGATAGAACTCCTGGAAAATTTTAAGCAGGACAAGGCAACCCACATTTCTGATCATATTCAGGAATGGCGGAGAAGGAAGAGGCTTATCAAAGCTTATATTCCAGGATAATTCCTCTTGGAATGGTTTTTCAAATCTTTGCAGCCAAATATTTCTAAGGATGTATCCCTGTCAGGGGTATTTTCTGAGGAACAGGCTATTTTCAGGGCCCAACAGCTTGAATTGATATATTCTCAGTCTGGTGTCCTTCATAAGTATTTGCCTAATGCTCCCCACTCCAAATTAGACTTGTCTAAGACTAAACCCGGTCCTCATAGTGATGGAATTATTGGGTTGATCGATAGCGGTGCAGCTAACCTGCTTAGTCAATTGCAGCAGTTGTCTATAAAATCTGCTCCCTCTGGTCAGGCTGTGCCTGCTGAGTCATCGCCTTCTCAATCCTTGTCGGTAAATGTCGTCTAGACTTCCAACCCTAAAGGAAATCAAAAATCTGAAGGGAAGAAGAAGGGATGGAATAATAATAAGAAAAAGGGCAAGGATGGGAAGGGTAACGAAAATAAATCCAACGAGCATGTTGGTGAGGGTTCAAAGGATAAAAATAAAGTTGAGTTTCCATGCAAGTTATGTACTGGAGACCATCTTACTCAACTTTGCCCTAAAATTCAGGATGCGCAGTGCTTGTTCGCTCAGCAGGGTTCTTCAAGTCCCCAGGCTGTGTTGAAAAACCCTTTTCCCCAAGAGCAACAGCTAGTTGTTGGCACAAATAAAAATCCTGGGGCTTCCTCTGGGGGCACCCAGGAAGGGAAAAATCTGTCAAACATATATATGATGAGTGCTCACACGGATATTGCCACGAGATCCCGTGATTATGGCGAAACTGAGTCTTCGAAAGCTAAGGATGCTCCCAATGGTACTGAGCCGCTTCATATTACGAGGCCCACTATTGAGCCTATACCTTGGATGCCAAAAGCATCTACTAAGTTTACGACGATTAATCCAAATGCCAGAGCCGCCCAGAACTACTCTGTTGTAGAAGATTTCGTGCAGAGCCCTTGTGCTATGTCTGCTCTTGAGGTGCTCCAGTCTTGTCCAGCTCAGCGCAGTGCTTTGTTGACTGCTATTAGGGCTGTCGATCCAAAGAACTCTCTTGTGATTACATTTAATATGTCTAATTTTAAAAAGAGACTCCCGCATCATATGGCTTTTCATATCAAATCGTCATATCCGAAATTCAATATCTTTCGGACGGCCGTTGATGAGGGTTCTTCCACATGTGTGATGTCTCTCGCATGTTGGAAGGGAATTGGATCTCCCGCAACTGTTCCATCTGCTACTCTTCTGAATGCATTTGATGATCATTCTCACAGACCGCATGGCATTATCCCAGCTTTTCCCATCTGTGTTGGGGGGGAAACTATAAATATAGAGGTTGAGATAGTTGATGCAAGCTTGGACTACAACCTTCTGTTGGGGCGAAACTGGATTTATGAGATGGATGCTATCGCATCCTCATTATTTCGGCTTATTTGTTTCCCTCACGAAGGGAGGATTGTTACAGTTGATCAACTGGACTGTTCTACTGTAGACCTGAATGCATCTACTGAATCAACTATCCCAAAGGTGGATGATGCCATGCCGCCTGTTGAGAATTTAGGGGTTGGGATGTGTTGTATCTCCTAGAGACAGCCTAGAGTTGTGATAGACCAGTGCCCTAAACATATTATCATAGCAAGGAGCGTATAATATAGTGTCTGAAGTTGTCAAATTCAGCTCACATGCTATCTCCTGTAAACAGGGAAATAAAATAGAATGGGACCAAACCCTCATAAACTAACATAGGAAAAGAGATACTGCAGAGGCAAGATGCAGAACTCTAATAAAAAAGAAACAGACAATTCAGAGACAGTTTACTGCAAAGCGGGCCAATTCAGAAATACTTCACAGACATAAATTATCAGAAGGTGTATGTAGTGAAAGAAATATTGAGAAGATATGAGTTAACATTGAGCTGATACCCAGATATACAATACCACCATGCATGGGCTTACCAATCTAAGAATTCATACATGATAATAGCATTTTAAAAGCACCCTCCCAAAGCAACTAATATAGCAGAGGTATGGTTAGCTGAATAATGAAACATAATATCATGCATGAGCCATATTTAAAGCGCTTGATTGGTCCTAGCATGGGCATCAACTAGGATGAATCCATACCAAAAATCAGCGAACCACTCGCATTCCAAAACATGATACAAGAAAGATGGATGAAATAAAATGTCCTATTAAAATAACACATAAGAGAAAGTTACAGATTGTGAAATACCAAAGACTAGAATCCTCTTTAACAGATGGAACTCCTCCTCACTAAGACCCTATGGGCTCTGTGCCTTCATACAAGAGTTTTACAAAATGTATACAAAAAGCCTTTCGCTACATAATTTTCTGATAAAATCTGGAACCCTTATAATGCGTTTCTTCATGGTTTTTATAGGAGAAACCAAAACCTACTAAAAGAAGTAGGTGATGAACATTTAATTTGCATAATTAAGGAAAAATGGTGGAAACATTCGCGCCCATACTGTTGAATGACTGTGCTGTGATGTTTGTACTCTGTGGCCTGCTCTCTGAAATAAATGTTCTGGGTCAAAATCTGTTCAGGAACACGGTAGAGAGATAGAAACCTTATGGGCGATCTGTCCTTCCTGGAGAGAAAATTCTGCTAGAATAAATCTTGAGGGCATTGTTTTCTGTGCATTGTACTCTCTACCTTCCCATTCCTGATTTAAGCTTTAAAATCTTCAATGCCGAACGTTGAATTCCTCAATCATCCACTGATCTTCCTTTGCTACTCCATTAATGTTCTCACCTATGAAATTGGCGCCTTGAATGCCCCTGCAGGGTTTGACAAATTTGAACCCTGCTTCTTTAATTGAAGTCTTGTCGATTTGGCTTCCGAGGACTTTCCTTCATAATTGCAGCTTCTGTAGAATAGTCTTTTGATGTTCTCTTCTACTGCAATCCAGACTGTAAATTATAACAATTTTCCATTGACAAAACCCTGCAAAATCCGCAAAATTATTAGAGAAACCAGGCATAGGAATGGTGGATATGGCGGGGTCAAATGGAAATGGTGTTGTGGACATGGAAAAATGGTGGAACGGTGCAGGTTGGTAGAAAAATGCAGGGGAACAATGGTGGACGGACTGGCCGAAGTTATAATGCAAAACATTAAAATATGACATATGAATGGAACACATAAGTGGCGAAGGAAAAGTGCGATGAACACGTGGGATGGTGACGTGGAGGAAAGGAATCAATGTCGAAGTACGCAGATGATTTGGACCGTTCAATATCCAGTCAGGATCAACGGTTAAAAACACATCGGAGGGCAATGAGATGGTGGGCCAGGGGCGCGATGGGCTTGGCCTAAATCTCGTGTAGCTTCGGAGCGCGATGACCGTCGTATGGATCGCACTGGATCAAACGGTCATTAGCGATATCGCTCTGTGTCTTTGTCCAAACAATAACGCGTGATGGAGAGAGGTTTCGGGGCCGTACGCAGAGACATGTGGTGGGGAATGAGTGGAATCGCTTCGTTTTGAAGAATATCGCCTGTCACTGAAAAGCGGTGTGATATAAACCACCAATTTCAGAAGGTGTTGTTGGGTGCGGGGTCCACCAAGGCGGATGGGCGGCGAACCGTTGATTTATGATTTGATCGGACAGTGAATAGGTAGGCTACAGGCACAGTAGAGATGAGAAAACGTCGTTCGATCTGCACAGATCGACGGCTCATAATGCGCCCGATATGTATTGGATAAGCGCCCGTCGGACTAGCCCCTGGTCTCGGAGCTGGGTCATCCAGGAAAAAGACAAAGGGGCTAGGGGCAAAGGGGCTAAGCCTTGAATATTTTCAAATATGGGGTTTTTTTCCTTTTATAATGTAATTTGGAGGTAGGAAATGGTAACGATAGGCATAAGAATGCTTTCCCAAGGCTGAAAAGGGGAATTTGAGAGCTTTAAGCCAGATTGCGTGTGAAAGTTTTATAGGAAGCGGATTATGATCAACATCGGCTCCACATGGGGACAACACGTTCACCCCCGGACGTGTCGATAACTTCGCAGACCTTCCTGATCATCATGTATGCAGACTCTGCTCTCCAGCACCTCCATTTTTACTTTATACTTCATCACAACACCCACATTATTCGAACAAAAATGAGACAGCAAATTAATATATAATATAATACATCAGGCTCTCCCTGCCTGGATTAGAACTGGAAATAGGGTTTAAGAAATTGACCATTTACAGGGGCATCCAGCAAGTCTCCCTGTAAATTCTCCAACCTGAAAGTATTATTGCCTCCCTGTCCCATAATTTTGAAACGGCCAAACTAGAGGGGGTCGAATTTACCATGTTTTCCCTTCTCATCTCTCTGGATATCCCATCTGAGTACCAAATCACCAATCTGTAGCTTCCTGCCTTTCGCATGCTGATCAAAAATGAGTTTCATTTTCTCTTGATATTCTATTAACCTCTGATTCACCTGGCCTCGTGTTTCTTCTAATTCCACCAATTAATTGATTCTCCTGATCATATTGTCAGGTTCCTCCTGGCTTTCTTGCATGAATCGGGCCACTGGTAGAGCCAGCTGTACAGGAAAAACTGCTGCTCGTCCATATACCAATTCATAGGGGGATTTCCCAGTTGCTCTCTTGCTGGTGATTCTATTAGCCCATAGAGAAAATTTCAATTGGGAATCCCAATTCTTCTGATTTTCATTGATAGTATTCTTCAAGGCCCTCACCAGAGTTTTATTTGAAGACTCTGCCAAGCCATTTCCTTGTGGATAGTAAGCTATAGAGTGGTTCAGTATGATATTGTATTGCTGGCAAAAATTCATAAAATTTGCAGACTTGAAGGCCTGTGCATTATCAGTCACTATCCTAGTAGGACATCCAAACCTAGATATGATGTTTTCCTCCATGAACTTTGTGATCACAGTATCTGTAGCATTCCTTGCAGGTATGGCTTGCACCCATTTACTGAAATAATTTGTGGCTGTTAATATCCATTTATGTTGTCCACTCGATGGAGGATGTATTTCACCTATAAAATCAATACCCCATTGACGAAATGGTTCATCCACATGCACTGGAATCAGGGGAAATGGTGCCGATTTCTGTCTCTCAGCAAATTTCTGACATTTATCACATGCTCTTACTCTGGCAAAAACATCTCCAAAAAGCTTTGGCCAATAGAAGCCGGCTTTCAGAATTTTATGAGCTGTGGCCCTCCAGCTGTAATGACCTCCATAGATCCCTTCATGAAATTTTTATATAATACTCTCGACTTCATTCTCTGTGAGACACGGGAGTAAGATGCCTAAAGGATCTCGCTAGTATAGCCAGCCATTGGCGAATATGTACTTTTGTGATTTCAATCTCAGCGCTCTGTATTTAGTTTTATCACAACTTGGGGGGCAACTGAGTGTAAGGAGATATTCTACTATCTCTTTGTACTACAGACTGGTGAGGTACTTTAGATGTGTTTCTGGAGTAGCTACTCCAATTCCATGTCGTTCTTCTTTCTCCTCAGATTCCTCACATGCTATAATGGAAAAATTTATGCCCAGGGCTTGATAATTTGATTCAGATAAAATTTTTGCAAGCCCCTGTCCTTTGATCAGCTTAGTAGGGCAGATGTCTAAGTCATACTCCTGTATTTTGGCGATCCACTTACCCCTTTTTCCTTCACTATCCCCCTGAATAAGGATATCTTTTACAGCAGCTGCAGGCACAAATGTAGTGATGTGGGACTGTAAGATATATACACGGAATGCTTTGAGGGATTTCACTAGGGCATATGCTTTCTTTTCCAATATGTTGTACTTTAATTCTACATCATGGAGCACCTGACTGAGAAAGGCAATAGGCTTCTCATACCCTTCATCATTTTTCTGCAATAAAACTCCTGCTATTGTATGAGGTGATGCAAAAGAAAAGATCATGAAAGGTTTATCATAATCTGGCCTAGCCAGCACAAGGGCTTCTGCAAAAGCATTCTTTATCCTGTTAAATTCCTCTCGTGATTCTTGTGACCACTTTACCTCATTATTCTTCTTCAACATATCGGTTATATGCCTAACTATCTCAGCATAGTTAGGGATAAACCTTCTCAAGAAATTAATGCGCCCTAGGAATACTTGTACCTCTTTCTTATTTCTAGGAAAAGAAATACCATTTATAACCTCTACCCTCTTGGGATCTATCTTCACCCCATATTTACTCATGATATGGCCCAAAAGCTTTCCCTCCTCTAATGCAAATAAGGAATTTTGAGGATTCAGAGAGAGACCATACCTTCTGCATTTCTCAAAAGTTCTCCGCAGATGCTCAATGTGCTCAACATCATTCTTGGAAAATATAGTGATATCATCGAGGTAGACCACCAAAAATTTATCTTGCTCCCCAACAAAAGCAATGTCCATCGCCCTCTGAAAAGTGGCCCCTGCATTAATCAATCCAAAAGGCATCCTGGCATACATAAATGTACCCCATGGTGTGGTGAAAGCAGTCTTCTTTTAGTCTTCTGGAAGTACAACCACTTGATTATAACCAGAGAATCCATCCATCATTGACATCCTAGAGGCTCCAACCACTTTCTGTAGGATGTAATCCATCTTGGGCAGTGGATAATTATCCTTTAAGGATTCTCTGTTTAAATTTCTAAAATCCACACACATTCTTATTTCTCAATTCCTCTTGCGTACAGGGACAAGGTTTTCCACCCATTCAGAGTACCTCAGTGGTACAATTATTTTGGCTTTTAGCAGCTTCTTGATTTCCTTCTCAATAGAAGGCAGCAACAGGGGATTGATTTATCTAAGCTTATACTTATGGCACTTGGCATCTGCCTTCAATGGAATTTTGTGCTGCATAATACTGATATCAAAAGTTTTCAAATCCTGATAGGACCATGCAAACACATCCTTGTAAGACTGAAATAATTTCTGATATAGCTTTCTATATTCCTCAGGGATTTTCTTAGACAGTTTTACAATTTTGGGGTCAGCCTCAGTACCAAGATTCAGGTCTTCTACCTGATCTTCTTCTACCACTTTTCTCGGCTGCAATGAGACATCATTCTTGTCGAATAATATTTCTAGAGGCACCAGCCCTCTAAGTATCATGTTTCCCTTCAATTGAAACACTTTACTACCTGCCAATTTCTCCTCCCAATTTCTTTTTGAAATGTCCTCGGTCTCTTCCTCTTCTTCATCAACATCAATCTCCATATTGGAGAATTCCCCTACTGTTTCTAGGAATCTCTTCATCTATTCTTCGTCCTCAAATACCTGCCAGTGTTTGATGTTTTCTAGGATCGAAGGCCGATAACGCACCTCAACTTCATATCTTAAAAGAGGGTTCTGAGGTGGTCGAAATGTACTAGTAGCCACAACAAGGGAATCAACCATCCTATTCTATTCTCTGGGCATGAGCTATATATTGAATGCCAAGAAAAAATTCTCTACCATGTCCCAAACTTCATTCCTGTAAGCCCTTAGCCTAGGATGTTTGGTCTGACACTGATTCCTGACTTGTCTAACCACCAGCTCTGAATCTCCCAGAACTTTTATACTTTGTATTCCCATGCTCCTGGTTGTCTGTAATCCCAACATAAGTGCTTCATATTCAGCCACATTTGTATTGGCTTCATATTCTAGTTTAAAAGACAGAGGGATCCATTTTCCTGCAAGAGAAATCAATAGCATACCTGCTCCATTACCTTCTTTAGAATTTGCCCCATCAAAATGGAGTGTCCAAATTCCTGCTTCATGACAATCTGAGGGCTGCTCAGTCTTGATCTGACAGAAGGATGATTCATGAGCATAATCTTGATCTTCTTCCATCATCCATCATGATAAATCCCCTTCTTTACTGTAGACTGGTGAATTTACAGAGTTGTTAGCCTTAGTCACCAACTTGACAAATGTAGTCTCCCTGTATAACCTCCTCTCCTGGCCACCAAAAACTGGGATAGTGGCATATGTTAAATCCATCTTAATTGATCTACCAATTTGTGTTCCCCAGGACCTTGACAGCAACATACCAAAGCGAGCTGGAATGTCAACCACCACGATGTCCATTACCACACTTTTTTCTGGGATTTGGGCCAAATTTACCACCAAATCCTTGATCATCCCCAAGCATTTAACTCTTTTGGAGTCAAATGAATAGAGATCTTTATATGGACGTTTGATTTGTAATCCCAGTTGTTCCATGACTGACAAAGGCATAATATTGTGGGAAGCTCCAGAATCTAGCATGCAGTTATGTAATAGTAGGTCATGAATTACTAGAGACACATAGAAGGGAGGAGTAGAGGGATCTATCTCCTCAACATGTGGGCCAAAAACTACCATGGGCCTCTCTTCTTGAAGGTTGAGACTATCTGGGATGATTGGTGCTTTTGGAGGGAGCATGAAAGATGTGACTTGAGATTGATATGCTGGCTGTTTCAACAGTTCAGTCAAGGGGACTGGGATTTTGACCTTTTCAAGTTCCTTTTGCAGACTGAAAGCAGGAGGGGACCTTTCTATCACAACCTCTTTTGACTCTTTATTTTCAGCTGGGGGCCTGACTTCTTTAGACACAGACTTGACACTAGGGGGAATGACTGCTTTTGAAGAGGAAGGAATTTGATCATTAGACTGCAAAGGTTTTATTAGAGGTTTCTTACCTTTATCTATAGCTTTCTGCATTGTTGATTCCTCCTGATCAAGTGCTTCCTTCTGATTTGTCTCTTCTTCTTACTCTTGAGTATGAGTTCTCTTCTTAGAAGATCTAAGGTCATATCTTCTATTGAGCTGCGCTTGCATGAGGTCAACAAATTTCTTACAACAGTGATCAATCTCTGAGTCTTCTGTGTCTCTAGCCTTTTCTTCTTCTTGCAATGAGCACTCCTCTTCTTCTCTATCTGAGAAAGAAAAATTTGCATCCTCCAGTCTATAGGTAGCGTCTTCAGTGGAGTCATCTAATGGACCTTCCAAGTACAATGGGTGTGGTACTTGATCTTGTTGTTCTTTTGATTCCCTTGGCAATATTTGCAGGGGTGGTCTTCTGTACTGAGGATTGTAACCTCTGTTTGGAGCATTCTGGAAATTCTTGAAGGCCGAGTTCTTGGCTTCCAATTCAAGCTTGACCATTTTCTTATTCAATTTTCTCATTTCCTCCATTTTATCATTGGCTGAGTCCCTGTCTTGGTTAGAGGTAGATGCCTCTTCTTTGCCCCTTCTTCTAGTATCTTGCTCAGTTTTTCCTTTTGATTTACTAGTGGAGGAAAAGTTTGCTTCCAACTCTAGTGCATATGCCTGAGCATCATCCAGAGTAGCAGGCTTTCTTTCTCTGAGAGAGAAACCGAATTCTGAATCAAAAGCTGCTACAAAAACAACCTTAGCAACAGTTTGACGGGGTTTCATATCAGCAGGGAGACTCAGATATAATTTATTAAATCTCTTGATAAATTCTGACACTCCTCCATCGTGTCTTTTCTTTAGTGTATTGAACTCAATGAGACAATTTCCATGATCTTTCTTCTCTCCCCATTTCCTGAGGAAAGTGTCTTCCATGTTATCCCAAGTGGTAATGGAACGGCCAGCCAATGTCTTAAACCATTTTCGAGCTTCACCATCTAGAGATTGCACAAACAGTCTTAAGAGTACATCTAAATGTTCAACATTAAAGTTTTTTGCAAAGGAGCAGAAAGTCTCAAGATGTTTTTGAGCATCGATTTCATTTTCCCCATTGAATCTGGGCAAGATCTTTAGATAATCTTGGGGCATATCATTCAACACCTGGGGTAATGCCAGGGGAGCATATTTATTCATCAAGAAGGCCAGAACATTGGCCATTGGAGGAGGTGGAGGTAGTGCAATAGTTTGATGAGTAAGAGGAGGAGGAGGAGGTGGAATTGGAGTATGAATAATAATAGGAATATACTCAACTGCAGCTTGAGGGGTTGAGGGGAACAAAGGTCTATTAACAAAAGATACTCGGTTACTTCCTTGACCTCTTCAACCTCAGGAGTAGGATGAAGACTATTTTTATTTCTGATACCCTCTCAGGGTGGACTATCTGAATAATAATAATCAGTATCTCCCACAGTAGAGTCGGGATCTGGCACTTGAGCTTCTTGAGAAGAAGAGGATGGAAAGTCTTCTGTAGACACTTTGGGAATTTCGGAATGAGCTGATTTCCTTTCCCTCCAATTTCTTCTATGGATAATCTGGTCAGGGTCAGACACTGAAGGTGTCTTTGGCTTAGATGTATCTAACCTTAGGTGTGGCTTACGAGGAGCCAGGACTGCAAATAGATTTATAAAATAACAAATGTGGAGTCGCCAAGGTGAGGGATCTACAACTCTCAACTCTCGATGCTCACCTACTTGAAGAGTGAATAAAATTTTGTCGAGGCCTAGGGATTCTGATTTTCTTAACTTCGTTCCTCGGCAACGGCACCAGAAAGATGTTGTAGCTCCTAGAGACAGCCTAGAGTTGTGATAGACCAGTGCCTAGGACATCTTAGCATAGTAAGGGGCGTATAATATAGTGTATGAAGTTGTCAACTTTAGCTCACATGCTATCTCCTGTAAATAGGGAAATAAAATAGAATGGGACCAAACCCTCAGAAAATAACACAGGAAAAGAGATGCTGTAGAGGCAAGATGTAGAACTCTAATACAAAAGCAACAGACAATTCAGAGACAGTTTACTGCAAAGCGGGCCGATTCAGAAATACTTCACAGACATAAATTATCAGAAGGTGTATGTAGTGAAAGAAATATTGAGAAGATATGAGTTAACGTTGAGCTGATACCTAGATATACAATACCACCATCCATGGGCTTACCAATCTAAGAATCCATACATGATAATAGCATTTTAAAATCACCCTCCCAAAGCAACTAATATAACAGAGGTATGGTTAGCTGAATAATGAAACAGAATATCATGCATGAGCCATATTTAAGGCACTTGATTGGTCCTAGCATGGGCATAAACTAGGATGAATCCATACCAAAAATCAGCGAGCCACTCACATTCCAAAACATGATACAAGAAATATGGATGAAATAAAATGTCCTATTAAAATAACACATAAGAGAAAGTTACAGACTGTGAAATACCAAAGACCAGAATCCTCTTTAACAGATGGAACTCCTCCTTACTAAGACCCTATGGGCTTTGTGCCTTCATACAAGAGTTTTACAAAATGTGTACAAAAAGACTTTCATTGCATAATTTTCTGATAAAATCTGGAACCCTTACAATGCGTTTCTTCATGGTTTTTATAGGAGAAACCAAAACCTAGTAAAAGAGGTAGGTGATGAACATTTAATTTGCATAATTAAGGAAAAATAGCAGAAACATTCGTGCCCATACTGTTGAATAACTGTGTTATGTTGTTTTTACTCTGTGGCCTGCTCTCTGAAATAAATGTTTTGGGTCAAAATATCTTCAGGAACACGGTAGAGAGATAGAAACCTTATGGGCGATCTGTCCTTCCTAGAGAGAAAATTCTTCTAGAATAAACCTTGAGGGCATTTTTTCTGTGCATTGTACTCTCTGCCTTCCCATTCCTGATTTAAGCTTTAAAATCCTCAACGCTGAATGCTGAATTCCTCAATCATCCACTGATCTTCCTCTGCTGCTTCATTAATGTTCTCACCTGTGAAA
The DNA here is from genome assembly GCA_034641835.2 of Pinus albicaulis. Classification (NCBI taxonomy): domain Eukaryota; kingdom Viridiplantae; phylum Streptophyta; class Pinopsida; order Pinales; family Pinaceae; genus Pinus; species Pinus albicaulis. The sequence continues at coordinate 1,411,898,763 of CM076584.1, read as the reverse complement.
TCGGCGCCTTGAATGCCCCTGCAAGGTTTGAAAAATTTGAACCCTGCTTATTTAATTAAAGTCTGGTCGATTTGGCTTTCGAGGACTTTCCTTCATAATTGTAGCTTCTGTAGAATAGTATTTTGATGTGCTCTACTACTGCAATCCAGACTGTAAATTATAACAATTCGCCATCAACAAAACTCTGCAAAATCCGCAAACTTATTAGAGAAACTGGGCATAGGAATGGTGGATATGGCGGGGTCAAATGGAAATGGTGCTGCAGACATGGCGAAACGGTGGAATGGTGCAGGTTGGCAGAATAATGCAGGGGAAAAATGGTGGATGGACTGGCCGAAGTTATAACGCAAAACATTAAAATATGACATATGAATGGAACACATAAGTGGCGAAGGAAAAGTGCGATGAACACATGGGATGGTGACGTGGAGGAGAGGAATCAATGGCGGAGTACACAGATGATCTGTACCGTTCAATCTCCAGGCGGGATCGACAATTAAAAACACATCGGAGGGCAATGAGATGATGGGCCAGGGGCGCGATGGGCTTGGACTAAATCTCGTGTAGCTTCGGAGCGCGATGACCGTCGGATGGATCGCACTGGATCGAATGGTCGTCAGCGATATCACTCCGCGTCTTTTTCCGAACAATAACATGCGATGGAGAGAAGTTTCAGGGCCATACGCGGAGACACGCGGCGGGGAATGAGTGGAATCACTCCATTTTGAAGAATACCACCTGCCACTGAAAAGAGGTGCGATATAAACCATCGGTTTCAGAAGGTGTTGTCGGGCGTGGGGTCCACCAAGACAGATGGGCGGTGAACCGTTGATTTATGATTTGATCGAACGGTGAATAGGTAGGCTACGGGCGCGGCAGAGATGAGAAAATGCCATTTGATCTGCACAGATTGACGGCTCAGAATGCGCCCGATATGTATTGGATAAGCGCCCGTCGGACTAGCCCCTGGTCTCGGAGCTGGGTCATGTAGGAAAAAGACAAAGGGGCTAGGGGCGAAGGGGCTAAGCCTTGAATATTTTCAAATATGGGGTTTTCTGCCTTTTATAATGTAATTTGGAGGCAGGAAATGTTAACGATAGGCGTAAGAATGCTTTCCCAAGGCTGGAAGGGGGCATTTGAGAGCTTTAAGCCAGATTTCCTGTGAAATTTTTATAGGAAGCGGATAATGATCAACAGGATGTATTCTTCTTTGATGGGTACCTTCGATATTCCACCTCCTATCGTTCATATAAATGCAATTTCATCCTCCAGGGCTCCTATTCGAAGAGAGTTCTTCAGAACTCATTATTTTTCGGACCCTTGGACCTTACCTTCCCCTACCTCCACATTAGCGGAAGGTCAAGTGGGTGGAATGGAATTTCCAATGTCTGTAGCTGAGATTGCTTACCAATCTATTGTTGACTCTGCAAAGTCCATTCGAGCTTCTCTTTCTCCAGAGGAGTTGGATGGCAATGTGGCTCCAACTTGGACACTTAGTTCTTCTTCCGCCCAGGATTTCCTTGATACCACTCTTCCATCTGAAGAGGCCATCCTGGAAGCTATGACTGGTATAGATAGATCGTGGGATGATTTGCATCATTGATCTTAATTTTTACCTGATTTGAGCGAAGTTGAATCAAGTTTTCCAGGTCCTTTGTCTCCTGGTCTTGTTCACCCAGTCCTGAACCCTTTAGCACCAGCACAGGTATATGCTGAAGGGAACATGGCTGTGATTTCTCCAACTATCCTGGTGAACATTTTCAGGGATCCCAATGTTATAGAGAATGTCTTCATCAGAGTTGAATGTTCCCCTGAAGAGATTTAGATTTACACCGATCTCTTTAAAGAGTTTAGGGATGTGTTCGCTTGGTCTTGTGAGGAAATGCTTGGTATAGATCCATCTATTGTACAACATGAGATCAAGACTTATGAAAATGCTAAGCCTGTGAGGCAAAAGCTTCGTCCGGTCAATCCTAGGAAGGCTGCATCTATCAAAGTCGAGGTGGAGAAGCTGATTAAGGCGGGATTTATTTTCCATGTTCCTTTTACTGAATGGGTTTCGAATCCTGTTCTCGTGGATAAAAAACAAGGAACAATTCGAGTTTGAATTGATTTCAGAGACCTTAATAAATCATGTCCAAAAGATAATTACCACACACCATTTATAGATCAGATTATCGATGAGTGTGCTGGTAATGATATTTTCTCCTTCATGGACGGTTTCTCTGGATACAATTAGATTACTATCAGTCCTGAAGATCAACATAAGACTGCCTTTATTTGTCCCTGGGGTACTTTTGCTTACAAGAAAATGCCTTTTGGTCTTAAAAATTCTGGGGCTACTTTTTAGCGGGCCATGTCATATGCCTTCCATGACATTAGACATATTATCGAGGCGTATTTGGATGATTTAGCTGCTCGTTCTCGAAAGAGAATAGATCATTCTGCTCACCTCCGTCAAGTATTTGAATGATGTCATTTCTATAAGATTAGGTCGAATTCGAACAAGTGTGTTTTCGCGGTCACATCCGGTCGGTTATTGGGATTCATAGTGTCTTCGGAAGGGATCAGGGTAGATCCCTTCAAGGTTGAGGCAATACTTCAGTTGCCTCCCCTGTCATCTATTCGTCAACTTCAAAGTCTACAAGGAAAAGCTAATTTTCTTCAGAGATTTATCATAAATTATGCTGAAGTTACCAAAGGATTTATGAGATTTTTGAAGAAGGGAGTTCCACTCTTTTGGGATGACTTCGCTCAGCGCTCATTTGATGCTTTGAAAAAAGCATTTACCTCTGCTCCTATATTGAGTCCACCCGATTATAGCAGGGACTTCCTTTTGTATCTTGCAGCAGCAAAATTTACCATTGGTATTTTTTTGGTTCAGGAGGACGATGCTCTTACAGAGCACATTATATACTATCTTAGTCGAGGCTTGGTAGGACCTGAACTCCGATATACTCTAATAGAGAAACTGGCTTTAGCAGTTGTTCATGTTGTACTCGAGTGATTGGGGGCAAATACAATAGATGGATTATGATTTTGCAGGAATTTGATCTTGAGTTTATGTCTGCCAAGTCCAAGAAATCATTGGTTTTCGCAGAATTAATCTCTGATTTGCCCTGTGCAGAAGAGATGGTCTATGATGAATCCTTCCTAGATGAACATTTGTTTCTCATCTCTTCACAAGATCCTTGGTATGGGGATATCATTGTGTATCTTCAGACTGCGAAGTTTCCCTCTAATTTTTCGAAAGATGAGCATCGTAAATTGCATCACTTGGCTAAAAATTACTTAATTATTAGCGATGCTTTATACCGTCGAGGGGTTGATTCAATCCTAAGACATTGTTTAACTCTCGAAGAAGCTGAGGCTGTGTTGAATGATTTCCACAGTGGAGCTTGTGGTGGTCATTTATCTGGGCTTGCTACAACCCAAAAAATCTTGCGTGCTGGATACTTTTGGCCTTCGATTTTCAAAGACCGTATGGAGTCGGTCAAAAAATGTCATCCATGTCAAGTTTATACTCGAAAAATGCACGCTCATCCAGCTCCGCTTTTTCCAGTCATTATTGTTGGTCCCTTTACAAAGTGGGGTATTGATTATACTACTTGTAACCCACCTTTGGCTAAAGGTCACAAGTACATTATTGTAGCAGTGGACTACTTTACGAAGTGGGCTGAGGCTATGCCTACTTTTGGGAATGATGGTGAGACAACAGCTCTTTTTCTTTTCAACCAGGTTATTGATCGTTTTGGTGTTCCTAGAGAGATTTTCACTGATCATGGCAGTCATTTTCAGAATAGCATGATGGCTGAGTTGGCTCTAAAATTAGCTTTTCGGCAGGAGCATTCGTCTCCTTATTATCCTCAGGCCAATGGGCAGGTGGAAGCCGTGAACAAATCCTTGAAGACCATTCTTCAAAGGACGATTGATAAAGCTCGATCCAACTGGCATATCATGTTGTATCTTGCACTTTGGGCATACCGGACGTCAGTGAAAACTGCAACTGGCTTTACTCCGTTTCAACTAGCTTATGGGCTGGAATCCATATTTCCCATTGAATGTGAGATTCCTTCTCTAAAGTTAGCTATTGAGCTTCTTCTTGACACTTCTAGTCTCGAAGAACGCCTCCTTCATTTGGAACATCTTTATGAGCAGTGTCAGGATGCCGCTACGATGAATGAGGCGCATAAGAAACGAGTTAAAGTTCAGTACGATAAGGCGGTCAAACCTAGGGTTTTCTCGGAAGGTGACCTCATTTTGGTCTATTCCCAAGAGAAGGATGCCTTGGGCATAGGAAATTTTAAGTCTATGTGGTATGGCCCCTTTATCGTTAAAAGAGTCCTTAAAAAAGGAGCGTATGCCTTGGTTGATTTTGAAGGAAATGATTTTGCGGAGCCAAGAAATGGGCTCTATTTGAAAAGGTATTATGCCTAGGCTTCAGCCTGGCATTTTTCTTTTGTATATAGTTAGTTTTGTTTTGTACATATCTGGTTTTTTGATCTTTGATGTGATGGTGATGTTTTTGATTTGCTTTGGCAGGTTGTGTCGAATGTCATGAGTCACTATGGTTTCGCCGATGGTGCTAGTAGACACACCTGGAACTTGGCTTCCGTGGCTTGGGTGCTTCATTATCCATTTGGTCAGCTGTTAGTATCAAGAGGAGTCTGCATTGGTCCTGCTTCCAATAATATAGCAGAGTACACTGCAATTATTTATCTACTCTCGGAGGCAATATCTTTGGGTATTGATTCGTTGGTAGTTTTCCTGGACTCCTAGCTGGTGGTGTCGTAGTTGAACAATACTTATCGGGTTCGAGATCCATTTTTACTCTAGTTGTTTTTTAGGGTACACTTGTTACAACGATAATTTCAATTTTTAACAGTCATTCATATTCCTCAAGTAGACAATTGGATGGGAGACTCATTAGCTAATCAAGCAATTGATTGGTATATTAATCCTTCCATACATTAAAATTTAACCATAAAAAACATCATGAATTGTTTTACATCACATCATAAATCGTTGTATATATATATCATCAGAGTGTTAAAAAAACTATACAAAATTTGGATCCATAAGTCATACAAAATTAGGGCTTATGCTCAATCATGTTCAGTATAAAAAATATACAGTCATCCAGTAATCATATCTATCTACTCCAGTGGTCCCTGCCCAATATTCGTGTTCCTATAGAACACGAACGAAGTAGCGACACGGCGGAATAACCGCACCCAGTCACGTGGTACTCCCACTACCCGTCTCTGGATAGCCTCAGGTAGGTCTTCCACTGCAGCCATAGGCACTTGGCAGGTCAAACCCTCCAAGTTTCTCTGAACGACATGGAGAGTCCTGCCTGGGTCTTCAGTATCTGCCTCGCCTCTGTGATGCTTATGTCGTGGGTAGCCCTCAGGATGGACTGGTCCAATATCTGTATCATGGTCATCATAATATTGTAAGTCATTTTGAATCCAATCAAAAAATATGTCTTGTTTTCACATTTTTTCTCATATATTGAAAAAATCATCAAAAAAAATCATACAAATTAAAAAATTGCAATCTTACCGATTGCGCCCCATGCCGCGCCAGGTGGAAGGACGAGGTCTGGATCACCATGGAAATCCATCCCGGCATAGGGATAGTCCTCCACTGTAATGAATTGTTCCTCCCACCATTGGAAGAACTCATCTTCCCAGGTGGTTCGGGGAACTTCACCTCCCCCTAGTCTCTTCATCAAATCAGCCCATCGGGCAATTCTTGGGTCTCTTGGGCTGTTGATTGAAGAGATCACTTTGGGTCGAAACCCAAGAATCTTCTTAAAGAAGAATGTCATCAAAATGGTTCCGTACCCGAAATGATTTGTTTTAGCTTTCCAGATGGAGGTCAGTTGTTGCTTCATATTGGTTAACAGAGCTGTACACCAATCATACAAATGGACTAGGCTTTCTAAAGCTATGCTCATCTGGGTCCTAGATGCCTGATGCAAGGAAGTAGATCTTGCTACCCTACCAATGGTAAACAGGATAATCTTCATGTGCAGATCTCTCAAATATTTTATAGCAATCTGAGTCCCTACTTTTTTGGACCCCTCTACACAGTAGACGTGGACATAGTCATCCACCGTAAGCCCTCCCACAGGCTTGTCATGCAAATCTACTAGGTCTCCCCTTCGTGAGAGTCCAGTAATGAAGTAAATTTCTTCCACTTCTATGTGTATAGGAATTTGATCTATCACGAAACAATCTTCCTCTGGTTCCCAGTAATTTACCAACATTTCAAGCAACCGGACGTTACTTTTCATATTTGGCATTTTGAAAATTTTTAGCAATCCGCAATTTCGAAGGATATCGAGTGACTGTTGATCTTGCATTACTTCATTATCAATTGCACTATGCTCACGTTCCCTCCAAGAAATGGTCATCCTGAAAAAATTTATTTATTTGTTCATTAGAAACATTCTTTACATCATGGGTTGCGCATACGTGACTTACTTTGTACACAGTCGCGTATCATACGCGGTTTGGTCTATACGAACCCGCATATGTGCAGAGCCCTAAATTAAAAAAAATGTTTTTTACGGTGAAATTTCAAAATTTTAACTCTATTAATGGAAAAATTTGATAATAATGACGGATTAAGAGCTTACCTGACTGATTCAGCGAAGTTTGACCACTGATTGCTCCTGTTTTGATGAAAGAGGGTTTTTCTCCAAAGCTCTTTTTTCCAAAATCAGCAAGTAACAATGAACCAAATATGAGGTAACATGTGTATTTATGCCAGGAAATTGAAAATTTTTGCAAAAAATTTTTATGCCTATTTTTTCAATCTATCTTAAGCTACATAACCCGGATGCTTGTAAGTGTCAAGATTGGTATATTTTCAGGTACATTTTGATGAAGTTGAGATTGTTCCAGTTTTTTATCCATGACTGCTAACCTGTCATGGCAGGTATATGATCTTCACTGGCATATAGGTTAGGAAATCCATTTTTCGTTGCATTTTTCATACTAGCCTCCATTCTGATCACTTGCCATAGGGTTGATCCCATCAGGTCATGAGTATTTCACCCATTTCATTCGCCGATTATTTAATCATGACTTGGTGGTAGAGCCTTCCTTTACATGGGCTTCCTAGTTAGTTCCTTGCTAGCACTTGTTGCCTATGCTGCGTTTCATGTAGGCTTGGGAGTCCTCTTTAGTCCCGCCATGACTTATGTGTTGAAGCTTCATTCTTCTTCTTCTTCACTATTATTTTTTCTGGCTATTACCCTAGAGGCTCCCTAGTGTCATTGAATTGTATTACTGCATTGCATATTGGCTACTTGTTTATCCTGGCCTTTAGCCGGCTTTATTTGGACTCGATGTTTAAGCCATATTTTGACCTTGACTTTCTATACAAGTTAACCATTGCATGCACTTAGCTATCGCAACTTGACACCCTTATTACCCATGGATGGAACATTCCTTTGAGTATCGCTTACCAGTTTTTGCCACCTTGCATTGAGCATACGATCGTTCCTATCCCAGGGACTAGAGCATCTGTTTACTGATACTCGTTCTATCCATTGTACTATAGCATTCTTTTATTCTTTTTCAGGATTATTATATGAAAAAGACAAAAAAATTAAATATGACAAAAAGAGCGGGAACGGGATGTTACTTCATAATTTGATGGCAGTACAGTATCAGTTTGTCGCCCTTGATCAAAGCACATGCAGTCATATATTTCCTTCATTTGGGATGGTTTTAGTCTTGACCTAGGTTCAGCTTTTTCCCTTGTTTCACTGGTCATTCCTCCCCCGGTTGGTTATCTCTTCCAATCATATGGAGAGTTTGTTTTTTCCTCCTACATAACAGAATTATACAGTGTCATTTTACTTCCATGGTCATCACGAGTCGTGCTTTTGTTCAAGGGAAGTTTAACCAGAGTCGGCCATTCTGCGGTGTCTCTTGACTCATTATTCAGTTGGCCTTCCCGGTATTGTCAGTATCTTGTTCTATCACATCAGATATTTGGTCTCTGATTGATCCGGATTTATGCAGGAATGCAAAAAAATAAACATATAACCATAAATACAGAGATGCAACGGAAATAATACTTCATTTCATTAATATCAAAGAACTGAAATTTTCTTACAAACAGAATGGAAATAAAACTAGCTAGGGCACTGGTAGCTATCTCTGAGGAGAGATGAGGCAGCTACAGGCCTCTGAACTGAGTTACAATGAGGCTCGAGGGCCTATTTATTATTGTGAAACAATGGAGAACCATAAACATCCAAAAACCAAACCCTAGGAGATGAAGTGCCAAAACTATGGGCCTCGTTTGGGTAAATTGGTGTTTCAACTTCCCAGGGACGTAACTTTGGCATACTATCTCTGTTTGACGCACATGATACATCATTAGAAAGATCTATCCGAGGAATACAACTTTCGCCACGAATATAATTCCAGAACGGAATGATATTTTTTTGGAGCGCGACATAGTGTAGATCATCGTTTAAAACCTCAAAAACGGCTCACGGAAGTCTCAGACCCGAAAAAGCGCAAAATAGTAAGTTATGCCGAAACTGAAAAACCGAAAGAGACAATGGTGGGGGCCCAAGTGGAATAGGCGGGTGGCCACCAATATCCACCTGGATCATTCCTCCCCCCTTAGGAAGCAATGGTCCCCATTGCGTTAAGTTCCTCCATGAGATGAGAAAATTTCTGCTGAACTTGGTCCCTGGTGAACCACTTTCCTTGGTGCAGGAGTTGGCCAGCTTTGACAACCCGATATAGTTGGATCTTCTGTTGGCGAGTGTTCTTGATTTTCATGTCCATGATACAATCTATGGTGGCTTGTTCCATGCAGTCTGGGTTTAACTCTGTTGGTGTGAGTTGTTCTGCAATGTCTGAGGTGTCCAGTAGAGGTGGGAAGTAAGGACGAAGGCGATCCACATTGAAGACTGGGTGCAGACCAAGGAATGGAGGAATACTAAGCTCGAAGGCATTGTTCCCTACAGCCTTGGTGACGGTGTACGGCCCGTATCGGAGCGATCGAAGCTTGCGGTGGGGTCCAGTGAGGTGCTCCTTCTGCAAATGTGGCCATACTTTGTCGCCCACCTGGAAGTTGTGTGGCACCCAGTGTTGATCATGGAGCTACTTGTACTTCGCATTGGCTCTGTCCAATATATCATGAACCTGTTGGAAGATGTGTTGAATGCGCTCGATGAAGCTACTTGCTTTGTCAACTTCAGACTGGACATAAGCTGAATTGGCCTGAGCAGCTGCAAATGGCATGGCTACATCAATGGGACATAGTGGCTGGAATCCCAAGCCCACCTAAAAGGGGCTATGGCCAATTGAACTGTGGAGAGCCCTGTTATAACTATGTTGTACATAGGAGAGGCTCTCGTCCCATGTGCGTGGATGCTTTGAATTGTACATGCGCAAAATGTGTACAATCATTCTGTTGACGACCTCTGTCTGGCCATCTGTTTGGGGATGGAAAGTTATGGACTTGGTGAGATTTGTGTCCAACATTGACCAGAGGCTGGACCAAAATGTGCTGAGGAACCTGCTATCTCGATTTGATATGATAGACTGTGGGATCCCAAAGTGCACCCACACTCGTTCAAAGAAGATTTTAGCAGTGGCTTCTGCTGTGATATTCTTCTTACAGGCCGCCATAATGGCCATCTTCGAGAATCTGTCAATGACCACGAAAACACAGTCATTTCCATTCTTAGTAGAAGGTAGGCCCGACATGTAATCCATGGAGATGGATTCCCAAGGTCGAATAGGGGTAGGTAGTGGAGTATATAGGCCTTGCTTCTTGATGGTCGGTTTGGCAATGGCACAAGCAGTGCAGGATCTGATGTGCTTCTTGACATCCTTTCGAAGGTTCGGCCAATAGAAATACTTCTTTAGTATTGCTACTATTATCTCGACCCCGAAATGCCCAGCGAATCGACTGTAGTGTGCTTCCCATATCATCTTGGCACGCTTGCTTGAAGGAACACAAAGGTGTCCCAGGTGACATAAAAGTGCATCTTGAAGGTGAAAATTTGGAACTTGTGTACCCCCCAAGAGTGCCTTATAAGTGTGGCCGAATTCAGGGTCACTCTCATAGAGAAGCGGCCAATCAGAAGTCTCGTGCCCACAAGAGTTGAGCACAGTGGTGAGCGCCACGATCGGTGGTCGGCTGAGGCAGTCTGCAACATTATTGGTGCTACCCTTCTTGTACTTGATATTCAAATGAAATTGTTGCAGATATGTGGACCACTTCTGATGGCGATCATTCTGCAACTTCCCTTATGTCTGTATGAACTGCAGGGGCCGGTGGTTTGTGTGGATGATTGTTTCCTACCCCAAAATGTAATGCTTCCATTGTCGACAGGCTTGCACAATGGAATACATTTCTTTGTCATAGGTGGGATACTTGCGAACTGTCTCAAACAATGTCTCACTATGATATGCCACTGGATGTCCTTGTTGAGTAAGAACTGCCCCAATAGCATAGTCAGAGGCATCTATCTTGATCTCAAATGGCTGTTGCAAGTCTGGTAATGTGAGCACTGGGGCAAAACAAAGGCGATTTTTCAATTCTATGAACGCCTTCTGTTGAGGTTCTGACCAAAAAATGTTTGCTCTCGATCCTCCCTTGGTGACTTGACTCAAGGGCCAAGTGATATGAGAGAATCCCAACATGAATCTACGGTAGAAATTAGCAAGACCCAGAAAGCTGCGAAGCTCTGTTATAGTGGTTGGGGCTGGCCAATCCCGAATGACTTGGATCTTGGCTGGATCCACATGCACCCCCCTTTCATCAATAATGTATCTCATATATTGAACCTGGGTCATGCCAAACGTGCACTTCTCCATATTGGCACACAACTTGTGTTGCCGCAGTGTTTGGAGGACTTGTCGGATGTGGTGAAGGTGCTCTTCCCAAGTCTTACTGAAGATCAGAATGTCATCCAAGTACACCACTAAAAATGAGTTGGTGAATGGCCGCAAGATGTCATCCATCATCCTCATGAAGGTTGCGGGAGTATTCATCAACCCGAAAGGCATGACTAGCCATTCAAAAAGGCCTTCCTTGGCTTTGAAGGTAGTCTTCCACACATCAGAGGGTTCAATTGGTACCTGGTGATACCCAGACTTCAGGTCAATCTTGCTAAAATATTTTGCACCTTTGAGTTGGTCCAGAGGGTCATCAATCCGTGGGATTGGGTACCTATTCCGAACAGTGATCTTGTTCAGCGCCCGATAGTCAATACAGAGTCTCCATGTCCCATCCTTCTTCTGTACCAACACGATCGGGCTCCCATAGGGCGATGAACTTGGTATGATGTGACCTTTCTGCAACAGCTCCTGAATCTACCTCTTGATTTCATCATTCTCCAGAACAGAGCGCCGATAGATCGGTCCATTGGGTAGCGGCGCACCTGGGGTCAAATCAATTGGGTGCTTGACCTGACAGTGCAGAGGAACCCCTGTGGGTGAGGTGAAGATGTCCCTGTACTCCTCCACAACCTTATCCATCTGTTGTTTTCGTGTAGAGGAGCCTTGTCTGGAGGTCGTGGCCACAGTCTTCTTCTTTCCCTGGGGGCAGATCATCAGGAAAACGAATTTCATGGTTTGGGAAATGAGCTTACTGCATTTTTTTGCAGTAACCAAAGAGATAGCCGCAGGAGGTGGTACCTCTGGTATCCTGTAAAAATTATTTCCCAAAGTAACAATAACAACACGAGATCGAGACTCATACACAACATGATGCTTCCACAAGTATGGTTGTCCTAATAATACATCAGAAAAATCAATAGGAGAAACATCACATAATACCTCATCCGTGAAGGGCTTGATGCTATAGGGAAGGCGGCACTGTTGGCTGACGCGGAGATCTCGTCCTTAGTGAAGCCACCCGATGGTGTATGGATGTGGGTGAGCTGTGGTCGGCAAGCCCAACCGCTTCATGGTGTCTACTGAAATGAGGTACTTTTGGCTCCATTGTCGACAATGAACTGTATAGGGGAGCCCTTTACACACATCTAGGAGTGGAAGAGACGTTCCTCCTCCTCTGGATCTTCCGGTTCCTCCTTCTAGATCTTTGTAGTGGCAACAGTGGCATTGGGCTCCGCATCAATAATATGTTTCCCTTTTTCATTCCCCTTTTCAGGTTTTGATTCGGAGTCGGAGCATGCATCTGACTCAGAAGCCCTCATCTCGGCCACTAGCGACTGCTTGACCCGACACTCACTTGTGTTGTGAGTGGAGCTCTTATGGAACTCACACCACTTTCCCGTGTCCTTATTTGGCTTTACGGTGCTGTTCTTTTCTTGTGGCTTTGACGAGTTGTATTTAGCTGCCATGCCTTGGCTCTGTCCTTTGTTCTGCGGTTTGGAAGCACCTTTCCCTTGCTTTTGATTCGCAGATCCAAAGTCTCGCTTCTTCTGTTTGAATTTCTGCTCAATCTTGGCAGCATACCGGTATGCCGTACCAAGAGAGGAGATGTCGAGGAACTCCATTTCCTCCTGAATGTATCTGTGCAGACAACTACGATACTTTATCACCAAATTTTTATCTGAATCTTTGATACCCAACTTTGTGCGCAGGGTATGGAACAGATTCGTCAGCTCATGCACATCTTGATCCCTTTATTGTCGCAACGTGGTCCATTGTATGTACTTGTCCTCATAGCTCCCCACGGGATAGTACTATTCCTTGATGGCGTCTTAGAAATAATTCCAAGTTGGTACGACCGTGAACAGAGAGGGTTCTGTCTAGTCCTTGTTTTCACAGTAGGTTTTCCACCAGTCCTTAACATGGGGGGTAGCTTTGAGGAGTGCAAAAATTATCTTCTCCTGGTCTGAAAAGTCATGAACAGAGAAATATCCTTCTAATAGATTCAACCATCTATCTACAACATCTGCATCTATTTGACCCTCAAATATGGAAATGTCAAAATTTACTTGTACCTTAAAAGGAGTCGCACCTCCAGAGTGGCTGCTGGATGCAGATGCGCCACCGATGGGCAGCCGTTGAAGGATCTAAGAAAAGTTATCCATCATCGCGTTCCTTTCTTTTTCGAGGGCCTCCTCGAGAAATATTTTGATAGGATCTCCTACTCTTTCATATTTCTTTTCGTCCCCCATGGGCGTCCGTCGAGGTTTGCGAGGCTGATCTTGCAAAGGTTCCACCAGATCAAGCCCTAGCTCCTTATACCCTGACCTCGTTGGGGACATGCAAAGAAGGATCGAGAAAAAGCAGACCGCTTGGATACCACTAATCCTGATTTATGCAGGAATGCAACAGAATAAACATATAAAAATAAATATAGAGATGCAGCAGAAATAACACTTCATTTCATTAATATCAAAGAACTGAAATTTTCTTACAAACAGAATGGAAATAAAACTAGCTAGGGCACTGGTAGCTATCTCTAAGAAGAGATGTGGTGGCTATAGGCCTCTGAACCGAGTTACAATGAGGCTCAAGGGCCTATTTATTACTGAGAAACAATGGAGAACCCTAAACATCCAAAAACCTAACCCTAGGAGATGAAGCGCCAAAACTATGGGCCCCGTTTGGGTAAATTGGTGTTTCAACTTCCTAGGGACGTAACTTTGGCATACTATCTCCGTTTGATGCACATGATACATCATTAGAAAGCTCTATCCGAGGACTACAACTTTCGCCACAAATATCATTCTAGAATGGAATGATATTTTCTAGTGGTTCCATGCCCAAAAAGACGTCATTTAGGGCCTCAAAATGGCTCCGGAAGTTTAGGACCCGAAAAATTGCTAAAAATAGTAAGTTATGCTGAAACTGAAAAACTAAAAGAGACAATGGTGGGGGCCCAAGTGGAATAGGTGGGTGGCCACCAATATCCACTTGGACCATTGCTTGTGTTGGTTTGAGAAGGTCTCCATTGACTTCTTGCTGGCGGGTTTGTCTCTTATCGACTACGACATATTGCTCTGAGAGTAAACCTAGAGCCGCACCCTGGCCCTATTTCCATCATTGATAGGTGACCTTGTGCTCAGCATTTGATCATCATTATGGGTCTTTTATTGAGTGGTTTTCCTTGTGTTCGACGTCAACACACATTATCACACTTGGGATTCGTGCAGTACCTTGATCTCTATTTGACCCTATTGGTGGATATCTCGCCTCTATGTCAGATTTCATTATTGGTTGGCTTAGAGGGTTTCTTCTGTGCACTAGCTTCATCTTATGCATGTCGGAAACGTACTTCGGTTTGGTTCTGTCCCTCTGCTTCATCCGATTCCTTCCAAATTTTGGCTTTCGGGTTACACTCGCGCTGGATTGATGTGGGATGCCTTAATGCGTTCCTTCCAGCAGATCTTTTCCCATCGACTCCGACTCATTGCTCTGGGAATAAGGTCTAGAGTGTTTTGTCAGTACCTTAGGGTTTGCAGTCATCAGTGGCAGAATCTTCGCTATCGACAGTGGGGATTCATCATTGCCTCCTGATTGGTAGATTCTTCCACGTGTTCAACTTCAACTCATTCATTTGCACTTGTTAGATTGTACTGGGGCACCTTGACACTCATTTTCATTATCGGTGGATTGTCTCGCGTTTTTTAATGGTATACATTATTGACCAGTAATCAAATGATTTTTCACATGGTTGACTTCAGCTCATTTATTCCCATCGTGTGGAATTTTGCCATAGTGATCGGTGAAGACCTTAGGTTGCATCAGCATATTTCGGTTCACTTTTGACAGTCCTTTCAGTTTCTGCCAGTGATGTCGTCCACCTTTATATGTTGCAGTGTCAGTACAGCAGCATCCTATATGTTGGCTCCCGATTTGCGTGACTGTACCATCTGTTCCACCCCTTATGATTTGGTACCTGGAGATTTAGTTACTTTTGAGATCAGACATCCATTTTTAGCACCATTGATCAGTTTTTCTATATGTGATACTTGGACATTGATTCCGACTTGTACTTTTGGGCGGTGCTTAGTTGATTCATTATGTACTTTCAGTTCAGCTATACTTGTATACATTCTGGATCTATTCTGTACTTTCTATATGGATATATTTTTGACTGAGCATGGGTATGCTCGCCTCAAACATGAGCTGACTCTCTGTTTTCTTTCATTGGTTTTTAGCAGGCTGAAATCTGGTGAAGTCCTCTCTTGGCAAAGTTCTTTCTATGAACATAATACATTTCGGCCATCATGTACCCCTTCTGACCTCATATATTAGGGGGCATCTGTTATAGCATCGTTTTTCACCCTCATGTGATTCATGATTGTCTCTTTGGCCTTGGGCACCCATTCCCACAGACTTGAATAAAGTTCATAAAAAACAGTGTTTGAAATCCCATACACGGATATGACCAAAATTTTTCGCATGTATACGTGATTCCAGAGATACTTTTCCATGTATGTCACTAAAATCATTAAAAATATATATATATAAATCCCTATTTTCGAGGCTGGGTTGATGGTTATTCCTGTAATTCAACCACCCCAGCCCGTGGCCAACTATTTCCAACTGGTTGAAACTACTTTCAGGGAGTATAAAAGCCCCTCATATGCATGGCCTAAGGGAGGGAGGAAAATTATAGATATTATACTATGTTGGAGCCCGATTCAAGTCTGATTTCCCGTGCCTCCTGCACTTCCCAGATTTTTATAGGAAACCCTTATTTCCTGGAGATGTTCATAAGCTTATATGTCATCTCATGTGCAAAAGTCTTGAAATAATCTTAGCGAGGCAAGGGCGGGATGGATCCAGACGACAGTCTTTTCGAATATCGTGGAAGGATTCAGGTGATCTCTCCACCTTTCTACTATTGTACATGCTGTTCGTAATGAAGAAGAACCATCTTGTTTCCGAATTCACGTGTTAATATCTGTATAAATTTGCTGAATAATGATTAATTATCCACCGAGACTATCCTGATCACATACAATTCGAATTTATATGCAACACATAATCTCTTCCACTCAGATCATCACACATGCGGAAATAAAATCAAGCAATAACACATCAAATCATCATACACATTAACACAGTATGTATGGGGAAAGCTTATAGCTGAAAACCCCGCAGCTATTGTGTATATTATAATGGAGAAATCATGTAACAAACTCAGTACAATACTCCTCACAAGTACTCAGTACTTTCTCATAAAGTTACACACAATCTAGCTCGGTTTTGAACAAGTTACTGGTTCAAAACTCATCGCCAATTGCCTTGCCTCTATTGCGCAATCCAGGTCTGTCTATATAGAGATCCAAGGTTCGAATCTCCTTGGCTTGATTGCGCAATTGTCATGGAAAAATCCTCCAAGTGTGGTGCAAATCTCATGCACAACTGATGTCGCCACTGATAGCTAACTCCACCCTTTCATCTACCTCTTTCACTGGTCTCCACTGAACTGATCATGCATTGTAGTGAAATGATGTGTTCTTGAGTTGAATAATGAGTTACTAATTAATGAATTAAATAATATTTAATTCACTCCACTCATAACTAGTTGATTAGCTAGTTAAACTAATCTCAACCAGTTCAACTAAATTAAACGGAACACAACTCCACTAGCTGTCTCATTAACTCCACCAAACTTCTGCCACTGAAGTCCTAACTGAATTCAACCATGCATGAGCTCACCAAACCCCTAGGAATAGCGTAATTCCTCTGTCAGATGCATGAGACACTTCCAAGGCTCGAACTGAAGTGCTCCAAGAGAGTAAACTGAAGTTTAGAGTCCAAATATTATTAAGGGTAAATAATATTTGACTTCCCTATTTTAAGGAGAGGCGGTCTAAAAATAGACTTCGACCTATAGGTCCAAAAAATAGAGGTCCATCTATTTTTACCAACATGACCAATACTCCAAGAATAACATAGTGCAATCCTCGGACCATGCTCCATATGTCTAAAAATAGACATAGTCTAAAAATAGACTTTGCGCCAGAATTTGCCTGCGGGCCCACTTAGTGAAGGCGACTTCATTTCACTAAGCTCCATCATCTTACTGCATTCTCAACACTCCCTCTCAGCAAGATATGGATTATCTGCAACCCCTATCCTGCCTCTGTGGAATTCAAACTTGCTCCTGGTGAGCGCCTTCGTCAGGATGTCGGCATCCTGATCCTCCATGGGAACATATGAAAGCATCATGATTCTCCGCTGAACACAATCTCTGATATGATGGTACCCGATGTCGATGTGTTTGGACCTATCATGAAATACTGGATTAGCCGAGAGTTTAATGCAACTCTGGTTATCACAGTAGATCACTATAGGCTCCAAATGCAACCTGAACAATCCTGCGAGGATCTTCCTCATCCAAATAGCCTCGCATGCAGCCAAACTAGTTGCCATGTACTCGGCCTCTGCTGAACTGAGTGCCACGGATCTCTGCTTCCTGCTATACCAGGAAACTGCTGTCGACCCAATGCTGAAAACTCCTCCAGATGTGCTCTTCCGGTCCGTTGGACTCCCTGCCCAATCTGCATCAGTGAAGCCAGAAAGCTTCGCTCCATCCTCCTGTCTGTACCATAGACCATATCCCAATGTGCCTCTAATATAGCGCAATACATGCTTGCCTGCCTTCCAAAAGAGCTTGGTAGGCTTAACCATAGCTTGCGAAAGCTGGTTAATTGCATAGCATATATCGGGTCGTGTATTGACCAGATACATAAGCGACCCCACCAACTGTCGATAGACAGTGGCATCCACTACCTCTGCTGAAGTAGCATCCTCCTTCCTCCAGCCACCAGGAAGAGGAGTGTCAACAGGCTTGCAGCCTTGCATGTTGAACCTCTCCAAAATCTCCCGGGCATACTTGCCCTGAGAAACAAACATTCCTCCGCTACGCTGCCAAATCTCCAATCCCAGGAAATAATGAAGGATGCCCAAGTCCTTCATCTCAAACTCTCGTGTAAGATCCTCCTTGCATGAAAGTATCAACTGCTCATCGCCAGTCAAAATCAGATCATCTACATACGGTACGATGATCAACAGCTTCCCCTCCACCACAATCTGGTACAGGTTTGGATCCGCCTCACTCTTGGAGAATCCAAGCCCGGTGAAGTAGCTGTCTATCCGAGTGTACCAAGCACGAGGTGCTTGCTTCAGCCCATACGGTGCTCTCTTGAGTCGGCACACATGCGACTCACTGCTGAAGATCTCAAAACCTTCAGGCTGCTCTATGTACACCTCTTCCTCAATAACTCCATTGAGGAACGCAGTCTTCACATCCATCCGATGAATGTGCCACCCCATCTGCGCTGAGAGAGCAAGGATCGTCCGTATGGAAGAGTACCTTGCGACAGGTGCAAAAGTCTCCTCATAGTCAATCCCCTCGATCTGTGAAAAGCCATGGGCAACAAATCTCACCTTGTACTTCTCCACACTCTTGTCAGCCGCCTGCTTCACCTTGTAGATCCAACGCGAACCCACCACTGATTTCCCAACCGGTCTTGGGACAATCTCCCATGCACTGTTCCTGACGATCGAATCATATTCTTCGATCATGGCATCAACCCATGCGGGTTCCTCCACGGCTTCCTCAAAAGAGGATGGCTCCGTCACAACACATTGACTCATAAGAGCCATGTATCCAGTGTACCGATCCGGTGACTGTCTCTGTCTGCGCTGTGCTGTAGGTGGTCCTACAACCTTCTCTGCATCCCGAGCCGGTCGCTCAGCTTCTGTAGTGCGCATGCGCCCTCTGATGGTTGGCGCTGCCTGGGTGGTTTCTTCCACCTCCTGAACCTCCTCTTGTGGCTGATCCACATCCGGAAGCTCCTCCTTAGGAACTAACAACTCCTCATCTGTATGCAAGTGTAGCTCCCTCTCAAGCGAACACTGCATGGCTTTCTCCTCCTGAAATTTTATATCCCGTCGCACAACAGTCTTTCGACTGTCTGACAAATATACCTGGTAGTTGTGAGGTGTATCAGTGTACCCCACAAATATTCCAACCTCAGCAGTTGGATCCAGCTTCCTTCTCACATCCTTCGTCACATGCATGTAGACAGGAGAACCAAAAATCCGCAAATGGGAAATATCAGGCCTCTTGCCGGAATAAGCCTCCTCTGGTGTACTCATGCCAAGAACCTTGTGAGGACAACGGTTCTGCACATACACTGCTGTATTGCATGCCTCAGCCCACAAGTGAAGGGGTAGGCCCTGATCATGCAACATCGCCCATGCAGCACCCACGATCGTTCTGTTCTTCCGCTCAGCCACCCCGTTTTGCTGTGGGTTATTGGGTGCGATGAGCTCTCTCTGAATCCCTTCTGCGCTGCAGAACTCCTTGAATTCAGCCGAGATGAATTCACCACCATTGTCGCTCCTTAGAGCAATCACCTTCTTCCTCGACTCCTTCTCGACCAGTGCTTTAAACTCACAGAACTTCGCAAATGTATCGCTCTTCTTCTGCATGAAGAAGATCCAGCACTTTAGAGAGAAATCATCAACAAAGATCACATAATACCTGTGCTTTGCTGTCGAAGCAACTGAGAAAGGACCACACACGTCTGTGTGAACTCTCTCGAGGATCGTCGTGGCGCGACTATCCTTCTCGTGAAAGGTGGCTTTCACATACTTCCCTAAAGTACACCCCTTGCACTGATCTGACTGCACAAGGGTGCCCTTAGGAAGCCCAGTAGAAATCTGCTGCAGAATCTTCAAAGCTCCATGGTGAAGGTGGCCCAATCTCCTGTGCCACAGTTCGCCCTCATCATCCCGGCTCACCACTTCTCCCGCCTTGCATGCCATTGCTGCGCAGCCATCTACCTGCAACTGATAAAGGTTCTTGGTTCAAACCCCTATCTTTCGGGTCTCTCCAGTAGTCTTACTGCGCAGGAAGGCTTTTCCTTCGCTGAAGACCACATCATACCCCTTATCCTCCAACATCGCCACAGAGATCAAGTTCTTCTTCAATCTAGGTACATGCATGACATCCTTCAACACAAAGGGTTTACCAGACTCCCTCTGAAAGGATATGGTACCGATACCAGTCGCACTGTATCTACCATCATCGCCCATCTCGATGTGCACGCCCAGATCTTTGTCCTCCAGATCTGAGAACAAATCCCGATCTCTCGTCATATGAAATGACGCACCGCTGTCCAAGAACCACACCGATCCCATCACACTTGAAACCAAGCATGCGATCAGTGAAAAGTCAAGCTCGAACTGTGAAGCCAAAGCTTCTCCATTTGCAGATCTTTCCGCTTGCTTGTTCTTCTTCTTCTTTAGACAATTGGTAGCATAATGTCCGTGATCATGGCAGTGAAAACACTTCACTTTCGCCATATCTTGCTTCTTGCCCTTTGCACCAGAAGGAGAGGTTTTCTTACCCTTCCCCTTCTTTGCTTTGGCCACCAAAGCGCAGTTTTCTTCATCAGCTCCCTTTGATGAAGATCCATCTCGAGTAGTCCTCCTTATCTCCTCCTGCATGAGATCCGCCCAAAGGCGCTCCCATCCCGGCAGCTTCTCCCGACCATTGACACTATCTTGATATGAGTGCCAAGCCTTTGGAAGACCAAGGAGAGCCAAGTCGACCATGTCCTCGTCTTCGACAGTCACCCCCACACTTCCCAGCTCATCTCTGCATTGAGTGAACTTCGTGAGGTATTTGGCGATACTGTCGCCTTCCTCCATCTTGATGTTCCTGAGCTTATATTTGAGCGCCAGCTTCCTTTGGTCGCTCTTACTTTGGAATAGATCCATCAAAGCTTTCCACATTAAATATGGAGAAGCCTTTCCATGCAGGCTGGATACAATATGATCCTTGACGCCCTCCAACAGGATCCTTCGACATTTCTCCATCTTCTTTTGCCATGCATCGACTTCAGCAGGATCAGTGGGCTTTTGGACATCCGTATCTACGAACTCCTTCAGACCATTATCTTCTAATACTGCCTCCATGCGATCCTTCCATGCAACATAATTCGAACTGCCTTCAAGAGCATAGTCGAGTCGCAAACCGTTGAAAGACATTTTCAACACTGGCACCAAGAAAACAAAACTGCTGCAAAATTTCGAATTCCACCTCAAAGCTCAGCTGCTCTAGATCTATGAGAACAAATTATTTCTAGCACAGAGATCAACTACAAGGGGTGTTTGCTAGACCTTTCACTTTCCGAAGAAAGATGAATCCGGAGGCTACCTGGTCCGCATGCAGACTCTGTCTACCGAAATAAGTTTGTAATCACTGTGATGATCAATCTCTTCTTCAATAGCTCCGATACCATGTAGAAATTTTCTGAATAATGATTAATTATCCACCGATACTATCCTGATCACATACAATTCGAATTTATATGCAACACATAATCTCTTCCACTCAGATCATCACACATGCGGAAATAAAATCAAGCGATAACACATCAAATCATCATACACATTAACACAGTATGTATGGGGAAAGATTATAGCTGAAAACCCCGTAGATATTGTGTATATTATAATGGAGAAATAAAGTAACAAAATCAGTACAATACTCCTCACAAGTACTCAGTACTTTCTCATACAGTTACCCACAATCTAGCTCAGTTTTGAACAGGTTACTGGTTCAAAACTCACCGCAAATTGCCTTGCCTCTATTGCGCAATCCAGGCCTGTCTATATAGAGATCCAAGGTTCAAATATCCTTGGCTTGACTGCGCAATTTTCATGGACAAATCCTCCAAGTGTGGTGCAAATCTCATGCACAACTGATGTCGCCACTGATAGCTAACTCCACCCTTTCATCTACCTCTTTCACTGGTCTCCACTGAACTGATCATGCACTGTAGTGAACCGATGTGTTCTTGAGTTGAATAATGAGTTACTAATTAATGAATTAAATAATATTTAATTCACTCCACTCATAACTAGTTGATTAGCTAGTTAAACTAATCTCAACCAGTTCAACTAAAATAAACAGAACACAACTCCACTAGCTGTCTCATTAACTCCACCAAACTTCTACCACTAAAGTCCTAACTGAAGTCAACCATGCATGATGCCATCAAACCCTTGGGAATAGCGTAATTCCTCTGTCAGATGCATGAGCCACTTCTATAGCTCGAACTGAAGTGCTCCAAGAGAGTAAACTGCTGTTTATAGTCCAAATATTATCAAGGGTAAATAATATTTGACTTCCCTATTTTTAGGAGAGGCAGTCTAAAAATAGACTTCGACCTCTTCGACCTAAAAAATAGAGTCTCATCTATTTTTACCAACATGACCAATGCTCCAAGAATCTCAAACTGGAATTCCCGAACCATGCTCCATATGTCTAAAAATAGACATAGTCTAAAAATAGACTTTGCGCCAGAATTTGCCTGCGGGCCCACTTAGTGAAGGCGACTTCATTTCACTAAGCTCCATCATCTTGCTGCATTTTCAACAATATCTGCTTGCATATGTGAAGAGATTGTTAATTAAACATTTATTATTGTTTATATGATGTTTCACATGGATTACACTGACATTTAGGAAAGATATATGCTGTACAACTAGATTTACGTGCATGTCTCTTCTTGATTTCCAGGTTGAAGAGGAAGAAGAGTTGCTGGGGGTTTGGACCCCACGAGATCTACATCAAACGTAGGATCTATAGGTGAGTTCTACAATCTGTAATATCTAGTTTTTAGTGTACAAGTTTTATTGTGTGAGTCCTTCTTGAATCGCATGCCCTGATCTGTGGAGGTTTTCGACCCAATGACCTCTAGGGAGTTATTTCCCGAAATAATCGAATCTCCATTGCATGCATTTAATAGTGTGAAAAAGTTCTTCCAGTGGGGAGGAAAGAAACAAAAATGGTTCAATGATTTGAAAGAGAAGATCAGTTCATCCCCAGTACTTGCAGTACTAGAATTGAGACAACCCTTTGCGATTCAAACTGATGCAAGTGACTATACCATGGGCACAGTCCATATGAAACATGGTAAGACCATTTAATTTCATTTAGAAACTTTCAATGGTGCAGTGATTAACTTTCCTACTTATGACAAGGAGATATATGTGGTTGTTCAAAGTGTGAAAAATTGGAAACAATACTTGATGGGAAAGGAAACCATCATACACACCGACCACCAACCATTGTAATACTTGCAATCACAAACTAAATTGCAGCAATCAAGGAACTTTCGATTGTTGAGATTCAACAAGATGATGAGCTTAGTGAAAAGAGTCACCTTCACTAAGTTGGCCCTGCAGGCTATTTTTGGCGCAAGCCTATTTTTAGACTATGTCTATTTTTAGACATGGTGATCATATTTCAGAAGTTGCAAGATTTTATTTGTGGATGGTTGGTCAAGTTGGAAAAATAGATGAAATTCTATTTTTAGAATATCGGGTGAAGTCTATTTATAGATCATCGATCTAAAAATACTACTTGGTGAAGAATTGGTGAGGTTGGCTCTCCTTGGGCTTCTGAAGAGTTAGCATAGCTACGAAGACTCTATCAATGAACGAGAGAAACTGCCAAGATGGGAGTGACGTTGGTCGGATCTTGTGCAGGAGGAGATAAGGCGGGGTACTAGGGATAGCTCTTCATCAAAGAATGAAGCTGAAGAGAATTGCGCTTTGGCTGCCAAAGCAAGGAAATGGAAGGGAAAGAAAATTCTTTCAAATTCCGATGGTAAAGACAAGAATCAGGATTTTTCCAAAGTGAAGTGTTTTCACTGTCACGAACATGGGCATTTCACCACTAATTGCCCACAGAAGAAGAAGAACAAGAAGGTTGCTGGAGCTATGGCTGGAGAGGCCTTAGCCTCGCAATTTGAACTTCATTTCTCTTTGATTTCATGCTTGGTTTCAAGCTATATGGGATCAGTGTGGTATCTTGATAGTGGTGCGTCTTTCCATATGACGAGAGACAAGGAGTTGTTTAGTGACTTGGAGGAGAAGGACCTCCAGATGCATATAGAGATGGGCGATGATGGTCGATATAGTGTGACCAACATTGGGACCATTACCTTTGAGAGGGAGTTCTGTAATCCATTCTTGGTGAAAGATGTTATGCATGTTCCAGGTCTGAAGAAGAACTTGGTCTCGGTTGCAATGTTGGAAGACAAAGGTTATGATGTTGTTTTAAGTGAGGGAAAAGCCTTCCTTCGATATAAAACAACAGGTCAAACGAAGAAGATAGGGATTCGAGTTAAGAATATCTATAAGATAGAGGTAGATGGTTGCGCTGCAATGGCGGGAAATGCAGAAGAAGTGGTGAGCCAGGATGAGGAAAAATTATGGCATAGGAGATTGGGCCATCTTCACCATGGTGCCTTGAAGATTTTGCAGCAGATTTCTACTCGACTTCCCAAGGGTACTCTTGCGCAGTCAAATCAGTGCAAGGGATGTACTATGGGTAAGTTTGTGAAGACCACCTTTCATGAGAAGGAGAACCGTGCTTCGGTGATCCTGGAGAGAATTCACACAGATGTGTGTGGACCTTTCTTGGTTGCTTCAAAAGCAAAACATAGGTATTATGTTATATTTTTTGATGAATATTCTCGTAGATGCTGGATCTTCTTCATGCAGAAGAAGAGTAAACGTTCTCAAAGTTTTGTGAGTTTAAAGCATTGGTGGAGAAGGAGTTGGGGAAGTAAGTGAAAGCTCTATGGAGTGATAATGGTGGTGAATATATCTCAGGCGAATTCAAAGACTTTTGCAGCAAAGAAGGAATTCAAAGAGAACTCATAGCGCCTCATAACCCACAATAGAATGGGGTTGCGAAGAGGAAGAACAAAAAGATCATGGGTGTTACACGAACGATGCTGCATGACCAAGGCCTATCGATGCACTTGTGGGCGGAAGCATGCAACACTGCGGTTTATGTGAAAAACCATTGTCATCATAGAGTACTTGGCATGAGTACACCTAAAGAAGATTTTACTAGTAAGAAGCCTGATATTTATCATTTGAAGATTTTTGGCTCATCTGTTTACATTCATGTGACAAAGGATTCCAGGAAGAAGCTGGAGCTGACTGCAGAAGTTGGGATATTTGTGGGGTACATAGAAACACCCCATAATTATTGTGTGTATTTTCCAGGCAGTCGGATGACTGTGATGTGACGAGATATAAAATTCAATGAGGTGAAAGCCATGAAGTTTTTGCTTGAGAGGGAGCTACACTTGCATGCAAAGGAGGAACTTCTAGTTTCCAAAGATGAGCCTCTAGATGTGGATCAGCCACAGGAGGAGATTCATGGAGTGGAGGAGTCCACTCATGCAGAACCAAACATCAGACAAGGCAGAAAGCGTACCACTGAAGCTAAGAGACTGAAGCTTGATGCAGCACAGAATGTAGGAGTCCCTACATCACGGCGCAGACAGAGACAGTCACCTGACCATTTTACTAGATACATGGCTCTTATGAGAAAGTGTATCATGACAGAGCCATCTTCTTTTGAAGAAGCAGTGCAGGAGCCCACATTGGTAGATGCCATGGTGGAGGAGTATGACTCCATTGTCAGAAACAGTGCTTGGGAGATTGTTCCAAGGCTGGTGGGAAAATTTGTTGTAGGATCAAGATGGATCTATAAGGTAAAACAAGTTGCTGATGGGAGCATCGAGAAGTATAAGGCAAGATTTTTTGCCCAGGTCTTCTCACAGATCGAGGGGATTTATTATGAAGAAACCTTTGGACTTGTCGCACGGTATTCTTCCATAAGGACCATCCTTTCTCTCTTAGCGCAGATGGGTTGGCACATTCATCAGATAGATGTGAAGACTGTGTTCCTTAATGGGATCATTGAGGAAGAGGTGTACATTGAGAAGCTTGAAGGATTTTAGATATTCAGCAGTAAGTCGCATGTGTGCAGGCTCAAAAGAGCGATGTATGGGCTGAAGCAAGCACCACATTTCACTGGACTTGGCTTTACCAAGAGTGAGGTGGATGCAAACCTGTACCAAATTTTGGTGGAGGGTAAGCTTTTAATCATTTTTCTTTATGTTGATGATTTAATACTAACAGGTGATGAGCATTTGATACACTCATGCAAGGCAAATCTTGCAAAGGAGTTTGAGATGAAGTATTTGGGCCTCCTTCATTATTTCCTTGGATTGGAAATATGGTAGAGGGAAGGTGAACTGTCTGTGTCTCAAGGCAAGTATGCTCAGGAGATATTTGAGAAGTTTCACATGAAAGGTTGTAAGCCTATAGACACTCCTCTTCAAGGAAATTGGAGGAAAGAGGATGCTACATCGACAGAGGTAGTGGCTGCTGTTAGCCACCTATAATAGTTTTTCAAAGCAAACATGTGGCTAAATTTTTCATCAAGCCTTCAAGTGATAAATTCCCCTCAAAATCTATCATTCTTGAAGCCTTCATGTGTCTTGTATCCTTTAGAGAATCTTCATTGCTGTTTCCATTAATGAACCCTGCTGTTTGTGAAAGAAACCATTTTCAAAAGGCCTCCATTTTCTCCATTTCACTCCCACAAAATCTTCATTTTCATCCTTGTTTCCTTCAAAAATCCCTCAAAAATGCCTTTAATCACTAAATCATCCTAACCATCTTAAAACCTTATATTTCCCCTTATTTTGTTTTAAAAATCCCTCCTTTCATCTATCGGAACTCTCATTAGGCCTTAAAAGTCCTTTTTTTTAAGCCTAAAAACAAGCTTTGCACTATTAAGGCATTAAGCCCCCGAGAGCTTAAACTCAGCCCCTTTTCTCTCGAAATACATTAGTGATATGGCCAAGTGCTAAGTTTTTGGCCCCTCCACCTTGCGCTCGTGGTCTCTTTGTCTTCCCATAAGACCTCGTCCGCGCCTTATTTCATAAGCCCCTTTTTGCTCTTATTTTCCTCACCAACAGCCCCTCCGCCTTCATATTTTCCTGTTTCCCGATCATTGGTCTAAATGAACCACAACCGTTAATATTTATAGATAAACGACGATCGTGTGAACCCGATTCCTCTCATTTCTTCATGCCTTCATCTCTTCATCTGCCTCAAATCATCTCCACTATCTGATCGAAAGATCTAACGATCAGGAATTAACCTGATATAACACTCCACCATTGAAATAACCCGCTAAAGGACAAAAGGATCTACGTCACCATGCACCCTGCCTGTCTTTTAACCCTGCATCTCTCCACCTATCGAGCTCATCAAGAGCTGTTGATCTTCATCCTGAATATTAGACAACCGACGTGCAATATCGCGCAACTTTTGGCCTCTCCCTAGCACTGCGCAACTTCTGCGCGATAAAAGTGGTTTTATAATTCCATGTGTCAATCACTGAATGGAATCACATTCCAAACGCAAAATACTACCTCCCCCCATTTTGTTACGTGAAAACCATCCTCGGTTTTCCGCCATACTGCTGCCCTCCACAACGTTACTTTCGTTTTTAATCCCAGCCGTCGATCTCCGATATCGAATGGTCCATATTAAATTGCAACCTCATTCGTTTTCCCTTTATCCCTCTTTCGAAACACTTCATCAAGAGATCTCCACCGTAGATCGCCTGAACTAACGGTCCACGTCTCTCGTCGCACCCAGACCCCCATCGGACTTGGTTAGCTGCTCTGCCAGGGTTTCCTTCCCATTTTTCCACTGCATACACATTATTCCTCACTGCTCCTCCACTCTCACGAGCCTCTGAAGAAGTCATTCCCACTCTCGTATGTTTTTATAACGTATTTATCGTGTTTTTTAGGGTTCAAAGGGTGATGAATTGACATAGTCTCCATAGTCATAGTCAGGTGACATATAGTGCAGAAAGACTATCACAGAGCTGAAGATCGCAGAGGAAGACATCACTAAGAGGATTTAATAGCATGTTTTATCAAAGATCAGGGTTATTTACCCTAACATAAACCCTCCAGTGCCCCTGTAACCTATATATTCACAAACACAGGTCAGCAGAAGTTTTAAGAGTATCAGAAAGAGATTAAGGGATTAATGCATAATATTTAAGACTTAATGCTTATATCCAATGTTCAGAAGGATAAAGGACACAGATAAATACCATAAAGAATACTAAGGAAGCTCATGAGGTTTAAAGCACAGGTTAAATGTGAAATAGTGATTAAAGCAGCACAGAAGATATATTAGAAGAACATTCCTTTTACGAAAGAAAGGACCAATCCCAACTACCCATTCTCTATTCTTCATCGAGCCTCAAAGTAGTTACTATTGTAACAAAAAGTCCTAAGAACTATCAGTGCATTAGTTACAAAGTATGGTAGACCTGAAAGACAAATCTTCACATTTCTTGTCTTAGAGTATAAATAGAGTACTACAGCCAGGAAAGTATCTCAGAGAAAATACCCTTAGAGTTATTTTTAGTCTGACAAAGACTCGTAATTCATCTAAAAGGGTACACACAATCAATGTAAAACCATTAAGAAGAGTGGGCATCCGAATACTTCTTCCCTCTATCTTAATGAATCATTTAAGTTCTATCTACCACTACTATCAATCATTCACCTATAAGAACCCATGATAAATACATTGAAAATTTTGGTTGGTTGTTTGGAAAATTACTGATTGTAAGCAAGTTCGAGTTAGAGGTCTCTAAGTAGTTGTTGTAAATAGGCTGGGAGATAATTTTTGGATGTACCAAGGTGTTGGACAAGAATGTATGTGACTATTTTTGCTCTACTAATATGAAAAGCATCTTCACTAGATCCTGATCTATATCATTGGTGATGTGTCTCTCTTTGTCATTTTTTCCTCTCTGTTTTACACCATGTTTCATTTTCTCTGATAAGAATCAGTAATTTTAGCTTAGGATATACTACTGCAATTACCCTAATGCTTCCTGCACTTTATTATCTTTAATGTTTTCTGCTAATTGTGTATCTTAGAACAAATTCAACATAATTTAACCAGTATAGAAGTTGGTTTGTCCATGCTTATTGATGTATGAATTTATATTTTGTTTCTTCGATGTTCTTGTTTGGTTCAGCTGAAAGAACTAGGAAATATGGAGATTTAGAGTCAGCCCTATCCCCTAGGTTCCCTTTCCAATAGTCAGCTTCTCAAAGATCCCTTTGAGTTGAGTGTCAAAAGAAGATAAGGTTAGAAGTCTTTCTCTGATCTTATACCTTCACTCTATGTTAAACCTTAAGTGTTTTATGTTGTTTGAAAGTGGTCAGGAGGATTTTTGAATTGTTTTCTTTGAAGTTAGCCTCATTAGGAGTATTGACCATAGAGGTATAGGGTATGACCTATCCCTTGACTTACTCTGAAGTTGTCACCTTGAAAGTATTTCCTTGTTATTCCCATTCATTTCCTTATTTGTTTCATCCCATGCAATCATCTTAGGAGATCCTCTGATATATATGAATAGCCCTTTGAAAGCCTGGATATTTGAATTGCAAGTAAATCCTTTTATGACCCCATTGCCCAATGGACTTGAACTTTCTTGAATTGTCACCCAATTGCCGAAAATCCTTCACTACCCAGTCCTTTGCCTCACACTAAACCCTTTTTTCAATGTTTCTCAAACAAAAAAACAAAACATAAACCCTTGTGCTCTATAACTAGCCTAGTACCTTAAACCAAAATTTAAAGGTATATTATTATTTACCTTTATAGAGAGATCCCTCTCTGGATCTAAGAGGGCTAGATCTTGAGATCCCAAAGTGGTTCTGATGTTGCCTGGTCATTTGGTATGCCAGTAGACCAAATCACTAGGACCCCAATATAATGGAAACTCCACTGGGGACTACTCTGAGTAGACTTCTATCTTAGACATTCTTAAGAACTTAGAGAACTCACAAGCCTCATATTGGTAGTTAATTACTGTGGTGGATAGTAAATCTTCTTGAACATTTTAAATCATCCACCTGGCGACTCCACAACTGCCAAAAGATCAAAATACTCCACTGGTGATCAGTTGGCCTACTGATTATTCCCAGTTTCATAAAGACTCCACTAGGGCAGACCACACCACCATAAGAAAAATATTTTCACCCATGATTAGGAAACTCGGAGGATTAAGTTCCTCTGAAAAGGACTTTGTTTGCCTCTTAAAGATTTTTATACCTGGCTAACCTTCCTTTTTAGGGTCTGAAACTTAACATACTGGCTTCAAGAAGAATCTATACCAGAGCTTATCTTGATCTAAATCCTCCTGAAATAGTTGATAATCCAGAAAGAATTCTTTGGAAGTCTCTCACATCTAGGGATCCAAATATTGTTAGGCCCATTCATAGAGCTAACTTAGTACCTGAAAACCTTGCAGCTCTATCAGACACTCAAGTTGACTTAGATTTACCAAGTGATTTACCAAGGACTAAGTCATTCAACAGTATAATTTGGAAAGAATTTGAGCCCGCAAGTTCACCACCACATAGTGGTCAACATATTAGTAGCAGAGAAACCCCTCCATCAACACCTCCTGATATCCATCTCATTCATAACTTAGGTCTCTCTCACCCTAAATCTGCTTAGCAGTATGTTGTTGTTCCAAGCAGTTCTACCATCCATATATCTGCTGCTCAATCTCCTCCCTTACTCCCACAAAACACAATCATGGCAGCTTGGTATGCTCCCCTAGTGTTACCACAGCCCCTGGTTCCTTTACCCAATGAATATTAGTCCAAAATTCCCCATTTCACTGGAAGCGAATCCATTACTGCTCAACAGCATGTGGAAAAGATGAATGATGCCTTCGATTATATGAAAATAGAGGATGAGACCATTAAGATGAGAATCTTTGCCCAAATCTTAGGAGGAGAGGCCAGGAAATGGTTTAAGAGTTTAACTCCCCACAGTATTAATGATCTCCCTTATTTCCATAAAAAATTCACAAACAAATGGGAAACTAAGAAGAATCCACTCCAAATACTATCAAATTATAGTAACTTGAAGAGAAGCCCTCGAGAGAGTGTTCAAAATTACTGCATCAGATTTAATAGTGTGTATAATGCACTACCCCCAGAATTGGAACCCCCACAAGGATCAACCTTGGCCTAATTTCCTGAGGGATTCGATCCTGAAATGGCCTACCAACTTAGAGAAAGGGACCCCTTAACCTTAGAAGACATGCAGAAGGGAGCTCTTAGTGTGGAAGCTAATCTGATTGAAAAAATAGCTAGGATGAGGGTCGAAAATAAAGTAACCTATAGGGAGGACACTGCACCCTATACATCTAACTTAAAATTAGACCATCTAGCCAAGAACATGGATAGGTTAGAAAAAATGATGTAAAGGTTAGTTGTCCAAGCAAGTGCCCAAAATAGGAACTAGACTCAAAATCAGAACCAGAACTTTAGGAGAAACCCCCCTCAGATGAAACAAAGAGATTAAGATCAACAAGTTATACCTCCATTTCAAGAAAATTATGTTGAAGAAGAAGAGGGAATAATAGAAAGTCAGAGGGAAATATTATAAACATGTTGGAAGTGGATAACCAAGATCACACCTTTTCCACAAAAGACAACTAGACCTCATACACACATTGGGATGAGGAAGGGTTAGAATTTGAAGACTATAGGTTAGGATTCGAGAATGCCATCATGCAGGTCCGACAACAATATGATCTTAGAAGCAAAAAGAACCTAGAAACTCCCAAAGCCAAAACCTCTGAAATCACTATTACGAAAAGTCCTGAAAAACTACTAAAGAAATTGTTGAAAACAACAAAACAACAGCTGGAAGTTCTGAAAAAAACAAGGACAAAGACATCCAAAACATCGATAAACCAAGAATAGAAACCAGTAGCACTAGAATTTTAGCTGGTGCCCCTAAAAAAACAGTTTCAACCAATATGCATACTGAAAATTAACAAGATGATCTTGCCAATAAAACAGTGACCAACAAAGCAGAATTGAACCTTTCAAAGAACCAATTTAGTTTCAATCTAGAAAGTGAAATTGCAAAAATCAAAATTTATGTCCCTCTCACTAAGTTGGCCATCCAAGACATATATAAATGTCAAATTTTGAAAGCTTTAAACTTAGGAGAAAATAGTGACTATGTTAACTCAAATGATGATCAACCAGCTCTCTTGTTTGGCCCAAAAATTGAAGGGAAATTCCAGGAAGGAGTAGTGCCTCCTTTCTATGTCAGTTTAAATATCCATGATAAAATCCTACATAATTCTATGCATGACTCAGGGGCCTTACATAACCTCATGCCAAAAGTGATCATGGAAAGATTAGGCCTAGAGATAACCAGAACATATAAGGATTTATATTCTTTTGAATCTAGCAAAGTGAAGTGTTTGGGCCTGATCAAACATCTTTGTGTAAATTTGACCCAAATCCCAGCCAAGGGCACAGTAATGGACGTTCTAGTGGCTGATGTACCTCCCAAATATGGCATGTTGCTACTAAGATACTGGGGTGCTAAGCAGCAGGGCACGATGCAAATGGACATGAAATATGGCACTATCTCTGTTTTTAGCCAACTGAGAAGACTCTATAGGGAAGCACACATAAAGTTCATGGTGAGCAGCCCAGAGAAACCAAAGAATTCCCCTCTTTACTCTGTCCATATAGACCTAGACTCTTTTATCCTTTACAATGATGAGTTTGCTAATGATCAAGAGCTATAAGATAAAAATTTGAACAATAGAGTAGAAAATACAAATCCAAACATAATGACAACTCTGGAAATAGAGAAGAGCAAGGGAGAAGTGCTTGAAAAGTTAGTTGAGTTAGGAAATCGGAATAATCATAACCAAGACTGTAGAGAGCATATTACCCATCAGCTTGCTGACCTAAGAAAACAAGATGACAGTAAGGATGAAACTAATAGCAAAGCTGCAAATAGCCCCTTATGGAGCATGAGTTTTGATGGATCTTGCACTAAGAAGAGTGCAGGAACTGGGGTATGGTTGCACAATACTGAAAAAATTATGTTGAGAGTCATGCCTTCAAGCTAAACTTCAAATGCACGAACAACATAGTAGAATATGAAGCTCTCCTCTTAGGATTACATCTATTGAAAAAACTAGGGGCAGAGAGAATAGTTGTTCATGGAGACTCAGAACTGGTCATCAAACAAATAAATGAAGAATACATTGCCAAACATCCTAGATTAAGGGCATATAGAAATGATGCCATGGATATTTTGAAAACATTTATAGAATATGAGCTTGTGTTTGTCCCTATAGGGCAAAACATACTTGCAAACGAGCTTGATTGTGCTGCTAGCTCATGCCAAATATCACATGAGGAAAAAAAATTCACTATTCAAACAAAATATAGGCTAGCAGTACCAGACAATGAGAAATATTGGCAGATCTTTGAGAGTGACAAATAGATAGAGGATTTCTTTCTTTCCAGGAATGAGTTTGAATTGCAAAATTCAAACTCCAAGTCCAATGAAGACCATTTGGATAAAAAGCCTCTTGATGAAAAGGAACTTCCTCCCATTACGGGAATAAACATGCTGACCAAAGAATTTGAAAATCAAACAGAAGAATACATAAATGCAGATAAGGAAGACACAGAGGTACTGCAGTCCAAATACAGAGGTATACCCCAAGGGCTGGCACCCCTTGAGGACCTCTTTTATTTTAATGATGTCGCAAAGAAACCAACAATAGAACCCACTGAATCTGATATTGAAGAATTCAATATAGGTAGCAAAGACAAGCCTAAAATGATCAAATTATTTAAAACATTGCCAGCACATATCAAACTAAAATACATTGATTTATTTAAAGAGTTTGTTGATGTTTTTCTTGGAGATATGAGGACTTGAAGGCCTATGACACAAAGATCATCCAACATAATATTCCATTGAAATAAAACCAGAAACCTTTTAGGCAAAATCTACGTAGAATAAACATTGTACAGTTACCTCTAGTAGAAAAAGAAATTAAAAAAATGTATGAGTCTAGAATCATAGTCCCTGTGAGGTTTTCAGACTGGGTATCTAACCTTGTGGCTGTAAGGAAAAAGACAAGAGAAATTAGGTTGTGCATCAATTTAAGAAACTTAAATAGAGCCTCACTAAAATATAATTACCCCTGCCCAAAATGGAACACATCCTACAAAGGGTAGTTGGTTCTAAGAGGATTTCACTACTAGATGGCTTTTCAGGATACAACCAAGTATTGTTACTCCTGGAGGATCAACTTAAAATAGCCTTCACAACTCCTTGGGGCACTTTCAAGTATGTGAAGATGCCTTTTGGATTAATGAATGCTAGTGCCACCTTTTAAAGAGCCATGGACATTGCATTCTCAGAAGAAATAGGGTACTTCATTGTAATTTACCTTGATGGCATTATAGTTTATTCCAAAACTAATGAATAACACCTTAAACATTTGAGGAAAGTCTTTGAGAAATGCAGGTGGTATGGGCTATCTTTAAATCCCAAAAAGACATTGTTTGGTCTCCAAGAAGGTAAACTTCTTGGTCATATCATATCTGAAAAAGGGGATTAAAATAGACCCAAAAAGGGTTGAGGGTTATTGCAGATTAGTCAACCTAGAAACATCAAGGAATTACATTATTTCATTGGGAAGATTAATTTCTTGAGGAGGTTCATACCCAACCTTGCAGAACTCCTTAGAAACATGACTAATATGCTCAGAAAGGAGGTGGGAGTTAAATGGACTTTAGAGGCCAAGAAGTCCTTTGAACTGGTAAACCATGCACTCACCTGAGCACCAGTTCTCATCAGCCCTAAATTTACTAAGGATTTTCTCATATTCTTATTTGCATCAGAACATACTGTGGCTATTGTCCTGTTACAGAAAAATCCAGAGGGACAAGAGTAGCCAATTGCATTTTTTAGCAAGGCATTAAGAGACGCTCCTCTGAAATATAATATCATGGATAAACAGGCCTATGCCTTGGTAAAAGAATTGAAATATTTCAGACTTTATATCTTACATTCTCATATTATTTCCTTTGTGCCTAATATAGTGCTAAAGGACATTTTGTCACAAGATCCAGATGGAAAAAGAGGCAAGTGGATTGTTGTGATACTAGAATATGATTTGGAAATCAAACCCACTAAACTCATCAAGGTTCAAGGTTTAGCACAATTGATGGTTGAATCTAACTTACAAGCCCTTGACATAAATATGGTAGATGCATTGGATGAACAGGAGGGATTACCAACTCCCATTGTGGAAGAACGGTTCCAAAAATCACCTTGGTATGCTGATATTTTGTATGTGCTTATCAATCTAAATGCTCCTCCTGATCTATCTAAGACAAAGGCAAGGTTTTTGAAGTTGAAAGCTAGAAATTATTGCATTTTAAATGAATGTTTGTATTGGAAAAATTCCAATGGTTTATTGCTTAAATGTTTGCTTGAAGTTGATGCAGATAGGATCAAGCATGAGTTTCATGAAGGAGAATGTGGAGGCCATCTCTATTGGAAGGCCACTGCCAATAAAATCCTTAGAGCTGGTTATTACTGGCCCACCCTCTTCCAAGATGTTCACAAAATAATAGTTGCCTGCCACTAATGCCAAATCTTTGAGGGTAAAAGAAAACTCCTCCCTTTACCTTTAAAACCAATCACTGTCGAAGCACCTTTTCAATAGTGGGGCCTAGAATTCATTGGGGAAATACATCTTGCTTCATCTGCCCAACATAGATGGATACTCACATCCATTGACTATTTCACTAAATGGATAGAGGCCATCCCTTCTAGGAATGCCATAGACTCAGTTATCATAAAATTCCTTAAAGACCATATCCTATCTAGATTTGGCTGCCTTAGGAAAATTATCACTGACAATGCTGTTGCATTTGGTTCCAAAAAGATTTTTGATTTTTGTCACAGATATTAGATTGTACTTGGTCACTCCACTGCTTATTACCCTCAAGGTAATGGGCTAGCAGAATCATCAAATAAAATTTTGGTAAACATCATCAAGAAGCTACTCGAAGAAAATAAAAAGTCATGGCATAATAAGCTAGTGCATGCGTTATGGGCAGACAGATTGACAACAAATAAATCTATTGGAATGTCTCTCTATTAGCTATTTTATGGAGCAGATGTAGTATTCCCTACTAGTTTAGGAGTACCAGTGATAAAATTGGTCCAAGAAATGCAGTCAGAAGAAGATAGCATGGTGAAAAGGATCAATTAGACCATACATCTCAGCAGACAAGGGAAGAAGTCTACAACAGAACTCAAAAATTATAAGAGAATATCAAAAAGTTGTTTAATAAAAGGACAAAGGCCCGTGATTTCAAAATTGGAGACAAGGTTCTCAAATGGGACTCTAGGAGAGAAGATAAAGGTAAGCATGGCAAGTTTGACAATTTGTGGCAAGGCCCTTACATCATTCAATCTTCCATTGGTCAAAATGCATTTCTTCTGCAAGAAATGGATGGTACAGACTTGTTTGCGGGTCCTGTCAATGGCAGGACGCTCAAGCATTACTTCTGCTGAAACCAGTTTAAGGTTTTCACTCTCATTGTAAATATCATTGCATTATTTTTTTTTTTGAAAAGAAAAGGGAAATATACAAAGAAAGGGAAGGTTCAGACAAGCCCAAATATTGAACCTTGGAAGTCCTAAAAGGAGTGGCTCAAATCAGATCAAAACATGAGCTAGAGAAAGGGAAAGGGCTGGTTATAACATGCTCAAAACTTGAACCAGAAAAGAAGAAAAGAAGATGACAACTCTAACAAGATCAAAACAAGAGCTGAAGTGAAGAAAGAAAGGTGACTCTAAAAAGCTCAAAATATGAGTCACAACAAGAAGGAAGAGTTTTTGGATTTCAGATCTTTTAGCCTTCAAAATTTTGGTCTTTGAATATCTGCAAGTTTCAGTTCATGTGCAGCTGGTCTTTATGCCATGGATCCACAACAAATCAGACAGTCTAATCCTGGTTTGGCTGTGTTTCAATTTCTGTTTTAGAATATAGAGAATGAAAATCTGCCAGACAGTTTAATCCTGGCAGATATTAGTTTAGGTAGAGAAGCTATGAGCCCAACTTTTTAACCTGGTCTCATGGAGGAATAAGGTTAGACTTAGATTAGTTTCTTGCTTTCAATAAAAAATGATAATGAGAAAGGTCTGCAAGTATAAGTGCACCTTGAAGAAAAAATGTTAGGACAATAGGATGGGTAGGTAGTTGTTTGGGAAAATGTTTTCTGCTGATATAATTCCCATCATGTTTGTAGCAGCCGATCAAAGAAGAAAAGGTCGTCAAGTGCAAGGCTCTGGCATACTTCCAAATATTACATCTGAGATTCTTGACACCTTCATAGAAGATGCCATCCCTATGTGGAGCCACTGTTAGCCACCTATAATAATTTGTCAAAGAAAACAGGTGGCTAAATTTGTCATCAAGCCTTAAAGTGATAAATTCCCCTGAAAATATATCATTCTTGAAGCCTTCATGTGTCTTCTATCCTTTAGAAAATATTCACTGCTGTTTCCATTAATGAACCCTGCTGTTTGTGAAAGAAACCGTTTTCAAAAGGCCTCCATTTTCTCCATTTCACTCCCACAAAATCTCCATTTTCATCCTTGTTTCCTTCAAAAATTCCTCAAAAATGCCTTTCATTTAATACCTAAATCATCCTAACCATCTTAAAAACTTATATTTCCCCTTATTTGGTTTTAAAAATCCCTCCTTTCATCTATCGAAACTCTCATTAGGCCTTAAAAGTCCTTTTTTTAAGCCTAAAAACAAGCTTTTCACTATTAAGGCATTAAGCCCCCGAGAACTTAAACTCAACCCCTTTTCTCCCGAGAAACCTCAGTGCTATGACCAAGTGCTAAGTTATTGGCCCCTCTGCCCTGTGCTCATGGTCTCTTTGCCTTCCAATAAGACATCATCCATGCCTTATTTCATAAGCCCCTTTTCCCTACTATTTTCCCCACCAGCAACCCCTCCGCCTTCATATTTTCATGTTTCCCGATCATTGGTATAAATGAACCATGACCGTTAATCTTTATAGATCAACTAACATCGCGCGAACCCGATTCCTCTCATTTCTTCATGCCTTCATCTCTTCATCTACCTCAGATCATCTCCACTGTCCGATCGAAAGATCTAACGATCAGGAATTAACCCGATATAACACCCCGCCATTGAACTAACCCACTAAACGAAAAAAGGATCTACGTCACCATGGACCCTGCCTGAATTTTAACCCCGTATCTCTCCACCTGTCGCACTCATCAAGAGCTGTTGATCTTCATCCTGAAGATCCGATGGCCGACGCGCAATATTGCACAACTTTTGGCCTCTCCCCAACATCGCGCAACTTCTGCGCAATAAAATTTGTTTTAGAAATCCACATGTCAATCACTGAATGGAATCGAGTTCCAAACGCAAAATACTGCCTCCCCCGATTTTGTTACATGAAAACCATCCTTGGTTTTCCGCCATACCGCTGCCCTCCACAACGTTGCTTTCAGTTTTAATCCTAGTCGTCGATCTCTGAGATCGAACGGTCCATATTATATCACAACCTCATTCGTTTTCCCTTCATCCCTCTTCTGAAATGCTTCATCAAGAGATCTCCACTATAGATCACCCTGATCTAACGATCCACGTCTCTCGTCGCACCCAGACCCCCATCGAACCTGGTTAGCTACTTTGTTAGGGTTTCCTTCCCATTTTTCTATTGCATCCACATTATTCCTCACAGCTCCTCCACTCTCACGAGCCTCTGAAGTAGTCATTCCCCCTCCCGCAAGTTTTTATAACGTATTTATTGTGTTTTGCAGGGTTCAAAGGGTGATGAATTCACACAGTCTCCACAGTCACAGTCAGGTGACATATAGTGCAGAAAGACTATTACAGAGTCGAAGATCGCAGAGGAAGACATCACTAAGAGGATTTAATAGCATGTTTTATCGAAGATCGGGGTTATTGACCCTAACATAAACCCTCCAATGCCCCTGTAACCTGTATATTCACAAACATAGGTCAACAAAAGTTTTGAGAGTATCAGAAAGAGATTAAGGGATTAAAGCATAATATTGAAGATTTAATGCTTATATCCAATGTTCAGAAGGATAAAGGACATAGATAAAGACCATAAAGAATATTAAGGAAGCTCATGAGGTTTAAAGCACAGGTTAAATGCGAAACAATGATTAAAGCAGCACAGAAGATATATCAAAAGAACATTCCTTTTACTGAAGAAAGGACCAATCCCAACTACCCATTCTCTATTCTTCATCGAGCCTCAGAGCAGTTATTATTCTGGCAGAAAGTCCTAAGAACTGTTAGTGCATTAGTTACAAAGTATGGAAGACCTAAAAGACAAATCTTCACATTTCTTGTCTTAGAGTATAAATAGAGTACTACAGCCAGGAAAGTATCTCAAAGAACATACCCTTAGAGTTATTGTCAGTCTAACGAAGAATCCTAATTCATCTAAAAGGTACATATAGTCAATGTCAAACCATTAAGTAGAGTGGGTATCTGAATACTTCTTCCCTCTATCTTAATGAATCATTTAAGTTCTATATACCACTACTATCACTCATTCACCTATAAGAACCCATGAGAAATACATTGGAAATGTTGGTTGGTTGTTGGAAAATTACTGATTGTAAGCATGTTCGAGTTAGAGGTCTCTGAGTAGTTGTTGTAAATACACTAGGAGATAATTTCTGGATGTATCAAGCTGTTGGACAAGAATGTATGTGACTGGTTTTTCTCTACCAATATGACAAGCATGTTCACTAGATCCTGATCTATATCATTGGTGATGTGTCTCTCTTTGTCATTGTTTCCTCTCTATTTTACACCATGTTTCATTTTCTCTGATAAGAATCAGTAATTTTAGCATAGGATATACTGCTGCAAGTACCCTAATGCTTCCCGCACTTTCTTATCTTTAATGTTATCTTCTAATTGTGTATCTTAGAAAAAATTCAACATAATTTAACCAGTATAGAAGTTGGTTTGTCCATGCTTACTGATGTATGAATTTAGATTTTGTTTCTTAGATGTTCTTGTTTGGTTCAGCTGAAAGAATTAGGAAATAGAGAGATTTAGAGTTAGCCCTATCCCCTAGGTTCCCTTTCCAATATTCATGCTATGTTAAGCCTTAAGTGTTTTCTACTGTCTGAAAGTGGCCAGGAGGACTGCTGAATTGTTGTCTTTAAAGTTAGCCTCATTAGGAGTATTTACCATAGAGGTATAGGGTATGCTCTATCCCTTGACTTACTCTAAATTTGTCACCTTGAAATTCTTTCCTTGTTATTCCCATTCATTTCCTTATTTGTTTCATCCCATGAAATCATCTTAGGAGATCCTCTGATATAGATGACTACCCATTTGAAAGCCTGGATATTTGAATTGCAAGTAAATCCTTTTATGACCCCATTGCCCAATGGATTTGTACTTTCTTGAATTGTCTCCCCATTGCTGAAATCCTTCACTACCCAGTCCTTTGCCTTATACTAAACCCTTTTGTCAATGTTTCTCAACCATACAAACAAAACATAAACCCTTATGCTCTATAACTAGCCTAATACCTTAAACCGAACTTTAAAGGTACATTATTCTTTACCTTTATAGAGAGATCCCTCTCTGGATCCGGGAGGGCTAAATCCTGAGATCCCAAAGTGGTTCTGATGTTGCCTGGTCATTTGGTATGCCAGTAGACCAAATCACTAGGGCCCCAACAGATGCCACTATTTATCGACAGTTGGTGGGTTCGCTCATGTATTTTTTTAATATAGGACCAGACATGTGCTATGTGGTGAACCAAATTTCACAAGCGATGGTTAAGCATGCCAAGCTCTTTTGGAAGGTAGGCAAGCATGTCCTGAGAGCACATCTGAGTATGGTTTATGGTACAGACAGACAGATGAGGCGAATTTATATGGCTTCATGGATGCAGATTGGGAAGGCAACCCAAAAGATATAAAGAGCACATCAGGAAGGATTTTCAGTATCGAATCTATGGAAGTTTCTTGGTATAGCAAGAAACAAAGATCTGTGGCACTCAGTTCAGCGGAAGCAAAATACATGGTAGCAAGTCAAGCTGCATGTGAGGCTATCTGGATAAGGAAGATCCTGGTTGGTTTGTTCGGTTCACATTTAGATCCTACAATGATACAGTGTGATAATCAAAGTTGCATTAAAATTTTGATTAATCCTGTGTTTCATGATATATCTAAACATATTTATATCTGGTATAATCATATTAGATATTGTGTACATCAAAAGATCATGTTGCTTCAGTACATTCCTATGGAAGATTAGGATGCAGATATTTTGACGAAGGCACTCACCAAGAGAAAATTCGAATACCATAAAGGCAGGATTGGGGTGAAGGATAATCCCTATCTCGTTGAGAGGGAGTGTTGAGATTCAACAAGATAATGAGCTCAGTGAAAAGAGTTGCCTTCACTAAGTGGGCCCACAGGCTATTTTTGGCGCAAGCCTATTTTTAGACTATGTCTATTTTTAGACATGGTGATCATATTTTAGAAGTTGCAGGATGCTATTTGTGGATGGTTGGTCAAGTTGGAAAAATATATGAAATTCTATTTTTAGAATATTTGGCGAAGTATATTTATAGATCGTCAATCTAAGAATAGAAGTGTCAATTATTATTAGCTCTTAATAATAATCCGACAATAAACAACAACTTATTCTCTTGGAGCAGTTAATTTCAGTATACAGATTTCGAAAATCA
This sequence comes from Pinus albicaulis, assembly GCA_034641835.2. Taxonomy (NCBI): domain Eukaryota; kingdom Viridiplantae; phylum Streptophyta; class Pinopsida; order Pinales; family Pinaceae; genus Pinus; species Pinus albicaulis. The sequence continues at coordinate 1,411,857,233 of CM076584.1, read as the reverse complement.
GTGGGCTGAAGGAATTATGCAATTCCTAGGGTTTACTGGTGGTTCATGCATGGCGTACTCAATTAGAACTGAAGTGGCAAAGTTATGACAGAGTTGGAAGAGTAGTTCATGGAGTTGTATTCAGTTTAACTCAGTTAAACTTAGTTAAACTCAGTTGAGCTATTTTTATCTAGTCTAACTGAATGATACACTAGTGAGAGTGGAGTGAATTAATTCAAAAATAATAACTTATTAATCAACTAAACAATACAAAAGTTAACTACAATGCATGTCAATTATAGTGGAGACCTCGTGGAGAGATAGGTGAAAGGGCAATATGGACTATCTGTTGTGACTATAGTGATGCATTTATTGCACCACACACACATTGGAGTTTCCAATGAGGATTGCGCGGTCAAGGAAAGGTAATTCAAATTCATTCAAATCTATTCTTCAATAGGGATTGCACAGTGGAGGCAGGCTATCAAGTGGCAAGAAATCGGTGCATGGATTTACAGATTTCTTCTGATTAGTGTGTGACGATTGATTGTACTGAGAGCTTGATGTACTAAGCTTTGTATGAGATTGTTACATGATCTCCATGATACATAATATATGATAATTGGGGTTTTCATCTTTAGGCTTTCCCGTTAAACAATTGTGTTATGTGCAATTGTTTTTATTTATGCTTCACATGTGTTTGCAATTAATTTTCTGCAAAATATTAACAGTGGAATGATTTTGTATTTTTCAAGAAGTTAAATATTGTGAGATCAGGGGAATCTAGATGTATGCATGCTTAGTGTATATAATTTCTACATCGATGGATGGGTTTCCTACATCAATTCCACTTGGCCATCAAGTATAAGAAAGGTATATACAACAAGGTTTTTAATATGGTTTCTAGGTCTATTGTTAGTGCATCTAATTTACTCAAGCGTAATTGTGTTTTGCATGAAAGTTATGTTGAACAATATCAATTTGATAATGAATTTCGAGATCTTTATTGAAAATTGAGTCAAGGCAACCAAGAAGAGGAATCATATTACCATGTACATAATAACTTTTTGTACCATTTGGGCAAGATTTGTATTCAATAGGGAGAGAGAGTGAATTTCATAAGGGAAGAACACACTTCTCTTATTGTTGGACATTTTTGTGTAAGCAAAACATTGTCACATCTTTAAAGGTATTGTTATTAGCCTCGTATGCTTGAAAGTGTTGATGAGCTCAATCATTAGACATATTTGGAGGGGTTAATGGTCACATTTTTTCCTTCTTAGATCTCTCTTTCTTGAATTTTTATTATTATTTGGTTTTATGATGCTAGTATAGGTGGTGATTAAGACTAACATACTCTAAGTTCCTAATATGAGGTTCATTGCAGAAAATCATGAATTATTAGTATTTTATAAGGATTTTATGATAAAGACTTGGAGGAGATAGAAAAGAGAAATTATAGGATGATTTTCCACCCTCCTTAACTCTCAAAGGCAGTCAAAAAAACCCAAATATTATCTCCAGTAATTTGAATTCCAAAGGCAACCAAATTATCCCCAAGGATTTTCTCCAGCAATTCAAATTCTAGAGGAAGCCAAGAAAGTCAAAGAGGAGTGCACCCAATATTTATTTACTTGGAGTCAAGTGGAATCAATCACCATTTTTTAGGGAGTTGTTGGTAGCTTCCCTGCAGAATAAATAAATTAAGGATAGAGCTAGGAAAGGGTCGATTCTAGTCAGAACTTTGTTGCAAGCTATTGAGCTTTTTATTTTACTAAGTGATCAAGCTTTCAGATATGTATGCGGTTATTCTTTTATGAAATGAGTAGATTGATTTCACTTTACTGATTTAAGTTTCAGATAGCTAGGCTCATGGGTTAGGGCCCAATCCATGTGCCTCAACCTCTTTTTTGTATTTGTTCTCTTCTTTCTGTCATTCAATTAGTTCTTCTTCTGATAGTTTCATTGTTGTTTAGTTTTTCTTTCAGTGTGCTACTGTAGGTTTCATTTTCTTGTGAGTAATAGAATAGAGGAGAAAAACCAAAAATTTGTGGATCAAAATCCCCTTCTCATCTCTATCAATAGAGCTCGAGGAGGGTCAACTGTCCCATAGACCCAAAAACAATTTATGTTCAATGTTCTAATATTAAAAGTAGAGTTGCTTTACCATTTTTCGATCTTCATTTTCACTGTATTTTTACACATTTTTCTATTTCTTTGCGCATAAGTTAGCAGGTTGATTGCAAGAATTATTGCTAAAATCCTAGAGTAACTCTGTGGTGCTTCCCATTTCATTCTTCATCTCTATTTTCATGCTTCCAACCACCTCGGTTACACTCTATTCCCCCCTCCTCCTTTCATTGTAGTTGTCGCTCTTTTATTCACAAAATTCTTGAAAAGACTTTAAAGTTTGACCTCCTCCTTTCCTCATCGAAATTCCCACTATCACAGTTCTCACTTCTCACCTTTCTCCCAACTGCACTATCACTCCTTCGCCAACCTTGAAATATTGCGATATTGCAAAATTGCAAATCACATATTGCAGATTCTATTATTTGTCTTTAAAACTTACCTCCCTTTTTCACCGATTGTGATAACTCCGCCACATTGCATTTCACCCTTTGCATTGTTTTCCATTTTCTTTAAGACTTACCATTTCATTTTACCAATTGCGATATTGGTATCACGCTCCGCCACTGGTCCCACTACCATATCATCCAACTCATCGCAACCTTTGGCCTTTTCACAAATCACACTTCACAAATTTTTCCTTTTGCCTTTAAGACTTACAGCTTCCAAACGCCGATTGCGATAACTTCGCCACATCACAAATCGCATTTCACATATTTTATTTGGTTCCTTTTAAGACTTACTACCCCAAACACCGATTGCAATATTATCCGTACTCTGCCATTGGTCCCACCACCACGACACCCCGTGCATTTCGTACTTCACAACTTTTCCTGGACAACATTTCCGCTACCCCTCAAAATTTGCAATATTCTGAACTGCAATATCGAATTTTGAATTTCGCAACTTTTACCACATTGTAAATCACAAATCGCACCTTTTTCCCCATCGCACTACACACTTCGCAACTTTTACCACATCGCAAATCACGAATCACAACTTTTGGACCATCACACTTTTCACTTCACAGTTTTTACCTTTTAGCAATCGGATTTCGCAACCTTTTATTTTTTCGTTAACACTTACCGCTCCTGACTGCCGATTGTGATATCACTTTGTACTCCACCACTAGTCCCACCACCACGTCACCCATCGCACTTCATACTTCGAAAAAATTTCCTGAACAACACTTCCACTATCCTTCCAAATTTGCGATATTGTGATTGCAATATCGCATTTCACACTTCGTAGCTTTTATCCCATTGCATTTCACACTTTAAATTTTTTTCCCCATCGCACTTCGCAAATCACACTTTTTACTTTGTTCCTGTTAACCTTTACCGCTCCAAACGATGATTGCAATCACTTTCAATCACAAATTTTCCATTGCACTTTTTAAATCATTCCACTCCAAAGCATTTTTGCGCCACAATAAAGTTTTAATAAGGTTCAAACCCCTCTTTTCACTTCTAAGCCTTCTTTTGTGTGTTTATCCCTCCATTTGCACCTTTCTCCCTTTCTTCTCCAAGATGCAAATCAGTACTTTCTCAATTAGAATTAAGTCATGGATAGCTTAGCTACATGGATAGAAGCATGGTAGATAGAGAATAACATAAGTAGGGTGTGTTTAACCGCTTGGCCAAGTTTAGTGTGATTTAAATTAGTTTCCTTTCAACAATTTAGTTTAGTTTCCTTCTTGTCATTTCTTTTCCGCAATTTAATTTAGTTTCTTTCTGTCATTCCCTTTCTGCACATTAAATTAGTTTAATTTCCATCATTTCCTTTCTGCAAATTAATTTATTTTCCTTTCATTCATTTCCTTCTAGAAATTTACTTTTCAGTTTTTATCATAGTTTAAAAAATAGACCCTTTTGTAAAGAAGAAGACGATGACATTAACATAATGCATATGATGTGTGTATAGCACTGTCGCCTCGAAGTTTTTACAAACCCCGGGTTGATAAAGTAAAGTAAGGCAGCCCCTGGGAGTTGTAGCACTCTTGGTGCAATACTAGGGCTCACCAAATGTGTCACGTTTCATCAAAGGTTGTTCATTGTGTGTAATCAATAAGCCTAGAAATAGGAAGTTAGGATTGTATAGACCACTTCTACCTTCCTGTCCATGGAAGCATGTTTCTATGGATTTTCTAATAGGTATTCCATTGTCAAAAATATGTCATGATTATTTTTATGTAGTCATGGATAGGTTCAACAAGATGTGTATATTAATTCCATGTAAAAAGAAAATCACAGCTGAAAAAATATCCCACTTATTCTTTCAACATGTTTGGGTTCATTTTGGGTTTCCCACATCCATTGTTAGTGATCGAGATTGTTGATTTTTTGGGAATTTCTAGTAAAGTTTGTGGGACTTGATGGATACTAAGTTGAAAAAGAGTACAAACTTTCATACACAAAGAGATGGTCAAACTGAAGTGTTCAATTGAACAATCATGCATATTCTTCGAGGATACTACAACAAGAATCCTATGTTGTGGGATGAAAATTTTCACTACATTCAACATGCTTGCAATCGTGCAAAACACTCCTCTGCTCAAACATCGCCATTTGAGGCATGTCTTGGATACTCGCTTAGATCGCTATTGATTTAATTTTTGGGAATGATGTTGCTATTGATGGCCATAAGACATAAAAAAAGCCAATAATTTCATACAAAAAATCCAATTGATACATCAAACAGTTCAAAATCAACTTTAAAAGAGCCAAGGAACGTACAAAGCAAGGCACAAAAAGCATCGTGCAAATCACAAGTTCCAAGTTGGTGATGAAGTTTGGCTTCCCATTAGCAAACAAGGCTTCAAGGGGAAGCTAAAAAATTGAAACCAATCCATTATGCTCCTTTCATAATTTTGGAAAATATTGGTGAAAATGACTTTAAGTTATATTTTCCTTCATACATGCAAATTTACTCTATTGTTAATGTTGAGAAATTAATTTTGTATGAGCCTCCATCAATTCAACATTAAGGAGAATAGGTTCAGATTCCTTCCATTGAATATTTTTCTCGAGAATACCTTGACGAGCTTCAAAAAGATACCATTCTTGACAAAAGAACAAGGACATAAAAACAAAGGAGTGTAGACTACCTTCACGTGGGGCTCAAAGACACAAATCAAAGCAAGGAAAAAATGATTGAGATTGGAAAGGTGAGGGAACTGTACCCTCATATGTTGATAAGTGAAAGTGATATTCTGGGGTCCAAAATCTTCCAGTGGGGAGAAGTGATTAGGTTCTCAAAATTATGCTAAAAAATTAAAGTTTTTGGAATGGCGTAGAACCTGAACGATCACATAGATATCATCGTTCTAAATCTAGTGAAACTCATTTCACAGAAAACCGTCACTATATGCTCCCATAAACCCGTTCTATCTGCTTTGTAAAACATGCAATTTAAAAAAAAAAGTAGGACAACCCAGTAAACATTATGTATAGCTGACTAAGCATGTCTGCGTGGTAGGGTGACTATTCATATGATTTTTTTCCTCCGACAAATTATGTAATTCCAAGTGGAAATTTTCCTTTGGTTGAATTGGCGTGATTTGATTGGTTTTATGATGGCCAATTACAGACTGCCACGTGGCCCATCCAGGAGTCACCATGTGGCAACCTGAGGGTCACCAAAATTTTGGGTCAAAGTTCGTGTGCAGTAGTAGGGGTCAAACCCGTGATATCCAAGCACTAGATGAGAGCCTTTGCCAATACGCCATCGCTTGTGTCTTAACATAATAAGGTTGCGACATATATTTAGGTTATAAAGGTTTTCACAATGGGGGTGTAGGCCAAGGTCTAGGCCCAGCCCTAGTAACCGCTTGGGGGTAGGACCATGGGTGGGAGGCTTGCCTCACATCCCCCCGACTAACCATAACCATTACATTAAGCCATCCATCGACGGTATCATATGTCCACCAAGCCACGAAGACCGCGGTCTTGAAAACCGAAAGTTTTTTTTTTATTATATTTTTTTTATTTAACCATATACCATATGGTTTGAAATTTGGGTTTAAGGACTTATTGGAAAAATTAACACACCGAAAAATTCGCCCAGAATTTGGCCAATCTGCTGCTCCATTAGCATATTTGGGGGCGAAATTGTAGGATGGTGTCGGATTTGGTGGAAATTGTGGAGAGGTTAGTGCCAAAACTTGGGGAAGTCACAACTTACTCAGTTTTTGAACAAATTTGAAGCAGAAAGAGGTTATAAAGGAATTTATTGGCATACTGGAGCCATTGGAATAGGTCTCAGAGCTATTTGAGCATCGAAAATATATGTAAAAACACTTTTGAGCACAATAGAAGAGGGCCAAGCCATTGGAAGTTGGACCAAGGAAACATAGCCTAGGAGGGGTGAAATCATTCATCATGTGTTGTTGTGTTACTTTTTATCGTGATTTTCATGTCTATTAGATTCTGCTATTCAGTGTTTTGTTTATGTTATTTTTCTCAAGAAAATCACATAAAAACACATTAAAAAAATCATTGTTAACTTAAAATCTACCTCATAATCCTCAAGCACTTTGTTTATATTCTGAATTGGAATTTAGCACAACAAATACTTATTTTCCCATTTAGATCAATAGGGATTCAAGGGAGGCTTTGGAGTGACAACCTCTTTCACTAGACATAAAATTATTAAGCTTGGCGTGCTAGCCAACCTGGTAGAAGGATAGAGAGGATCTTCAGTGATCATGATGGGGTCATTTGGGTATCCTTTGGAACCCCATGAACCATCTCTATCCTCCTCATGTTCCCTGCTAAATATTTTACCTTGGATTATTATGGTGAATGTGAATAAGCCTTTGAAAAATGCTTCAAATTTTCCATTGAAGAGTGAGAGTTAAAGAGCTAATTCTTTAACTCAGTGATTCGTGATAGTTTTTAGAGCCATTGCTTCTGCCACCATGGCCTTTTTGTGCCAATAAATTTTTACAATATGAAAAAATCTACTTCACTTAGTCTATTTATAGTTTGAATTTTTCACCCATCAGCTAGAAATTTCTCCTTAGTCATTGTTTCCTAGAGCCTATACGCTACCTCCTCAATTTCATCCATGGCCTCTTTACCTTATACTAGGAACCTAAAGAGGAATTGTCTATTGGATCATTCCATGTCTTGTTAGCCTGGGACACTAGCCTCAACATTGTCTCTATGTTACAAGTCGTGCTTCTAGAAGCCACCACTAGCTTCTTCCCCTTAGCATTGTGATGTTTTGTCAAAGCCATAACCCTGAAGCATGCATTCCTTATGAATAACTCACACAATTTATTTTCCCTTTGTAGGATTTCTCTACAAGTTTTGTAGCTATTATGGAAGCTTGAGGGTGTATAGATGAATCTAATCATGTTACAATTCCTTTATATTTTATCACACTTGCCTCCCTCCATCATGACCATCTCAACTTTCAGGAAATTGGATGTTATACAATAAAATAATCATGCCAATTTATAGTCATATCCGTATATTATAATCCCACATTCATGGAAATCATCCTGTCCTTTCTTAGCACAAAAAATGCTAACTTGTGTGATGTTTTATCATAAATCTTCTACCCAATGCACTAAATGGTGCAACCACCTCCCTTATGCCATTAATGGAAATATCTTGACATTCAAGCCTAGAAGTGGGATTCTGCTATGAGGGAAGATATAATCGAGAGATACCATATAGGCCACACTCATTATAATTATAACCTACCTCCACAACCTCCAACTATTGTGACATAGTGAACCTTTCTTTGCTACCTCACATGCCATCTTGTGCTATAAGGGTCTTTTGTGATCTATTACCCCTCCTAGAGGAAGCTTTCTTTACTTAATATTCAATATAAAAGAAAAAATTTAAAATATATATTCATTTCACATCCTTTACAATAAATTATTTAAATGGAATACAATCACTCAACCTGCATTTCTTCCAATACTGCACTTTTTTATTAAAGCGTACTTTTATCATCTCACCAACAATTTTTTTTTTTACTACTATTAACATATAAATATAAATAGATAAATTGACAAATTGACAAATAAATACAAATTAATTATTGATATATGATACATTAGCTTCAAAACAATAACATAATAATTAGTGAATAACTAAAATACCATAACAAATAACTAAGATAGGTTAAAAAAAGAAAGAGGATTATCTATTATTGTTTTTAAGGTTTATTTATTAAATATATTTAATTTTTTGTAATTTTTGTTTTCAAGTTCAATATTGTATGTAGTGTTTGTGTTGATAAAAAAATATTTTCTAAATTAATTTATCAAAACAAATCTTATAAACTTATGCTATATATTATTATGTGGTGTTTACTTACGAATTATATTTAATGTTACTAAATTAATTCATGAAATACGAAAATTAGCTAAATTAAAATGAGAGAAGTTAAAATGATACATCGTCAACACAATGAATACAAAGTATGTACTTCAGAAAATCCAATATAGTAAAAACTCAAGTAGAAGGTGAGGTCTGTGCCGTGTTCTTTTCTTTTAAGCTATGAAATGAAAATATGAAGAAAGTATACTCATAATATAATTTCCATGGATATTAGTGCCTTCTATTGGGCCTTCTACTTCCTTTTTTATGCTTCAATATCCTATTTCTATATTATATATATTCAATTTTTGATTGATAAACAATACAATAAGAATAGCACCCCTTCATTTCTTAGCAAGTTTGCATCTAACATGACCTATTAGACATTAAAGACAAGGGTAACCTAGTTTTTGCATGCTCCTTCTCATTATTCGGGTTGTTTTGAACCCTTTGGATTATTTTTTGAAAGTCAACACATGACTAGCGCCATATGTGTGAGTAATGTGATTAACATGATATGTCAAATTCCAAAAGGCGTAACTTCTTCATATGAACTATGATTGAGGTGACTCGTATCATTGAAAATATGAAATGTGGAGAATGGATTTGAGAAGTTAAGAAACTGACATTCAAATTTTTTACCCAAAAATAATCAATTCATCTTCAAATGTTCTTTTAAATTTTGTGGACCCCAAATCACAAAGCAATATCCACCCATAAAATGGGCTCTACAAAAAAATAACTCTAATTTATCCATACAAAAGGTACCAAACTAGCAATTGCACCAGATGTTGTGAAAGAAATGTCATAAGGCAATAACATATAGCAATAATTTATGCTGCTTTGACAACTGTTGAAATACACAAAATATGAAGAAAAGAAAAGGACCATGCTAATATGAAATGTTACTGGAATACTGCTTCCTTGAGCCTTACAAATCATGATGCCTATGTTCAAGTTAAAGACCTTGTATGATTATGCCAACATGAATTCCTCGTAAATAAGATCATATTTATCTTTACCACTAATCTCCTTGGTGTCTGGAATGTTATTATTTTAATCCAATAGATTCTACACAAAAAAACATAACCCATGTCATGTATTTGAAAGTTTAAAGGTGTTAAATTTCAAAATAGTAGTATATGAAAGAAAAATCAGACCACACAATTTTTTATGAAATGGTGTGTTTATTTGTAACTAACAATAGTTCATGAAAAATGTGTGCATGTCTTATGTTATGAAGGTTTCTTGTAGTAGATAAACTGAGCTAAGTTTATATATTTTATCTTTAGCATAGAGAATGTTTGAGATTTTGATGTGGCACTACTTTCATGGAAACGATCATACAAAATGGGTGCCAATTTCTAACCCCTCTCCTTAATGGCTATTATCCTACAGGTTTCCATGTTAGCAGATCCACATAGGCATTTGACTAGTGCCAAAAATATAAGAGATCAGCTTATTTGGATGTGTAAAGATAAAGAACAAGGGTCTTATTTGTATAGCCATTAATTTTCCTTAATATTCTATAGAGCCATTAATTTTACTTGATATTTTTAAGCATTTGTAGCAAGTATCAACTTTTAAACATGAGTTATGCCCTTCACATTTAATAAGCTAAGAAGGCTTCTCTTACCGATGGAGCACTATCCCTTGACCATAGCTCAAATTTTGGAGAATAACAAAGGGAAGCTCTATCTCCAAGTGAACAATGGACCTATGAACAAATGCACAATTAATAACAAATCTACATAGATGTGGCCCTCAAATTCCTCATCCTGTTAAAATTCTAAAGCCACAGCTAATAAAAAAAACAGTTTTCCACTGGATAATAGTAATTTTGTATGTACGTGATTCCAATATCAATATAAATATCAAGAACACAGGTCATGAATATATTGAAACATTTTATAGCCATACAAAACTATGTATGATTATTTTGTAAAATTCTTTCACAACAGACTCATTGTAATGGAATGAAGAAAAAACTATATTCTATAGTACAATCTGATATTAAAATAATATTTCACTTCAAATAACCAAGATATATCTTAAAAGGAAGGAAACCATAATGTGCCTCAATGATTAAGAAAAGAAATCTAAGAAAGGATAATTTTTTTTGACCATTTCATTTGCTATAGTTACAACTCAACGTAACTCGTTTTATCAACTTATTAGAATCATAACTAGAAGCCACCAAATATATCCATTCTAATGGGTAATATCAACAAACTTATGACTATAATTTTGCATCAACATCTTTTGTCATGTGTCAAAATAGGAATCATTATATAGTTAATTTAGATAAATGGTATTTTGGCCTCTCATTTGTGCTTCCTTTTCCTAAGCACAACAATCTGCATGAAGCATGAACGAGAAAAAAACCAACAACATGTTCCATGTTTGACAATATCTCCAATCAATAGTATAAATGTAAGAAAGAGTGCATAAATTATAGTTCTAAACCACAACATGAAAAATAGATGATTCCAGTTGAAAGCAAGATATTCAAATCATAAATTTAATTTTAGTCACGAAAAAAATTACATGCATCTTTTAAGGAAATTTGAATTCTAAAATACAACTCAACATAACAATTACAAGTTCCAATTGAACCCTTAAGTGATGAAAGTGCTGAAAATGCAAAAAAGTTACTTACTTACCCTAGCATGGAAGAAGAGATGTATATAAGCCTATGGATGAATATGAAATATATGTAGAATCCTAAATTTAGAAAATATATATTCATTGGATCTCTGCTTTATACACCAAATCTACTGATGAGCCTCTAAATTAGACATAAATTAAGGCTCATCTAGCCTTTCTTAGGCCCATATACCTTCCTTATGCACATGAAAAGATATATTAAATATATCCTTATGCACTTAATAATGTTTTCTTATGATTTAATATTTTCTTAGGAAGGTTTAAAGGTAATTTCATCTTTGTGCCTAATATTGGTTATTTTTGTAGAATATTGTGAGAATATTTGGCAGATTATGTAGATTTGGAGAAGGAGATAATTTAGGGACTTGCTCCCTTCCACTGGAAGATCAAGATTGAAGAATAAATGAGCACAATATCAGGAAATTAGGGAGAATATTGGAGAGATTCAAAGGGGTTCTCCAACCTCCTTAACTCTCAAAGATAGCCAAAGTACCCTAATGAGATCCCCTCCAGCAATTTGAATTCCAGAGCCAGCCAAGAAACTCAAGCCATACTTCACTTGGAGTCAAGTGGACTCATTACCTATTTTTTAGGGAGTTGCTGGTAGCTGACCTTGAGGATAAATAAAGATGATAAAGAGCTAATTAGGGTCAATTATGATGGATCCTAGTCCATTCAATGCAGTCCGTTCCATTCCATTTTCATTACATTCCATCCCATGCCATTCACTTTCCATTCTATTATGGTTTTTTTGTTTAAGACCTTCGGGGTGTAATAATATTGCATTTTTAATGCAATGAGTATTGATATGAATTTTTATTGATCTAGTTCCAGAGAGCTAGGCTTGTGGGTTAGGGCCCAACACATGTGCCTCAGCTTCTCTACTGTTTTCATTCTTTCCTTTCTGTCATTTAGCTAGTTTTGTTTCTGTCATTTAGTTAGTTTTTATTTTGATAGTTTCATTTCTATTTAGTTTTTTCTTTCACTTTACTCTTGTAGTTCTTCATTTGCTTATGAGAGTAATAAAGTAGAGGAAAAACCCAAAATTTTTGGTCAAGCCTTCCCCTCTCATCTCTGTCAATAGAGTTCAAGCAGGGTTGACCTTCCAACAGGCCAAAAAAATGCCTTTTGTTCACTATTTTTTTTATCACACATTTTTCTATTTCTTCCGTGCATGAATCCATAGGGTTTTTTGTAGGAATAAGCATCAAAAGCCCCAGAGACATTATTAAGCCATTCTGATTCATTTTCTTGTCCCTATCCACCTTTGTGTTACACTTCTGAACCTCGCTTTTACTCCTCCATTTCCCTCCTTTTCCTCTTATTTGCATTCCGCGCCTTTTAATTTACAAAACTCTTGAAAAACCATCAAAGTGGACCTCCGCCTTTGCTCCTCAAACTTCCCGCTACTATACATCACAATCACATTTCGCACATTTTTCCTTTTTCCTTTAAATACGTATCACTCCCAACGTCGATTGTGATATCGTTCCATACTCCGACACACTGCAAATCACAAATCACATTTTGCAATCTTTATCCCGTCGCAAATTGCATTTTGCAACCTTTATCCGCTCCTAGTTAATACTTATCACTCCTGACCCCGATTGTGATATTGTCATTGCACTCTACCACCGGTCCCACCACCACATCATTTGACTCATCATAAATCAGAAATCGTAGTTTTTATTTGGTTCCCGTTAACACCTATTGCTCCCAACATCGATTGTGATATTGATGTTGTACTCTGCCACCGGTCCCACCCCCATGTCACCCATCGCATTTCACATTTCGCAGTTTTTACCCCATCGCATTTTGCATTTTTCTCCCTCTCTCGAACATCACTTCTGCTACTCCTCCAACTTTGCAATATTTCGATTGTGATATCGCATATTTCATATCGCACTTTCGTCCCTCCATCACAGTTCCACCATTGCACTTCTAAAAGACTTCGGTTCCAAAGTATTTTTGCGCTATAAAGTTTTAATAAGGTTTAAACCCATCTTTTCACTTCTCTAAGTCTTGTCCCATGTGTTCAAAGCCCTCCATTGGCATCTTTAGCCCCTTTTCCCCAAAACTACAAGAAACACCTCTTCTAATTAGAACAAGGTCATGAATAGCTGCATAGATAGAGCATAAGATAAGTAGGGTGTTTAGCCAATTGGCCAAGTTAAGTGTGGATTTTATTAGTTTCCTTTCTACAATTTAAATTAGTTTTCTTTTTTTCTACCGTTTCCTTTCTGCAATTTAAATTATTTTCTTTCCTATCATTTCTTTTCAGCAATTTAGTTTAGTTTCCTTTCTGTCATTTCCTTTTTGCAATTTAAATTAGTCTCTTTCCTGTCATTTCCTTTCAGCGATTTATTTTAGCTTCCTTTCTGTCATTTTATTTTTGAAATTTATTTTAGTTTCATTGAAGTGTGACAAAGTTCACTGAGAGCCCCTAGAAGTAGCACCCTTTCATAGAGCAGAAGAGGATGACGTGAGTAGAATGCATCTACTGTGTATATAACACTGTCACCTCCAATTTTGTATGAACCCTGATTTGATAAAGTAAATTAGGGCAGCACCTGGGAGTTGCAACACTCTTGGTGCAATACCAGGACTCACCACATTTTGGCATTGTTGCGGGGGAGGTGTCTAGTAGATGCTTTGATTCTATTTTAGCATTCTTTTTTAATTTCCTTTTTCATGTTGTTTCCGAAATATTGAAAAATATAAAAAAAATTCTATTTTCATGCCTCATAGGAGTAGGGATACTCTAATTTTAAAAAAAAATACTTCTCCAGTACCAATCCCCCCACTTGATCACGTGGTGCATTAAGAACCACATCACCATAAAATTTTGAAGGTAGAAGAGATGGATGGATACGGTGACAATGAAGAAGATCTTATTGGGTTTCCCATTCAAGATGTGGACATCAGTGTACATATGAAGAACATCCCTCCATATTTCCTTCCCAAATTCCATGGTATGAGGACAGAGGATCTGGAAACATTTCTCTTTGAATTTGAAATGCTTTGTAGATCTTATGGCTACTTATCACACACTAAAATATTGAGATTGTTTCCTACAACATCGAAGGATAAATGGTTCATTAGTCTAGGTACTAATTCAATAAGATCATGGAATAATATGAAAAAGATATTTTTAGAAAAATATAAAGATCAAGATCACAATCTTAGAGAAGAAATTTTTAGAATGAATGAAGAAGAACATGAGAGCCTTGAGGATCTAATAGAGAGGTTTATGTATAATGTTAAGAGGGAAAAATTGCATCTAGAATTTGACACACTAAAAACCATCTTACTTAGAAAAATTAGGGATGAGTGGATTGATCTCCTTAATTGCTGAAGATTGCAACAAGAAATAGTGAAGGAGGCATCCTGAAACATCATTCCTGATCCTAGTTGGAAAAGTGATCACCAAAACTAGGTGGGGGCCACACAGGTGATTTTTGTCGCAAAGTCTATTTTTAGACTATGTCTATTTTTAGACATATGGGGCATATTCTATAAGTTGCAGGATGCTATTTATGGATGGTTGGTCAAGTTGGAAAAATATATGGATTTCTATTTTTAGACATATTGGGTAGAATCTATTTTTAGATTGCCAGTCTAAAAATAGATATGTCTAATATTATTAGCTCTTAATAATATTTGGACTTTAAACATTATCTTATTCTCTTGGAGCACTTCAGTTAAGTGCACAGATGTGGCACAAGAGCTGACAAAAGGAATTATGCTATTCCTAAGGGTTAAGTGGAGCTATTGCATGGATACTTCAGTTAGAACTCATGTGTGAGAGTTTGGTGGAGTTGATTGAGGAAGTTAATGGAGTTGTGTTCACTTTAACTAATCTAAACATAGTTGAGCTAATTGTATCTAGTTTAACTGATTGATACAATTAGTGAGAGTGGTGTGAATTAATTAATTAATTCACTAATTATAAACTCATTAATCAACTAAATAATACATCATTTAACTTCAGTGCATGGACAGTTTCAGTGGAGACCAGTGCAGAGATAGGTGAAAGGGAAAGTATGAATATCAGTTGTGACTATAAGTGATGCATGATTTGCATTCAACACTCAGTAGAGATGCCTATAAAGACTGAGTGAGCAAGGATGGGGTAATCATTCTCATCAAGAGGCATTCTTCAGCAGGGATTGCACAGTAAAGGCAGGTTAAAGGATGGCAAAGATCGGTGCATGGGATTTGCAAGATCGGGCCTAATTAGTGTGTAGCAAGTGGAGATTATACTGAGAGCTTGTGAGGAGCTTTGTATGATAATTTTTACATGATATCTATGACATATATAATATACAGATAGTTGGGGGTTTTCAGTTTTAAGCTTTTCCATTACATACTGTGTTCATATGTGTTAATTTTTATGGTTTTAATCTGTGCATGCAATTGATTTTATTTCTGCATGTGATGATCAATGGTAGAAGAGATCTGTATTGTGCATGGAGATAAAATAGTGTGTGATCAGGAGAATCTCAGTGGATAACATATCACTTATTCAAATTTATACATGGTATCAGAGCGATACTGATCATTGGAGCAATTGCAAAGCATTGAAGCAGTTGAGTTTTAGGATAAACTCAGGAAAATAAAAATGGAGAAGAATGACACTATTCCAGTATACTTGACAAAGTTTTTCCACTGCAGGGATGAGCTTTGAAGTGTAGGAGTTAGTGTGGATGAGGAAGGACAAGTCAAGAAGGTTTAGATTCAAGCAAAGAATATCTATAGACTTGAAGTAGATGGGATGTCTACGGAGCTTCCTACTATTGAGAAGTGTGAGAAAGCCATGCAATTGAAGCTTGAGAGGGAGCTAGATTTGCATGCAAGTAAGAGTGAACCTTGGGATGTGGAGCAGCCACAAGATGAGGATCATGGAGTGGGAGAAACCACTCATGAAGAGAAATTCCATGCCAAATGGGCAGAGGGAGTGCATGTAGCTATACCACCAGGTGAGAGGTGGGGCGACATGCATGATTAATCCCAAGAGGAGATTGGGAAGGATTCATGAGATGGTGGATCTCATGAGTTGGAACTCAAGCACAGGTGCCCACAACGTTGTTAAATAGCATGATCGGGCTGATTGATGCGTATCAATGTGACAAGGTCAAATACTAGAGCGCGGATCGAGTTGATGAAAGAAGTGCAAGAGTGCATGTTTGGGTGCAAGATTTCCCAACAACGCAATGGTTCCCGAAGACAAGACATGTGCAGTAGCTAAGAAAAATTTGAAGACTTTGATGATAGATGCATTAGACTGATTGAGTTGTTTGGAGCCTTTCAGTTTCGGAAGTGTTGCAGCAAGAGTTGCAGGGTGAATGCATGGAGTTGCATGTCGCATGCAAATACAGTCCTTTCTTATTGAGAGGGAGTGTTGAAGTTTGCAACAAGAAACCGTGAAGGAGGAATCTTGAAACATCATCCTTGATCCTCATTGGAAAATACTCACCTAAACTAGGTGGGGCCCACACAAGCTATTTTTAGGTGTATGTCTATTTTTAGACTATGTCTATTTTTAGACATGTCGATCATATTCTATGAGTTGCATGATGCTATTTGTGGATGGTTGGTCAAGTTGGAAAAATAGATGGACCTCTATTTTTAGACATATTGGGCAGAGTCTATTTTTAGATTGTCGGTCTAAAAATAGATATGTCAAATATTATTATCTCTTAATAATATTTGGACTCTAAACATTATCTTATTCTCTTGGAGCACTTCAGTTAAGTGCACAGATGTGGCACAACAGTTGACAGAAGGAATTATGCTATTCTTGAGGGTTTACTGGAGCTATTTCATGGAGACTTCAGTTAGAACTCATGTGACAGAGTTTGGTGGAGTTGATTGAGGAAGTTAATGGAGTTGTGTTCAGTTTAAATAATCTAAACATAGTTGAGCTATTTGTATCTAGTTTGACTAATTGATACAATTAGTGAGAGTGATGTGAATTAATTATTAATTAATTCACTAATTATAAACTCATTAATCAACTAAAGAATACATTAGTTAACTTCAATGCATGGACAGTTTCAGTGGAGACCAGTGCAAAGATAGGTGAAAGGGCAAGTGTGACTATCAGTTGTGACTATAAGTGATGCATGGTTTGCATACAACACTTAGTAGAGATGCCTATAAAGATTGCGTGAGAAAGGCTGGGGTAATACGTTCTCATCAAGAGGAAATCTTCAGCAGGGATTGCATAGTAGAGGCAGGCTAAAGGCTAGCAAAGATCGGTGCATGGGATTTGCAAGATCAAGCCTGATTAGTGTGTAGCAAGTGGAGATTATACTGAGAGCTTGTGAGGAGATTTGTATGATGATTGTTACATGATCTATATGACATATATAATATACATATAGTTGGGGGTTTTCAGCTTTAAGCTTTCCCATTACATACTGTGTTCATATGTGTGAATTTTTATGGCTTTAATGAGTGCATGCAATTGATTTTATTTTCGCATGTGATGATCAATGGTAGAAGAGATTCTGTATTGTGCATGAGGCTCAAATAGTGTGTGATTAGGAGAATCTCAGTGGAAAACATATCAGTTATTCAAATTTCTACATGGTATCGGAGCGATATTGATCATTGGAGCAATTGCAAACATTAAAGCGGTTGAGTTTTAGGATAAACTCAGGAAAATAAAAATGGAGAAGAATGACACTATTTCGGTATACTTGAAAAAGTTTGTCCACTGCAGGGATGAGCTCGGGAGTGTAGGAGTTAGGGTGGATGAGGAAGGACAAGTCAAGAAGGTTGGGATTCGAGCAAAGAATCTCTACAGACTTGAAGTAGATGGGATTTCTACGGAGCTTCCTATTGTTGGGAAGTGCAAGAAAGACATGCAATTGATGCTTGAGAGGGAGAAAGTTTTGCATGCAGGTAAGAGTGAACCTAGGGATGTGAAGTAGCCACAAGATGAGTATCATGGAGTGGAAGAAACCACTCATGCAGAGAAATTTCGTGCCAGATGCGTAGAGGGAGTGCATGCAAACATACCACTAGGTGAGAGGTGGGGCGACATGCATGATTAATCCCAAGAGACTCAAAACCAAGCAGGATCATGGAGATGCAGTGGATCTCATGATTTAAACCTCGCGCGAGGTTCCCACAACGTGCCAGTAGCATGATAAGTTGGATTGATGCAAAAGTGTATCAAAGTGACAGCGTTGTCGCATATTGGAGCGTGATCGAGTTGACAACAAGTGCATGGGTGCAAGATTTCAATAGCACAAGGGTTCCCGATGACATGCGCTGGTACCAGCAGTAAGTCGAATAATTTGATGATAGATGCATCAGACTAATTGAGTTGTTTGGAGCCTATTCAGTTTCAGAGGAGTTACAGAGCAGATGCATGGAGTTGCATGGCGCTTGTGAGGGTTGCAGGGCGAATGCATGGAGTTGCATGTCGCATGCAAAGAAAATCATTTCTTGTTGAGAGGGAGTGTTGAAGATTGCAACAAGAAACAATGAAGGAGGCATCCTGAAACATCATTCCTGATCCTAGTTGGAAAGTGATCACCTAAACTAGGTGGGGGCCACACAGGTGATTTTTGTCGCAAAGTCTATTTTTAGACTATGGATCATATTCTATGAGTTGCAGGATGATATTTGTGGATGGTTGGTCAAGTTGGAAAAATAAATGGACTTCTATTTTTAGACATATTGGGCGGAGTCTATTTTTAGACTGCCGGTCTAAAAATAGATATGTCAAATATTATTAGCTCTTAATAATATTTGGACTCTAAACATTATCTTATTCTCTTGGAGCACTTCATTTAAGTGCACAGATGTGGCACAGAAGCTGATAGAAGGAATTACGCTATTCCTAAGGGTTTACTAGAGCTATTGCATGGAGGACTTCAGTTAGAACTCATGTGACAGAGTTTGGTGGAGTTGTAGAAGTAGTTAGTGGAGTTGTGTTCAGTTTAACTCAGTTAGACATAGTTGAGCTATTTGTATCTAGTTTAACTGATTGATACAATTAGTGAGAGTGGTGTGAATTAATTATTAATTAATTCACTAATTATAAACTCATTAATCAACTAAAGAATGCATCAGTTAACTTCAATGCATGGACAGTTTCAGTGGAGACCAGTGCAAAGATAGGTGAAAGGGCAAGTGTGACTATCAGTTGTGACTATAAGTGATGCATGGTTTGCATCCAAAACTTAGTAGAGATGCCTATAAATACTGCGTGAGAAAGGCTGGGCTAATACATTCTCATCAAGAGGAAATCTTCAGCAGGGATTGTGTAGTAGAGACAGGCTAAAGGCTGGCAAAGATCGGTGCATGGGATTTGCAAGATCAAGCCTGATTAGTGTGTAGCAAGTGGAGATTATACTGAGAGCTTGTGAGGAGCTTTGTATGATGATTGTTACATGATATCTATGACATATATAATATACATATAGTTGGGGGTTTTCATATTTAAGCTTTCCCATTACATACTGTGTTCATATGTGTGAATTTTTATGGTTTTAATGTGTGCATGCAAATGATTTTATTTCTGCATGTGATGATCAATGGTAGAAGAGATTCTGTATTGTGCATGAAGCTAAAATAGTGTGTGATCAAGAGAATCTCGGTGGATAACATATCAGTTATTCAAATTTCTACATTAATATCATGAGTATAGGAGACGTATACCAATTCCTTTTTGAAGAAATTTGTGAAACATGCAAGAGGAAGTGAAAGAGTAAGTAAATCTGCCTCAACATTGGTAAGGAAATATGAACTTGGAAATTTTCTTGACAACTTTAAAACAAAAATTCTTAGCAATCTAAATGAACAAGTAGAAATGTTAAGAATGAAAAATGAGAAAAAAGGAGATGTTGATATTTTTTTTATCCATGTAGAATCATATGCTACTAAATTTTCTCCATCATTCTCGAGGTTTAAAGAAGTTTTCTAGGATGATATTGGAGCAGGGAAATCACTAAAGAAGCTATGTTGTATAGCTCCCACGATACCCTGGAAGCCTATTCAACTTCATATGATGCAAGGGACCACTTCACAATTTCAATCTTATTCAAATCCATCTCAAACTAATTGGGACACAATCCCTCCTTAGCAATCTCGGCCATCTCAACCCCAAAACCAATCATGGCAACATGGTTGGAAAGGACCTTATTTGGAAAATCCACAATATCATCAATATTTCCCTCAATATCCTCCATACCCAACTCCATGTTATCACTACCATCCACCTCCACCACAACCACAACCTCAACCATATCCATTTCATATATCCACCCTCACTCAAATACCTATACCACCATTTCCAAACCCATACAATGAAGTATCTTAGTTCACTTACAATGCTGAGGTACAACACTTCCAAACATCTCCTCTTGATCTAGATGTCATTCATCTTAGTTCAAGAAAGGTATTGCAAAGAAGATATTTTATTAATGTGATTGAAGGAAAACATCATGAAGAAGAATATCCAAATGAGGAGATAAAAATATCAAGGGTTGCACTTGATGAAGAGCCGGTGTCAAAATCAGATGTTGAGAAATTTTCCTCATCTTTACCAGCATTTCCTCCATGTGTTCAAGAGAACAATCAACAAAAAGAGGAAGATTTTAATGTCATAATAGAAGAGGACCTCCAAGGTGATCCAACTCGACAAGTGGACTGAGGGCATCACAACTATATTGACATATGGTTCCAAACATTAATTAAGTTGCAGCAACACACTCTTCTCCAACAGTACTTGATACAATCCCAGTAAAAAAAATTCATCTCTTATATTCAGGTACATGTCAGAGCATGTATTCCAACTGTGCACCTAATTTTATTTGTCATCTTGACATTTACATGGCTCCATTGGAAGTATTCCTATACTTGAAAAAGGTTTTGTTTTTTCAAGTAGAGTAGGAAAGTGAAAAAGAAAAAATAAAATAAAAAGAGAACAACAATAAAATCTAAGGCGAAAACCTCTTTTGAGGCATCTAAGATTGGCCCATTAATTGAAAACCTCCATGAGGTGGTAATTGGGTTGAAAAAAAATAAAAGATCATAGGTGAGAACCTCCTTTGAGGCACCTGGGTAGACCTACTAGTGGAAAACCTCATTGAGGCAGCTAGTAGGCCTTATAAAAAAAATGCATTTCTCCATGTATCTCTCTCTAATGAATGTAGATGCTCTCCAACCTTTGCAAGCAGAAAAACATCAAGTTGGCACAAAAAGAAACTTTGGTCAACACCCTGGTTAAAGGTAGTCAAACTTGGGCTTCCTCATCTTGTGCTCAGAAGCTCCAAAAGGACCTCAAGAAGATTATCACATGCAACTTCAGAGCATCTTCAGAACCACCGAAGACACCTTCAACATCCATATCAATAGCTTCATTATCACCTACAAAAACAAATCAATGGTAAGGCTCAGGTATGCAATCATCTAACCCTTTCTTCGAATCTATTTTAGCTTAATAAAATGTTAAAAATTGTGAGAAGGAAATTTTTTATACAACCAAAATCAGTAGTCGGGAAACCTCAACCTTATCTAGCAACTAGCCTCACTTTTTCCACCAAGAAGAGGAACAAGACAAAAGTAAAAAGGACTTGAGAATGTGGGTAGTAAGTAGTTCATGCAATGGAAGACAAGGAGTTCCAAAGGGGTAACCAAGGGTGAAATCAGTTAATAAAAAAAGAACTCTGCGTTTATTTTAAATGCAAAAAAAGAAGAAGTAAAGAATAAAATAAAAGGTGGACCCACCACCTCTTGACATGCAAAATATAATTGATTAAGGCATCTGAGCACCTCCATGAAGCACCTACGAGAAGAAATGCAAGAATAATAGAAAGAATATTAGTATGGGGAGCAGTGCATGGGCCAATAAATAGAAAATGAAATAAGCCAGCATGCAAGAAGAACCATAAGGTAGGGAGGATGAGCAAAAATTTTAGTAGGGGGTGCTGATGGGCCTCTAAATTAGACATAAATTAAGGCCCATCTAACCTTTCTTAGGCCCGTCTACCTTCCTTATGCACATGAAAATATATATAAAATCTCTCCTTCTACAGTTAATAATTTTTTCTTATGCTTTAATATTTTCTTAGGAAGATTTAAAGGTAATTGCATATTTGTGCCTAAAATTGGTTATTTTTGTAGAATATTGTGAGAATATTTTCAGATTATGCAGATTTGGAGAAGGAGACAATTTAGGGACTTTCTCCCCGCCATTGGAAGATCAAAATAGAAGAATAAATGAGCACAATATCAGGAAATTAGGGAGAAATATTCGAGATATTCAAGGGGGTTGTCCAACCTCATTAAATCTTAAAAGCAACCAAAGGATCCTCACGAGATCCCCTCCATAAATTTAAATTCCATAGGCAGCCAAGAAAATCAAGACCAAGTGCACTCAAGCCATTCATTTGGAGTCAAGTGGTCTCACTACCTATTTTTTAGGGAGTTGTTGGTAGCTACCCTTGAGGATAAATAAAGCTGATCAAGAACTAATTAGGGTCGATTCCAGTGGATTTTGGTCCATTATATGCAATCCATTCCATTCCATTTTCATTCCATTCCATCCCATGCCATTCATTTTCCATTCTATTAGGATTTTGTTGTTTAAGACCTTCGTAATAAGATTGTATTTTTAATGCAATGAGTATTCAGATGAAATTTTATTGATCTAGTTCTAGAGAGCTGGGCTCATGGGTTACAGACCAACCCATGTGCCTTAGCTTCTTTTCTGTTTTCATTCTGTCCTTTCTGTCATTTAGCTATTTTTGTTTAGACTTTCATTTAGTTAGTTCTTCTTCTAATAGTTTTATTGTTGTTTAGTTTTTTCTTTCACCTTGCGGTTGTAGTTCTTCATTTGCCTACAAGAGCAATAGAGTAGAGGAAAAACCCAAAATTTGTGGTCAAGCCTTCCCCTCTCATCTCTGTCAATAGATTTCGAGCATGGTTGACCTTACCAGAGGCAAAAAAATGCTTTATGTTCACAATTATTTTTAATCACGCATTTTGTTTGTTTCTTCAATGCATTAATCCATAAGGTTTTTTGTAGGAATAAGAATTGTTACACCATTTTTTGGTCATGTAACCTACTATCATTAGATGGACCCAAGTACACCATGTAAGACCAATTTTACCCTAAGTAAAATTGCTCTCACTATGTCAAATAACTTAATAAACCACATTTATTAGGTTGTTTATGGTCTAAACAGGAAACCCCAAAAAGAAATATTAAAAAAATCTATATTTGTTTGATTTTCCTCATGGAATAATTAATTAAAAAATAATTTAATTATTATTCCTCATCATGTTTAACCCAAAACAAAGAAATTAATTAGATAAATCTCTATTTATCTTATTATTTTCTAGAAATAATTATTTAAATCTTATTTAAATAACATTCCTTGTTAAATATGACTAAATCACCCACAAATAATTAAATAAATCATTATTTATTTGATTATCATTCAACCACTTCCTTAAAATGATAAATAAATAATTTATTTATTTATTATTTACAAATAAATGGATTTGACCCAAGTCAAATACCCTTTCCCTCCAATAAATATAATAAAATATTCCATAAAAGGTGGATCTAGATTTGGTTAACGTTATTTTAATCATGCACCAAGATCTAGAATGACCCAATATTTTGTTATAAATAGGAGGGTTTTCCCTACCATTCTTCACCTTTTGTTGCCTATTGGATCACTCTGGATCTAAACTCTTGGTCTGACTTTGAGCCATCATCATTGTCATATTTTCCATTATTTGTTGTGTGAGCTCCCTTTGAGTTCTATCTTTGTCCGGGTTTTCTACACCAACAGGAGAGAGAAATGCTAGATCTGAAGTGCTGAGGACTTCCAAGAACCCATCCCATTGAGGAGAATTGGAAACATCTTCTTGTTTTCCTCCCAGGTGCCCTTAATACAAAAAATTCTTTCAAAAATTGTTCTTGTCTTGTCTATTGGATATATGGAGCAAAACCTTCTTTTTACTGCTTAATGTATTTCTATGCATAGATATGGGTTTTTGCAGCTCTTGTCTTGATCAACTAACTGCAGATCTGAAGATATTGGCAGCCATATTTGATTTTAGGGCTATTAGTTATGCGTAGCTAAAGTGGTCTTTTTTCGTACACTTCGAAAAAGGATTCATACTAACAATTGGCGACTCCACACGGGTTTTCAATTACAACCGCTATCGTTTTTCATATTCCTGCATATCCAGCTACTTCAGACCCTAAGGTTTCTTTTCTAATTTTTTTTTCCCTATTTTCATGTTGTTTTTCACCTATAAAACCCTAAAACATTAAAATTTCTAACTTCCGCGTGTTTCTGGCCCTATTGCGCAGGTGACAGACATCAGCCGCAACTGAGACGACAACTTTTCCGAAAATCTGTCGCCGAGACACCCGGAGCTTCAGGTCACACTTTTCAGCCCATAAACTGTGACCTGGACCTCTAGGTCACACTTTTCAGCCCATTTTCTGCGACCTGCACAGAAAACAGGTCAGAACCTACGACCTGCCAATTTTTCTGCTGTTTTTCTGCAATTTTTCTGGGTTTTTCTGAAGCTTCTGTCAGGGTTTTCCAGCCTCTGTCTCAGCCCGTTTCGACCTGTTTCTGATCTATTTTGCTCATCTAAGTGGGAACATATCCCCCTAAGGCTTCAGTACCCTCCACTTTTGGTGGAAGAGTTTTTATTTGTTTCAGGTCTATTTTTTCAGAGTTTCAGCCCCTTTTTTTCAGATCTGATACCTCCTTTTCAGACCTCTTCTAATGAGCTCTTCTCCCTTTCAAATCACCTCCTGAAGATTTGTTTGGATCTAATTTTAGGGCCTCCTCCTTGACCCTTCTGTTTTTTGCTGATTTCCTCCTTTTTTCCAGCCACCTTGCCTCTGCCTCTTGGCTGTGATCTGCACCTCTTTTCAGCAGCTTTTCCCTTCAGATCCCTGTCCCTTTCGACCCTAGATCTATTGGCCTCTTTTTAGTGTGTTTTGACTAGAATTTTTCCCTCTTTTGCATTAGTTTTGAGAGACCCACCTTTTTGGGTTGACTTGATGCAATAGTAGCTGTTAATTTTCTGTTATTTCAGCATTATATACTGTTCTTGCAGCATTATTTTCAGTTACGCAGCACACTTTTTCTCTTGCTCTCAAAACGAAAAGGGTTTAAAAATTAAAATTAATGCACGCCACACACTCACCCTAAGCGAAGAAGAGCCTGGTTTACACCGCCAGGAAAAGACTTTAAAATCAATTGACACTGCACCTTTTTTCCCTTGTTTCGACTTTGTAATCACTTGATTTTGCACCTCCCTGCCTTTGTCCGTCTTTCTTTTCCCCCTCATGCCGTGTTTGTGTTTCCACCATTGTGCCCCCAAGGCGCACCTCCCGGAGACTTCTTGGCCTTCACCCTCAGTTTCCGGTCGATCGACCTGCTCCGTCCCACCGTCGTCGAGCCAGTCCTCCTCCGAGTCCGCACTCCGACTCCTCTGCTGATTCATTGGGTTCTCCCTTTCCTTCTGGTTCTCCCCCTATCACCTTCACTATGTCTGGTCCAGGGCCTAACGCTAGCGGTAATCCCGGCCCTAATGTCGGGACTACTACTAGCGGAACCACCACAGGAACTACCTCGGCTGCACCTTTGCTCCCATACATCGCAGGCCTCAGCCTCCCCGATTTCAATCAGTTGATCAATGACCCTATCCACCATGATGTTGGTTGGCCTGTTATGCCAACCAAGCTCCCCTCCAACATCCCTAAGTTTGAAGGCCTTGCTGGAGAAGATCCAACCAACCATGTCTGATCTTTCCACATGTGGTGTTCCTCCAATTCCATTACCGATGATTCCATCCGTCTTCGGTTGTTCCAACGCACGCTTACCAGCAAAGCTTCTAAATGGTATGTTTACCAAGCCACCTCTTCCCATACCACCTTTGTGACCATTGCCCAAGCCTTTTTATCTTATTTCCAACTCCCTCTCCGATACGATACTGGTACAGAGCTTTTGACCTCTTTCAAGCAAACCTCTTCGACCCAACTTTCTGCTCATGTCCAGGAATGGCGAAGAAGACGAAGATTATGTCGAGCTCCCCCCTTCGAAGATCGGATTTATATGGACTGGTTCCTTCGCACTCTCTTATCTCCCATCGGAAAAGATGTTGCCTCCCATTTCCCTCAAACCGAAGAAGCCGCCCTCCAAATAGCCTTGAAATATGACCTGATCTATGCTCAGTCTGGTTATGTTTATACCGTCCTTCTTGACCTCCCCAGGCCCGGAGGCGCTAACGCCCCGGGGCATCTCATTCCGCTGACGGTATCATTGGAGCCCTTTCTCATCCGTATGCTCAACCTCCTATGGTCTATGGTCTCCCTCAGGGAGGGGCCAGCACCTCTAGCACTCTTCCCCCACCAGGTAACATGTATCTAGGATACGGCATGCCTCATCCTTTTTCCCAACCTCCTGCTTACCTCAATGCTGCCCAACCTAACCATTACCCTTATCCGCAGCTTGGTGCGCCAGCTCCTCCAGCATATGCGCTTCCTTCTCCCTTGCCTCCTCCAACCCCGCAACAACACCTACAGCCCCCTTCAGGGCAAGTATTTGCACAGCAGGGCATGACTAATCCCCCTTCTTCTCAAAGAAGGTGGAGAGAAAATCCAAACCAATTTTCCCCTGGTACTCGTGGACCCAATCCTCAAGGTATTGACCCTAACACTGCTAACCAGCAACAAGGCACTCAGCCCAAGCTAGACAGGCCTCTTCACACAAATAAGCCTTGTTCGTGTTGCGGTGTTTATGGTCACTATACCCACGATTGTCCCCTCTTACCATAGATGCGGCAGATGTGGGAGTCTCAAGCCACATTGCGAGGACAACATGCCTCCCCTCATGCTCCCCCTAATGTGGCCACTACTCAACCATCTGTGTTTACTGATCCTTTCCCTCAGCAAGGATTCGTGGCTACCCAACCGCCTACCAGCCAGGTCGCCACTCAACCTTCCCCTTCTGGTTCCTCTGATTACCAGATCTTTATGATGAACTCTGATCCTTCCCCAACCGTCGACCTTCACCTTCAAACCCGGTCTCGCCAGTACCCCAAGCCTTCCGCTCAGTCTGCCCTCGAGTCCCCTTCTTTAGGTTCTACAGAGCCTCTTTCGACACCCAATGGCCCCTTACATATCACTCAACCCAAAGTTGAGGTTCATACCAAGATTCCTAAGGGTCCATTACGTCGCAATGCTGCTCCTGGTCGAGCTGCTCATGCATATAGCATAGTAGAAGATTTGGCTCAATCTCCTGCTGCCATTTCCACGTTGGAACTCCTCCAGTCGTGCCCTTCCCAAAATAAGGCTCTGCTATCTACCGTGGGCGCTGTAGATCCTGCCGATGACCAAATGATTGTTTTCGACACTCATCAATCAGACCATCCTCCTCTTCCTGCTTCCGTCGCCATCCAAATCCCAGTCAAAATCCAGAATGCCAACGTTTCTCAGTGCATAATTGATGAGGGGGCATCCACCTGTGTGATGTCCGCTTCAGTTTGGAAGAAACTCGGATCTCCTGAGTTGCCCCTTCCACGATCACCCTTCAAGCGTGGGACGGCCACGCCTCCCAGCCCATTGGCCTTTTTCGTAATTGTCCTATCACCCTTGCCGGTAAGACTGTTTGCGTTGACGTCGAAGTCATTGATGCCCCTCTCGACTACAACATTCTATTAGGGTGAAGCTACACCTATGCCATGTCTGTTGTCCCATCCACGGTTTTTCACAAGATGTCTTTTCCTCACAATGGAAAGATAGTCACCATCGACTAGTTGACTTACCATGAGCCGCCATCTCAGAACTCCCCAGAGACGACCATCTCTTCTGTAGCCAATAAGCAAACCGTCGATTCCTTGACCAGTGTCTCCCCTGGCGTCTACAAAGATTCCTCCCTGCTTGGAACTTTTCCTGGTCCCCCCCCTCCTCATATCTCTAATTCCAGCTTGTCAAATGTTTGCATGATGCAATCATCTCGGGTTGCCCTTAAGCGACCCGCTTCGGCTAGTCAGCAACCTCAGCCTCAACCTCGCCCACTGCAACCTGCTCCTAGCCCTTCATCTCCACCAGCCGGACCTCCTCCTTCTGGCCCTTCTCCTACAGCTGGTATCCCTGAACCCCTTTATCCCCCTGGATTGGTTCCCCCAGGCCTTAATCATCTCAGAGCCGTCCCTCCTGGTCATTATCCCACAGGTCAGATACCTTTCCTGGCTCCCCCTCCAGGATTCTATTCAGTCCCCGTCATGGCCACCCTCTCTCTCCCTAACCTGACCCTGGGTATACCCGTCTGGTACCTTGACCCCCCAGCCGCTACCCCTCCTGGTCACCCCAAACCCTATCTTTATTTGACACCGGTTCAACCGGTCCCCCTCGCTTCCTCCATTGCTACCATGCCCCCTCCACCTCCCCAGGACCCTACCCCTGTGGTGGAAGCTCCAGGAAAGAAAGGCAAAGCTCACAAGGGGGCATCCAAAGACAAGGCCACCCCGACTGACCCAGCTCTTTCTCCACCCGCAAAGCCTTGCGCCTTGTGTCATGTCATCGGTCACGCCACCCATACTTGTCCTGAGTTTCCTTGCATTCAACCCATGGTTAAATTCGCGTTCCCTGAGTCTATGGTCTCCAACCCTTCTCTTCTGTCCTCGTCCGTAACCAAGAACCCAAAAACTATTCGCACTAGCAAACCCTGTGCTTTGTGCGGTGTCCATGGCCATTACTCCCACCATTGTCCTCACCTGATGCATTACCGCGCCTCTTTAGAAGTAGTCCGAGAGTATGAGGTTGAACAAAATCAATCTGCCTCTCCCATACTCGCATAGTATGCTCCGGGTTAGCTTGAGGATCCCCCTGCTCCCATCGACATCCCCCCCCCCTGATGTCCAGATGACGGAGTCTACTACAACCATTCTTTACCTATCATCCTCTGTGAGACCCTTGGAGCACATTCCCCTTGAATCCTCCCCTGTTGTTTCGCTTGACCCCCCTTCAACGACCACCCTGGGCTTCCCATCTTTTAACCCTTTGTTTCCCTGTTCTTCCGTCATTCCCCGTGACGATCCGTATGCAAGCCTTTCTTCCCGCACGGATGATTTAGATAACTTTGCCGCGTCATGTGGTGCCCTTTCCACCCTTGACCCCCTCTTTTCCACCCATACACGAGATAACTCCACCCGCATCTCTGTTGACCCCCGTAGCCCGAGTCCCCGCCATACCTCCTATAGCCCTCATATACCACCCTCTAGTTTTTATATGAGTCATAGCCATCCTGCTCATCGCACTCCCCCCTGCAGTTGCTGCTCGATGTATTATATACACTCACGCTGCCGTCATTGTCCCTCCTCCCCCCATTTGTTGTCTTGTAACACTATTCCGCAGAACCTCCCGTCCCCACCCTATAGTGGTTACGCCGATGGTGCAAGTCGTTACTCCCAGAATCTAGCCTCGGCAGGTTGGGCCATTTTCACCCCCTTGCATGCCCTTGTGCTCTCAAACGGGGTTTGCATTGGTACTGCCACCAACAATCAGGCCGATTATGATGAAGTGTGTGGTCTCTTAGCCGATTCCCTCTTTCATCGCATCCTTCATCTCCATGTTCGTTTAGATTCCCTACTTCTTGTCATGCAACTAAATGGTGTCTATCGTGTGCGTAATCCTGTGCTGTTTAGACGATATTTATGAGTGAAACTCTTGATACGTGAATTTGAAACCATAACTTTCAACCATGTACCTCGAGAACAGAATCACTATGTAGATAGTATTGCAAACCATGTTCTAGATTGGCATTTATCACACGCATTTCATACAATACAATAACATTCATAATCATTAAAAAAGATGCATATCCATAATATGTGTCTCAAAACATGTGTTTAGAGTCCATCTACTCTGATACATATGACATGCCCATAGCATGTTACAAAAAACTAAAAACTGGGGGCACCACCTGCCCCTACATACACACTAGGGGGCACTACATGCCCCACACCTAATCACTATCTGGCAGATCCCGAGCCAATGGCTCTGCTCCTGCAGCCTGTAGATCACGTATCCCCTGACTGGCCATCGCCATGCGCTGCATGACACCTCGCCATTCCGAGGGTAGACCAATGCATGGCTCTATGTACTCATCGTCTAAGTCTTGCCACCCATGCTCTGACACTCCGGTCAGCAACCTCTCGCATCTACGACGGATGTCCTCTAGAAGGGTGGCTGCGTCCTCATTATGCACTGCTCTCGACCCACTCGAACCTGCAACTCCAGATGCTGTTGGTCGTCCCATGTATCCGGTCAGTTTTACCGGAGCTATATCTGCATACCAACAATACAGGAATTATTACCCTATCTACTATTCACTAACTGTAACATGCCCAAAAAAGAATAGTTACTTATCACTTACCATCAGGTCCCCATACTCGACCAGGCGGAAGTGGTAGGTCCGGATCCCCACAATAACTCATCCCACTAGAGGGATAGTCGTCTATGTATAACGACATTTGATCCCAATGGGCAAAGAACTCAGGTCGAAACACTCGTCCGACCGCCCCTCCTCCTCCTCTGCACAGTAGCCGTCCCCACCGGCGCATCTTTGGCTCTCTCAGGCCCCCATCCAGGAGCTGTATACGAGGTCGTAAGGTTGGGATCTTCTCAAAAAAGAAGGAACACAATAAAGTCCCATACGAGCAATCGTGGTTCACTTGCCGCTTGCACAGCGACAACTGTCGTTTTAACGACACCAACATCATTTGGGCCCACCCATAGTAGGTCCCACTCAACATGCTCTCTACGATCATCATCTGCCCCCCAGTGATGTGATGGAATGCCTAGCTGCCCAGGATCCGCTGCGGCCACTTCCCGGGTCTCCAGTCTCTCTAGGTCCCTGATAGGTATCTGCGTCCCTTTGACTTGGAGACCCGGTCGACAATGCCGCTCCACAAACTCCATGATGTTCCGCCCCCGCGGTAACACTGGCTGCATATTTCCCACCATCCCAAGTGGTGGGAGACCTGTCCGGAAATACACATCCTGGACTGTCAGTTCGATCCTGTGCCCCTGCACTACAAAAACCTCATGCTCTGAATCCCAATAACTGATAATCTGGGCCAACAAGGGCTCTCCAGCTCTCATCAAAGGGTTCTCCAAAAGCTTCAGAACCCCAAACCTGGCCAACACACGACGGACACCCTGATCTGCCTGGATCTCTGCCCGTAATGTACCCAGGTCTCTCTCTCTCCAGTTCACCTATATATCTTCCATATCTGCACAAAAACATCATATTTCTCAACCTAAAGATAGGGAATACTGTAACCAAACACAAAAAACCCAACTCTCAGCCATCAAATAGCACTAAAACCCCCTCATCTTCCAGGTCGCACTTTTTTGCCAAATCTTGGGATAGGTCGCACCTTTTGGCTCAAAACCTGCGTCCCAGGTCGCAGATTTTGGCCCAAAAAGTGTGACCCGGCCGAAAATATGCAAGGGGGGTTGTTCCTGAGATTCTGGGCCCTAATCTGAACTTTCAATCCATCAAAATGAAAGAGTAAGGTTAGGCCTCTTACCTGCAACTGACGGATCTCGATTCCAATGGTCGATTTGTCCGCTACGCTCGCCGCAAGATTTAGGGCCTTCTCTCCTCTCTACATTCACCACAACAACACTAGCAAATGAGTGGATTTGGAGGGAAAACTGCCTTATTAAAAGAGAACCCTTGTTTCTTCTTTCGCCTGCTGCAACCATACCGTAGCTCCGTTTGACAAACCGTCTGCACCGTTGGAAAGCTCTCACCGAGCCCTCAAATGGGTATCTGTTAGTTTTTTGTGATTTGATACTTCACCACGACACATTTTTTCCAAGATGGGTCACTTCACCTCTCCTTAAAATCGCATTTCTTCACTTACAACACTTGTACTTGGGGCACCACTTTGCCTCCTTACTTGTCTTTGTTCGTGTTTATTTTCGTCGTGAGTTACCATCTTGTACTCATGTTTTCATGGTCCCCCATTGGACCTTTACTGTGTGGCAGCACCATCGAGTCGCCCTTGTTTAGAGCATCCAAGTGGAGTCATCATCGCATTCATGGAGTCTATCCCAAGTCCCTTTGTACCCCGCTATAGTCCTCCATCCCTCATTGCTTGGTTTCTCTCTTGTGTCACACATTATGACTTTCTGTCCCACTGTCCCTTATCCCTGATGATATTGTGTTAGTCGCTGCCATGTCATTCATGCCCTTTATTCTCTAGCAAGGGAAGTCGTCCATTCACTACTCAGTCCCCTCCATTCCACCATCATCATTGGTATTAGTCTGTCCGTCGCTCTACTATTTTCTCTCATGCCTTAGTTGAGGATCTCTCATTGCCTCACCTATGGTAGACCTCCTTCTGTCGACATCAGCTCCTTCATTCCAGAAGACAGGTCTAGAGGGCGGTGTACCTTGGTTCCAGCTTCCACTCTTGATCGGTGCCTCAGATCAGGCAAAGGAATCTCTCATTTCCCTTTGACTTGATTGTTTCTCCACTCCAGCTCCTTTCAGCATGATCGAGATTCATATACTTGATGGTTCAGTGATGCAGCAGCAGCTCTTGGTGATTCACGGGTGTGTGTGAGATGTCTCAGCCCTCATGAGGGGCTGGCCCTGCAGGTAGCCCCCCACATGCCCGGATGACCTCTTCGTTGCAGCCCTTGATGTAGCTCCATATATTTGATGATGTTGGCCTTAGCCGCTTGCAGTGACTCTTTGATTTGCATGTATCAGTCAGATTTTGTGAGCCCTTCCCCACTTATAGGGGGCATTTGGGTTGTATTTGTATCTCATGTACTCATATATTATTGTATAAGTCTTGGCTATTATCCCAGGCACAGCATGTATGTGGGATCCCTCATTGTATTCTTATCTGGCTCATGTTTATGCCGGCTGTACTTTATGGTTCAGTCCCTTGTTTACTGGACACACTATTCTTTTGTACTTTGTCTCGGCAGGCATAGGTATGCCTCCCCTGCCACCTTTAGCACAGGTACCCTCTCATAAAAAGAGGCTTGTTGCACCTGTAAGTCTCGTCTCCTCAGGGTCTAGTTCTTCAACACATTAGTATACCTTATATTTCTCTCTCTGACTTCCCTTTTGATGTCTGGTGATTGAGTTCTTACAACGTACTTCGGTCATATGATTTTCTCCTAACACTCGCACACTGGGGGGCAATCTGTTACACCATTTTTTGGTCATCTAACCTACTGTCATTAGATGGACCCAAGTACACCATGTAAGACCAATTTTACCCTAAGTAAAATTGCTCTCACTATGTCAAATAACTTAATAAACCACATTTATTAGGTTGTTTATTGTCTAAACAGGAAACCCCAAAAGGAAATATTAAACAAATCTATACTTTTTTTATTTTCCTCATGGAATAATTAATTAAACAATAATTTAATTATTATTCCTCATCATGTTTAACCCAAAACAAAGAAATTAATTAGATAAATCTCTATTTATCTTATTATTTTCTAGGAATACTTATTTAAATCTTATTTAAATAATATTCCTTGTTAAATATGACTAAATCACTCACAAATAATTAAATAAATCATTATTTATTTGATTATCATTCAACCACTTCCTTAAAATGATAAATAAAACATTTATTTATTTATTATTTACAAATAAAGGGGTTTGACCCAAGTCAAATACCTTTTCCCTCCAACAAATATAATAAAATATTCCATAAAAGGTGGATCTAGATTTGGTTAACGTTATTTTAATCATGCACCAAGATCTAGAATGACCCAATATTTTGTTATAAATAGGAGGGTTTTCCCTACCATTCTTCACCTTTTGTTGCCTATTAGATCACTCTGGATCTAAACTCTTGGTCCAACTTTGAGCCATTATCATTGTCATATTTTCCATTATTTGCTATGTGAGCTCCCTTTGAGTTCTATCTTTGTCTGGGTTTTCTACACCAACAGGAGAGAGAAATGATAGATCTGAAGTGCTGAGGACTTCCAAGAACCCATCCCATTGAGGAGAATTGGAAACATCTTCTTTTTTTCCTCCCAGGTGCCCTTAATACAAAAATTTCTTTCAAAAATTGTTCTTGTCTTGTCTATTGGATATATGGAGCAAAACCTTCTTTTTACTGCTTAATGTATTTCTATGCATAGATCTGGTTTTTTGCAGCTCTTGTCTTGATCAACTAACTGCAGATCTGAAGATATTGGCAGCCATATTTGATGTTAGGGCTATTAGTTATGTGTAGCTAAAGTGGTCTTTTTTCGTACACTTCGACAAAGGATTCATACTAACAAGAATCAAAAGCCCTAGAGACATTATTAAGCTGTTCCACTTCATTTTCCAGTCCCTATCCACCTCTGTGTTACACTTCTAAACCTCGATTTTATGCCTCCATTTCCCTCCTTTTCCTCTTATTTGCATTCCACGCCTTTTCATTCACAAAACCCTTGAAAAACCATGAAATTGGACCTTCACCTTTGCTCCTTGAACTTCCTTCTATTGTACATCGCAATCACATTTCTCATCTTTTTCCTTTTTCCTTTAAAGACTTACCACTCCCAACTCCAATTGCAATATCGCTCCGTACTCTGCCACACTGCAAATCACAAATTGCATTTTGCAATCTTTATCCCATCACAAATCACATTTCGCAATATTTATCTGCTCCTTGTTAATACTTATCGCTCTTGATGTTGATCGCGATATTGTCATCGCACTCTACCACAAGTCCCACCGCCATGTCATTTGACTCATCGCAAATCGCAAATCGTAGTTTTATTTGGTTCGTGTTAACACCTGCTGCTCCCAACGCCAATTTCGATATCACTATCATACTCTGCCATCGGCCCCACTGCCACATTACCCATCGCATTTCGCATTTCGTTCCCGCTCTCGAACATCACTTCCGCTACTTCTCCAACTTTGCAATATTGCGATTGCGATATCTCATATCGCATATCACACTTCCATCCCTCCATCACAATTCTACCATCACACTTCTAAAGGCATCCTGATTCAAAGGAATTTTGCGCTATAAAGTTTTAATAAGGTTTAAGCCCCTCTTTTCACTTCTCTAAGCCTTGTCCCATGTGTTCAAAGCCCTCCATTAGCATTATAGCCCTTTTTTCCCCAAACTACAAGAAACACCTCTTCAAATTAGAACTAGGTCATGAATAGCTGCATAGATAGAGCATAAGATAAGTAGGGTGTTTAGTCAATTGGCCAAGATAAGTGTGGATTAAATTAGTTTCATTTTTTCAATTTAAATTATTATTTTTTATTCCATTTCCTTTCTGCAATTTAAATAGTTTCTTTCTTGTCATTTATTTTCAACAATTTAGTTTAGTTTCCTTTCTGCAATTTAAATTAGTTTCTTTCATGTCATTTCCTTTCAGCAATTTAGTTTAGCTTCCTTTTTGTCATTTCCTTTTTGCAATTTATTTTAGTTTCATTGAGGTGTGACAAACTTCACTGAGAACCCCTAGAAGTAGCACCCTTTCGTAGAGTGGAATAGGATGACATGAGTAGAATGCATTTGATGTGTATATAGCACTTTCACCTCCAAGTTTGTATGAACCCCAAGTTGATAAACATTAGGGGAATTTTGAGGTCTAAAATGGGCCTCCTAACGAAAATGTACAACCAAATAAACTATATAAGAACCAATAGGATTCAAGATGATGATGTCAACCATGGGGGATGATTCATCATTTGTTAAGTAAAAGGGTAAAAATATTAAAAAATAATAAAACTACTTGTTCAACTCGTATTTTCGAATTATCTCCAAAAGTGTTTATTCAAATTTCGAGCGGGAGAACTCGTTGGATGAAAAATTTAATTTTGAATCCAAGGAGTACCCATGTTTCATATTTTTGATAGACCTGCTGCACGAAAAATGAGAAATACATGAAAAAACGTGATTGCAATAATGTTTTTCATGTATTTCTCATTTCTCGTGTAGAAGGATCCATTGAAAGTGTGGAACATGGGTACTCCTTAGATGGGGAATTAAATTTTTCATCCAATGAGTACTCCCACTCAAAATTTGGGTACAAGATTTGGGAGATAAGTTCAAAATACGAGTTAAAAAAATAGTTTTTTCTTTTTTCCCTCTAAAATTTGATGATGTAATCAAATATTATTTTATTATTTCCACTATCATTTTATAATTTCCTTAGGAGGCCCATTTTAGACGTCGAAATTCCTCTAATGGTAAAGTATGGTAGCCCCTGGGAGTTTCAACAGCTTGGTGCAATACCAGGGCTCACCATCTACCATGTGATCTCTTTCCACCACATCTGAAATGGGATTCTTTGCATGAAGATACAACATGCTTTGGTATCAATTTTAGCGGTGCCAAATGCCTTCTAGCAAAATGATGCTTGGGCATAAACTTATCAGGCTTGTGTTATCTTGTTATAGAGTAACCTTACACACCTTTCTATGAGGTAAACTAAGTATATGGGACCATAGGGTATATCATATTTTCATTATTCATTAGTTATTAAAAAAAAATCATTATCTAGTCTCAGGGTTCATCCGATAAGCCTAAGTTGTCAAAATATTAACATTGATGTGAGCATTTGTTATACACTTTCAGAATCCTAATCCCTAGCTATAAACCCTCAATAAAACAAAATTGTTACCTGAGTCAATATAGGTATCCAACTATTGTGTATGATGTAAATAATTCATAGGCCATGGTAACTTCTCTATGTGAATACAGACACCTAGGCAATCAAGGCACCACTTCAAGACAAATCACGGTGACTTCTCTATGTGAATACACACTCCTAGGAAGTCAAGGTACGACTTGAAGACAGAACAAGGGTATTGTATAAGGACATAGATAACATTTAAAGTTTGAACCCAAGTCTCACAAACTCAAACAAAATAAAAAAACTTTGGTTTGATTCAACTTACCTGGTTCAATGAGTGTGGGATAAACATTTTTATAAAGTTATCAGAAAACTCTAGTACTACTGATGAAAGAACATGAATTATAAATTAAAGATATTTGATTAGACCAAATTGATCACCAGAATAGGCACAAGTCATGGAAAATTAAAAATTGTAAAAAAGGGCCACTTGTGGCAGAATTCATGATAAAAGCACGAGGCATGGTTGGTGTTTTGGTACCATGAAATTGGATTGTAGTGCATGCCAATGTATTTGATTCTTTCATATGATCATGTAATAGTCGTAAAAATAGGATTGATTGAAGTTTCTTTCATGACTATGAAAAAATTCTATATCATAGCTGTGAATAATTATGTTGCATTATATTTCATATCATACACATCCTTCTCAAACTAATGGTTAAATTACCCTTCTTCAACAGATTGGAAATCATATTTTAACTACAAAGAGAATTTTCATAGATAGATGGATATAAGTTACAAGTATGCAAATGAGATGGATTTATTTGCAACCACAGAACTGGTCTCCCATATTTTATTGCAAGGGAAAAACTATATTTATCTAAGTACTCTACCCAAGAAATAGTCGAATCCAATATTTTGTCTTCCATAAAAAAGATAAAATGAGAGATGATAATTTAATCCCATGACTACATTTGTTAAATCATAAATCACATAGAGAAAATGTCTACCTCTTCATTTTCTTTTTGAAAATTCTTCTTGGTATCTACAGAAGCAATTTAACAATTCTGAGTGATATTTATGCTAGCATTCTATATATCTTGATCTGGAGATAACTAACACCATTTATTTCTGAGCTAAATAGCATCTAATAAATGAAAGGCTTTGAAATATTTAGAGTCTGTATATAGAATAATGTGTTTTTTTTAAATGTTGATCTTATTCTTGATCTTATGTATGCTAATTTAATATTTACATTTAAGTTAAGACATGGCTTTCAACTGAGTAAAAATTACATATTTTTGGTTATGATGACATGTATTTGATAAAATTTCAATCATTTCTATAATGTATTAATATTTATTATAACATAACTATTTTATACGAGACTATCTATTCAAGAAATCCAAGTTCTATATTGGAATAAAATTTTGAGTAGTGTTCAATTTTGACATCCAAAGAACTAAAATATCTCTTAAAAAGTAATTTTATTTAAAAAATTTATTCTGTAATCCTTTGATCCAACACCGATGGAGGTATTAATTATAGTAGGACTACATAAAAACTTATGAACTAAGGAGAAGCAAGCATGGATATTTTTCTAAATTTTCAAATCATACACAAGATTATAAAATCACAAAATAGTTAGTGTGTGTTCTGGAACTTGTACAATCATCTCAAGGCTCCGCGTTGTGTGGATATAATAAATTTAGTTTATTTTCCCTTATAGTTTCTTACATTAGGAGGATTAATCATTTTTCAAGTGTATATGGTGGGTTCCC
Organism: Pinus albicaulis; assembly: GCA_034641835.2. NCBI lineage: Eukaryota > Viridiplantae > Streptophyta > Pinopsida > Pinales > Pinaceae > Pinus > Pinus albicaulis. Next base: position 1,411,818,693 of record CM076584.1, on the reverse strand, counting down.
AATCTATTTGTTATTGAAGTCGACCCTGCAAAATTCAAAATCATGAATAATCGACACAGGCCTCAGAAGAAAAAAGATTTTAGAATATGCTGATCTATTGAAGCACAATATACTAATCTACTGAAGCTCTTGGAATATGGGTTGGTTCCAAATAATGTACATTATACCATACTGATTAACCAATTTTTCAGAAAAGGAAATATTAACTTTCATTTTAGGTTTGCGGGTCAAATGCTTTCAAATGGAATTGATCTTGACATAGCCACTTATGGGTCATTGATCAATGGGCTTTGCAAAAATGTGACAGGGTTAAGGAGAGAACGCATATTACAGGAAGAAATTATAATGTTAAATGGAATGTTTGAAAAGGGATTGGTACCCACCAAGGTAGCATATGGTGCAGTAATTCATGGCCTTTGCAAAGATCAAAAAATTTACCTTGCTTCCAATATATTTATGGACATGGATTTCCATGAGTTGTTCTTTCTCTCTCTTTAGTTCTCACTATTGTCTCATCTCTAAAAGTTGTCTATGGATTTCACTCTTATATACAATAGTCCATAGGGTACATGAAACTTAATGTGTTTGGACTATTTGGAAACTAATACTATAAGGGTCTCTTAAGGATTCCTTTGCTGGCTCCCTATTGGATTTCCTTTTTTGATTGTGACATTGTCAGATAGGATCTATTTGAAAGTGATTAATTTAGTGTTATGATGAATACCCTATGTTAATCTGTGTTTAGCGGTTATTATAATAGGCGTAGACATTAATTTATATCAGGGTTATAATTTTGCATTTATATATTCTATAATACGACTTGAAATCATAGAACTATATTGATTCCATCTACCTAAATCCAATATTCGAAATTGATTTGATGTATATTGTTTCATGCGGTGCATGGGCACTAGATTTTTCACATAATATTGCTCGCCCCAAGGTGATGAGGTATCATGGGACTTGGATGGTTGTATGCCATCCATATGATGGGGTTCTAGATAACGACTTAGGAATTAGATCATGGGATAAATTCTATTCATGTTTCCATTCCAGGGTTTAGTCTCATTTGTTAGGAGCTCAGGTTTGATCTACAACAAGTTTGTGGAAATCCATGGTTTTCTGTCTGATATATTTGATTCTCTTCAGATGGAGTCCTATATCTTGAATGCACACATCTGAACCAACCTTACAGTTGGAAACAAACATCCCCCGACTTGTTCTCAGCTCTAGTTTGGTGGTTTTCCTGTAGTTTTTAGTTCATTCGAGCTTGATGCGACACAATTAAATTATTACAGTTTTTCTGCTAATTTTTTTAGTTTTTCTATATAGTATCATTAAACACTAAAAGGTTACCATACTCTTTGTGGGGAATAACCTTTCACAACATCAAACACCGGTTCTAAGAGGTAATTTTCATTCCAAAATATCTTGAACCCTCCTCGCATAGAGTATTCAACTTGGTATTTCATTTTAGTTTTGCTACTTGTGAATTGTATAGGTACATGTGCCACCTGCCCTTTTTCTCCTTGGTTAACAAGGAAAGAAAAGTTAGGGCTTACCCTCCTCTTTTATTGTCATAGGCCATAGGTAAGGTCACTATATATTTTCAATTACTCACATAAAGTTTCAACAAGAATATGGTTCTTATTAGGTATTCTATAAATACTCCCTTTCGAGGAGTTAAATTTCTGTTGATTCTTGGTTGCCAGTTATTAAAGAAATTATTTATTTTTGGAGATTGAAATCCAAAGCTCCGTGGTATTGAATCTATATTTTGTATATGGTCAACATTACTTTGGCTATGCATGGCACACCATATAATTTTTCCCATAACGAGTTATTATCTCTTTTCTCTAAAACAAATGAAAAAAATAGTTCTCTCATTTTACTTACTAATATATCATATACCCAAGGATTTAATGTATGATTGGCATTCTCATATTAGGAGTATGCTTATGGTATTTACATGGTTAAACATGGTTTCATAATTTTCTTTATAATGAACTATGTATATATATATATATACTTAAATAATATTGAGATTATTATTTGCAATGGTTTCTGTTCGATGATTTCTTATGTATTTTCTAATTGAAATATAAATTCAATTGCTTGAGAGTTATCCTTATTTTTATATGTATTCTTTTGTTTAAATATCAATTCAAGGGTTTCTTAATAGTAACAGTTCTTTGGTTAAGGAAATATCCCACCTTCCTAGGACTGTTCCCGGCTAGCCTTCTTTTGGCATTTCCTGGGGACTAACTTTGGGTCGGAAGATTGTAGATAATTGCCCATGTGTGATTTAGTTTGCTAGCTGAAGAGAGGGTTTTCTCCTTCTCATTTTTAATTCCAACACAGATTCCAACTGTAACAAGTCTTGTAATTTTATGTTGGCACCCCAATTGTTCTTGAAACAATCAAGTTATTCCATAGTACATACATACCCACAGTTTTCCTAGGGGTAGCCAGTGTTATAAGTTTTCCTCAAGTACCTAGAGATGACTAATATTTTACTCTTACAGTAAAAATAATTTGCATAAATAATCACGAGAATAAATATTCATTTGGATTTAGAAATTAACATAGAAAATTTGCATTACATCTAGGAAGAAGGTTTCATTAACCCCTTCCCAGCTGAGCATGCTTCCTAACCATTCTCCATTATATTTCCTCCTTAAGAGGTGTCCCTTAATGTTCGAGTCCACTCATATGTATAATCCATGTGAAGGAAAATTATTTTAATCAATCCTTGATAGAGATAATGGATTATCGAAGGTGCAACCAGTTATTAATGTTTCAAATAACTACTTTAGTAATAGATTTTTGGAACATCACTGGGGTAGCTATCCTCTGCTGCATCTCAGAACCATTGTTCCCTGATTCATCATATTCTTAATCCCGTTGAAAATGGGCATAAGATACAAAAACAAATATTCAAAAAAAACACACCCAATTGGTTAACCAGATCATCTAATGAAATATTACTAGTCAAAATCGTACCACTCATGCAATAAAAATACACATTTTCAAAAATGGAGAGATATATTTTCAAAAAAAGAGAGTGAGAAATGAAGAGAAGAGCCTACTCACCTGTCATCTGGGTTCTCCTACACAACTTGATCAAAATAAGCCTTAACGTGAGCATCATCTCTGCAAACTTCTTACATTATCTTGGCATAGAGAGCAAGTACTTCCCCATCGCAATGACTTGCAAGTATGGATAACCCCTAGGAATTGATGTCAACACCATATTTGGGTGACCCCTAGAACTCACTGTAAACACCATATTTGCCAACATTTACATTAGAAAGAGATAGCTCATATTTTCCAACATTCACATTAGAAAAATATAGCTCACATTACATTAGAGAGATAACTACTAGATCCTCACCTTCCTCACTAGCAATACTGTATAACCAAACAACCCTACTAAATTTATTGTTAGGTGAAAACTCACCACATAACTCCATTACTCTTCGGTTGTGATTTCCATCGAAAACAAAAATGTGTAACCATCCATGCAAACCACTGCAAGTGTCGATTTCAATCCAAAAAAAACATCTGAGGCAAGAATACAATGGTTGGAAAAACACTTTGTTGAATAAAAGTAGTGTAAACCATTCACACTAGTGATTACAATAGAATTCCCAATTGAGGTGTTGAAAATTGTTTATGTAGGTGACACAACTTCTCAACAACTCTGTGAGATGTTGCACATCCCCGTTGTCTACATAAATAACCTACAACCCAAAATATTTTCACAATAGGAAGAACATTTCATAACCTCCTCCCAACTAAGGATGATTCATAACCATTCTCCATTCATTTTCCTCCTCGAGAAATTTCCCTTGGTGTATGATTCCAGTCATATATATAATCCCTATGAAAGGGAATTTTTGAATCTGTCCTCGACAAAGATAACAGATTACCTAAGGTGAAAAAAATTATTAACGTTTCAAACAACTAAATCAGTAACATATTTATAGAACATCACTGGGGAAACCATCCTTTATTGCATCTCAGAACCATTTTTACCTAATTCACCCTATTCTGAATCCCATAGAAAATGGGCATAAGAGCGAATAAAAAAGCTGCCAAACAAGTACACCTAATTGGTTACCCAGATCATCTAATGCAAGGTTACAAGTCCCATTCATACCACTAATACAATAAAAATATAGAGATACAAATTTTCCAAAAAAAAGAACGAACAATGAAGATCAGATCCTACTCACTAGTCATTTGGGTTCGCCTGCACAACTTGATCAAAATAAGCCTCAGCATGAGAAGCACATTTGCGAACTTCCCACATTAGCTTGGCATAAAGAGTGAGTACCTCCCCATCGCCAAGGCTTGCAAGTATGCCTCATCCATAGTACTCCTTTCCCTTTGAAAGGTTTCCTTGAACCTAGTTATTAACAACAAAATGCATCTAGTATAAGGCTAAGGCTTTCAAGGTTTTCTTACCCCTTTCGCTGCTCCTAGCCCACACTGGTAGCCTACACTCTACTTCTACGATGCCCTAGCTACTGCTCTTCTATTTCTTGATACGTGCATGGCCCCTCCAGAGTCCTACCCGAAGGTGGCCTGTCCTCTAGATTAGGCCTAGGCCTTTTCAGCCCTAATCAGCTCCTTAGTTCCTCCTCGCCCCAAGCCGACGATCTCTTAATTCGTAAAGAAGCTTGATGGAATTTAGGAGGTCACCATTTATCCTTCTATTATGCGCATGGCTTCCCTCTCTCTAGCCGAGAATGGTCTCATGGGTCAATTTACCAGATTATTGCCCTCTCCGAAGACTGTTCAAAAATGGGTTGAGTGTAACTAGTCAGACAAAATCAATGGAAAAATCTCTATCCGATTCTGTAGTAGAGGCTACTTCAATTTTCATTTTTAAACAAAAGAGGACAAGGATTTGACCTTCAGGATCCAACCTTACTTTATGGACACCAGAGGTCTGTATCTCAACAAATGGATGCCAGACTTTGACCCTGAACTCGATGTGCCAAGCGTCCTCCCAGTGTGGGTGCACCTTCCTCACCTTCCCTTGCACTGCTGGGGGGATCATTATGTTTGTGCTATTGGAAACGTTCTAGGCAAGTTCATAGATCAGAGCAAACCAAAAGACAACATGCAAGCATGTGCTAGGATCTGTGTCGAGGTGGATCTAGGTAAAGGCCTCCCTAAAGCGATCAAGCGAAAAGTTGGCAAATGGACACACATCCAACAGCTTGACTACGAGAAAATCCCATTTAAATGCAAGGTATGTCATGAATATGCCCATTTTGCTAAAATATGTTAAAAAATTATTGATATTGAAAGCCTTGAGTCAAACACATAATGGGAAACTGTAAAAAATAAGAAGACCTCTTCCCACCCCAAAAGCACCTTCATCTCTGTGCCCCCTCCCAAATCTAACCCTCCCTCCCGACCTCCTCCTCTTCACATCTATGAGACTCTTCCCATTAGCTTGTTGACCCCCCTATACCTTCTTCCAATGCCTCTCTAGCCTCCTCCAATCCCTTCTCCTCCATTGTCCCTACCGAAGATGATCCTCCTCTTCTTTCTATTCCCTCTCAGCCTGCCTCTCCTCACCCATCCCCCATCAATCCCGATCCCCCATCCTCCTCTTCTAACCCCTCCTCAGCTCCAATCACAAGGAACTCAATGAAAGAACATGGTGCAACTTTGGAAAAATCAAAGAAAATGGGCCCTGGAAGGAAATCATCAAAGCAACATAGAGATGAAACTGCTCAAAAGGATATAGCCCTTGGAACGCAAAATCCCATTGAAACCTATATCTTAGGGCAAAATAGTAAAGACTGAGGAAAAAAGGAGCAAGGAGGGAAGTCAGGTTCTCGCTCTGTTTTTCTAAAATGATGAAAGCCCTTTCATGAAATTGCAGGGGTTGAGGGAACCCATCAAAAGCATTAGCCCTAAGAGACCTAATAAATCAGGAAAAACCTGACATTGTTCTTTTGTAGGAAACTAAGTAGGGAGATCTTGACATGGAATAAAAAATAGGTAGAATGAAGAATCATGTGGGTACCCAAACTGAATCTAGGGGTGCCTCACGTGAACTAGCCACAATTTGGAATCAAAGCATTTGGAAACAAAAAAATTCAATAAAAATGCAGAACTAGATCAAATTGGTGTTGCATAACACTAAAGAGAGCAATGAAATCATCATATACAATGTATATGGTCCCAATCATTATAGGGGTAAAGAGATCTGCTGGAGCACTCTTAAAATAGACTTAGGTAATGAAGACAATAACAATATCGTCATCGGATGTGACTTCAACTTAATCCTCCCGCAACTGAAAAGAGGGGTGGATGTTTTAATTTAGATCCCTCTAGAAATCAGATAGAAACCATCTTGCAAGACCATGATCTGGTCGATATTGTCCCAAAAAATTGTAGATATACTTGGATCAATCGAAGGATAGGAAAAGGGAATATCAGGGACCATCTTGACAGATTTACTGTTGTTGTCCCTCTCATTTCTTTTTATTCCATTGCCTCTTCTAACGTTCTATCCTTCTCAGCCTCTGATCACTACCCCATCATCCTCTCTCTCAACGATCATCACTCTCTGGGCCCCATCCCTTTCAAATAAAATCCTCTATGGAATGATATTCCGGAAGCAAGGCAATTGGTTCGTAATATTTGGATGCAACACATAGAGGGATCCCCATCCTTCATTTGGGAAACCAAACTAAAGAAGACCAAAATGGCCCTAAAGTATTGGGCCAAACTGCACTATAAGGAACCGGACAATATCAAAATTGAAATCAAATCTAATCTGGATGTTGTCCATAGCAACATTGAATCCCAAGGGGCTAATAAGAAAAACTCCAAACATGAAAAATATATTTATTGGCAATTATATAGAATCAATAGGAAAGAAGAGGAGAAGTGGAAAATCAAATCCATGAATTTGTGGCTTCAAGCAGGTGACAAGAACACCTCCTTCTTTCACAAAAAAGATACTATTTTCAAGTCTAGAAATAGCATCTCCTCTATCATCAACACTAAAGGTAAAATTCAGACAAATCAGGAGCTAATCAAAGTTGTTGCCACTGTGCATTATATAGATCTGCTAACTGAAACAAAAGTGATGAAAGACTACTCTAATCTCTTAATATATCTACCAAATATGATCATAGAGGAGATGAAAAATGCTTTAAATAAAGAGATATATGAGGAAGAAATTCAGTGTGAAATTTGGTCTTTGCACCCTGACAAAGCACCGGATCCAAACGACTTCTCTATTAGTTTTTACAGGACTTACTAGGACTTAATAAAAAAGGATTTGGTCAAAATGATACAATGGGCTCAAAGAAAGAATAAAATTGGGGGTTACACCAAATCAACCTTCCTCGCACTTATCCCCGAAGAAAACCATCCATCCTCCTTCTCTAGGTTTAGACTGATCTCCCTCTGCAACGCCTCTTAAAAATTTATCACCAAAATCCTTGCCATGCACCTCAAGCCCTTCCTCCACAACTTTATCTCGGAAAATCAAGGAGGCTTTATCTCCCAAAGGAAAATTTCTGACTCGATCCTCCTTGTACAAGAAGCTATCCAATCAATTATGACTCGCAAAGAGAAAGGTTTTATCCTCAAACTCGACTTAGCCAATGCCTTTGATAGGATTAGACAATCCTTTATTCTTTTTTTCCTTCAGAAAATGGGCTTCGATCCAAATTTCATTGCCCTCATCAATTATTGTATCTCAAACCCTTGGATCTCCCCCCCTCATTAATGGCAAGCCAACTCCTTCTTTCAGTCTTCTCGCAGCCTTAGACAATGTTTCCCTCTCTCTGCCTACCTATTTATCATCATGGAAGAATCCTTTAGCAGGGCCTTGGATAATCTGTGATGAGTATGCCTTATCACTAGAATTAAATTTGGCAATGGTGTCAAAAATATGAGTCACTAGCAATTTTCAGACGAAACTCCCTTGATGGGTGGAGCAACCAACATAATCGCTCACAGGTTTAAAACCATCCTTGATAAATTCATGCTTTACTCCGAAGGGCTGATCAATATTCAAAAAAGCTACAGTTATGGTTGGAATGTAACTAGCAAAACCATTCACAACATTGCACAAATATTTGGAGTTTCCTACAAAATGAACTGGGATCACTTCAATTATTTAGGCATGCCTGTCAGTGTTGGCCCCTTAAAGGGAGAAGTATGGAACATTACCGTAGACAAAATTAAGAGAAAAGTGCAGCAGTGGGGTTTTTCTTGGTTAAACCTTGTAGGGCACATTGTCTTACTCAAATATGCCCTCTTATCTCTACCCTTGTACATTTTCACTCTCCTTCAAGCCCCTGTCAACATTCATCACAAATTTGAAGCAATCCTAAGGCACTTTCTCTGGAAGGGGGGAAAAAATAAGAAAAAAGATAATCTTGTCAAGTGGAGGTAGGTCACTCAATATTATGAACATGGAGGGCTTGGAATTCACTCATCCAAGCTTCTGAAAAATTCTTTTTGTGGGAATATCGTGTGGAGGTTAATTAGCGGACAACAAGCATGGAGGAAAAGAGTTTTGGAATCCAAGTATCTCAACTCCCCCCGTCAGCATCTTCTTGATCAAGAAATTCCAAACATACATTGCTCTAAAATCAAGGCCCTCTGTAAGAAATCCATCCCTTTTCTAATTCACAATCTCTCCAAAGTCCCAATTGGGGGTAGTCGCATCAATATTGGGAAAGATAAAATCACGGGGCAAAAACCACTCTCAGACAGGCCTAGCACTGAATGCATTCTTTCCCATTTTCAAAGTCTTGGCCTAAATATATTAATTCACTTTTCTAAGTGGGATGATCAAACCCAAAATTGGATTGGATGGCTCTTTCCTATAGTCCCTGTTTATTTGGAAGTAGATCTATCCAATCTCCAAATTATGCTTCATGGCGTTGCTCCCTTGCGAAAAGACAGTATGGAAAACTTTCATTGGGATCCCTCTGGCTCTGCATTCTCCATTTGTTAGAAAATTATATATTATGGAGCAATGCAACACATGAAATATGTAGAAAATACAAGCACACAAAACACATAAATCTAGAGAGACACAGATATACGTGGTTCACCCAGTTTGGGCTACGTCCACCCTAAACAGCCAATCCTTCCTTTCTATTATCCAGCAAAATGGAGAGACAAAACCTACAACAGATCCACTGTAATATCCTCTGTTCTCTCTCACAGTCTCCCTATGTATTTCCCGCTCAGAGAATACACATGTAATACACAGCTGCAATACAATACCCTCATACAAAGAGAGGGGTTGCCTTCTAGGGAAAAAAACATTAAACTAAACATAACTTCTACCATTAGATCATCTGCCTAATGAATGGTCTAGATTGACTAGAAATTACTATACTTTTACAAGGCAATTTTATATCTGTTTTTAGCTTCGAGGGCGTTGCCCCTGAAACCCCCGCCGGGGGACTACTGGCCCCTGGACCCCCCAGCTGGGGAGTCACCCCCCCGGACCTTGCAGGGGGGACAAGTCCCCCCCACACCCCCTCGCTGCAAGGGTGTACATTTTTCCTGGGGTATACATCTAGCTAAAATAAGGATATCTTAATCAAGATGAAAATTAGGCTCCGCACCCAACACCATCAAATCTTCTTATTGTCAAATCCGCCATGACCTCTACCCCTCTCCTTATTGGCCAAATTGTAAAATGGTGTAGAAATTGGAAGCCATCCCAAAGATAAATATCTTCATATGGATGCTACTCAAAGGAAAAATACTCACTTCAGAAAATATTAAAAAAAGGGGAGTGAATGGTCCATCCAGGTGCCCCAACTGCTAAAGGGCCAAAGAGACTACGCATCACCTTTTCATCATATGTCCATTTGCTTCTTGATGTTGGAAAAAGCTTACCTCTTCCTATCAGCCTCACTTGGAGCATAAAAACACCATTTCGGAATTGATTAAAATTTGGAGGAAAAATTACCCATGGGGGAAAAAGAAAAACAATCTAGAAAGAAGAGTTTGGGACACCTTCCCTTATGTCCTTATGTGGAACATTTGGCTCTCTATAAATAGAAATATCTTCAATGATAAATATCCCTCTTGTAGGAAGTTTTGTAGCAAAACATGGAGCCTCACTCTCGAAACAATAGCCTCCAAAAACAATAACAAAATCAATATTAGTGATCTGCAAGTGGAAGAAAGGAAATTCCTTGGAAATCTGTTGGACAGCTCTGGCTTACAAAAACCTCCAGTTAATCAACCCCTCAAAAATTCCTCCAGTTGGAAGATTCATCTAAAAGAAAAGGAATTTGTAGAATGGTTGTGCAGTTGCTCAAGGCCCACTCTCTTCTTTGACGGTGCATCTAAATCGAACCTAGGAATTGCTGGTACAGGAGGCATTATAAAAAATGAAAGTGGCAGAAGTCTTCTTTCCTTTGAATGGGGTCTTGGCTCCCTCTCCAATAATGAAGCAGAAGCTTACACCCTCCTTCAAGGCCTTCAACAGTTAAAAAAAATAACATCTCAAATGAAATGGTGTTTGGGGACTCCTCTATCATCATCAACATGATGATCCATGAAGAACCGGTCATCAACATATACCTCCATAGAATTGTCAGCAGATGCCATATAATTTCAAAAAATATGGAAGACATATCATTTCACCATATCCTCAGAAGGAACAATAAGGCCACAGACTCTCTTGCTAAAAAGGCTTGTACCCAAACTTTTGGGAAAATATTTTTCAATGATGAACTATATATGATGCCCCTACCATGATCTTGTATCATATGGATAATATATTTCCTTGGATTCTCCCCTCTGGAATTTTTGAACTCCGCAGGCCCCCTCATATCCCCTCCCTCCTCTATCCCATGATATTTTCCTCTCGGGCTTGCTCCCACACTGCCTCCCTCCTTTCACACCACATTATTTATTCCCTCACCCTCCATGCCTTTATGCACCCCTTCACAGCTATTCTCCCTACAACACACTCTAACTTCGTTCTTTCTTGCCTGTTCCATTCATCCCCCTCCTTTTGTTGGCCTCCTGCATTGCGCATTCACCTCCCCCTCATCCCTCGCCCACCCTTCTGTCACATTCCAAATTTAGCCTTCCACTCCTTCAGTATGGCTCGCAGCAAAGACTACTTTCATTGTATGGATCTGCGGGCAGAGTTGGAGTAGATCCATGCTCATCAAAAAATTCTTGACGAAAATCAACAAGAAGATGTGAAAATCCTTGACGAAAATCAGCAAGCAGATGTGAAAGTATTTCTTCATAGGGTTACTTCTCTTCAAAAACATTATAATGAACTCTCCAACCGGTGTGCCCATGTAGAAGAATCAGTCCAAATCCTCAAATATATACTTGAGAAATGCTCAGCTCCAAGCTCTAGTTCCAACAATGTGAGAAATGCTCGCAATGACGACAACATGGATGCTTCAACTGGGCGCCCAATAAGCATCGACTAATCTATCATCTTCTCTTCTTATCATGGCTTTTAAGTTTGTTTTTCTTCTTTCTCAGTTTGTTCGAATCTACTCATTATCTATATTCCAGTATCTTCTGAACAGGAGAAGCAAAGAAGGTGTAGCATTTTGTTGTAGCTACTTTCTCTATTGCTCCTCAAGAACTCTTGCATGTAAAAAATGAATTTCTCCTCTTCTTTTTTGGAATACAAACTAGCACCCAACACTTTAAAAAAAAAAAAAGGCTAAGTCTTTCATATAGAGGAATAAATATTTGTTTTCTTGGATTTATCCATACCTCATGCAGTAACTTTGCACAGTTTCTTGACAGGAGTTAGTTTCCCAGATTTCGTCTAGCATTTTATGATAGTAGGATTTTGTGCACTTGGAAACAGAATAAGTGCTAGAAAATTCTTGATTTCCACACCCAATTCAAAACCCTCCAGCTAAATACATAACCCTGTCCTCAATCTTAGACATAAATTGTGAATTTCTTGACACAGGACATGAAACCGAACCCCCTTCCACTCTCGTGGGACTCAAAACAACATTTTTTCTTCCGAATATAGAAGGGTTTTTTCTTCCAAAATGATAAGCATTGGCGAGAATTTTATGGGCCCATTTGAAACTCATTGGGGGACTCTTATAGAGCTTAGCTTCCAAGTCTTGGGTCCTGTTGTGTCTCAATCTAGTCTCCTAAACTGAGTTCATTTAATTGTCAACCAGGATTTGTAAACTGCTGAAGTGAAATGTACCATATGTACCTAGGTGCTTGTTTCCTAGTGCGTTGTGTGTAGTGTTTTGTGATGTTTTGGTCTTTTATGATGTTTTTGGTCTTTTGAAGTTTTGTGTTTACAATGGAAATGCCTAGAAAACTAATGAAAAGAAATTGGTGGTCAAGAACACAGTTGAGCCTAATGTATGGAATGGCAAATGTAATCAAAAACACTGAAGCAACATCTAAACTATGACTGAATAGAAACAAGAGCTTGATGATGACTTTTTAAACAAATGACACAAACTAGACTTTGAGAAATGATCACTTAAATATGCAAGTTTTCTAACTTAGATGCAACATTCTATTCTAAGCTCATCTATTTCATAACTAATTCCTAGTTCTATTCTGCAATTTCAATTGAAGTTCAGAGTCTATTCTCCAAGAGTTATTGGTTTCTTTTCAGGGTAGTTCTGTTGAGGAAGAACTCTGTTTATGGTGAGGAATTTGCAGAGATATTTCAGACCTTGTAATGATGTTATCTTCTATTCCTAAGGTTATGGATCACTGGTGGTTTTCAGAACAAAAAGATATTTGTAAATAATGAAGGCTGTCTTATGAATCCTATCAACTAAAGTGATCTACTTTGCAAAGGGTGACAATGTGACTATGAGATGTAAGTGCAATGAATTAATTTAAACATGAGCTTAAGATGCTTCTGAACTAGAACAATGTTAACTATAAGCCATCATCAAACTTTGAAACGAAGTAACTGGACATGAATTAAATGCAAAATGAAACTCCGGAGCATTCTAATTAACATGCATTATTCTATGAAGTTACACAATCAGTTTGTTCATCATGAGGGATATTTTGGAAGAGTTCCTTCTTGTGGAAGAGGTAGAACAATTTTGACTGTGGACTTGTATGCAATTGAAAGCAAATGAACCGAAAGCAAATGAAACTAAGTTGTCACATCACAGTCATATCTTGAACTTCTTAAGGATGTCTTGGAAGAATTTCTTCTTGTGGAAGAGTGATTAGGACAAGTGCAACTGTGATAGTGAAGACTAAAAACTACAACTAATTCCTATGTTACTATAGCTATTCATCATTCATTGTTATGATCTATTGGAAGAATGTCTTCTTGTGAAAGAACTGGAATGAATATAACTACAATATCTAGTTAAAAAAACAAATACAACTCCTATCCTACAATACCATAGTCATTAAACATTCATCATTTTAATTTATTGGCAAAGTGTCTTCTTGTGGAAGAACTGGAACGAATATGACTACAGTAGCTAGTTAAGAACAAATGCAAATTTAACTCCTATCCTACAATACCATAGTCATTTAAACATTCATCATTTTAATTTATTGGAAAAGTGTCTTCTTGTGGAAGAACTGGAATGAGTACGACTACAATATATAAAACAAAACAACTACTAATTCAATATGCAGAACGTAAAGACAGCTAGGAAAAACTTATCTAGTTTACGCAAAAGAAATCCGTTCAAGGGGCAGGGGCCCTCTACCACTTGACGACATTCAACTTCAAAATTAAATCACGCCTTCAGGATAATTTTGTCTGCTCCATTAACGATGCAATAGTTTGAACATAATTCTCTGTGTCTTCAAAGACGTAACACAGAGTTTTCACAAAATCTAGCAGCAAATCTAATACAAAATTTCTAACTAAGCTCTCGGCCTACTCAAGAGTTTATAAAGTAAATGCAAGTAACAATAATTACAATAATTTAGGAATGATGTCTTCCTAATCCAAATCATCTTAGGAGTCTTTGAGGTGGCTGCGTAAAAGAGAAAAGACACCTGGACTGTGACAGTCCTAGTAGGAGTCTTCCTTCACAAATATGTTCACACGTGCATAACCGTACCCAGAATTCATTTCCTCTTCCATGACGAGCAACACACCATGTAGGCACGACGTGGATCATGCCCATATGCGTTTTTCCTCAAGAGGCCACCTGGAACATGCTCAAACATAAAGGTAGCTGCAGAATCGCCGGTTAGCTACAGAATGCCTGCATTCTGCAGCTAGTTCCTGTCAAAATGCTTAACAATGGCAACAATCACAAAATTCAACAAGTCAGTCATGTAAACCATTCTAGAAGTAATTTTAACTATTTTTATTGATCAATTGGGTTTAAAATGGAAATGGACAAGGGAAAAATGAAGTAAAATGAGGTGAAGGAAAGCACAAATTTGAGGCTCAACAGGTCCCTGATCCAAAAGCACAAGAGCTAGACAGTTTCTTTGCAAATTTGCATCACTCGTGCATCGAATCTGACTTTATATCCCTCATACCATCATACAATGGTAACATGGGATTAATCGAGCCCATAATTAGACTAGAAGTGACTAATAGCAGCATCTTTACAGGAAATCCCAAATAAAAAAATGCAAAAAAGCTAAATAATGCATAATCAGAGAATTCCTTCACTCGAATCTCCTTTTTCTAGAGCATAACATGGAATATTATAGATTTTACTTGTGCAGTAATGAAATATTATGTATGATTTCGTAATATTTGATACAGGATCGAGGGCCGAGTCAAGAGCTGGAAGGGATGAAGTACCTTTTGTAACCATTGTGGTGGTTTTATAAATAAATCTAGCGAGCTTTCGATGTTGTGTGATGCAGATGTGCCCGCTGATCATTCTCTCCAACTGAGGAAGTTCGTTATGCACAATTTCTCTAACTATTTCAATCCAATGGTAGAGAATTCTTTAATCATCTAAAATTCGATCTAATGCTATAGACAGGTACACAGGGGCAGCTGGGGGAGTTTTTTTCAGAGAGGAACAACTTACCGCATAACGATATTTGATCCAGGATTGAGAGTTGATTTGAGAGATGGAAGGGATGAAGTTCCTTCTGCAACTGTTGTGGTGGTTTGATAAAGAAATACAGAAAGATTTCGGTGTTGTGTGATGCATAGGTGCCCGCTGATCATTTTATCTAGCTGAGGAAATTAGTTGTACACAAATTTTCAACTGTTTCAGTCCAATGGTAAAGGATTCTTTAATCATAAAACATTCGATAGGACAATGTAGAAAGGTACACAGTGGCAACTCGAGGAGTTTTTTTTTTTAAATAGGAACGCCTTGCGGCATAATTATATGACAAATTATATAATAATCCAATTTTTGTCACTTGAGAGTATCATCTTCACTATAATATTGCACAAAGAATCTATCATTTATTGGCTAATGGAGTGATGGTTCTTGGATGAGTGAACCTCTTAACTGAGTATTGACATCTAAATATTTTCTAATTGACTTCAACCATATAATTTGATATTTTTTATAAGCATTCAGAGGAGATGTTTGGAAATGGGAAACTATAATTAGCTACATTCTATTATAGTTATCTATTTTAAATATATTATTTCTAACTAGTCTACAATTAATGTTATCCAATTATTAAAAGATATTCAACCAATAGTAAACCTAGGAAAATAAAAGTTGTAGAAAAAACACAAATGTTGTGGATGGTTAGAGGAGATTCTTGTATAATATACAAGACGCATATGGTGGGTATGTGTTATATTCTTTGCATGACTACCCCCACATGTCATTCTTTACAAAAAATGAAATATTAGGGTCATATGGGGTGGAATCCCCCTTACGCAAGAGTTTGGGGGCAACACCCCTAAAAGGGAAAATTTGGGCCATTTTTTGCATTTGTTTTTGGTAGTTTTCAACACATGATTTTTTATTATAGTGGTATTTTGGTGCATGGAATTTTATCCCATGGGTTTATAATTTGTTTTAAGGAAATACACTATTAATCTAATCCAAGGTAAATGGATTAGTGATTTATGGGTGATGTAGGATATATGTTGTATTGCAATATTGTAAATAAGAATATAATGAAATATTACTAGTTTTCTTAGCTTGCGTTTCTACGGTAAAATACATAAATTAATGTGTGTTTATGTTGTTGCATCTTTTATACCTTTATTAAGAATGTGTTTGTAACAATTAACTACATAGCATTAAAATCTAAATTTGGTATTATAGTAGTTTTGAAGGGGTTGTTTTTTAGACTAAGGGGTATTTGTTTGGGATTGTGGTATAATAGATTATAGTGGGATATTTGTGGAATCAATTCTTCCAGTGAAAGTAAATAGTGAGAAGTCCAAAGATAGAGATTGAGAAATTTTATGGCTAGAGTTATGATTGAATCAATGTGGATCCATGTAATGAAACTGACAAGCATGTCAAAAAAATCCTGGACAAAGCTGGATTCAAAATCAAAGTGCATTAAAATTATTTTATTTATAAAATTTAGTATTACTAAATGTTTTAAGAGAATATATAGTGAAGGAATTATAGAATTATTTACAGGATTTTTTCCAATCTAAGTCCATGGTAACAACTTGTTCCTCCAGAAAAAAAAAATGTATAACCTTAGGATGAAGGATTGAGATTCGATGAAAAATAACATGAACTCCTTAAATACTATGGTAAGTTAAATAATATATACTAATATTAATATTTTAGATAAATATAAGCATATCAATTTATTGTGTTCTTTACCAGGCTCATGGGATAGTTTGGTTATTCCCATAATCAATAATGCACCTACTTTAAGTTTCGAGGAAATAGTCTTATCTTGTTATTAATAGATTAGATGAGATTAAAAAACATGGAAAGTCATAAAATATATGCCTTGTATGTAGGAGGACACTTCTAGAATATGAATAAAAATAATTCCTAAAATTGGATAAATAAATATAGAGGAATCTCAAAGAAAATTTTTAAAGGTATGAGGTAGATGTGGAAAATAAGGGTATTACTAGAAGGATTGTAGATCCTAAATTGTTGAGAAAGGGAATGTATATGATAATGCTCCCTCTACAAAAGAAAAATCCTCCTCGGATGATTGAGGGGATCAATACTTGGCTTCTTCAAGTACACATGTAGATCATGAGCCATGGTTGACCAACTCAATTTCATCTTTTCATTTGACTCCTCATAGGGTGTGGTTTTGCGAGTATGAAATATATGATGGATATGTATTATTCCTAGGAAATGTCTTGAAAACAAGAATCATAGGATGAGGAAAATTAATGTTGAAGCTCATGGATGGAATTATTATAAAACTCCATTGTTTTCTACACATATTAGGATTGGATGAAAATTTTATTTTTGTAAGCGAGATGAGGAATCTCAGTGTTAAACCAATTTTTGAAAAGGAAAATTATAGGATGGTTCGAGAAGAAATTTATTTCTAATGGGAGTTTAGATTAGAAATTTGTATAAGCTACTAAAAATCACTATTAATAATAGGTGCAAAAATTCCATTATTCCTGAGATTTGAGTTGAAGAAGAAAAAAATTTGACAGTCTCTAGAGAAAATACTATGTTGTGGCATTAAATACTAGGACATATTAGAGAGAATTTCCTTCAAGTACTATAATGTAATGATATGGGATATGGTATGTCTAATTATTCTTTGGATTTTATTTTTGTTAACATTGTTTATATAGGAAGACAAATCAATTAGGATTCTCCTTTGGTTCTATAATGGAAGAGGGAATATTATAATTGGTGTAAAATGATGTGTTTTGACCTATGCCAATTCCATCACTAGGTAAATATCTATATTATGTCTCATTTATAGATGAATTCTTGAGGAATGCATGGATTTATTTCCTCAAGAATAAATATGAAGTATTTGATAGATTCAAAGAGGTTAAGGACCGTGTGAAGAATTAGGAAAAGGAAGAAAATTAAGGTATTGAGGACATATAATGATGGATAATTATGCAAGGATGAATTCAAAGAATTCTATAATAAGTGAAATATAGAATGGAATAATACTACTTCATACACACCACAAAAAAATGGAGTTTTGAAAAGGGTGAATAAGACAATAATGGAGAAAGCAAGGAACATGCTTAGTGATGCTATGTTAGGAAAATAATTTTGGGAAGAGTTAGAGGAAATTGCGTGTTAGATGGTAAATAGATCAGCCACATTAGTGTTGGATGAGAAATATCCACATGAGATATGAACTAGTACGAAAACCTTTCTTTAAAATATCGAGGTGCTTGGACGCAATGCTTATGTACATGTTCATAAGGAGAATAGAAGCTAAATAATAAAGCTGAAAATTGTATATTTATTGGTTATAAAGATGGTTTTAAGGGTTATAATATTTGGAACATAGAAACTAAGAAGGTTATGTATATTCAAACAAGAAGTCCTACCAAGGGATAAATAACCAAATATGGTAGGGTTTGAATTGAAGGATTATGAATGAGACTGTATGTAAGATCACGAGTAAGAAGAATAAGAAACACATAGTCCAATATTCAATAGATAGGTTCAAGAAAGAAGGTATCCTAGAAGGCATACACTACTGTTGGAAATATGATGCAGGATGTTGTCCTTGATGGCAACCCACTGAATGAAGATAAAGACATGCGACTGTTGACATATGTTGTCCTTGATGGCAATCCACCTGATGAAGTTATTCTTGACTTGATGGACTTGGTAAATGATGTAAATCTGATGTGATATGATGTTTATATGATGATGAGTGTTGTCCTTGAAAGGCAACCCACTTGATGAAGATGATGACAACTTACTTGATGAAGTTGTGCTTGATAGCATATGTCCTTGGTGAAGGAAATCTGATGTATCTATAGTGTGAACAAAAGGCAATGAAGAAAGGAATTCAGAATGTACTCAAAGTATGATGAAAAAGAGTATGTCTCTTGGTATACGCGGATTGGCCTAGGGGAAATCGCGTATGCACGCGGAAAAGAACGTGCCAAGTCGCGTATGGGCTAAAAGCGCTCAAAAAGTGCAAATCTAGGGGCCCGTGGTATTGAAGGCTCATGGTATTGGTTTGGCTCATGGTATTGAAGAAGGCGCCCGTGGTATTGAAGGCTCATGGTATTGGTGCCTGTGGTATTGAAAAAGGGGCTCATGGTATTGACAAAGGATAAACATATATAAGGAGAAGAAATTCATTGTGCAAATGATGAATGTGAGAGCAAGATGTCTGAGCTTGAATGAATACTTCTCTATGAAGTATATCTGCATGGAAAGGGTAAAGGTTTGTTGATAGATCTGAATCTATGATGCACTTATGAAGAAATGATGAAGCGGGACTTCTAGATCTGAAATGTACTTGTATTTGCTAGATCTGTTTATGGAAGGCCTAGATCTGTGATGAGGCGAACATCTAGGCGAACATCTGTCTGAAGTAAAGGGTTAGATCTGAACTGAATATCTGATCTGATGAAGTATGCTGCTCTTTAATGATTGAAGATCTATACGCTACTTCGCCGCGGAGGAAGTGCGTATATACGCAGCTTCAGCAAAGAGAAAGCGCGTATGCGCAATAAAATATACACTGAGGTATACGCTGGTTTGTGTGGACGGAAGCGCGTATATACGCGACATAAGTGAAGTAAAAGCGCGTATTCATACTAGGGTTTGCTGAAGCAAGGGGTATGAAATATCTGATCTGTTCTGCTGTGTTTCTGCTATCTGATCTGTGTTGATATGAATCTGTTAATGATGTATGGTTGTGCTTAAAAGTATGGAAAGGGTTTGGTCTGGAAATATGATGAATTGTGGCCTGCAAGTTGTGTTCTATTAAAGTGGTTGGATCCAGTGTGAAAATTGATGAAACGTGGTCCAAGGTGGTGCTGGGGGTTGTAGCTCCCTTCCAGGTGAGGCTGGTAAACGAGTCAGGGGGTCGTAGCTCCCTTCCAGGAGAGGCTGGTAAACGAGCGCAGGTGGGTGCCTGCGTGCTGGTCAAGTCTGCGCCAGCACATATGTTGTAAGATGTTTTCTCTATAATAAAATATTGAACGCTGAGCAACTGCAGCGGTGGTTTTCTCCCGATTTGGGTTTCCACCTAAAAATCCTGGTGTTCATGTGTGATGCTTTGTGTGATGGTTATTCTGTTCTTACTGCACATGTTTACTGCTTATTGAATATCTGATAAATAAATGATGGAATGGTTTAAGTGAGGATTTAATGACTTATCTAAATCTCTGTGTATACGCTAGTTTCATAAAGGGGATCCGCGTATATACGCAAGTCTGGTTCAGGAAAGTAGCGTATGCCTTTTAGAAGCAGGAAAAAGTGAAAGTTTTGATTATGCAGTAAATACTGATTCACCCCCCCCCTCTCAGTATTTTTCCCAACAATTGGTATCAGAGCTTGGTCCTTCTGCAGAAGCTTGATCGCTTGAAGGAGATCCGTAACAATGGGAAAAATGAAGAATGAAGGTCTTGAAGCTACAGTCATCTCTCTAGAAGCATCAAGTAAGAAGAGTGAGGAACCTCTACAACTAAATGAAAATGAAGAACTTGGAGCAAAAATCTGGTCTATCATAGAACGTCTACAAGCAGATCTTGAAGAATCAAACAAGAAGAATGCAGGATTTGGAGATGGAATCATCTCTCTACTAGAAGATCTTGAAGAATCAAATAAGAAGAATGAAGAACTTGAAGCCGAAATCATTTCCCTCAAAGTAGGTCTCGAAAAATCAAATAAGAAGAATACTGGACTTGAAGCTGAAAACATATCTCTGAAAGAAGATCTCAAAGCATCGAAGAAGAAGAATGAAGAGCTGCAACAAACATGTGAAGAAAACAAAAATTGGTTGAAAGAAGAGATTCTAAATCTGAAGGATCAAGTAGAAGATGGAAGAAGGAAAGAAGAAAGCATGACAAAGCAATGTCAAGCCCTGGAGGTTGAGGTAAACATTCTCAAAGGTAAATTAGAAGAAAGGTTAGACTTTTGAGGTTTCAAGATAGTACTAAGATTCTGGATAATATTCTTAGTAGTCAAAGGTCTCCTTCTATCAAACTTGGTCTTGGTTTTCATGAAACTGTTAAAGGAGAATCTAGTTCACAAGAGAATGCTAATGATTCAAAGGAAGGTGTCAATACGAAACTTGAAGTATTGAAAGAAACAAAAGGTCAACCAACAATGAAGAAAACTCAAAGGAAATCATTCAATAATGTTGAATGTTTCAAATGTCATAATTATGGGCATGTTGCAGCAAATTGCAGGAGCAGATCATTTCAGTCACAATCAAACAGATTCTATTCAGAAAGGTACTCTAGTTTCTTCAGGGGATATTGTTTCTCATGTAACATGTATGGACTTAAAGCAGCTGATTGTAAAAGGAGGAAGATTAGAAATACTCATCATAATTCTTATGTTTATTTCTCTGGCCACATGAGATGTTATGCTTGTAACAAGTATGGACATGTAGAAAAAGAATGCAGGATGAACAGATCTGGGAAAGTGGATAACTTCCAGCACACAGATAGAAAGTTCAAACAAATCTGGAAGAAGAAGGAGGACCGATCAGAAACGTAGGGAATTCAGACCTTACTGCAGTCATCCGCTTCTGAAGCTTACTTCTCTGATTGACTGCAGGAATGATGTGAGATACATTATGAGATTTAGTAATGTATCGTCACAGGGGGAGCAATGCATGATGACTCTCATGGTTGATTTGATTACTTTGGTTATATGAATTTCTGACAGAGCATCTGGTGTAAATAAATGACAGGTACAGGAGGTACAAGCTCAGGAAGAAGAAGGAAGATGAAAAATTCTATGCTTCACTTTCCATACGCAGGTTCGATGAACCAAAGTCGCGTATACACGCGATTTTAATCAGACACAGTCGCGTATGCATTGAGGATAAGAGAATTCATATGATAATTGAAGATCTGGAGCAGAGGTTCAGGGGGAGCATCAGTCTGACTGCTGATGATTGCACTGTTAGCATTATTCTGGTTACATTCATGATTATAATGACATGATACTTGGTTTCCTATGTTGAAGGTTATGGTTGAGTCATGTTTGCTTGTTGATGAAGAGTATTCGTTGAAATCTTATAATTCAGAGAGAAGGACAGATCATGCAGAGATTGTTTGCTGTTGAAGGTGTTTCAGATTGCACAAGTTAAGGAAGAGCACTGGTTTAGGGGGAGCAGCAGGTTGAATACTAATGATTGCATTGTTGGCAATATGATTGCTTATTCTCTAGTTTTTGTGATACTCATGCTCAAATGAAGATGACTTGGTACATGGCTTATTATGATGAGATTTTGAGCCCTGGTTGCTAATAAGTATCTTTTGTACTCACACATGGATGAGTTGGATGTCGTGTGATTCAGAAATAAGATTAGATCATGCATAGTTTGTTACTATGGTTGAGATCTTTTGCCTACATTTGTTACTTCATGTTAAATCTTAAAGGTCATGGTGATGTAGGATGGTGGTGGACCACATGAATGATTGCTTGACACTTATGGGAAGTTGTTGTTTTGATATGATAAACTTTCTTGGAAAGATTGTATTGATGCTGCAAAGAATCTGAAGGCTTGGTTACTAATGTGGTTATGCTACAACCGTTGGATGACTTTTGAAGAAACTACTACCCTGTTCCATCTATCTGTAGTCCAAGGAAGCATTCAAATACCTCAGAAAGAAGCTGAACACTGCATTTTTCTCACAGAGGATCAGTTCTGGTTGAATTTAGAAGATGGCTTTGGATACGCGGGTTTACTGAAACACAGTCGCGTATACACGTGAGTTCCTGCACAGAAAACCGCGTATGGTTGGTTGCTAGCAATTTTTGGTTGGTTCAGCTCTCTTCAGCACAGCTGCAATGCTGTTTGGTATCTCTGATACTGTTTGGTATCTCTGTGGTGCTCCAGTTCTCATAATTATGTTTCTAATGTTTTTATGAAGATGCCTTGATGATTTGTTGGTGGAAGTTTTCAGGATGCACAAACTAAGGGGGAGCCTTAGTCATTTGGAAAGATTGCTTGGTTGCACAGATTCAGGGGGAGCATTAGTTTTGCTGAGTATAATGCATTGCAGGCATTATAGTGGTTCTGATATATGATCTCTCTTGAGGTCTTCTTGGTATTGGTCATGAAAAGTCATATTTGTAGTTTGATGAAAAGGTCTTGTTGAGACTCATGTTGTAAAATTGTAATATTCAGTCATGTAAGGACTTGTCAATTTTGTAAACCCACTTGGTTGGGTAGCTGAGTCAAATTTTGTAAACCCACTTGGTTGGGTAGCTGAGTCAAAATTGTAAACCCACTTGGTTGGGTACTTGAGTCTCATATGTAAATCCACTTGGTTGGATATTTGATGTAAGTATGAGTCTTTAGTGATAGGAAGTTCATAGAGTCATGTACTTCATTGACAAATATGTTTGAAGATTCAGCATGAACTCAGGGGGAGCTTGGCCACTTCAGCACATATCAGATCTGCAGAATGTTTCTTCCACATAAGGAGAAAAGGGTAAGTGTGTTGGTTTTGATCTGCTGGTTTTGTCCGTTGCCCTTGATGTCAAAGGGGGAGAGTGACATGGTGTGTGAATGAAGATAATGATGTGCCCTTTGCCCTTGATGTCAAAGGGGGAGAGTGACATGGTGTGTGAATGAAGATAATGATGTGCCCTTTGCCCTTGATGTCAAAGGGGGAGAGTGACATGGTGTTTGAATGATGTCAAAAATGGAGAGAGTGACATGGAAAATAAGGAGAATGACATGGTGTCATTGTATTCTTAATGTATCTATCTGTTGTGGTAACCAAACACCATCATGGTTGCCATCAAGTCCAAAGGGGGAGATTGGTGGAAATATGATGCAGGATGTTGTCCTTGATGGCAACCCACTGAATGAAGATAAAGACATGCGACTGTTGACATATGTTGTCCTTGATGGCAATCCACCTGATGAAGTTATTCTTTACTTGATGGACTTGGTAAATGATGTAAATCTGATGTGATATGATGTTTGTTGACAATATGATGCTGAGTGTTGTCCTTGAAAGGCAACCCACTTGATGAAGATGATGACAACTTACTTGATGATGTTGTGCTTGATAGCATATGTCCTTGATGAAGGAAATCTGATGTATCTATAGTGTGAACAAAAGGCAATGAAGAAAGGAATTCAGAATGTACTCAAAGTATGATGAAAAAGAGTATGTCTCTTGGTATACGCGGATTGGCCTAGGGGAAATCGTGTATGCACGCGGAAAAGAACGTGCCAAGTCGCGTATGGGCTAAAGCGCTCAAAAAGTGCAAATTTAGGGGCCCGTGGTATTAAAGGCTCATGGTATTGGTTTGGCTCACTTGAGTATTGAAGAAGAACGTGTGCGTATTGAAGCTCATGTTATTGGTGCAGTGGTATTGAAGAAAGGGAGCTCATGAGTATTTACAAAGGATAAGGAGAAGAAATTCATTGTGCAAATCATGAGTGTGGGAGCAAGATGTCTGAACTTGAATGAATACTTCTCTATGAAGTATATCTGTATGGAAAGGGTAAAGGTTTGTTGATAGATCTAAATCTATGATGCACTTATGAAGAAATGATGAAGCGGGACTTCTAGATCTGAAATGTACTTGTATTTGCTAGATATGTTTATGGAAGGCCTAGATCTGTGATGAGGCGAACATCTAGGCGAACATCTGTCTGAAGTAAAGGGTTAGATCTGAACTGAATATCTGATCTGATGAAGTATGCTGCTCTGTAATGATTGAAGATCTATACGCTACTTCGCCGCGGAGGGAGCGCGTATATACGCAGCTTCAGCGAAGAGAAAGCGCGTATGCGCAATAAAATATACACTGAGGTATACGCTGGTTTGTGTGGACGGAAGCGCGTATATACGCGACATCAGTGAAGTAAAAGCGCGTATTCATACTAGGGTTTGTTGAAGCAAGGGGTATGAAATATACGATGCATTATGTACAACTTACTGTACGATGCGTGTTGATGTGAATATGTTAATGATGTATGGTTGTGCTTAAAAGTATGGAAAAGGGTTCGGTGCGGAAAAATGATGAATTGTGGCACCAAGTTCCAATTGTTACAGTAAAGTTGTTGGATCCAGTGTGAAAATTGATGAAACGTGGTCCAAGGTGGTGTTGAAGGTTGTAGCCTTCAGTCAGGGGGTTGTAGCTCCCTTCCAGGTGAGGCTGGTAAACGAGATCGGGGGGTCGTAGCTCCCTTCCAGGAGAGAGTGAGCGCTGAGCGCGGTGGGTACTGCGCGTCTTGGTCAATGCGCCCGGCCTTTATATGTTGTAAGATGTTTTCTCTATAATAAAATATTGAAGGCTGAGCAACTGCAGCGGTGGTTTTCTCCCGACTTGGGTTTCCACCTAAAAATCCTGGTGTTCATGTGTGATGCTTTGTGTGATGGTTATTCTGTTCTTACTGCACATGTTTACTGCTTATTGAATATCTGATAAATAAATGATGGAATGGTTTAAGTGAAGATTTAATGACTTATCTAAATCTCTGTGTATACGCTAGTTTCATAAAGGGGATCCACGTATATACGCAAGTCTGGTTCAGGAAAGTAGCGTATGCCTTTTAGAAGCAGGAAAAAGTGAAAGTTTTGATTATGCAGTAAATACTGATTCACCCCCCCCCCCTCTCAGTATTTTTCCCAACAATTACTTGATTTCGATTCAATGTTTTATTGGTTTGTTATTGATGACGATCATAAAACTATTTGGTAGGAAATTGATTCAAAGGATGGAAAACTTTGGACAAAGGATATGGTTGAAGAAATGACAACCTTAGACTTAAATGATGCATGGATCTAGTGAAGTTTCCATATAGAAGAAATTACATTGAAAATAAATGGGTGTTTAAGAAGAAGTTAAATGCATAAGGAAACATGGAGAAACAAAAATATTAGTTAGTAGAAAAAGGTTATTCCCGAGTAGAGGGAGTTGATGTTGGTGAGATTTTTTCTCTTGTTGCCAAGTAAATTTTACTATATATTTTTAACTAGTGCTAATGTTTATTTTAAATTAGAATAGATGGACATGAAGACAAAATTCCTACATGGGATCTAGAAGAAATATACATGAATTAGCCAAAAGGATTTGTGGTGAAGGGAAAGAAAGATTGGATATGTAGGTTGAAAAATATCTATATATGTTAAAGTAATTGACAAGGATATGGTATACAAATTTGATGATTATATATTGGGATCTAGCTTCACGAAAAGTAAATTGGATCCACTATGATTCTTTCAATTTAGCTGGTGATCATCTTATTTATTTTTTCTTTTATATTGATATGGTATGTTGGTGATTGGAAATGATAGGGAAATCATCTAGGAAGTGAAAAGTTATTTTTCCTCTAAATTTGACATGAATGATCTTGGTGTTGTAAATTTTAGTTTGGGAATGGAAATTAAAATATATCAATCAAATAGGAAACTCCAGTTAAATCAAAGGAAGTAGGTCGAGATAATATTGCAAAAGTTTAATATATAAGAATGTAAATTAATAAATGTTCCTATTCCTATAGGTGTAAAATTATCTACAATTTATTATC
Source organism: Pinus albicaulis (assembly GCA_034641835.2). Classification (NCBI taxonomy): domain Eukaryota; kingdom Viridiplantae; phylum Streptophyta; class Pinopsida; order Pinales; family Pinaceae; genus Pinus; species Pinus albicaulis. The sequence continues at coordinate 1,411,792,119 of CM076584.1, read as the reverse complement.
CCAATACATAGGAAAATGGACATGACATGTATCGTATTCCATATGACAACATGGTTGGAAGTTTGATGCATGCAATTTTTGGTACTAAACAAGACATTGTGGAGGCAGTGGGAGTATTGTATAGGTATATGTCAAAATAAGGGATGGAGCATAAGATATAAGTAAAGAGGGTTTTCAGGTATTTACATGGAAATAATAGTTATGGATTGTGCTACCAAGGAAGACTGTCATTAGATAGAGTCTTTGACATACATGGATATGTTGATGTAGACTCGGTTGAAGGTCTGGATCATAGGATATCTACAAGTGGGTATGTGTTTAACATGTTTGGAGGAGAAATCGGTCAATGTGGAAAGGAAAATCCATAGTGGCACTCTTAACTACAAAATTTGAATATGAGATAGCCACTCATGCAAGCAAGGAAGTAGTATGGTTACAAATATTGTATTTAAGTATTGGATTGGTATAGAAAGTTATAAGGATAGATTATGACAACGAAGGGAAATATCATAGTGAAGAACCTAACTTATCATTCTAAGACAAATTATATTAATGTTTAGTATCACTTTGTGAGAGAAATTATTGAAGAAAAGAAGGTGTTATTATCAAATATGGAAACTTTGAAGAATATTGCAAATTCGTTAATAAAATATGTAACCACTGAGAATTTCTTTGGCTGAAGAGAAACAATAGGAATCACTAGCTTGGTTTGTTAATCATGTACTCCTATAAACTCTCTTGTGAAAATAAAATAACAAGTGGGAGAATTTTTGGTATGTGTTATCTTATTTTCATGTCTACCCGCATTCATGACTTTTTGTACTGGGTGAAACATGGGAAAAAAATTAGTCAATTTTTTGTGTCTATTTTTTGCAATTTTTGGCACACAGTTTTCACTTTCAGTAGTTTTCTGGTGCATGGTTGTCTAGTCCAAGGTTTTGTAATTATAGGTAGGGAAATATGGTTGAATGTATTGACAATTTATGGATTCCATGAGATATATGTATTGTTTTGTAATATTATAAATAAGAATATACTAAAAATATTTTTGGTTTTCCAAATTTGGGTTTCTAAAGTAATATATCTATATTGATGTGGTTTTTTGTAATTACAACATTTCTCATTTTATTAAGAATCAATTTGTAACAATTAACTACATAAATTTAAAATTTACAACATATATGTTATCATTTCATAGACAATATCTATTCTATATGGAAAGCTCATTAAAGATTATTTATAGGAAATGCACCATTTGGATTATTATTGTCATTCTTTACATTCCCCTTTGCTCATTTTGTGCATATCCTCATATATAATATGTTAGCCACCTATAAAATTTTGGCATAGCAAACAGGAGGCTAAGTATGTTTCTAAGTCTTCAAGAGAAATGTTTCCCTTGAAAATATGTCATTCTTGAAGCCTTGTGATGTCCTTATCCTTCAAATAAATCTTCACTACTGTTTCCATTGAAAATCCCTGCTTTTTGCAAAAGAAACTGCTCTAAAAAAGGCCTCCATTTGTTCCATTTCATTCCCACAAAGTCTCCATTTTGACCACATTTTTCCCTTTCAAAATCTTCCAAAATCCATCCTTTTAACCTCCAAATCTTCCTAAAGCCCCTTTAAACCTTATACTGCCCTTTATTTGGTTTTAAAATCCCTCCTTCTGATTACCAGAACCCCCATTTTGGCTTAAAAAACACTAATTTTGGGCCTAAACCAGTCTATTTGCACTATAACAGTCTTAAGCCCCAAAGGGCTTACATTATTAAGCCCCTTCCTCACATATGCCCTAGAGCCCCACAACTGCGCGCTTAAAGGCTTAAAAAACCTTTCGCGAACCTTATTTCCCTTCTATTCTGCATTCCCGACATATAGTTTGAAAACAAACTCGGACCGTTGATCTCCGCAAATCAATGGTCCTCGCGCGCTCATCCTCCACCCATGTCATCTACCTTACCTTCCTCTTTCCAAATAACTCCTGCCTAATATTAAATATCCATCGTCCATTCACATGATCTGACAGCTGAGAAAAAACCCGACGGCTCAACGTACCTCCGCCCCAACAATAGATCGTAGCTGTCCAAATCTGAAGATACAACGGTCGGAGACAAACCTAATGGCCCACCTTCTGCTCACGCATCTTACCTCACATCGCACATCACCCACACCATCAGAACTTTTTCCCGTCATCTAATGGCTGAGGATGCATATCGCGCAAAATTTGAGCTCAGACATTAATGTTTAGAAATCACGTGATATGAGCAGTTTTTAAAGGACACGCATCACCCATTCTATGGAATCGCGTTATTTTTTTGAAAACCGCATACCACCCCAGAGCCTGCGAAAAAACCATTCTAGTTTTCTGGCTTACCGCCCTCCGCATTGTGATTACCCTTTAAATCGTAACCATTGATGGTTCTAATCGAACGACCCGCATTTAATCTCGACCATGTTCATTTTTTTTCACCTATTCTCCCAAACGCTCCATCATACGATCCCCACCGTAGATCCTCCTGATCTAACGGTCCTAGTTTATCCTCACACTCAACCTCCATCAAGCCTGATTTGCACTTTCTGCCATGGTTTTTCACTCATTTCTCTGCTGCATCCACCATTTTTCATCGTTGTGCCACCATTCCCATGAGGCTCCAAATAAATCCTCCCCCACTCCCTCTGTTTTCATAACATGTTTATTATGTTTTTGCAGGGTTTAAGGGGTCATAAATTCATTCTGGTGCACAGCTACAATTCTGGTGATATAGAGCACAGAATGCCAGTTCCAGAGCGAGAGGTAGTAGAGGAAGACGTCTGAGAAGGTTAAAAACATGTTTTCATTGAAGATTGGGTCATAAACCCTGATTAAAACCCTCCAGCGCCTCCATAACCTGTATATTCACAAAAACTAGTCAGCGGAAGTGGCAAAGAGTATCAGAAGAAAAACTAAAGGATTAATGCCTAATGCAGAAGACTTAATGCTAATAATTAAATATTCAAAGGGATAAAGGACACAGATGAAGACCATAAAAATGATCAAGAAGACTTAATGAAGTCTAAAGCACATAAACAAATTATATCAGTTCTTTCATATCAGAAAAATGTTCTTTTCCCAAGAAAAGACTAATCACACGACTTATTTCATTCTCCATCAAGCTCCTGAGATGTTATTACCCTGACAGAAGTCCTTTAACTGTCAGTGCATTAGTTATAGGACATGGAAGACCTAAAAGACAAATCTGCACATTTCTTTCCACAGAAGAGAAACAGAGTATTGCAGCCAGAAAGTACTCCAAGGACCATACCCTTGGAGTTATTACCAAACTGACAAAGACCTACAATTCATCTAAAAGAGTACTGAAAGTTAATACAGAGTTATTAAAATAGAATGGGCTTCATAGACTCCTCCTCTTCTATTTTAATGAGTCATTTAAAGTTCTATCTACCACTACTATCACTCTTTCACCTATAAGAACTCATGAGAAATACATTGTAAATGTTGGTTGGTGGTTGCTGACTGATTGTAAGTTGTTTCACTGAGTTAGAGTTCTGTGAGTAGTAGTTGTAAAATAGGTTGGGAGATGATTTCTGGATGATATCAAGCTATTCAGCAAGAATTTATGTGAATGGTTTTGCTCTTCTAATATGACAAGCATGTTCATTGGATCCTGATCTGAATCAGTGGTGATGTGTTCTCTCTTTGTTATTTTTTTCTCTATGTTATACATCATGTTTCACTTTCTTTGATAAGAATCAGTAATTTTAGCTTAGGATATACTACTGCAAGTACCCTAATGCTTCCTGCACTTTATTATCTTTAATGTTTTCTGCTAATTGTGTATCTAAGAAAAAATTCAACATAATTTAACCAGTATAGAAGTTGGTTTGTCCATGCTTACTGATGTATGAATTTAAAGTTTGTTTCTTGGATGTTCTAGTTTGGTTTCAACTGAAAGAATTGGGAAACTAGGAGATTTAGAGTTAGCCCTGTCTCAGTAGGTTCCTCTTCCAACAGTTAGCCTTTCTAAGATCCCTTTGAGTTGAATGTTAAAAGCAGATAAGGTTGAAAGTCTTTCTCTAATCTTAGACTCCGCTCTGTGTTCAAATTAAATTTTTTCATTGTCTAAAAGTAGTCAGGAAGACTGTTGGATTGTTGTCTTCAGAGGTAACCTCATTAGGAGTTTTGATCATAGAGGTTAAGGCATGTCTTGTCCCTAGATTTACTCCTAAGTGGTCACCTTGGAATGTTTTCCTTGTCATTCTATTCATTCCCTTATTGTTTCATCCCATACTATCATCTTAAGAGATCCTTCGATATAGATGACTATCCCTTTGAAAGCTTTGGATATTTGAATTGCAAGTAAACCCTTTTATGACCCCATTTCCCAATGGACTTGTGTTTTATTTGAATTATCTCCTCATTTCCAAAGATTCCTCACTCCTCATTCTTTTACCTTACATTGAACCCTTCTTTCATGGTTTCCAACCAAACAAACAAAATCAAAAAACCCATTGTGCCCTATAACTAGCCTAACTCCTTAAATTGAACTTCAAAGATATATTATTATTTGATTTATAGAGAGATCCCTCTCTGGATCTAGGAGGGCTATATCCTGAGATCCCAAAGTGGTTTAATGTTGTCTTGTCATTAGGTATTGCCAAATCTTCCAAATCACAGGAACTCCAACATAAAGGTGAATTCGCTGGGGACTTCTGAGTGAATTTCATATTAAATACCCCCCAAGACCTCAGAAGGCCCATAATCTTCTTATATTGGTATTTAATCACTGTGGTGGACAGTGAATATCCTTGAATACTTGAAATCATCCACCCTGCAACTCCACAGTTCCTAAATGACCAAAAGACTCCACTGGTGATCAGTAGGCCTGCTGATTATCTTTGTTTTCACAAGACTCCACTGGGAGACCAGTTTCATTACAACATCATCCATATTAAAGGAAACACAGAGGATTAAGCTTCGTTGTTTAAAGACTAACATACTGGCTTCAAGAACAATCCATACTAGAGCTTATATTGATTCAAATCCCCCTGAAATAGTTGACAATCCAGAGAGTATTTTTAGGAAGTCTTTCACATCTAGGGATCCAACTATTATCAGACTCATTCGTAGAGCTAACTCAGCACTTGAAAACTTTGCAGCTCTATCCGATACTCAATTTGACTTAGTCTTACCAATTGATTTACCAAGAACTAAGTCCTTCAATAGTGTAGATCAGACAGACTTTGAGCCTTCAAGTTCATCACCACAGTGTGGTCAACATATTGTTGACAGAGAAACCCCTCCATCAACACCCCCTGACATCCACTTCATTCAGAACTTGGGTCTCTCTCACCCTAGATCTACTCAACAGTTTGTTGCTGGTCCAAGCATCTCTGTCATTCACATACCTACTGTCCAAGCCACTCCTTTCCCTCCACAAAACACTATCATGGTAGAATGGTATGCTCCCCTAGTGTTTCAACAGCCTTTGGCTCATTTACCCAATGACTATCAGTCTAAAATTCCATATTTCACTGGAAAATAATCTACCACAGCTCAACACCACGTAGATAGGATGGAGGATGCTTTTGATTATATGGAAATAGAATATGAAACCATTAAGATGAGAATATTTTGTTAAAGTTTAGAAGGAGAAGTAAAAAATTGGTTTAAAGGCTTAAATCCTAATAGCATCAATGACCTTCCCTCTTTACATCAGACTTTCATAAACAAATGGGAAATCAAAAGCAACCCTCTACATATATTAGCAGAGTATAAAAATATTAAAAGAAATCAGGGAGAGAGTGTTCGTGATTACTCAACCAAGTTTAATAGTGTCTACAATGCTCTTCCACCCCATATGAAACCTCCCCAAGGAATGGAATTATTAAAATATCCTGAAGGATTCGATGCTAACATGGCCTACCAACTAAGGGAGAGAGACTATACAACTCTAGAAGATATGCAGAAAGGAGCTGTGAGTGTGGAAGAAAACTTAATTGAAAAAAGAGCTAGGATGAGGGCTGAAAAAAAGGTGACCTATAGGGAAGATACCACGGCTTCTAAATCTGATCCCAAATTTTTTAATCTAGCCAAAAACATGGATAAGCTAGAGATAATTATGGAGAAGATGGTTTTCCAAGTCATTAACTAGAATAGAAACCAATCTCAAAACCAGAATCAAAACCTTAGGAGAAACACTACTCGTAATAGACAAAGGGATTTTGACCAACAAGTCACACCTCCATTCCAAGAAAATTTCCTTGATGAGGACAAGGGAATAATAGAAGAGTCAGATGGGACTATTATAAACATGGTGGAAGTGGATAACCAAGATCACACCTTCTCCTCAGAAGACAATCAGACCTCATACACACATTGGTATGAGGAAGGGTTAGAATCTGAAGACTATAGGTTAGGATTCGAGAATGCCATCATGCAAGTCTGAGAACAATATGATCTCAGAAGTAAAAAGAAACTAGAAGCTTAAAAAAAAAACACCTTTGAAATCACCATTAAGAAAAGGTCTGAAAAGACTGCTAAAGAGACCGCTGAAAGCAACAAAACAGAAACTGGGAGTTCTGGCAAGAACAAGGACAAAGATATCCAAAATATTGATAAACCAAGTCAAGAAACCAATAGCAATAGCATTGAAACTAATGCTCCTGAAAAAACAACTTCGAACAATGTACATAGTGAAAATCAGCAAGCTGATCTTGCCAATAAAATGGTAGTAAAAAAAAAAAAAATTAAACCTTTCAAAGAGTCAATCTCCTTTCAATCTAGAAAGTGAGATTTCCAAAATCAAAATTTCTGTTCCTCTCAATGAGTTGGCCACCCAAGATGTATATAAAAGCCAAATCTTGAAATATTTAAGCTTAGGAGAGAACAATGACTCTGTCAACTTAAATGATGATCAACCAGCTCTCTTGTTTGGCCCAAAAATTGAAGGGAAATTTCAAGGAGTGGTGCCTCCTTTCTATGTCAGTCTCAATATCCATGAAAAAATCCTACATAATGCTATGCATGATTTAGGGGCTTCACACAATCTCATTCCCAAGGTGATCATGGAAAAATTAGGCCTAGAGATAACCAGACCTTATAAAGATTTATATTCTTCTGACTCTAGCAAAGTGAAGTGTTTGGGCCTGATCAAAGATCTATGTGTGAATTTGACCCAAATCCTAACCAAGTGCATGGTAATGGATGTTGTAGTGGCTGATTTACCTCTTAAATATGGCATGTTACTGTCAAGATCATGGGGTGACAAGCTACAAGGTACAATGCAAATGGAAATGACATATGCCACTATCCCTGTTTTCAGCCAGATTAGAAGACTATATAGGGAAGCACACATGAAATTTATGGTAAGTAGCCCAGAAAAACCAGAGAATTCCCCTCTTTACTCTATCCATACAGATCTAGAATCTTTTATCCTTTATAATGATGAGTTTACAGATAAGCAAGAGCTAGAGAACAAAGATTCGAACAACAGAGTAGAGCCCATAGATCTAAACATAATGGAAACTCTAGATACAGAGGAAAACAAAGGGGAAACACTCAAACAACGTGTTGAATTAAAAAATCAGAGTGAAAAAAGCCCAGACTACAAACAACAGATCACCCATCACTCTAAACTCCATGAAAATCCTGACGAACAAAACATAATACAACATGGTGCCTACCTTAGAAAGCAACATAATGGTGGACATAGCATTAGGGATGAAATTGACAACCAATCTGCAAATAATCCTTTATGGAGCATGAGCTTTGATGGGTCTTGCACTAAAAAGAATGCAGGTGCTGGCCTATGGTTGCACAATACTAAAAATAATTATGCTGAGAGTCATGCCTTCAAGTTGAACTTCAAATGTACAAACAACATAGCAGAGTATGAAGCTCTCCTTTTAGGGCTGCATCTATTGAAGAAACTAGGAGCTAAAAGGATAGTTGTTCATGGAGACTCAGAACTGGTCATCAAACAAGTGAATGGAGAATACACTACTAGACATCCTAGATTAAGGGCATATAGGAATTATTGCATGGATCTGTTGAAGACATCTGTAGAATATGAGCTTGTGTTTGTCCCTAGGAGTCAAAACATACTTGCAAATGGATTGGCCTGCACTACTAGTTCATATCAAAGACCATCTAGTGATAAACATATCATTGTTCAAACAAAATACAGACCAGTAATACCAGGTAATGAAAAATATTGGCAGTTTTTTGAAGGTTACAAACAAATAGAGGATTTCTTGCTTTGTAGGAATGAGTTTGATTTGCCAGATTCAGGCTTTAAGTCCGATGAAATCATTTCAGATAAAGAGCCCCTTGATGAATAAAAACCATTCCCTACTACAGAAATAAACATGTTAATCAAAAAATTCAAAAACCAAATAGAAGAATACATGAAAACAGATAAAGAGGACATTGAGGTACTGCATTCCAAAGACAAAAACATACCTAGAGGACTAGCCCCTCTTGAGGACCTCTTTGATTTTAACGATGTGGCAAAGAAGCCCAATATAGAACACACCAAATCTGATGTTGAAGAATGCAATATAGGCAGCAAAGACGAGCATAAAATGATCAAATTAGCTAAAACTTTACCAGCACACATCAAACATAAATACATTGATTTATTTAAAGATTTTTTTGATTTTTTTTCTTCGATTTATGAAGATTTGAAAGCCTATGACACAGATATCATCCAGCATAAGATTCCATTGAAGGAAAACCAGAAAACTTTTAGGCAAAAGCTGCATAGAATAAACCCTGCACAGTTACCTCTGGTAGAAAAGGAAATTAAGAATATGTATGAGGCTGGAATCATAGTCCCTGTGAGGTTTTCAGATTGGGTATCTAACCTTGTGGCTGTAAGGAAAAAGACAGGAGAAAGAAGGTTGTGCATTGATTTTAGAAACTTAAATAGAGCCTCCTTAAAAGACAATTTCCCCTTTCCCAAAATGGAATAAATCCTACAAAGGGTAGTTGGTTCTAAGAGGAATTCTCTGTTAGATGGATTTTCAGGGTATAACCAGGTCTTAGTTCTCCCAGAAGATCAACTTAAAACAACTTTCACCACTCCTTGGGGCACTTTCATGTATGTGAAAATGCCTTTTGGGTTGATGAATGCTGGGGTCACTTTTCAAAGAGCTATGGAAATTTCATTCTAAGAGGAAATAGGCCACTTCATTGTAATTTACCTTGATGACATAACAGTTTATTCCAAAACTAATGAAGAACACCTTAAACATCTGAGAAAAGTATTTGAGAAATGCAAAATTTTTGGGCTATATTTAAACCCCAAGAAGACAATGTTTGGTCTCCAAGAAGGTAAACTTCTTGGTCATATTATATATTAAAAGGGGATTAAAATAGACCCAAAAAGAGTTGAGGGAATATGGTAGATTAGCCACCCAAGAAACATCAAGGAATTGCAGTCCTTTATTGGGAAGATTAATTTCTTGAGGAGGTTTATACCCAACCTATCAGAACTCCTTAGAAGTATGACAAACATGCTAAAGAAATAAGTAGGAGTTAAGTGGACTCTAGAAGCCAAAAATTCCTTTGAATTGGTAAGAAATGCACTCACCTGAGCACCAGTTCTCATCAGCCCTGATTTCGCTAAGGATTTCCTCGTCTTTTCATTTGCGTCAGAAAATACTGTGGCTGTTGTCTTATTGCAGAAAAATCCAAAGGGGGGAGAGCAGCCAATAACATTTTTTAGCAAGACATTAAGAGATGCACCTCTGAAAAATAATATCATGGAAAAATAGGCCTATGCTTTGGTAAAGGCCTTGAAGGATTTCAGAGTGTATATTTTACATTCTCATATTATTGCCTTTGTGCCTAACATAGTGGTGAAAGACATTTTGTCACAAGATCGAGATCACAAAAGGGGAAAGTGGATTGCTGTGATATTAGAATATGATTTGGAAATCAAACGCACTAAAATCATCAAGGATCAAGGCTTAGCACAATTAATGGCTGAATCTAACTTACAAGCCCTTGACATTAATATGGTAGATGCTTTGGATGAACAGGAAGGATTACCAGCTCCCATTGTTGAAGAATAGTTCCAAAACTCACCTTGGTATGCTGATATCTTGTATGTGCTTGTAAATCTTAATGCTCCTCCTGATTTATCAAAGACAAAGGCAAGGTTTTTAAAGTTGAAAGCTAGAAATTATTGAATTTTAAATGAATGTTTATATTGGAAAAATGCCAATGGTTTATTGCTTAAATGTTTGCCTAAAGTTGATGCAGATAGAATCAAGCATGAGTTTCATGAAGGAGAGTGTGGAAGCCATATTTACTAGAAAATCATTGCCAATAAAATCCTTAGAGCTGGCTATTACTAGCCCACCCTCTTCCAAGATGTCCACAAAATGATAGTTGCCTGCCACAAATGCCAAATCTTCGAGGGAAAAAGAAAACTCCTTCCTCTACCTTTATAACCAATCATTGTTGAAGCCCCTTTTCAACAGTGAGACCTAGACTTCGAGGGGAAATCCATCCTGCTTCATCTGCCCAACATAGATGGATACTCACAGCCACTGACTATTTCACCAAATGGATAGAGGCCATCCCTTCTAAAGAATTACAAATTGGGTTATCATTAAATTCCTTGAAGACCATATCCTATCTATGTTTATTTGCTTACGGAAAATCAACTTGCTTCACTGGTTCCAAAATTGATTGATTTCTTGTCACGAGGTATCAAATTGCACTTGGTCATTCTCACAACTTATTATCCCTCGGGGGTAATGGGCTAGCGGAATCATCGAATAAGGTTTGGTGACCATCATCGAAAGGCTGCTTGAAGAAAATAAAAAATCATGGCATAATAAGTAAAGTGCATGCTTTATGGGAAGAAAGATTGACAACAAAAATCCATTGGAATATCTCCTTATCGGCTAGTTTATGGAGCGGATACGGTGTTTTACTGCACCAGCTTAGGGGTGCAGGTGATAAAATTGGTTCGAAATATAGTCGAGGAAGAAGAAATCATGGTAAGGAGGATCAATTAGAACCATACATCTCCGGCAGACAAAGGAAAGTCTACGGCGAGGCTCAAAAAGTGCAAGAGAACATCAAAAACGTTGTTTGATAAAAGAACGAGCTTGTGACTTAAAAATTGGAGACAAGGTACTAAAGTGGGACTCTAGAGAAAGATAAGGGTAAGCATGGCAAGTTTGATAGTTTATGGCGAGGCCCTTACATCATTCAATCCACCATTGGTCCCAATGCATTTTTAACAAGAATTGGATGGTACGGTCTGTTTTGGGGGTCTGTCCAATGGCGGGATGCTCGAAAACAATATTTGACTCAAATTAAAGTTTTCACTTCCATTGTAAATACCATTGCTTTGTTTTGTTTGAGAAATATATATATATATATATATATATATATATATATATATATATATATATATATATATATATATATATATATATAAAGGGAGAAAAGAAAGGTTCAAGAAAGCTCAAATCTTGAACCTGTGAAGTTCCAGAAGAATGGCTCAAATCAGATCAAAACCTGAGCCAGAGAAAGTGAAAGGCTGGTTCTAACATTCTTAAAACTTGAACCAAAAAAGAAAATAAGAAAAATATCTTACAAACTCAAAACCAGAGCTAAAATGAAGAAAGAAAAGTGACTCTAACACGCTCAAAATCTGAGTCACGGAAGAAGGAAGGATGCTCTTAATTTTTAGAATTTAAAGCCTTCACATGTTGTTTCAATTTTCTGCAAAATCTCAGTTCATGGGTAGTTTGTCTTGATGCCATGGACCCACAACAAACCACACAGTCTAATCCTGGTTTGTCTGTATTTCAATTGTTGTTTTAGAATGTAGAGAAAGAAATATGTCAGACAGTTTAATCCTACAGATAGTAGTTTAGGTAGAGAAGTTATGAGTCCAACTGTTTAATCTGCTCTCATGGAGAAATAAGGGTAGAATTAGATTATTTTTTTCTCTTTCAATAAAAAAATGATGAAGAAGGTCTGCAAGTATAAATGCACCTTGAATAAAAAATGTTAGGACAGTAGGATGGGTAGGTAGATTGTTTGGGGAATCATTGCTGCTGATATGATGTCTTCATGATTGTAGCAGCTGATCAAAGAAGAGAAATATGGCCAAGGATCATATTCTAGCCTACTACCAAAGATTATTTCTGAGATTCTTGACACCTTCAAGAAGATGCCATCCCCATGTGGAGCCACTGTTAGCCACCTATAAAATTTTGGCATAGCAAACAGGTGGCTAAGTATGTCTTTAAGTCTTCAAGAGAAACATTTCCCTTGAAAATCTGTCATTCTTGAAGCCTTGTGTTGTCCTTATCCTTCAAAGAAATCTTCACTGCTGTTTCCATTGAAAATCCCTGTTGTTTGTGAAAGAAACTGCTCTAAAAAAGGCCTCCATTTGCTCCATTTCATTCCCACAAAGTCTACATTTTCACCACCTTTTTCCCTTTCAAAATCTTCCAAAATCCCTCCTTTTAACCTCCAAATCTTCCTAAATCCCCTTTAAACCTTATACTGCCCTTTATCTAGTTTAAAAATCCCTCCTTCTGCTTGCCAGAACCCCCATTTTGGCTTTAAAAACACTAATTTTGGGCCTAAACCAGTCTATTTGCACTATAACAGTCTTAAGCCCCTTCCTCACATATGCCCTAGAGCCCTGCAACCGAGTGTTTAAAGGCTTAAAAAACCTTTCGTGAACCTTATTTCCCTTCTATTCTGCATTCTCGACATATAGTTTGAAAACAAACTTGGACCGTTGATCTCCACAGATCAACGGTCCTTGCGTGCTCATTCTCCGCCCATGTCATCTACCTTACCTTCCTCTTTCCAAATAACTCCCGCTTGATATTAAATCTCCACCGTCCATTCACATGATCTGACGACTGAGAAAAAAACTGACAACCCAACGTACCTCTGCCCCGACAATAGATCGTGGCCGTCCAAATATGAAGATCCAACGGTTGGAGAAAAACCCAATGGCCCACCTTCTGCCTACGCATCTTACCTCACATCGCGCATCACCCGCACCGTTAGATCTTCCACCCATCATCCGACGACTGAGGATGCATATTGCGCAAATTTTGATCTCGGACGTTAATGTTTAGAAATCACGCAATATGAGCAGTTTTTAAAGGACACACATTGCCCATTCTATGGAATCGCGTTATTTTTTGGAAAATTGCATACCCCCCAGAGCCCACGCGAAAACCATTGTGAATTTCTGCCTTACCGCCCTCTGCAGTGTAATTACCCTTTAAATTGTAACCATTGATGGTTCTAATCAAACGGCCCGCATTTAATCTCAACCCCATTGATTTTTTTTTCACCTATTCTCCCAAATGCTCCATCGTGTGATCCCCACTGTAGATCCTCCTGATCTAACAGTCCTAGTTTATCCTCGCACTCAACCTTCATCAGGCCTGATTTTCACTTTCCGCCATGGTTCACTCATTTCTTTGCTGCATCCACCATTTTTCATCGCTGCGCCACCATTCCCACGAGGCTCCAAAGCAATCCTCCCCCACGCCCTCTGGTTTTCATAATGTATTTATTGTGTTTTTGTAGGGTTTAAAGGGTCATAAATTCATTCTGGTGCACAGTTATAGTTATGGTGATATAAAGCACAGAATGCCAGTTCCAGAGCCAAAGGTAGCAGAGGAAGACACCTGAGAAGGCTAATAACATGTTTTCATTGAATATCTGGTCATAAAACCTGATTAAAACCCTCCAGCGCCTCCATAACCTATATATTCACAAACACGGGTCAGCAAAAGTGACAAAGAGTATCAGAAGACAAACTAAATGATTGATGCCTAATGCAGAAGACTTAATGCTGATAATTCAATATTCAAAGGGATAAAGGACACAGATGAAGACCATAAAAATGATCAAGAAGACTTAATGAAGTATAAATCACATAAACAAATTATATCAGTGCTTTCATATCAGCAGAATGTTCTTTTCCCAAGAAAAGACTAATCACACGACTTATTTCATTCTCCATCAAGCTCCTGAGATGTTATTACCCTGACAGAAGTCCTTAAACTGTTAGTGCATTAGTTATAGGACATGGAAGACCTGAAAGACAAATCTGCACATTTCTTGCCACAGAAGATAAACAGAGTACTGCAGCCAGAAATTACTCTAGGGAACATACCCTTGGAGTTATTACCAAACTGACAAAGACCCCCAATTCATCTAAAAGAGTACTAAAATTTAATACAGAGTTATTAAAACAGAATGGGCTTCATAGACTCCTCCTCTTTTGTTTTAATGAGTCATTTAAAGTTCTATCTACCACTACTATCACTCTTTCACCTATAATAACTCATGAGAAATACATTTTAAATGTTGGTTGGTGGTTGTTGACTGATTGTAAACTGTTTCACTAAGTTAGAGTTCTATGAGTAGTAGTTGTAAAATAGGCTGGGAGATGATTTTTGGATGATATCAAGCTATTGGGCAAGAATGTACGTGACTAGTTTTTCTCTTCTAATATGACAAGCATGTTCATTGGATCCTGATCTGAATCAGTGGTGATGTGTTCTCTCTTTGTTATTGTTTTCTCTCTGTTATACATCATGTTTCACTTTCTCTAATAAGAATAAGTAATTTTAGCTTAAGATATACTACTGCAAGTACCCTAATGCTTCCTGCACTTTCTTATCTTTAATTTTTTCTGCTAATTGTGTATCTAAGAACAAATTCAACATAATTTAACCAGTATAGAAGTTGGTTTGTCCATGCTTACTGATTTATGAATTTAAATTTTGTTTCTTGGATGTTCTAGTTTGGTTTCAGCTGAAAGAATTGGGAAACTAGGAGATTTAGAGTTAGCCCTATCTCAGTAGGTTCCTCTTCCAACAGTTAGCCTTTCTAAGATCCCTTTGAGTTGAATGTAAAAAGCAGAGAAGATTGAAAGTATTTCTCTGATCTTAGACTCCGCTCTGTGTTAAAATTAAATGTTCATTGTCTGAAAGTAGTCAGGAAGACTGTTGTATTGTTGTCTTCATAGTTAACCTCATTAGGAGTTTTGATCATAGATGTTAAGGCATGTCCTGTCCCTATATTTACTCCTAAGTGGTCACCTTGGAAGGTTTTCCTTGTCATTATATTCATTCCCTTATTGTTTCATCTCATATTATCATCTTAAGAGATCCTCTGATATAGATGACTAGCCCTTTGAAAGCTTTGGATATTTGAATTGCAAGCGAACCCTTTTATGACCCCATTGCCCAATGGACTTGTGTTTTCTTTGAATTATCTCCCCATCGCCAAAGATTCCTCACTCCTCATTCCTTTACCTTACATTGAACCCTTCTTTCATGTTTCCCAACCAAAAAAACAAAATAAAAAAACCCATTGTGCCCTATAACTAGCCTAACACCTTAAATTGAACTTCAAAGAGATATTATTCTTTTCTTTATAGAGAGATCCCTCTCTGGATCGAGGAGGGCTAGATCTTGAGATCCCAAAGTGGTTTGATGTTTTCTTGTCATTTGGTATTGCCAAATCTGCCAAATCACAGGAACCCCAACATAATATAACAATATGCACTAACCATTTTAGAACATTATGTAATTAGTGCACCAATAAAAGCATTATATTTTAGGTGTTGAGCATAAAATTTGATCACAGACCATTCTAATTTATGCAATATTAACGTAAATTGTAAAGTGTTGCATCAAGAACATGACCTTTTTTTTTATAAACTTTACCTAGTGTTTAATCATGACTTATTCTATTACAAGTATCCTCAATGTTCCATAGATTATCATGTTCTTTTAATTTTAGATATGCATAGGCATGAACTTGGCTATTGGTCACAACTTTATGATGTTTGACATCACATTGATATATATATATATATATATATATATATATATATATATATATATCAAATTCTCCAAAAATTTCATATTGCTACTTATAAACAACTCTCTACACCACCTTTTACATTTATGCAATAGGCACAATAATAAATCATAAAAATTGAATTGTGAAAACATTACTTAAAATATTCCAAGTTAATGTATCCAAAAGATAATTAGTGTTATGAAAGTGTTTCTACCACCCAAGCCTTTCTATGAATCATGTGTGTAATTGATAAACATAAAACCAAAAATATGGGTTGGATGTGCCTCTTCTAGTCCAAAATATTCCTTGAAATCTATTTATGTGGTTTTATTACATATTTTACCCCATTATTAAGTGAAATTTAAATCATGCATTCATGGTGGTTGATAGTTTTCAAATAAAGTTGTATATGTTCCATGCCACATGATTAATAGTGCCTAAAAAAAACTAATTATACTTCAAACATATAAAATTTATTCCACCTATATATCAATCATCTTATACAAAGATTCAATGTTTCTTCATATCTTCTACAACTCCTTATGAAGCATGTTGAGTATGAAGTTTTGGATATGTAGACAGATTTTCGGTTATAAATATAAAGAATATACAATGATGGTTAGCAAGCCAATTGTATATATTTTATGAATATGCAACCATAATCAGATATTCAACATGATAATTTTGCATTGATCAAATATGACTACAACATAACTTGACACAACTCCAAAAGACAGTCTTTCTAAATTTTTAGTCAACCAAGAACACCTCTTAGGTACAACCCACCATTTTAAACACATTGAATACAAAACTCTTGATATATTAACAAATTTCCATCCATAAACATAAATATACAGACAATGATATTGAACACAATAATCACATATATCTTATAAATGCGTAACCATAAATATAAATTCAACATGAAAATCTTACACAAATCTACTATAGGGTAAAAATGCAAAGGTGGGTTACACTTTCGTGATAAACGCGCTTGAAATTTTCATTTTCCCAATAGATCGACCAAACTTTTAGAAACTTTGGCCGAAATTTTAGAAAGGCCAGCGGAAGTTTTGAAATAAATTTGGCTGAAATAATTCTACCATTAAGATTGACGGCGTATTGACGACGTGGTTAAATATATTTCTGGATGGAGATGGGAAAACTGGAAAAAAAAGTTTGGCCAAAATAATATTCCGACCAAACTTTTTAAACTAATCCAACCGAACTTTTTGTTATAAATATACTGGCCCCCAGACCACATCAAGTTTTCGGTTAATTATTTTGTTACCGTTGCGTTGTTATGTTTTTGTCTCACTGCTCTATTTTTGTCTCGCTCTGTTTGTGTTGTGCTGTTGCAGGACCATTGTGCTGCTCTATTTCTATCTCACTACTCTGTTGCTGTCTCTCTGCTTTTTTGTTGTCTCGCTCTACTTTTGTTGCACTGTTGTAGGGGCGAGGAGGGGAGAAAGCAAAGGTGAGAAGGTAAGGTTTATGTTTTATGGTTTATGCTATATTATTTTTTTTATGGTTCTTTTTGTTTTTTAGATCAAATTTTTGTGTTTTCAGGCTTTTTCTAGGTTATGATCTACATCCTCAATGATCTGCAACCTCATCGTCTTGTTGTCTGCTCGTCGTGCGCACTCTCACCTTCTCCTGCTTTCTCGGAATGCACTAAATTTCTAGGTATTTCTCTAAAAGTATATTGTCTAAACATTGTGTAATAAGCTCCAATTATTCATGCGATTCCAGTAAAAGACCGTAGTAATAATTTTATAGAAGGAGAAGAAAATAAAACGATAAATGCATCCAAAAGGACCACTTAATTCCCAACTTTTCATATGGAAATAACAATGAAACATTATTTTGTATGAAACCTACTTACTTAAATGAAAGTAGCAATATTACAACACTGTGGCCATAGAAGTTAGCATTTAACTGAAAACAAATATACACAATTTTGTATCCAGTACACACTTCTGTGATTGTACATGTTATCACTCCGAAATTTCCGAAGAGTTTTTATGTGCATTAAAAGGAAATATCAGAGGTAACTATCAACCACTTTTGGAGATTAGGATCTAGCCTTCCTAATGCTCAGAGAGGGCTCTCTCTTAATGATTTAAATTTGTTGATTTAATATATTTTAGGCTAGTTTTGTATGCTTGATTCGGTCTGCTTTGATTAACTGATTGGTTTTGGTATATAGGTGGAATTAATGATTTAGATTGATAGATGCCTTTCCATTTTCCATTGGGCTATGGAGTCAATATGCTTTTAAAACATAACGAAAACAAATTATAAAGGAAGTGTTACAGGGTAGGATAACTAAGCAAAATCAGATCTCAAGGCTGAATGGAGAAGTGGTTTTCAATTGGGATCAAGAAGCAGTTAAGGATTCCTTAAACCAGATAATGAAGGAAGGTGAAGGAGTTCAATCAGGATCAGAGAGAAATTAAGGATTCTCTATACCATATATCAAAAGAAAACATTAAAAATTTTAACAGTTCAAAACATAGTGTATTTAAACAAATTATGCAATAAATACCTATTATAACATTAAAATTTAGAAAACATGCAAGTTTATGGAATAATTAAGAAAAGAAACATGAACAATTGAAATATACTTCACTAAGATAGCTCAACACATGAATCCTATAAAGGAATTTAATTATTACTTGTCCTGTCTATCAACTGGAAATGGTACAATAACCCTAAGGTAAATAGATAAATCAGCTATAGAAATATTCAGAAATCCACACAAATCTACCTTTGATACTTCGAATGAAGAAGTTTTTATACAATACTTTACAAAATATCCTATCAACTAATTTAGGATTTATTTAAGGAAAATACAATATCTTCATGAAAGAAGATAGAGACACCTATTAACTGATTGAAAGTTGTCCCTATTTTATTTGATTGATGCCATCTGTTTGTTTCTTTCACGCTACTTGTATTTCAATTGTTTTCTCTTTAACCTATTTTATTTTTTAATATGTCTTCTTTTACCTATATTTTCTTTCATCTTTTATAGTAAATCACACCATTTTTCCCAGGTTCCTTCGGTAAATCTCATCTACCTCTATGTATTTGTAAAATGTGGGCTTATTCACAAAAAGATGTGTTTTGGTCTCGCGATTTGTAATATTGGTGAGATCAAATGCATTGGGTAAAATCATACCAGTCTTTGGAGTCCTAGGACCTAGCCTTCTTGGACTCAGAGAGGGCTCTCTCTATTTATGCAAAGGATGTGAACTTGTTTGTTTTTAGGGTTTTTATTTTAGGCTAGTTGTTAAGTGTAGGGTTTGTTTGTTTGGTTTGTTGGGTAAGATGATCAAGTAGAATAGATAGAGTGATGGATCTTCAATTCATTGGGCTATGGAGTTAATAAAAGTCATGGAAAGTTTCAACAATAACTCAGGGTGCATCATAGGGAAAATCTGGCATGGTCAGATGGATTCTCAAGGTTTTTGTGAAGTGAAATGAACATCAAGTTTGTGAACAAAGTAGGGCAAAGGGAAATTAAGAATCCTTTGTCATGTAGTTAAAACAAGAAGGGACTTCAACACTATTTAGCATAATGAAGAAATCAATAGGTAGGGCACACCAATAACTCTTTGATTCAACCTAAGCATATACGCATTTGAGGCATACAATCCAATGAAATATAGAAGGTGAGAAACCCATTTAACTTCTAGTGATTTCACCATCAAGGTTAGGAAACATTCAAGATACACATATAACTTTAATCAAAGAAGAGGGAATGCCTAAGCATCATTGATCATAGCTATGAAGATCCCCAAAATAATTATTCAAGCATGGACAAAGGATATGATCGAAACATAGCCTCTTTGGCAAACCTAATTAATTGTACTTTGGAGAGAGACCTCAAGAACAATGTTTAGTGACATCAAACAAGTAGGGCTAACCATAAATCATCTTTGATACCTACTGTATTAAACGATTCACGAAATAAACAAGCTTAGGGGGTCTAAAGAGCAATTAATAATTCACTTAAATGTCCTAGTAGAGGAAAACATAGAGGCAGTGAAGAACAAATAGAGCTAAGGTGCCTTTGAAAACATTTCTTAGTATAAAACCTTTGTCCTACTACAATAAAGAAGGATGAAACACAATGATACATAAGAAAAAAATAACTCAATAGAAACACATCACCATTAACCAAACTCAGGTATCTTTCAAGCAGCCTTCTCCATCATCAATCAAGACAAGCCATTCACAAACTCCACAACTCCAATTTCTTCTCCAATCTCTAAAAAAAACCTTGTATTGCTCCAAAGAGTCATCAAATGCCAACCTTTTACAATGAAGCACTCATGTTCCTATTTATCTAGAAAATGAGGGCAAAAACCCTAACTAGGATTTGAAAATGTCAAAATCATCCATAAATTCCATTTATGCCTAAGGGACCATGCAAGGCCCAAGACACAAATATCTCATGAAATAAATGCCAAAATAAATCCTAGCACATAATTTTGGATTTATTTGCCTCAAAAAACATTAAAATATCATTTTGCAATTAATGGGTGTCTTTTGTTGAATTTTGGCCTAAAATGCATAGTGAGGTCTGAACACGCAGCACCTTCCTAGGAAAAAAATAGGTCCACTTGCAGCCAAGTTTTGGTGACTTTCCCAATGTAGGATTTTTCTCCGTGATGGCCCGTTGGAAAGTTGGCCTAGTCTAATTTCCAAATATACACTTATTTTCTTTATGGCGCTACATTTACCTATCCAAAAGGAAAAATTTCCAAGACTACTCTAGGCGCAGCGCCTAGCCTGAAAATGAGGCGGAAAGGTGAAAAATGAGGTGTGTTTTCGCCTTTTGAGGGGTTAAAAAATGCTCCAAATGCTCTGAAATTTGGTGAGCATATTGTACTAGACATGTGGATTTGAAAAATGAAAATTTATCCCTATGAAGATGCATGAGATGAAAGCGTAGCGCCAGGGGTGCTGCACTTAGAGGCCTCCAAATTCACAAAAAACCAAAAATTGTCAAAATTTCCTCAAATTTGATAAATGTCTCCCTTATGGGGTTTGAGAGACCTGTAGAGAAGTTTGTGCCAAGATTCTAAGGTTATCTTTTCCTTTTATCTCTTTGAGTGCTTGGATCTTGGTTTGGTCCTTTTTCAGTTTAGCCCTTACAACGTGGTCTCTTCGGGCATAATGCTTGGTCATCCTCCTTTGCTGATCAATGTCCTTGTTAGCTTTCTCCAATTTAGCTTCTAAGTATATGTTGGCTCTTTCCAACAAAGGATCCCGATCATGTGCTATCTCCATGGCCAACAACTCAGGGAGCTACTCTGCTAAGGCTTATTTTTGTTCTCTTTGCTTTGCCAATGCCTTCTTCAAACCCATGGTTCTTGGTCTCCTCCTAGACTGTCCTTCTTTATCCTCACTCTCCTCATAGGTGCACATGAACTCTTCTAGCTTTACCTGTTCCTGTTGGGCTTCTTTCTAGGCCCTGATGGCTCTAGAATCATAAGTAGCAATTTGTGCTCCTAGCTGCTTGTTCTCCATCTCAAGGGCATCAACACTCCTGGCCCTATTCAGATTTTCTTAGAGGTCTTCAATGAGGGAATTTTTGTTCTGGATGAGAAATTTTGAGATCCTTGCTTCATTCTCCTCATCAGTATCAATCAGAATGATTTCAAACTCTGTTTCAACCTCATGATCTTCTCCTTCTTCCTTTACCTTTTGTTTACTTTTGTCTAGTGGCTGAGTTGAGGTGGATGTCATGGTCCCTTGCCTTTTAGAGGTAGAAAACACATGCCTTACACCTCTTTGATATGTCAATGGAAAATTTTTGCCTCTAATCTTGTTGGTGTCTTCCTCATGGCTATGATCCTTGCTGCTATCATCATTGTCTTCATCATTAGCTTCAATGTTGGCTTATTCACTGAGTTGTGCACTCTCATCTTGTTCTTCATTGTAGCTACCTTCATCATTACTATGACCTTCATTTTGGCTGTCAGAATCTAGATTTTATTTACTGTCATTATGACTTTTATTAGCCTCTTATTCATTTTCTGCATAGTTATCATCTTCATTTTTTTCATCATTAAAGCTACTTGCCCCTTCACTGTTGTGATCTTCATTTTCATTATCACCCTGTTCACTTTTCTCACTGTCTTCATGACTGTCATGACTGTTGTCATGATTTTCATGAATGTTTTCCTCCTTGATGTCTTATTCATCATTGATTCTCACTTCATGGGTGTCACTGCTGACTTTAATCTCTGCATTTTCCTCACTGTTTTCATCTTCATCATTGTCATCCTCTTCCATATCTTCTGCTTCATTTATAACCTCTTCTTCATCACTACTCAATTTTTTTTCACTGTCATCTTCCTTATTTTCTTCATTTTTATCCTCATCCTTTGTTTCCATGTTATCTGCCTCCTATTGGCTCAACTCATCATCATCCTCATCGTCATTTTGGCTTGACTGATTGCCATCCTCACCCTCATTTTCACTATCTTATTCACTACCACTTTCTTCTTGATCTGATGCATCAGGAGAAGATGGGGAAGGGAGGTTTTCTCAAGGAGAGGATACATGTGTAGATGATGAGTCATGGTCTATGGGAGGTGATGGAGGAGTGGAGGGAGGAAGATGAGATGATGAGGGTAAACTAGGTTGATGATGAGGCTGTGAGCTTGTGAATATTTCATGAGGTATGAACACATCCCAAGGTATGTCTTTTTGCTCCAACTGATGTAGTGCCACCATATTGATCAAGGAGTGGTGGAACAAACTATGCATTTTCTGGGTATAACTCCTCCTTCGGACAACAGAAGACATCTTGTGTATACTCCTGTAAAAGTAATAGGGAAAATGAAACATCTTGACCCTAGTGAAATGCATGAGTAATCTGACATGGTAGGAGTAGAGCCTAAAGTATCTCCCCTCATAGGTAAAATATTTCATGATGACCTTTATTAAGGGTGCATACCTCTCGAATATGTGTGACAAATGGAAAATGGTCTTGTAGCCTTCTTTGTACCTAGGCTTGAGGAAAGGCTCATAGTAACTCATGTCAAACTTTGACCTTTTGAACCATTTTTCACCAACATCAGGAAGTCCAGTAGCATGGGAAATGGTATTTGATGATAGCTCAAAGTCCACCCCTACAAGATTTACTTGTTTATTGTGTAGGTTGAGGAAAAACAACCTAGTGAGTTCAAGGTGACTTTGCACTTATTTGACCCTTTCACAAAACTAAAAACACCCTACATTCTTAAAGCATGTGAGTATCATGGGGGAGTAAGTAATCTCCATTGTGTCTTGGGGCTCAAATATGTTAACCTTCCCACCTTTGTGCTTTTGCGTTAAGGGCCCTTGGCCTCCTTCACTGTTGACACTCCCTTATTCTGCTAAAATTGTGACTAGGGCTACTTTTTAGACAAACTTAGGCCTACTTGTGCAACCTTGTAGGAGGAGTGAAATGAAAGATGGTGAGGGCAACTTTTGTAAATGAGTGAGATGGAGGGGTGGGTTTATCACTGATTTTATATGAGCTTGGAGGAGGGCTAACTTGAACTGACTGTAATTTACCCTAATTGACAACCCCCTTAACTGATGATTTCTTGTTTGGAGGTCAAAAAAGGTTGTTTTCCATGAGGACCTAGGGTTTCCAGTGACTAGGTTTTAGTTGATTTCCTCTAATCATTAGCCCATAAAAACCACTTAGAGGATTAGGAAAACATGCACCTACCAGTTTTTATTCCTTTGTAGGTCCTTGGATGCAACATGAAGGTGGCTCGATTGTGTTTGGCTTCCTTTGCAGGTGGAAGGAGGTTTTTTTCCCTAAGCCCAGCGCCAAGAAAAAAACTGGGCCTGTCGGGTCCTCCTAGGCACAGCGCTGCACACGTGCAAGCCTACCGGGCTTCTCAGCACAGCGTTACATGCGCTTTGGGCCTGTCGAGCCTCTCTGAGCATAGTGCTGCCCATGTATAGGCCTGTCAGACTCTCCATGTCAAGAAAAACTGGGCGAACATGTAGTGCCCAGTTGTAAGCGTAGTGCGCTCCTATGTAAGCACAATGCAATATATTTTAACACAGTGAAATTTCTCCTATGTGCAGCGCTGGGTGCTCTAAGGGCAACGCCTGGTCCAAAGTGTAGCGCTGGGTGACTTTGCCCAGAAATTGACTAAAACTCAGAAATTTCTTCCTTGAAGGTTTTTTAGCTCTTTTCAAATGCAAAATGAGATGTGAGGAGAGTAAAAATGGTCTTTATATACCTTTAGGGAAAACTAATTAAATCAAAACCCTCTTTGGTATTTTTTTAAGTCCTCTTTGTTATTTCATTGATATTGTTTTAAACCTTTTGCTCTGTAGGTGAAATAAAAAGCCTTTAAGTATCTCTTTTCCCTTTTTGGTGGTAGCTTGCTAAAGACATGAAAAAATCCCTTTTAGCCTGATGACCTATTTTAACATTTCTGAGTGTGGGTGACTTGAAATTTGGTTTCTTATTTCTCATTGATCCTTAGGTATGCAAAATCCATTTTTGACAAGCACCACAGCTTTCACCATCATGTATGCTAACTTCCTTTGTGCACTTCTGATTTGTTGTAGGTGCCATGACATAATGATTTTAGCCCTGTTTGATGCTGTTAGTGTTGTACACAATTGATTTCATAACAGTAGCAACCTTATGATTAGTTTGTCTTCTATCTTGGAGCTTAGCCCTATGCTTTATTCCTTTGATCATTAAGTGCAAAATCCTAAAAAATGAAGGTTTGACCTTCCTCACACTAATACTCTTTCATGCTTTCCCTTTGAGGCAGTGAAACACTTTACCGTGGCAAACCCTAAAGTCACCTTCAAGAGCTCTTCAAAACTTCTGTCTATTGTCATCATGGAGGCCTATCATGTTCACTTCATCTCCCTTGACTATATTTTCAAAACCTTAGGCTTCTGGGCTACTTGAGAAGAATTTTTAGTGTTGTCTTCTAATTTATCTATAACTCTTTCAAGTTCATTCATTTCTGTTTATTTCACCTCACCTTTTTCCCTTTTCCATTTACAATTTTTAAAAATCTTCAATTCATACTTGGTGGCGTTGGTGTGCCTCTATCCATGTCATTTGCTGCATTGATCTTTGCTTGGTATACTACTAGTCCAATCAGTGCCTAGAAACCCTGATTTTTCTTGAACATAGGTTGTTTCCTCTTCCATTTTCTTAATTATATATTCTAATGAGGACCAGGCCTCTTACCTTACCTATTCTCTGTTGATAGTCTCCTTGACATCCTTGCAGAAATGTAAAAAATGAACAGTTGCCTTTTGCAGAATTTTGTTCTTGGCAAAGCAGCCCTCCTTGGAGATTTTATTGATCTCACTTGGAAAAAAAGGTGCTGATATTTTTCACCATTTGATTCAGCTTCTAGCACATGAAAAATGATGATTTGGAACACCAAAGATAACCCTACAACCTATGAAACCCTAGTGACCTAGTGGAAGGCTCTTTGACTTGGTCTTTGATTGAAAACTTGGCTTAGGGTCTTCAAGTGTGAAAAACAGAGTTTTTGACAGATTGATGTTTTGAAGATCCAAAATCCAATGTACTTTCTTTATCTAAAGAGCCTACTGAGAGAGCTTTAAGACCATCAATTCTTGAGGAATTTGATGAACATGGGAAAGGGTAGGTTGTTTGGCAACCTTAGATGGAAAGTGGAAGAGTTAAGCATAGGAAAAACATAGTACTGAGGTTATGGGTGTGAAAATGGGATAGATATGAGTGTCATAAGCCCATGAGGGGTATTCTAGGAGTGATAGGTCAACAAGGGAATGGAAGAGTAGTAAGATAGTGCAAATTTTGTTTTAAGGATAATAAAAGCAGTGAGATTTCTAAAACTCACAATATTCATGAATCTTGTTTTTAGAAATCTGGGACAAGTATTTAGTCATCTACAAATAGCAAGAATTCATGATGACTAACAATGGCTCCACTTGGCGAGGGAAGCTCCTTTTCAGGAGGTGTCCAGAACTTCAGATATCAAATCTCTGAGTTTATGAAGACCAGTGCCTCATCCATTAGGCAATTTTTTCTTCTTTCATTAGCTGATGTTTTCCTTGAAGGTATGATCTTAAGAATCTGAAAAACATGACTATTTAAACCTCATCTCTAACTACCCATCATGCATTTTCCTACATTTTTTCTTCTTGTTGGTGCACTTGGGCTAGAAAACCCTTGACATTATTTTTCTTTTGAAAGAAAAACAACCTATATACTTGTACCCTTATTACTTCCAAGAGTTCAAATTATGCTAGTGAAGTCTTCTATTCTCTACCTAGACTATTCATCTGTAAATATTAAGCTGTTTAACAGGTTTCATTCTCTAATCTACTGACATGAAATTGAAAAAATGATTTAAACCAGGATTAAGCTATCTAATTTCCCATGGGCTATGGCATTAGGACAAGCTGCACACAAACATTATTTTTGTACAAACAAAACTAGAAAGTATAAGGGTTGTGTCTCATCATTTGTTAGTTATCCCTATCTTTCTCTTTGGTTTAGATTTTAGCATTGAGAACCAACATATTTTCTTCCTAATCTACTCCTACTGACAAGTCAAGTTTAAATGATTTTACAAGCCTTCTTTCACTAACCTATCAACAAAAATTTTAAAAATGTTTCAACCATGATTAGGCTAGATGACTGAACAAGACCCTTTTTCTTAACAAGTAGTGGCATTTAGACTTGCACAATTTCAGTAATACTCTTTTTTGGGTATGGGGTTGTACCTCTTTTTCAAATCTGCCCTCTTTTCCCTTCTTTCTTTGTTTTTTTTGGTGTTTTTTTTCCTGATCTCTCATCATGAAATATTATGTACAATGAATGAAAGTTTGAAACTAGGAATCTTGACAAAGATAATGCTTGAGCATCCTACCATTGACAGGATCTCCAAATAACTCTTCTCCATTCAGCTCTTGTAAACAGAAAACACCGTTACCTCCATCTGAGTGCATGGTGTAAGGATTTTTCCAAAAAATTTCAAATAGGCCATGCTCTCCTTTGCATTTTCTCTTTGAGTCTTGCTTCCAAATTTTTCTTCTGTTAAAGATACTTCTTAGGTGAAAAAGGTATTCTTCATTAGTTTCGAAACATAAAATGATGTCACCAATGTATATCATAGTGAAGTAACTTAAATTAGGAGTCATGGCCCTTTGGAAAGTAGCTTCCTCTCTCCTCAACCAAAAAGGCATTTGATCAAACATGTCAGTGCCCCAAGGTGCTTTGAAAGTGGCTTTATGCTGATTAATTGGAAGTGTTACCACCTGATTGTAACCTGAGACACTACCAAGAAATGACATTTTGTTAGAATCTCCCGCCTTTTGTAGAGTATGATTTATCTTAGGAAAAGGGTATTTGTCCTTCATGGAGGTTTTGTCTAGGTACCTAAATTCTATACATAGCCTGTTTCCCTTTGCTTTCTTTCTTACTGACACAATTTTCTCGAAAGTTTCTTGGTCTCTGTTGAAAGGAAAACTTCTTTGAAAAATGTTTGTGTCATAACGCTTTAAACTTTCATCATTACATACAAAAGAATCCTGAAACTCTTTGCACAACCTTATGTATTTCTGTTTTATGTAAGGTGACAGAGTTTTAGATAACTTGATCATTTTGGATTTTTCTAGGCTACCTACGTTGTATTACTCTATATTAGTCTCGGTAGATATTACTTTAGGCTTCTTAACAACATTTTTGGAATTCAACAACTCTTCTGAAGTGAAAAAATCTTTTGATGATGATTTGACTTTGTGTGGCAAGACCTTAAGATTCTTTCGGTCGAGGTTCCTAGAAGACTCTTCTATATGAAAGTATTTCATATTTTTTACATTGGTAGAAGGGAATGGTTTTGTTTTTTATGTTTGTTCTTCCTGTAATCAACCTTGTTCAGATTCTATGTTTGGCTTTGGTTTTGCAATTTTATTTTCACTTTGGAGAAATTTAAGTTTAGCCTTACCATCATGTTGTTGTTCTAGGATGTTAGAGTTTTGGCTGCTGAGTTCTTCATGTAGTGCCTGGTTGATTGTTGAGGTATGTACAGATCTATCTCAACTTCATCTAAATTTTCATCAATGTCTTCTTCATTATATAAAATGAATGAGTGAAGATCCGAATGGATGGAATAAAAAGGTGTGTTTTTTGGTCTTTCTTGGCTGCTAACCATAAAATTCATGTGTGATTCCCAATACAATCTCCTTGTTTGATTAAAAACAGTATGACATGTCAAGTTGGAGGTTCCCCTGAAGCTTGGCTCCCCATGATCTGGATAAAAGCATTCCATACTTAGGGGGAATGTCTGTTACTACTATGTCCATGATTAGGCCCTTAACAGGAATTTGTGTTAGATTGACACATAAATCCTTGACTATACCCAAACACTTGACTCTGCTTGAATCGAAAGAATACAGGTCTTTGTAAGGTTTGGTTATTTCTAGGCCTAATCTCTCATCACTACCTTTGGCATGAGGTTGTGAGAGGCACCATAATCTAGCATGGAATTATGTCAAATTTTGTCATGTATGTTTAGGCTAACATAGAAATGGGGAATAGCTCCTTCTTGGTATTTTCCCTCTAATTTAGGTCCAAACAACAACTCTGGTTTTTCATCCGTTAATTTTAGAGTATCAGTACCATTTCCCATGTTCAAAACTTTCAAAACTTGGGACCTGTACATATCTTGGGTTACCAGTTCAGTGAGAGGTATAGTTATCTTGATTTTAGCAATATTTCCCTCAATACTGAAAGGTGCTTGTTTTTTAGGCATATTTACATCAGTCTTATCAGCCATAATATTTTCCATAAGTTTAGTTTGCTGATTTTTAATTTGGACTTTGGACAAAAGATTTTTCTAAGGGCCACTAGTAGAGGCACTGGGGCAGCTTGTGTCACCACTTGGTTGACTAGTTTTGTCTCTGTTTGGATCAGTTTTGTTAGCCATGGTGTTAGTATTGTCTACTATTCTCTTATGAGTATTTTTCAGGTGTCTTCCTAACAACAGTGTCTTATTTGTTCTTTTTGGAGTTTTCTTGGCTCTTTTTGCTCCTAAGGTCATATTTCCTATGGATTTCCATTATGGCATTTTCAAATCCTAATTGATAGTCTTCAAAATCCTCATAGCTTGTTTTAGTGTGATCTAAGGAAAAGAAACCTTCTTCTTCTTCAGTGAGAAAAACATCTCCCTCATTGTCAGAACCTATCAAGTTTACATGGTTTTCTTCAAGTTCTTCAGACTCTCTTCCCTCTTCATCTACATAATTGTCTTGGAAAGGGGCCTGATTTTTTAGTCATTATCTCTTGGTCTATTTTGGGGAGGGTCTCTTCTGAAGTTTGGATTCCTATTTATGTTTTGGGGATTTTCTTGGCTTTCCCTAGGAGGTGTTCTTTCACTCAAGTTTATTCTTTCCATAATTCTTTCCATTACCCTCACTAAATTTTAAATCTTGGCATCAGATGAGGAGGTTGAGGCCATAGTTTCATGTTTGTAGGTGACTCTCTTTTCTGATATTATCTTAGACCTTTTTTCAATCAGCTTGGCCTATACACTTTAGCTCCATTTTGCATGTCTTCTAAAGTTAGGGGCTCTCTCTCTCTTAATTGATAGGCCATGTATTGATCTAAACCTTCCAGAAATTTTTCTAAAGCTAAGCCTTGTGGGGGTTTCATGTCTGGTGGGAGGGCATTGTAAACAATATTAAACCTGATACAATTGTCTTGGACACTTTCCCCGATATTTATTTTAAGGTTGTTTTATTCTGAGAGGATTTGGAGAGGGTTTTTCTTGATTTCCCACTTATTTATAAATGTCTGGTAAAGCGAACGGAGATCATGTATACTGTTAGGAGTCAAGCTTTTGAACCATTTTTTGGCTTCTCCTCCTAATATTTGTGCAAAGATCCTCATTTTAATGGTTTCCTCTTCTAATTCCATGTAATCAAAAGCATCATTTATCCTATATACATGCTGTTGGGAAGTGATGGATTCAGCTCTGGTAGGTGAGGGATTTTGGATTGGTACTCATTTGGAAAAGGTAACAAAGGTTGTGGCAGTGCCAGGGGGGGAACACCATGATGCCATGATGGGAGTGAATGGGATCCAAGGTGGATTTACAAGGAGAGGGTTTGTGAGAGGAGGTGGGGGATGAAGTGGAGTCGTTTGAATAGTGGATGTGTGGATGGGAGTGGTGGAGGTACTTGCACCAACAAACTGATTTTGAGTAGATTTGGGATAAAAAGAGCCAAAGTGATGGAGAAGCTGAAAGTTGGGAGGAGTGGAAGGAGAGGATTCTCTGCTTGAACTCTGCTACAAATCTAAGGGCTCAAGGTTAGTCTGGTCAATCCCACTTTGTGACTTGGTTCTGAAAAGGTTTCTTGTGTGGTGCAAATCAAACTAGGGGTCTTGCAAGGCTATAAGATGTTCGAGGATAGAGCTTTCTCTATCAATGGTCCTAAAATTAGTTGAGTTTATAGTTTTATAAGTTTTCCACAAAATATTTTCTAGGTCCTCAACTATGGTGGGAGGGTTTGGGTCTGGGTGAGATCTGGTACCGATCCTTTGTGAAGCCAAATTTCAAACCCAAGGTATAGAGAGACTGAAATTTTATGACTATTTTCGGAAGGATGGCCTCTCTTAATGTTTGCTAAACTCACACAGTGTGTGACTAGGCTTCTAAACTTCTTAGGGCTGATTTTACACAATCCTAAGGAAATCTATGAACACTAGTAAAGTTAGAAGGCCTAGTGAAGGCTTGTGGAGTCGCTAGGTGGATATTTTTTGTTGTTTTAAGGATGTATGTTTATGGTCCACCACTAATAACTGACAAAAAACCAATCTAGGGATTTTTTGGAGTTTTCTGAGTTCCTTTATGTAGCCCTAAGGTTTCTATGAGTGTCCTACAGCTAAGTCATCATTTTGCTAGGATAGTGAAACAACCAGATTCTACTCTTTGGCTAACAGTTTGAGTTTTCTATGATTTGATAAGGGTTTCTGAAGTTCTAAGGAGTACTTAGATTGTCACTAACTAAGAATTTTCTCACTTTGATTTCCATTCATGTTAGGCAGTGAGTTGGTGATAAATCAATAGATATTTTTTGACAAGGGCTTCTGAATTTTATAAGGATGTATAAGCTTGTTATCTACTCAGAAGGTCCCACCATGATCGCCATTATGTTGTGGTCCTATGATTTGTTAGATTAATGAGATCAAATGCATAGGGTAACATTAGACTAGTCTTTGGAGACCTAGGACCTAGTCTTCTTGGACTCAGAGAGGGTTCTCTCTATTTATGAAAAGGATGTGAACATGTTTTCTTTTAGGGTTTTGATTTTGGGCTAGTTGTTAAGTGTAGGGTTTGTTTGTTTGTTTGGTTGGGTAAGATGATAAAGTAGAATAGATAGAGTGAGGGATATTAAAGTCATTGGGCTATGGAGTCAATAAAAGTCATGGAAAGTTTCAACAATAAATTAGGGTGGATCACAAGGAAAATCTAGCATGGTAAAATGGATTCTCAAGGTTTTTGTGAAGTGAAATGAACATCAATTTTGTGAAAAAAGTAGGGAAAAGGGAAATTAATAATCCTTTGTCATGTAATTATAATAAGAAGGGACTTCAACACTATTTAGCATAAATAATAAATCAATAGACAAGGCACACCAATAAATCATTGATTCAACCTAAGCATATAAGAATTTAAGACATACAATCCAATGAAATATAGAAGGCAAGAAACTCATTTAACTTCTACCGATTTCACCTTCAAGGTTAGAAAACATTCAAGATACACATATAAATTTAATCAAAGAAGATGGAATTCCTAAACATCATTGATCAGAGCTATGAAGATCTCCAAAACAATTATTCAATCATGGACAAAGGGTATGATCGAAACATAGCCTCTTTGGCAAACCTAATTAATGGTACTTTGGAGAGAGACCTCAACAACAATGTTTAGTGAAATAAAACAAGTAGGGCTAACCATATATCATATTTGATATCTACTGTATTAAACCATTCATGAAAAAAAAATCTTAGGGGGTCTAGAGAGCAATTAAGAATTCTCTAAAATGTCCTAGCTAAGGAAAACATAGAGACAATGAAGAACAAACAGAGCTAAGGTGCCTTTGAAAACATTTCTTAATCTAGAACCTTTGTCCTACTACAATAAAGAAGGATGAAACACAATGATACATAAGAAAACAATAACTAAATAGAAGCACATCACCATTAACCAAGCTGAGGGATTCTGCAAGAAGCCTTCTCCATCATCAATCAAGACAAGCCATTCACAAACTCCACAACACCAATTTCTTCTCCAATATCCAAAAAAAAACTATGTATTGCTCCAAAGAGTCATCAAATGCCAACCTTTTACAATGAAGCCCTCATGCTCCTATTTATCTAGCAGAGGAGGGAAAAAACCCTAACTAGGGTTTGAAAATGTCAAGATCATCCATAATGCCATTTATGCCCAAGAGACCATGCAAGGCCCAAGACACAAATATATCAAGAAATAAATGCCAAAATAACTCCTAGCACCTAATTTTGGATTGATTTGCCTCAAAAAACATTAAAATATAAATTTTTAATTAATGAGTGTCTTTTGTTGACTTTTGGCCAAAAATGCACAGTGAGGTTTGAACGCACAACACCTTCACTGGAAGAAAATAAATCCACTTGCAGCCAAGTTTTGGTGACCTTCCCAATGTCGGATTTTGCTCCGTGATAGTCCATTGGAAATCTGGCTGAGTCTAATTTCCAAATATAAACTTGGTTTATTTATTGGTATCCATTTACTTGTCCAAAAGGAAAAATTTCCAAGGCTTCTCTAAGCGCAACGCCAAGCCTGAAAATTAGGCAGAAAGGTGAAAATGAGGTGTTCTTTGGCCTTTTGAGGGGTCAAAAATGCTCCAAATGCTTTGAAATTTGGCGAGAATACTATACTACACATGAGGATTCCAAAAATACAAATTTATCTCTCTGAGTATTCTTGAGACGAAAGCGTAGCGCTAGAGGTGTTGCGCTTAGAGGCCTCCAAATTCACAAAAAACCAAAAATTGTCAAAATTTCCTCAAATTTGGTGGATGTCTCCCTTATGGGGTTTGAGATACCTGTAGAGAAGCCTGTGCCAATATTCCAAGGTTAGCTTGGCATTTTGTCTCTTTTAGTTTTTGGATCTTGGTTTGGGCCTTTTTCATTTTAGCCCTTGCAACTTGGTTTCTTCGGGCATAATGCTTGGTCATCCTCCTTTGGAGATCAAGATCCTTGTTAGATTTATCTAATTTAGCTTCTAAGTGTATGTTGTCTCTTTCTAACCAAGGCTCCTGATCATGTGTTATCTCCATGGCTAACAACTCATCTAGAGGGGGCTTCTCTGTTAAGGCTGATTCTTGTTCTCTTTGCTTTGCGAATGCCTTATTCAAACCCATGGTTCTTGGTCTCTTCCCGACTGTCCTTCTTCATCCTCACTCTCCTCATAAGTGCCCATGAAATCTTCTAAATTTACCTATGCCCTTTGGGCTTCTTTCTGGGCCCTAATGGTTTTAGCCTCATAAATAGCAATTTGTGCTCCTAGCTGCCTGTTCTCTATCTCAAGGGCATCATTCACACTATTGGCCCTATTCAGATTTTCTTTGAGGTCTTCAATGAGGGAATTTTTCTTCTGGATGAGCAAGTTTGAGATCCTTTCTTCAGTCTCCTCATCAGTATCAATCTCAATGATTTCAAACTCCCTTTCAACCTCAACATCTTCTTCTTCTTCCTCTACCTTTTGTTTACCTTTGTCTAGTGGCTGAGTTGACGTGGATGACATGGTCCCTTGCCTTTTAGAGGAAACAAACACATGCCTTACCCCTCTATGATATTTTAATGGAAAATTTTTTCCTATGATCTTGTTGGTGTCTTCCTCATGGCTGTGATCCTTGCTACTATCATCATTGTCTTCATCATTAGCTTCACCGTTGGCTTCTTCACTGACTCGTACACTCTCATCTTGTTATTCATTGTAGCTGCCTTCATCTGTGCTGTGACCTTCATTTTCGCTGTCAGCCTTTTTATTTTCTTTACTGTCTTCATGACTGTCATTAGCCTCTTCTTCATTTTCTACATAGTCATCATCTTCATTTTGTTCTTCATTGAAGCTGCTTAGCTCTTCACTACTGTGATCTTCATTTTCATTATCACCCTCTTCACTTTTTTCACTGTCTTCATGATTGTCATGACTATTGTCATGAATGTCATGACTGTTTCCTCCTTTCTGTCTTATTCATCGCTGATTCTTACTTCATGGGTGTCATTGCTGCCTTTAGCCTCTGTATTTTCCTCACCATTTTCATCTTCATCATTGTCATCCTCTTCCATATCTTCTTCTTCATTGCTAACCTCTTCTTCATCGCTGCTCAATTTGTTTTCACTATCATCTTCCTCATTTTCTTCATTGTTATCCTCTTCCTCTGTTTCCATGTTATCTGCCTCCTATTGGCTCAACTCATCATCATCCTCATCTTCATTTTGGCTTGACTGATTGCCTTCCTCACCCTCATTTTCACTGTCTTGTTCACTGCCACTTCCTTCTTGATTTGATGCATCAGGAGAAGATGGAGAAGGGAGGTTTTCACAAGGAGAGGATACATGTGTAGATGATGATTCATGGTCTGTGGGAGGTTATGGAGGAGTGGAGGGAGGAGGATGAGATGATGAATGTAAACTAGGCTAATGATGAGGCTATGGGCTTGTGAATATTTCACGAGCAATGAACACATCCCAAGGTATGCATTTTTGCTCCAACTAATGTAGTACCACCATCTTGATCAAGGAGTGGTGGAACAAACTATGCATTTGCTGGGTATAACTCCTCCTTCGAACAACATAAGACATCTTGTGTATACTCCTATACAAGTAATAGGGCAAATGAATCATCTTGACCCTAGTGAAATGCATGAGTAATCTGACATGTTAGGAGTAGAGCCTACAGTATCTCCCCTCACAGGTAAAATATTTCATGATGACCTTCATTAAGGGTGCATACCTCTCCAATAGGTGTGAGAAAGGGAAAATGGTCTTCAGCTGTCTTTGTACCTAGGCCTGAGGAAAGGCTCATAGTAACTCATGTCCAACTTTGACCTTTGAACCATTTTTCACCAACACCAGGAAGTCCAATAACATGGGTAATGGTATTTAATGATAGCTCAAAGTCCACCCTTGCAAGATTTACTTGTTTATTGTGTAGATTGAGGACAAACAACCTAGTGAGTTTAGGATGATTTTGTAGTTGTTTGACCCTTTCACAAAACTGAAAACACCCTACATTCTGAAAGCATGTGAGAATCATGGGGGAGGAAGTAATCTCCACTATGTCTTGGGGATCAAATATATCAACCTTCCCACCTTTGTGGTTTTTCCTTATGGGCCCATTGCCTCCTTCACTTCTGACACTCCCTTCTTCTCCTGACATGGTGACTAGGGCTGATTTTTAGACAAACTTAGGCCTACTTGTGCAACTTGGTAGGAGGAGTAAAATGAAAGATGGTGAGGGAGGATTTTGTAAATGAGTGAGATGGATGGGTGAGTTTATGACTGATTTTCTTTGAGCTTGGAGGAGGGCTACATTAAACTGATTTCAATTTACACTAATTGAAAACCCCCTTAACTGATGATTTCTTGTTTGGAGGTCAAAAAAGGTTGTTTTCCATGAGGACCTAGGGCTTCCAGTGACTAGGTTTTAGTCAATTTCCTCTAATAATTAAACCATAAAAACCACTTGGAGGATAAGGAAAACATGCACCTACTAGTTTTTATTCCTTTGTAGGTCTTTGGATGCAACTTGAAGGTGGTTCCCTTTTTTTTTTGACAGTTTTTGCAGGTGGAAGGAGGTTTTCTTCCCTAAGCACAGCGCCGGGAAAAAAAATGGGCCTTTCAGGTCCTCCTGGGTGCATCACTACCCGCGTGTAGGCCTTTCGGGCTTTTGAGCGTAGCGCGACACAAGATTTGGGCCTGTTAGGCCCCTCTGAGCGAAGTGTTGCCCGCATGCCAGCCTACAGGGCTCTCCCTATCTGGAAAAAAATGCAAACGGGTAGCGCCCAACTGTAGGCGCAGCGCACTCCTGTGTAAGCACAACGCAGTGTATTTTAACACTGTGAAATTTCTCCTATGTGTAGCACCGGGTGCTCCAAAGCGTAGCACTGGGTGTTCTAAGCACAACACCTGCTCCAAAGTGTAGCGCCGAGTGACTTTGTCGAGAAATTGACTAAAACTCAAAAATTTCTTCCTTGAATGTTTTTTAGCTATTTTCAAATGTAAAATGAGATGTGAGAAGAGTAAAATTGGTCTTTATATACCTTTAGGGAAAATGAATTAAATCAAGACCTAGTTTGCAAATGTTTTAAGTCCTCTTTTTTATTTCAGTGATATTCTTTTAAACCTTTTGCTATGTAGGTGAAATGAAAAACCTTTAAGCAGTTCTTTTCCCATTTTGGTGGCAGCATGCTAAAGACATGAAAAAATCCCTTTTAGCCTAATGACCTACTTTAACATTTATGAGTGTGGGTAACTTGAAATATTGTTTTTTCTTTCTCATTGATCCTTAGGTATGCAAAATCCATTTTTGACAAGCACCACAACTTTCACCATCATGTATGCTAACTACCTTTGGCCACTTCTAATTTGTTGCAGGTGCCATGACATAATGATTTAGCCCTGTCTGATGCTTTTGGTGTTGGACACAATCAGTTTCATAACAGTAGCAACCTTATGATAAGTTTTTCTTCTATCTTGGAGCTTAACCCTATGCTTTTTTCCTTTGATCATTGAGTGCAAATGCCTAAAAAATGAAGGTTTGACCTTCCTCATGCTGGTACTCTTTCATGCTTTCCCTTTGAGGCAGTGAAACACTTTACCTTGGAAAAACTTAAAATTCACCTTCAAGAGCTCTTAAAATCATTTGTCTACTGTCAGCATGGAGGCCTATCATGTTCACTTCATCTCCCTTAACTATATTTTCAAAAACTTAGGCTTCTAGGCTACTTGAGAGGAATTTTTAGTGTTTTTTTCTAAGTTCTCTATAGCTCTTTCAAGTTCATGCATTTATATTCAGTTCACCTCATATTTTTCCCTTTTCCATTTATAATTTCTAAAAATATTCAATTCATTCTTCGTGGCGCTGGTGTGCCTCTATCCATGTGATTTGTTGCATTGATCTTTTCTTGGTATACTGCTGGTCCAATCAGTGCCTAGAAACTATGATTTTTCTTGAACATAGGTTGTTTCCTCTTCCATTTGCTTGAGTATATATTCTAATGAGGAGCAGGCCTCTTATCTTACCTATTCTCTGCTGATAGTCTCCTTGGCACTCCTACAGAAATGCAAAAATGAACAGTTTCCTTTTGCATAATTTTTTTCTTGGAAAAGAAGTCCTCCTTGGAGATTTTCTTGATCTCACTTGGACAAACATGTGCTAATATTTTTCACCCTTTGATTCAGCTTTTAGCACATGAAGAACAACGATTTGGAACACCAAAGATAACCCTACAACCTATGAAACCCTAGTGACCTAGTGGAAGGCTCTTTTACTGAAAACTTGGCTTAGGGTCTTCAAGTGTGAAGAACAGATTTTTTGACAAATTGATGTGTTGAAGATGAAAAATCAAATGTACTTGATTTATCTGAAGAGCCTATTGAGATAGCTTTAAGACCA
This sequence comes from Pinus albicaulis, assembly GCA_034641835.2. Taxonomy (NCBI): domain Eukaryota; kingdom Viridiplantae; phylum Streptophyta; class Pinopsida; order Pinales; family Pinaceae; genus Pinus; species Pinus albicaulis. Next base: position 1,411,754,515 of record CM076584.1, on the reverse strand, counting down.
TCAATGCTTGAGGCATTTGATGAACATGGGAAAGGGTATGTTTTTTGGAAACCTTAGATGGAAAGTGGAATGGTTAAGCCTAGGCAAAACAGAGTACTGAGGTTATGGGTGTGAAAATGGGACATATATGAGTGTCATAAGCCCATGAGGGGTCTTCTAGGAGTGATAGGCCAGCTAGGGAATGACCGAGTAGTAAGATAGTGAAAAATTGTCTTAAGGATAATGAAAGCAGTGAGATTTCTAAGACTCACAATATTCATGAATCTTGTTTTTAGAAATCTAGGAAAATTATTTAGTCATCTACAAATAGGAAAAACTACTAATGACTATCAAGATGATTTACCTCATGCCGAAGGTAAAAGAAGTTTTCTAAACTCTCGACGAGCACTTTGCTTGTAGGAACGCCCTTCATTACTGAATTTTTGGAATTCCCTTTAGCTACTTCCATGATATTCTTATCATAATCTTCATGCCTCATGAGTTTATCATTGATTACTAAAGGATTAGGCAGACCTTTCTGCCTCAACACATCAAACTTGTTCATAAACCTGTTAACTACTAGTTCCATTGTTTGGCACTTGTCCTAAAGCTGTATCATCAGATTTCTCTTGGAAATAACTTTCTTCACCTCTAAGATATTCTCTATTCTCTTTGTAATCCCAAGTTCTTCTATTTCCTATTTTTTTTAGAATTTAGGAATTTTATTATCTTAATGGCTTCCTCTGGTTTCTTTCGAAGCTATTATTTGACCTTTTGAATTGCATTACCAACTTATTTTATCAAGTCCTTTTGTTCAAATATAACCTGTATAGAAGGCCAAATATCATTAACTGAGTTAATGATATTGGCCCACAATTGTTATTTTTCTTGGGCTAGAGGCTCTTTTAGTGATAACTCATTTTCTAACTTATGGATTCTTTCAATTAATCTCTTTTCTTTTTGTGCTTCTGCTTGATACATTAATTTTGCCAATTTCTTTGTATCTTCTAAAATCTTCACTTGCTCTTTCATTTTATTGATTTCAGTAGTTTTAATTGACATATCTTGCATTGCCTTAATCAATTTACTGGCCTCATCAGTGGGATGGGCTGTTGGGATAGCTGCTATTGTTGCTGATGTAGTTTTTGGAATTGTTGTTGATACTGGAGCTGCTCTAGGAAATGGGGCTAAGGTAGAAGTTATAGGAATAGAAGTAATGGGAACTTCTTCCATGTTGGCTTGCTTTCCCTGCACTAGTTTGTCCATTGTTGTTTCCATTTATTTCAATTGAGTTGTCAACTGAATGATGAGATTCATTATTTCATCCTTTTGATTTTCATTTTCAAAAACCTCCTTGGTTTTTGGATGCTCTGTATTTGGTAGCTTCAGATGTTTCTTTAGTGCAACTATGTCTGCATTCTTCTTCTTTATTAGTTATTTTGCTACTTTAATGCATTTTGGATTATATCCAACCTCCATTATCAAATATTCAAGTGAATTTATCATATTATCATTTGCTTTTGAAGAATATTTCTCTAGCTTTAACTCTGTCCTTATATTTTCTAGAGAATTTTGTAAATTTTGTACACTTAAAGCTTTGTGTGGAATATATAATTTCTCTTGCTTGTTTGTGAAACTCAACCTGGTCTATGGGATGCACATCTTTGGAAGGAACTTCAAAGGTTGTTTTAGTATAATCTTATGATGTTTTAGGGGCTTACACCTTTGGTTGTAGAATAGTCATCTACATCTTCCTAGTCTTGAGGTCATAAGCTGAAAGCAACCTACTCTGATCACCAGGAGTTCGCTTCCAATACTGTGCATATGCGACAACCTTTAATGCTTCATTTCTGATTTTAATCTCTTTGTATTTATCCATGATATCCTTCTGTTTCTCCACTAGTTTACTAGATGATGAAACCTCTGCATTGTTCTATTTATGAATGATTTGTACACTGGAGGTTGATGGTAGCTATGTTTCTTCTTAAATAGTTGGAGGTGCATCATCTCTGACAATTATATTTGTTTCAATTGTTTCAACTGTATCAAATATTTCTTCACGTTCTATCATTGGATTCAGATTTTCCTTCTTCCTATACATAAGCTTAAACTTAGTATGAGAAGCGGTTTCTGCAGAATAAGGGCCTTCCTCTCTTGTCCTATTTGAATTTCTGTCCTGTGGAGATGGAGTAAGTAGGATGGAAATAGTATCAACTTGCTTTTCCACCTCTTGTAAAGTATTTTCCAAACACTTTGACTGCTTGGAATACTTTTTAATATCATGCTTTGACTCATGAATGAAAGTGGTCAATTTGAACTTGACTCTTAGTTTACTTATAACATCAAAGGGGTCATAACACCATTTGAAGATGTTACTAAACTTGAACTCTTGTAAACATTTGTCTGCTTGTTGTCCAACATCCTTACTGTTACATATAAAAGGCCCTAGCTGGTTTTTAATCTTTAATTAGGTATTTTTATTAGCTAAAAGGAAATTGATTTCATCCGAATTCAAAATCTGTCTGATGTATTCTAAATAAAATCTCCTCATTGGGAGGTATTTGGGGAGCTTGTATGGAACTAGTGAGCTTTCGTACACTCTGATTTCTATATGATTCTGGTATAAATAGAAATTTACTGTTTTGCTCTGCTCTAACAATTGTAAAACCTTTTTGATCTCTTCACTAACTCTAAGTTGAATGCTACTACTTAGCATATTAACTACTTGATAAAAAAAAGAATCAATGAAGCCTTTGAATTTGAATTCAATGGAATCTTTTCTGATCAAGGATGTCTAAAAGACAACAGATTGGGGATTACCCTCTGTGTCCAGTTTTTGGAGGCTAACTGCACACCTTGCTGATTGGAAAAATAGAAACATATGAAACAAAACTGAGGAGTATTTGAATAATCCCTTTTTCCAATAATTTGGTCAATTGGTCATGGATTTCATCTGCTACGTATTGGGGAAAACTAAATTTTTTAGCTAGAGGTTGTTTTCGGAAAATATGGATAGGAAACCAAGAATAGATGCATCTACATGTTCATCAGTGAAATATCCTAAAATAAATGAAAACATGGTTACAATCTAACTAGTTCTTTCTGAAAACATAGAAGCTGATTATGGAGGATTATTTATAGGGGTTTCTACTATTGGAGGGAGGAAGATCTAAAAGATTTGGAATCTTTTAGAAAAGTCCAACTTTAAGTAGATTTCAGTAAGGGTTTCAATAGAGAAAGGTACTTCTTAAGGTTGTGGTTGGATCTAGAGCATCTGATTGATGGATTGAGCAGTAATTATGAATAAGATTTCTTGGTTTGGGGTAACTAAATCTCTTTAATTGGGAAAATAACTGATTTGGCACAGTCTGATGAGTTCTGCGAACTGAAACGTCTATGGGAATACGTATTTTGGAAAATTTGAATCCCACAGATGGATATCATTTTCCTGGTCAATAAATTTGTCATGGCTCTAGCAGTGGAGCTCTAAAAGGGTGGAATCAGTCACTGTGTCATTGATTTTGAAGTCTTTATCGGCTAAAGGGGTGTGGTCAACATCTACTACATGTGTTTGTAGAAGGTTTACACTTATAGCACTCTGTGAAGCCATTTAATTTGATTCATTTATCAATTTTTGTGCTTACTTAATGGTTTCAAGTGCTTAAAATTACCTAGAATTTTGAAGTTTTGGTCTTGCAGAAGGTTCAGGCAACATTGGGCTTCAACTTTGATCTATAAAGGCTTTCAAGTATCTTATTCAAAATTCAACAGAAATAGCAAAATAATGGTAAAGGGCAGTTTTATTACTTTTTAATGGAGCCATTTAATCATATGGCATGAGGTTTTATTATTTCAAACAGTGGCAGTCTATCGCAAAGCACAAAGATAGTTTGGAAGTTTATCGCACGATAAAAAATGTTTTTACGATTTTAGGATGGGGGGTGCGATAAGTTGTGGGAGTGCCACATGGCAAGGGGGCAGGGGTATGAAACGACCCGTTTCGCACCCCCCTTGGTTTTAAAGATCAGATGTCAGAGGGTGCAAAACAATTTATTGGGCGTTTGATCTTATGAATGGTGATCGGACGGTAGATAGGTGTTGTGGAATCCATTCAAATGAGGTGGGGCCAGGAAAGGGTTTAAGTGGAGGTTAAAATGAAAGTAGGGGTTAAATGAGAGAGGGATCCAGAAAAATATTAAATCAGGGAGTTAATATGAAATGGGTTAGGGAATACATATGTGGGTTTTTTTTTTTTTTTAAATGATGGCGGGGGGATATATAAACTATGGGCTAAAATATTCTAAGGGGGGTCTGGAAATATGATAGTGGAGGATTTTAATATCAAGTGGGTCGGGGATTATGTATTAAACAGGGGATTAATATAATATGGGGGTTAATGAAATATATTAGCTGGTAGGTAAAAATGAAATAATGGAGGGAATGTATTAAGCGAGGGGATTGAGACAAAAGGAAAGTGGGGTCGGCTTAATACTTTAGTGCTTTTGAACTATGAAAAAGTGGGTTTTGCATGTTTTTATGATAAGGAAGAGTTAGTAAAGGGGAAGGGAATTTAGGAGGGGGAAAAGAGATTTATCAAAGGGAAATGGATTTTACAAAGGGAAATGAATTCCAAGAGTAGAAAGAGGGTTTTTAGCAAGGGAAAAGGGATTTTTAGGATAAGGGGAAATGTTAGAAATACTTTTAGTGATAATATATGAACCAATTTATGCTTTCCATGACTTGTAAAAGTATTCTACCTACCTTTTATTACCCTAACATTTTTTATTTCCTTTATTGGGTGCATTTGAGCTTGCTGACCCTTTTATTTTCTTTTGATATCTTCCAATGGCTCAGATTAAATTTATGAGATCATTTTTATTCTCTGCCTAACTAATTATTTGCCAAAATTAAATGGTTTGGTTAGATATTTATTCACTAACTATCATGATATGAAATTTAAAGGCATGAATAATTAAGATTAAACTATATGATCATCATGAATTGTGGCATTTTGGACAAGTTGCACACAATTTTATTTGCAAAAGTAAAGTAACTAAGAGTAGTGGAATTTGAATGTGCAACACATTCGAAATTTATTTTTTGTTTCTTTTTTGGGGTTCATACTTTATAATTTTTTTGATCTTTCTTTCTTTTGGTCCTTTGATTTTTCTTTTAGGAGATACCCTCTCCTTATTTTTTAATATGGGAAAACATTTGCAGAAAGAAAAGGTATGTACAATATTACAGGACTTAACATAGTCAATTAAAAATTATGATCCCTATTATTATAGGACCCTAACAATGGCTCCACTTGGGGATGTCATCTCTTGGTGAGATGTCAAGAAATTTCTAATCAGTGGCCTCGGAACTTTGACTTTTCTTGCCTTGGAACTGATTTATGTGATCTCCTTTATTCAAACATATGATGTTATATATTTTAAATCTTAGGGCCTTCTCTCCGGGATTCAAATTTAGAAGACAATCATCCAATCCAATATAAAATTTGCTATGATATTTATAATGAGAAAAGTAAACAAATGAACTTCTGGTTAGCTGGTGAAAAATAATGCTTCAACATTCTACCATTGACTGGTCCACATGGTAGATATGTTCCATCTAATTCTTTCAAGAAAAATGCATTGTTGCCTCTATAACCATAAATAATGTATGGAACATTCTAGAGAAAGTCAAATTTCCCATGTTTTCCTTTTTCTTCTCTTCTGAAATATCATTTGAGTACTTGATCACCTATGAAGAAATCATCTCCTTTAGTTTTCTTATCAAATATGTTTTTGATTTTTTCTGGAATCACTTGGAATTTGATATAAAATTATTCTTTGGTTTGCTGTAAATGAATTATTTGATTTATCCTCCTTTGGATGTCATTTGGTTCTACTTGTAGCTCTTGAATCATTTTCATCCCTAGCACTCCTAATGAGGATGGAAAAACAATATCCATCCCATATACCAATTGATAGGGAGATGTACCAATGATTTCTCGGCAGTTAGTCTGTCTGCCCTTAGGGCATTAACCAACCTTTTATTCTAGGTTTTCTTGTTATCTTCTAACAGCTTCTTGATGATGTTGACTAGGCTTTTGTTTGAAGATTCAGCTAGTCCATTACCTTGGGGGTAATAGGCAGTGGAATGGCCAAGGGTGATATGGTATTTGTTACAAAAATCTATCATTTTCTTGGATTTGAAGGCAACAGCATTATCAGTAATGAGCTTTTGTGGGCATCCAAATCTAGAAAGGATGTTATTCTCAAGAAATGATATAATGACAGAATCTGTGGCTTGTCTAGAAGGGATGGCTTCTATCCACTTGGTAAAGTAATCAGTGGCTGTCAAAATCCATTATGTTGGGCAAAGGAGGGTGGGTGAATTTCACCAATGAAATCTAAACCCCATTATTGAAATGGCATTTCTACTGAGATAGGTTTGAGGGGTAATGGTAAGAGTTTCTTCTTCCCTTCAAATATTTTGCATTTGTGACAAGAGGTCACATACTTTCTGACATCTGTAAAAAGAGTGGGCCAGTAAAAACCTACCCTCATATTTTTGTCAGCAGTTGTTTTCCAGTATAGGGGTCCTCCACAATCTCCTGCATGAAATTCCTGCATGACTTTGTCAGCTTCATCTTTCAATAAACAGTTTAATATAATGCCACCATGATCTTTCCAAAATAAAACATTATCTAAAATACAATATTTCATTACTTTCAATTTTAAGAATCTGCTTTTAGTTCTAGATAAACCAGGAGGAACTTGTAAGTTGAGTAAAACAAATATAATTTCTGCATACCAGGGTGAATCTATGAAAGCTTCAATGATTTGTGGAGTTGCCATCTCTTCCTGATCATCTAGGGAAACAATGAAACTTATGTCTAAGGCCTAACAGTTTGATTCAGCCATGACTTTGGCTAAACCTTGGCCTTTGATTAATTTTGTAGGCTTGATTTCAATGTCATATTCCAATATTGTGGCAATCCATTTAGCTCTCTTTCCATTAGGCCCATTCTGAGTTAGAATGCCCTTTACAATTGAGTTTGGAACACATGCTATTATGTGAGAGTATAGAATGTATACTCTGAAATCTTTTATGGCTTTCACTAAAGCAAGAGATTTTTTTTCCATGATGTTATACTTTAGTGTTGCATCTCTCAAAGTTTTACTGAAGAAAGCAATGGGTTGTTCATAGCCCTCAGCATTCTTTTGCAACAAGATTGCTGCAATGGTGTGTTCTGAAGCAAATGAAAAAACTATGAAATATTTTTTGAAATTAGGACTTATGAGGATAGGTGTTTTAGTAAGAGCTTCTTTGACTACTTCAAAAGACTGTTTAGCCCCTACTGTCCACTTAAGTATTGAATCCTTTTTCAACATGTTATTCAACTTTCTAAGTAGTTCTGCTAAGTTAGAGATCAATCTTCTAAGAAAAATTATTTTTCCTAGAAACACTTGTAACTCTTTAATGTTCCTAGGATGACCGATATTCAGGATTGCTTCTATTCTAGCTGGATCAATTCTAATTCCCTCTTTTGAAATAATGTGTCCCAGGAGTTTTCCTTATTCTAATCCAAAAAGTGTCTTTTTAGGATTCAAGGATATGCCAAACTTTCTGCACTTTGTGAATACTCTTCTCAAATGATCTAGATGTTCATTATCTATTTTGGAAAATACTGTGATATAATCTAGGTAAATGAATAGAAAGTCATGGATTTCTTCAGCAAAGGCTATGTCCATAGCTTTTTGGAATGTAGCTCCAACATTCATGAGTCCAAAGGGCATTTTCAAGTACATGAAATTTCCCTAGGGAGTGGTAAATGTAGTCTTTGTTTGATCCTTAGGTTGGACTAGGTTTTGGTTGTATCCATAAAATCCATCAATTAATGAAATTCTGGATGACCCTACTACCCTCTGTAGAATGTGGTCCATTTTAGGGAGGGGATAGTTATCCTTCAGTCATACTTTGTTTAATTTTCTGAAATCAACACAGAGTCTGATTTCTCTTATTTTCTTTCTAGTGGGGACTAAATTAGAGACCCAATCAGAATATCTAATGCGTGCTATGATTTGAGCTTCATACATTCTTTTGACTTCTTTTTCTATTAATGGCATAAGAACAAGATTAATTCTCCTAAGCTTTTGTTTAAAGGGCTTCTGATTTTCTTTGATTGTTATCTTATGCTAGATAATGCTGGTGTCATAAGACTTGAGGTCTTCATAACTCCAGGCAAAGATATCTTGGCATTCTTTAAACAAGCTAATGTATTTCAGCTTTTCAGTTGGAGGTAAGGCCTTAGATATTTTGATTAGTTAGGGATTTTCTTATGTTCCTATGTTACATTCCTATATATCTGATCTTAGGGACTCCATTTTGGGTTTTCTAGCTACATCATTGGAGTGAAAGAGATCTTCTAATGGGGCTAATCCCTTAGGCAAAATGTTGTCTTTAAGGTCTAAAACTTCTTATTCATCATTAATTAATTCCTCAATTTCTATTGTTTCTAATTTTTCTATTTCTACTTTAGTGAATCTAGTTGGTTCTATTTTATTTACACCATTTACATCTAGCTAATTATTCATGGTATAATCTAATGTACAGTTAGTGTCTATATTACAATTCTGAAATTCTCATTCACAATTCATAAAATCATAAATTTGTGAGTCTTATGAAAATATTTTCTAATACTTCAAATTATCAAGTATAGTTGGCCTATGTCTTACCTCGGTAGTGTACTGATGATTTGGCTGAAAGGGTAAACTGCATGTGCTGGCAAATGTAGCCAAACTATGTGCTTGCATATTCTGCTTTCTTGGAATAATAGCAAAGTCAGTTTCAAGAAAACAATTTATCAAGTCTATAATGGTTTCTTTGTATTGGCTAATTCTAGGATTATTAACAAGATATTCTCCCTTGATTTGTTTTATGATAAGTTCTGAGTCTCCCATGACAGAAACTCTTTTGGCTCCAAGTTTCCTTACAATTTACAGTCCTAACACTAATGCTTCATATTCTGCCATGTTATTAGTGCATTTGAAATTCAAGCTGAAAGCATGTCCTTCTAAATTATCATTCTCTAGATTGTAGATCCATACTCCAACTCCTACCCCATAATCTATTTACATATCCATCAAAATCTAAATGCCACATAGACTCATGAGTTATGTTGTCACTATCAATTTCTTTGTGTTTCTCTTCTACAGCTGTGATTTTATCTCTATCATTATCTAAATTACATAGGATAAATGAGTCCAGATCATAATGTAATGAATAAATAGGATAATTTTGTGGTCTTTCTTAACTACTTACCATGTATTTCATCAAAGCTTCTCTGTAAGCTTCCTTTACTGACCAAATATATAAATGGTAGCATATGACATATCTAATTGTAGAGATCCCTGTAATTTTGATCCCCATGAGCGAGATAACAATATACCATATTTGAGAGGGATATCGACAACTAATATGTCCATCACAATACTCTTTGTTGGGCATTGGACTAGAGTTACACACATGTCTTTTATCAGACCAAGGCATTTTATTTGACTAGAATCAAAGGAGAAAAGGTCTTTGTATGGTCTGGTGATATCTAAGTTCAATTTTTCCATGACTGATTTAGGCATTGAGTTATGAGATGCTCCTGAATCCAACATAGCATTATGTAAAATTTTATCATGAACGTTTAGGCTAATGTAGAATGGAGGGACACCCCCTTGTTGATGTTTACCATTAACTTCGGGACCAAATAATAACTCAGGTTGATCATCATTGACGTTAACAACATCTTCGACTTCTCCTATGTTTAGTGTTTCAGTGATTTGGGCTTTGTATGAATCATTTTTCACCAGCTCTGTTAAAGGAATTGGTATTTTCAATTTGGCTATCTCAATTTGGATATTAAACGGGATTTGAGTTTTTCCTAATTGAATGATTTCATCTTTACCAATTGTGGTTTGAGTGTTTTTGTCTTTTTTATCAACAGTTGGTAATTCCGTTTGTGTATCTACTATTTTATTTTCAATTTTCTTGTCTGGAACCTTTTGAGTAGCAGTTGAAGTTATGTCTACAATCTTTGGGCTAGAAGTATTCTGAGTTTCTCTAGGGAGAATTTGTAGAGTTTTGGTCACAGGAGCTTCTATTGTTTTCTTAGTTTGGGTTTGGACTGTTTTCTTAGTATGGGCTTTTGTGTTCTTTTTGCTTCTAAGGCTATACTGTTTATGAACTTCGTAGATAGAATATTCATAGCCTTGTTTGTAGTCAAAGGACTCTCCAGATTCTAATTGTAATTGTTGTAACATGTATAATTATTGTTCTTCTTGGGTAAGAAAAATAGTATTTTCATCGTTTACTCCCATCAAGTTTAACTGGATGTCCTGGTCTTCTTCATTTTGATGTGAACTTTCAGCATAGTTTTCTTGGAAAGGTGGTCTAATCTGTTGATGAGATACAACTTCTCTTGATTTACCAGTATTAGGATTTTTCTAAAGTTGGTATTTCTAATTTGAGGACCTTGTTGATTTTCCCACTGAGGTTTTCTTTCCATGTTTTCTAATCTATCCATTAGTCTTTCCATACTCTTAACTAAGCTATCTATCTTAATATATGATGTGGATGGTTCTTCCTTAGCGGTCACTCTCCTTTCATTCCTCATCCTAGCTCTTTTAGCTAATAAGTTTGCTTCTACACTAACTGCATCACTCTGCATCTGTTTTAAAGTTGCAGGGTTTCTTTCTCTTAATTGATAGGACATGTTAACATCAAAACCATCTGGAAATTTGATTAGGGCCAAATCTGGTGGAGGTCTAATATCGACTGGAATTACATTGTAAATCTTACTAATCCTAGTACAGTAATCTTGAACAGATTCATTAGTAGATATCCTAATGTTCTCATATTTAGATAATATATGTAAGGGTTTTTTCTTCCTTTCCCATCTATTGATAAACAATTGGTGGAAAGTAGCTAAATCAACAATATGGTTAGCAGGTAAATATTTAAACCAATTTTTAACATATCCTGCTAATGTTTGTGCAAATAATCTCATTTGTACATCTGCTTCATCAACTTCATGTAATTCAAAATAATCCGTCATTTTATTTACATGTTGTTGAGCAGTATACTAACCAGTACCATCAAATTGAAAATTTTTACTTTGGTAATCCTGTGGCATGGCATGTAAAGGGGCTTGTAAGACCAAAGGGACATATCTGGCTGTCATGGCTAAGATTCTAGCTTGACTGGGAGGTAAATTAGTGGTGCTTGGAGATGAAATTCAAGTGCTTGGAGATGAACTTGAAGTGTTTGAAGATGAACTTGGAATGCGAGAAATGTACTTGGAACACTTGAAGATGAGCTTGAAACTTTAGGTTGGAGAGGAATTTTAGGTATGAATGGTTCTATGGAATGAACAATGGTGGATACTATAAATGAGGTGGTACTAAATAAAGTTGTATTTAAAATTTTCGAAGGTATTTTAGAATTCTTAGGGGTAGCAACTGTTGGAATATTGTCATTGATGGCAAAGGATGTGGCAAAGGCATGGGAAATAGAAGAACATCAGAATTGCAGAGATCAATGATCAGCAGCAGAGCTTAGAGGAAGAATACATTTACAGAGATAAGCAGTGCATTGAAGGAGAATTAAATCTTGATGGGCCGCAGTCACAAATGACAGAAGAGAATTAACAGGTGATGGGCAGAGCCGTTTTGACAGTGGAACGAAGATATTCCCGTAGATTTAATTTACGGAGGAGCAGATTCATTCAAGACAGTCATAAAATTGAATTAAACAGGCGGAAGTCCTTTATTTCTGATTTGGCGGGACAAGTGGTCCCCACCACTTAAGCTCTAAATCGGAATCACAATTTATTTTGGTGAAGTAGTGTCTTGTTGATATGGAGTCCTGCGATGCGATGTGATCCAATCGCAATCGCAAATCACAATATAAATGATACATAAAAATGTCTTGTGGATGTGGCAGTGTTCCATAGTGGAACGGTTGTACACAATACAACCAAATGTTACATTATAAATCGCCCCCACCAACAGCCGAGGCCCGTGGGTCCACTTGACCACGTGGCGATGTTTTAATGGAATCGCACGTCTTGAATCGCAAGGTTCAATCAGCGGAGTTTTGTTATATGCTCCGATCAATGGCAGACCCGATCCGGTTATATGCTGGAGTTAATATGTGACAATCGCATCCATGTCCTGATCGCAATCGGAACTTTTCCATGGTGTGCCCCGATTGCATTTGTTCAAAGGACCCGATTGCGCTATGAGCCATGTTTTATTTGGTCATCGCGTCCGGTTAATCAATCGCAATCGCAAGTTTTGTTTGACACCGCCGATCCACCAACTGCAATGTGGGCCCAGAGTCGAAGATTGAATATTATTTGAAGAACCCAAAAGGTTATATGGATTTATATATTACTGATGAGTCAGTGGCACGTTTAATGTTTATAATATTATATGGCGGAGACAAAGATTGGGGTTTCAAATTGGATTGGCTCGATTATTAATACAAAACGATTGAGATGTATGGTTGTTCTGCTTGCGGAACTCACCACATCAACAAGACACTTGCATATGGAAAAGCATTGAATATTGTTTATAAAATCCAAAGGGTTAAACTTTGGGTTAAAGGCTTGGCGCACATAGATAAATTGAATTTCCTCGTTTGTATGAAATAAATTTAAAAAAAAAAAAGGGGGAAATTGAAAAGCCCTGGGGGCAAACTAAAGGGAATATTGACAAAGGAATACCATTAGCAGTTGAGTGGTTTTAGACTCATGGTATTGAGAAAGGCGAGAACTATATAAAGGGCAAAGATCATTATTCGAAGGAGACAGAGGTGCGAGAGTCAAGCGCGGAAGAAGAGCGAATTCCTCTAAGGAATATCTGTATGGACAGACGACGTGCTTAACTGATAATTCTGAGTCCATGTTGCACCCATCGAAAGAATGAATCTAGGATTCATTCAATAGAAGAATCAATGAAGAGCTAACGCATGTATGATGAAGATTGTTTATCCAGAAAGCCAAACGGGATGTCGAATGCATAAATCTGGGTTTGCGGCTGTGTGATCCAGTCTGAAAATTGATGAAACGAGGTCCACAGTGGTGCTGAAGGTCGAAGCTTTCAGTCAGGGGGTTGTAGCTCCCTTCCAGAAGAAGCTGGTAAACAAGAGAAGGTTGTAGCCTTCTGCAGGTGGTTGCCTGCGTGCTGGTATGAGTCTGCACCAACATATATTGTAAGAATTTTTCTCTATAATAAAATATTGAAGACTGATATTGCAGCAGCGGTGGTTTTCTCCCAAATTGGGTTTCCACCTTAAATCCTGGTGTCCATATGTGTAGTTCATGTTTGATGCTTTGTTCTACTGTTCATGCTTAATGCTTATCTGATGCAATGCTCTAAGTAAAAAATATAATAAGATATTTGAACGTACGTGATTGGATGCAGTAAGAAAGAAAAATTGTTCAGCTTTAAAATACTGATTCACCCCCCCTCTCAGTATTTTTCCAACAATTGGTATCGGATCGGGTCCTTCTGAAAAAGCTTAGTCGCTAGAAGGAAGATCAATCAAAATGAGCAATCAAGATGGAATAGCATCTATCAGGCCTCCTCTCTTCAACGGAAACAACTTAATCTTTTGGAAAACAAGGATGAGGTCCTACCTTCAGTTTCTGGGAGCAGATGTATGGGCAATTGTTGAACAAGGATATCAATATCCAGCTACAGTGCCAACGGATCCAACTGAAAGAAAGAACTATGAAACTAATGCAAAGGCGGTCAATGCTCTATTGGGAAGTCTCACTGAATCAGAATTTGTCAAAGTCATGCAGCTGAATACTGCAAAGGCAATTTGGGACAAAATCATTCTAAGCTATGAAGGTGATGCAAAGGTAAAAAGTGCTAAACTTCAAACTCTCAGAATTCAATATGAGAATCTAAAAATGCTTAATGAAGAAAGCATTGCAAATTTCTTTCTACGTCTTGATGATATTGTAAATCGCATGAGTAATCTGGGAGAAACAATAACTGAATCTACATTGGTTGAGAAAATTTTAAGATCTCTAACAGCAAAATTTGAGTCAAAAGTTTCAGCTCTTGAAGAAAAGCAGGATCTTCAAAATCTTACTGTGGTACAACTTCATGGCATACTAACTGCATATGAAATGAGAAGAGGAGGACCATCTGAAGCCAAAGAAGCAGTCTTTAGAACTTATACAAAAGGGAAGGAAGTACAAATAACAGAAGGATCGGGATATGTCTCAGAAGAAGATGAGATAAACTTCGTAAAGAAACTTCAACTTGGCACAGGACGGTTTAGAGGTAAGCTTCCCTTCAAATGCTTTAGTTGTGGAAGAGTTGGTCATTATGCTGCTAAGTGTCCTTACAAAGAAACACCTGTTAAAGGAAATGAAGCAGCAAGAAGAAATAAGAACCGGTCTAACTCTAGAAAAAGTTATTATACTCATGAAGACAGTGATGGGTTATCTGATTGTGAGGAAGAAGGTGAACAAGATCTTAGACTTCTTATGGCTTTCGAAAATGATTCTAAAGAAGAAAAGGATACCTTTATGGATGCTCTAGAAGACAATTATTTTCTTAATGAAAACAATCAACTCAAAATATGCTTAGAAGAAAGTAAAATAATCATAGAGACTCTGAAAAATCAGATTGAAGAAGAGAAGAAGCATAATGAAAAATTAGAATGTGAAGTGGTAAGTCTAAGAAAAGAACTTGAGAAAGTAAAGACTATGAATCTTAGATTTGCTAAAGGATCTGAAACCTTGGATGAAATTATCAAGGTACAACGTTCTCCTTTTATAAAGACAGGTCTTGGATATACCGGAGAAACTTCTCAGGCTTCTGCACCAAACTATCTAAAAGCTGCTACAACTGGTTTGCAACATTTTGCAACTCGGCAAAGGGATAAAGATTCCTCACAGGTAAAGCATGATCAGCTCAAGTCAAGGAACTTCAACTCGAATACTCTTCAAAGGAACACCAACCAGCAGGTAAATTCAAATAGAAGATTTCATGATCGAAGAAATTTCTACTTCAATGGAAAATGTTTCTCATGTCACAATTTTGGTCATAAAGTTGTTCAATGTGTTGCATATAAAACTATCATGACAAGAGAAGCAAGAAAGAAGAGAATGGACATTGAATCAAAGAAGAACACTTATAACAACTTCTCTCCTCTTCAAAATGAAGTTGAATGTTCTTACTGCAATAACTTTGGCCATGAAGAATCCGAATGCAGGAGCAAAGTTCAGCTAAAAGAACATGTCCCTTCAAGCTCGAAAGTATGGAAAAAGAAGGAATTACAGGTTGAAAATTGTGGCCTAGTGTTATTTGCAGAAGATGAAGAAAACCAATGGTACATTGATAGTGGATGCTCAAGACACATGACAGGTGATAAAGACAAACTTCTTGCATATAATGCTCTAGAAAAGGAAAAGAAGGTTACTTTTGGAAATGATACTCCTGCGGTCATTAAAGGAAAAGGGTATGTTTTTCTAAAAGAAAATGTGAAAGCTAATGAAGTCATGTATGTGGATGGATTAAGGCATAACCTGTTAAGTGTAAGTCAAATGTGTGATCAAGGAACTGAAGTTGTCTTTAGTTCAAAAGAATGTGTGGTACGTGATCTTGATACAGGTAAAGAAATTATAAAAGGGAAAAGAACTCCAAACAACCTATATATATTGAAGAACTGCAAAGAACAATGCTATTTGAGTAAATCTTTAGAAAATTGGCTATGGCATAGAAGATTGGGGCATCTGAGCTTCTCTCAACTCAACAAATCAAGCAGACTCAAGGCTGTTCGTGATCTTCCCAATATTTCTCTACCTGAAAATATCATATGTAAATCCTGCCAATTCGGTAAGCAAACCAGAGTACAATTTAATGCCAAGGAAGGATCATCAAGTAAGCCTCTTGAACTTATCCATACTGAAATATGTGGACCTATGAGAAAAAAGTCACTACATGGTGAAGAATACTATATCTTATTCATTGATGACTTTTCTAGAATGTGTTGGATTGGGCTGCTTAAACACAAAGATGAAGCATTTGAGAAATTTCAGATCTTCAAAGCACTAGTTGAGAATGAATTAGATCTAAAAATCAAGTGTCTCAGATCTGATCGAGGAGGAGAATATACATCAGATGAATTTCTTGAATTTTGTGAACAACATGGCATAAAAAGACAGTTTTTTGTAGCTGGCACTCCACAACAAAATGGTGTTGCAGAAAGAATGAATAAAACAGTTCAACAAATGGCTAGAGCTATGTTGGATGATTCTGGAACACCTGACATATTTTGGGGAGAAGCAGCACATACAGCAGTAAACATTCTCAACAAGGCACATGTTCATGTAAATAGTGATAAAACTCCATATGAACTTTGGTATGGTAATCCTCCCACTATAAAGAATTTTAGAATTTTTGGAAGCAAATGCTTCATCAAGAATAATGATGAAAAACTTGGCAAGTTTGAACCTAGAGCAGATGAAGGGATATTCCTTGGATACTCCTCTAGGAGTAGGGCCTATAAATGTTACAATAAAAGAATTCGAAAGATTGTTGAATGTATTGATGTTGTTATTGATGAGTCTTCTGCAGCTCCAAAAGAAGAAAAGCAAACTACAGATGAAGATGATGATGACACATATCCTTCTACATCAAATAGTAATGATACAAATAGTGAACCCAGTGAAGAACCTGAAGATGGTTTGTCTGAAAAGGCTCCCTCCAGATATGTTCAAAAGAATCATCCAGAATCTCAAATTTTGGGAGAAAAGGGATCAGGTGTACAAACAAGAAGAACTCTTATGGGAGCTTCTAGAAATCTGGAATTTCTGTCCACTATTGAACCTCACAGTGTTAGTCAAGCAAGCAAATATGACTGTTGGATTCAAGCCATGAATGAAGAGCTCGATAAAATTGAAAAGAATCACACTTGGGAATTAGTACCAAGACCCCATGACAAAAATGTCATTGGAACTAAATGGATATTCAAAAACAAGTTAAATGAGAATGGGGATGTTATAAGAAATAAAGCTAGACTTGTTTGCAAGGGGTATGCTCAACAAGAAGGTATAGAATTTGAAGAAACCTTTGCTCTTGTAGCCAGACTTGAAGCCATAAGAATGTTTCTTGCTTATTCAAGCTTCCAACAAATCAGAGTTTATCAAATGGATGTTAAATCTGCTTTTCTCAATGGCGATCTAGAAGAAGAAGTCTATATAGAACAACCAGAGGGATTCGTTTTGGGAAATGATGAAAAACTTGTTTGTAGACTTAAAAAGGCTCTATATGGTCTCAAACAAGCTCCAAGGGCATGGTACTATCGTCTTGACAAATATCTTCATCAACAAGGATTTTCAAAAGGGTCTGCTGACAACAACTTATACACAAAAACTGAAAATGAAAAATTATTGATTGTGGTTGTATATGTCGATGATATCATTTTTGGAAGTAATAAAGAGTCTATGAGTCAGAAATTTGCTTCTGATATGCAGCAAGAATTTGAAATGTCTTTACTTGGGGAACTAACATTTTTTCTCGGCCTGCAAGTGCAACAAGGAACAGATGGTATATTCTTGTCACAAGAAAAGTACCTCAAGCAAATCTTGAAGAAGTATGGCATGGAAAATTGCAAACCTGTAAGTACACCAATGATAACCGGATGTAATCTCAGTTCTAATGATGATTCCCCCACCGTAAATCAACTAGAATATAGATCTATGATAGGAAGTCTACTTTATCTCACTGGGACAAGACCAGACATCATACATGCAGTCGGGATTGTTGGACGATTCCAAGCTAATCCAAAAGAGTCTCATCTTCAGGCTGTGAAAAGAATATTCAAATATCTACAAGGAACTCAAGATTTTGGACTATGGTACCCAAAGAATGTTGAACTTACTCTTCATGCATACACTGATGCAGATTGGGCTGGAAGTATTGATGATCGAAAAAGCACTAGTGGTGGTGCATTCTTTATGGGGCCCCGGTTAGTATCTTGGTTCAGAAAGAAGCAAAGCTCCATTGCATTATCTACAGCAGAAGCTGAATATGTGGCTGCAGCATCATGTTGCACTCAACTTCTTTGGATGATGAAAACCCTGCAAGATTTTCAAATCAAATGTTCACCCCCTATCTCCATTATGTGTGATAACACAAGTGCCATCAGTATCTCAAAGAATCCTATTATGCATTCCAAAACCAAGCATATTCCCATCAAATATCACTTCTTACGAGAACAAGTGCTTGAGCAAAAGGTGAAATTAGAATATGTTTCCTCTAAAGAACAAGTTGCAGATATATTTACCAAACCTCTACCCAGAGAAGCGTTCGAATATCTCAGACTGAAACTGGGAGTAGTCTCTGCCATGCAGAGGTTCAGGTCTACTTAATTACAGAAGTTTAAATTGGTTGTGAGGTGCTGTCAGACATCTCTGACTGCACAGGCTCAGGGGGAGCATTGGTCATATGTAAAGGATGAATCATTGGTCATATTATGAAGATGCAGCATGATCTTAGGGGGAGCTTGGCTTCTTGATCAAACTCTTTGCCATTGATGTCAAAGGGGGAGGAAAAGCAACAAAGGGAGTCTAAGGTCATCAGAGGAGGTCATCAGAGGAAGAGTATTGCCATCAATGCCAAAGGGGGAGATTGTTGGAATATTGTCATTGATGGCAAAGGATGTGGCAAAGGCATGGGAAACAGAAGAACAACAGAATTGCAGAGATCAATGATCAGCAACAGAGCTCAGAGGAAGAATAAATTTACAGAGATAAGCAGTGCATTGAAGGAGAATTAAATCTTGATGGGCCGCAGTCACAAATGACAGAAGAGAATTAACAGGTGATGGGCAAAGCCGTTTTGACAGTGGAACGAAGATATTCCCATAGATTTAATTTACAGAGGAGCAGAGTAATTCAAGACAGTCATAAAATTGAATTAAACAAGCGGAAGTCCTTTATTTCTGATTTGGCGGGACAAGTGGTCCCCACCACTTAAGCTCTAAATCGGAATCGCAAGTTATTTTGGTGAAGTAGTGTCTTGTTGATATGGAGTCCTGCGATGCGATGCGATCCAATCGCAATCGAAAATCGCAATGTAAATGATACATAAAAATGTCTTGTGGATGTGGCAGTGTTCCATAGTGGAACGGTTGTACACAATACAACCAAATGTTACATTATAAATCGCCCCCACCAACAGCCGAGGCCCATGGGTCCACTTGACCACGTGGCGATGTTTTAATGGAATCGCACGTCTTGAATCGCAAGGTTCAATCAGCAAAGTTTTTTTATATGCTCCGATCAAAGGTCGGACCCGATCCGGTTATATGCTGGAGTTAATATGTGCCAATCGCATCCATGTCCTGATCGCAATCGAAACTTTTCCATGGTGTGCCCCGATTGCATTTGTTCAAAGGACCCGATTGCGCTATGAGCCATGTTTTATTTGGTCATCGCGTCCGGTTAATCAATCGCAATCGCAAGTTTTGTTTGACACCACCGATCCACCAACTGCGATGTGGGCCCAGAGTCGAAGATTGAATATTATTTGAAGAACCCGAAAGGTTATATGGATTTATATATTACTGATGAGTCAGTGGCACATTAATGTTTATAATATTATATGGCGGAGACAAAGATTGGGGTTTCAAATTGGATTGGCTCAATTATTAATACAAAACGATTGAGATGTATGGTTGTTCCGCTTGCGGAAATCACCACATCAACAAGACACTTGCATATGGAAAAGCATTGAATATTGTTTATAAAATCCGAAGGGTTAAACTTTGGGTTAAAGGCTTGGCGCACATAGATAATTTGAATTTCCTCATTTGTGTGAAATAAATTAAAAAAAAAGGGAAATTGAAAAGCCCCAGGGACAAACTAAAGGGAATATTGACAAAGGAATACCATTAGCAGTTGAGTGGTTTTAGACTCATGGTATTGAGAAATGCGAGAACTATATAAAGGGCAAAGATCATTATTCGAAGTAGACAGAGGTGTGAGAGTCAAGCGCGGAAGAAGAGCGAATTCCTCTAAGGAATATCTGTATGGACAGACGACGTGCTTAACTGATAATTCTGAGTCCATGTTGCACCCATCGAAAGAATGAATCTGGGATTCATTCAATAGAAGAATCAATGAAGAGCTAACGCATGTTTGATGAAGATTGTTTATCCAGAAAGCCAAACGGGATGTCGAATGGATACATTTTCTGAAATCTGGGGTTGCGGCTGTGTGATCCAGTCTGAAAATTGATGAAATGAGGTTCACAGTGGTGCTGAAGGTCAAAGCTTTCAGTTAGGGGGTTGTAGCTCCCTTCCAGAAGAAGCTGGTAAACGAGAGAAGGTTGTAGCCTTCTGCAGGTGGGTGCCTGCGTGTTGGTATGAGTCTGCACCAACATATATTGTAAGAAGTTTTCTCTATAATAAAATATTGAAGACTGATATTGCAGTAGCGGTGGTTTTCTCCCAAATTGGGTTTCCACCTTAAATCCTGGTGTCCATATGTGTAGTTCATGTTTGATGCTTTTTTCTACTGTTCATGCTTAATGCTTATCTGATGCAATGCTCTAAGTAAAAATTATAATAAGATAGCTGAACGTACATGATTGGATGCAGTAAGAAAGAAAAATTGTTCAGCTTTAAAATACTGATTCACCCCCCCTCTCAGTATTTTTCCAACAGCAACAGTTAGGGAAGCTAATTCAACTAATTGTTGAAAGTAGGCTTCGTCTATATCTTTAATCAAAGTTGAGGTCAAAAAATTAAGTTTATCAAAAGTGTGTAGAACCTATTGATCTAAATCAAGCTATATAGTTTCCTTCATTGCTTCAATAAATTGAATAAAGTTAGGGTCTATTACACTATCAAAGATTGAGTTTTAAGATTTGGTTCTACATAAAGAATGTTGAAATTATAAATCAAATTGAATATCATGTATGCTTGATAACTCTTTAGGAAGTGAGTTTGACTTGATTAAATGACTACTACTTCCTAGGCTTTCTATTTTTTTAGGTTTTCTTAAGATTTTTTTAGGATCATCAAAAATTGTAGCAGGCTGTGGATCAGGATGAGCCTTTGTATAATGTCTTCTTTTAGAAGCCAAAATTTTAACTTTCAATGAAAATTTTTAACAACCCTTTAAAACCTTACGGTGAAAAAATGAGGAAAAGTGTTTCCTTTAAGATTTATTTAACTAGGGACTCATTTCCCCAGTATGGTCACTAATATGCTATTACTCTAAAATTTCCCAAGATTTGTTATGTGTGTTAAAAAGAAATATCAGAGGTAACTATCACCCACTTTTGGAGATTAGGATCTAGCCTTTGTAATGCTCAAATAGGGCTCTCTCTTAAAGATTTAACTTTGTTGGTTTAATTTATTTTAGGCTAGTTATGTATGCTTTATCGGGTTTGTTTTGATTGATTGATTGGTTTTGGTAGATAGGTGGAATTAATGATTTATATGGATAGATGCCTTTCCATTTTTCATTGGGCTATGGAGACAATATGCTTTTAAAAGAGAAGAGAAACAAATTATAAAGGAAGTGTTATAGGGTACGATAGCAAAGAAAAATGAGATCTCAAGGCTGAATGGTGAAGTGGTTTTCAATCAGGATCAAGGGATAGTTAAGGATTCCTTAAACCATATAATGAAGGAAGGTGAAGGAGGTCAATTGAGATCAAAGAGAAATTAACGATTCTATAAACCAGATATCAGAAGAAAACAAAAAAATATTTTACAGTTAAAAACAGAGTGTGTTTAAACAAATTTTGCAATAAAATTCATGTTATAACATTAAAATTTAGAAAAAATGCAAGTTTATGGAATACTTAAGAAAAGAAACATGAACAATTGAAATATACTTCACTGAGATAGCTCAACACATGAATCCTGTAAAGAATTTATGCCTTTATTACTTGTCATGTCTATCAACTGGAACTAGTACAATAAACCTTAGGTAAATAGATCAATCAGCTATATAAATTTTCATAAATCCACACTAATTGACCTTTGATACTTCGAATGAAGAAGTATTTATACAACACCTTACAAAATATCATATCAACTGATTTAGGATTTATTTAATGAAAATAAATTATATTCATGCAAGAAGATAGAGACACCTATTAAATGACTGAATATTTCCCTGCTTTATTTGATTGATGTCATCTATTTGTTTCTTTCACGCTGGATGTCTTTCACACTCGCTGTCTTTCACTTGTTTGCTCTTTAATTTTTCTGCTTTTTTAATCTGTCTTCTTTTACCTTTATTTTATTTCATATTTCATAGTAAATCACACCATTTTCCCTAGGTTTCTTCATCTGGGAGTTTGACATTCATCATCCTTTGGTAAATATATGTAACATCCCAAAAGGGAAAATTCAGCAATATTGACCATAAAAACATTATTTTCAAAAAATTACGCTATAAAAGGGGAAAATAACACTTGGATCCCTTATAATATGTATGATGGCCCTAAAATAAAAAATGGGATTAGAAACAAATCCCTTTTAGTAAGTTAAATAGTCCTCCCGGGACCAATATGGCCTAAAAGCACCCAAAACCCCATGACTTATACCATGCAGAATTTCTGAAGCACATGAATGTGTGATTTAAAGAGGGTCTGTGCAACCATATGATAAAAAAACATAGATCTAGAGTTTAACTATGAAATATGCTGAGAAAACAAAGATATAGCCTCTTAAATACGTTATTGAGGTAACCTGGCAAGGGTTTCTTGAAAGCATAAGTACAAAGGAGCAAATCTATACATCAAACTATGAAATAATGCATTTTTAATCCAGCTTAACGTACATATGGATGAATGATATAAGAAATATATTAGGATCCCTTTTGGAGCTTTCCAAAAGAAGGATTTACCCTTTCCTTAGGGAACTAGCTCAAAACCAAGGGGTTTAACCCTAAATACAAAAATGTCGAAGTTGCAATATCAAGAATGAGTAGTAGCTGAAACTCAAGAAATGGATGGAAATGGTTGTATATGATGTACAAGCTGAACAAATAAACCTCATCCAATGGATCTTCCAAGTTAAAGGCTGATCCTAACACTGAAGATCTCACCCTCCAAATAACCCGCAAACCCTCACTACAAATGCTCACTGAAAATAATGCAGTCACTGAGGGATACTGTGATGTAGGTGAAAGAAAATATGTTGGCCATGTTCCAAGATATGAAATGTGCTCAGAGGGCTTCCCCACTAATCTCTCAAAGGAAGGAAAGCTTCCTCCTCTGAAAAATAAGCTCTGGAAGTGGTGTTGTGGAACCCCACTACAACACCCTGCAACACAACATTATACTGCTGCAAAAATAATGTTGTAGCTGAAGGAGGATGCTTGGCTTTAAGCTTGAATGTGGAGAAATGAAGCACAAGCTCCTTCAAGAGGCCTCTCTTGAAAGGAGAAGGAATTCCTAAACAGGAAGCAGCACAACAACTCTGCTAAATAGCAAGAGAATGCACAATAGTCTAACCAGACCATAAAATCAATAATCAATAACATGTCTTCATATTGCTGCCTTGCCCTCCTTTTATACAAATGGAAGCCCTCTCACCTTGGTTCCCACTCATTAGGGTTTCCTCCACCAAGGAATCTTCCTCCCACTATCTCTGCGTTGTCTCTAGAGATGATCTCCACCTCATATCCCAGCATTGTTGACTTGGTGAAACTTGACCTTGTCCACATGCAAATGCCCCTTTTCACTAATGAGGGTGTGAAATCCAGTTCCAATGATGATCCCTTTTCACATTATGAGGGATTTAATTCATATTTTTATTATGCATGGGCCTCCTTACCCATTTATTCACCTACTAGGTGATAAAAACAAAAATCAATATTCCAATTAGCTACATGCTAAATTTGGAATATTACAATATCATTTGCCTCTATCTACTTGGAAAAAATAGGCTTATTAACAAAAAGGTGATTTACCTCATGCTGAAGGTAAAAGTAGTTTTCTAAACTCTCAAGGAGCACTTTACCTGTAGGAATTCCCTTCATTGCTGAACTATTAGAAGTCTCTTTAGCTACTTCCCTAATCTTCTTATCATAATCTTCATGCCTCATGAGTTTATCATTAATTACTAAAGGATTGGGCAGACCTTTCTGCCTCAACACATCAAACTTGTTCATAAACCTGTTAATTGCTAGTTCCATTGTTTGGCATTTGTCTTCAAGTTGTATCATCATATTTCTCTTCGAAATCACTTTCTTCACCTCTAAGATATTCTCTATTCTATCTATTATCCCAAGTTCTTGTAATTCTTTTTTATTTTTAGAATTTTAGAATTTTATTATCTCAGTGGCTTCCTCTGGTTTCTTTCCAAGCTCTTCTTTGACCTTTTGAATTGCATCACTAGCTTCTTTTATCAAGTCCTTCTGTTCAAATATAACCTGTGTGAAAGGCCAAATATCATTAACTGAGTTAATGATATTGGCCCACAACTGCTGTTTTTCTTGGGCTAGAATCTCTTTCAGTGATAAATCCTTTTCTAACTTATGGATTCTTTCAGTTAATCTATTTTATTTTTGTGCTTCTTCTTGATACATTACTTCTACCAATTTCTTTGTATCTTCTAAAATATTCACTTGTTCTTTGAGTTTATTGATTTCAGTATTTTGAATTAACATACCTTGCATTTCCTTGATCAATTTACTAGCCTCATCAGTGGGATGGGCTATTGGGATAGTTGATGTTGTTGCTGATGCAGTTTCTGGAACTGTTGTTGATACTGGAGCTGCTGTAGGCAATGGGGCTGATGTAGAAGCTATAGGAATAGCAGTAATGGGAACTACTTCCATGCTATATTGATTTTCCTACACTAGTTTGTCTATTGTTGTTTCCATTTATTTCAGTTGAGCTATCAACTGAATGATGAGATTCATCATTTCATCCTTTTAATTTTCATTCTCCAAAACCTCCTTGGTTTGTGGATGCTCTGTATTTAGTAACTTCATTTGTTTCTTTAGTGAATCTATGTCTGCATTCTTCTTTTTTATTAGTTCTTCTACTACTTTAATATCTTTTGGATTATATCCAACCTCCATTATCAAATATTCAAGTGACTTTGTCCTGATTCCTTTGCTTGTGAAGAAGATTTCTCTAGCTTTAACTGTGTCCTTATATTTTCTAGAGAATTTTGTAACTTTTGTACACTTAAAGCTTTATGTGTCATAGTTGAATAGATCATTTCTCTTGCCTGTTTGTGAAACTCAATCTGGTCTATGGGATGCACATCTTTGGCAGGAACTTCAAAGGTTGTTTTAGTATAATCTTCTAATGTTTTATGGGCTTGCACCTTTGCTTGTAGAAAAGTTATTTGCATCTTTCTAGTATTGAGGTCATAAGCTGAAAGAAAGCTACTCTGATCACTAGGAGTTTGCTTCCAATATTGTGCATATGTGACAACCTTTAATGCTTCATTTTTTATTTTAATCTCTTTTTATTTCTCCATGATATACTTCTCTTTCTCCACTAGTTTTCTAGATAATGAAACCTCTACACTGTTCATTTTCTGAATGATTTGCGCATTGGAGGTTGATGGTAGCTATGTTTCTTTTGAAATAGTTGGAGGTGCATCATCTCTGACAATTATATTTGTTTCAATTGTTTCAATTGTATCAACAATTTCTTTCTGTTTTATCACTGGATTCAGTTTTTCCTTCTTCCTATACATAATCTTAAACTTAGTATGAGAAGTGGTTTCTACATAATAAGTGTTGAGCCTCAAATTTGTACTCTCCTTCACCTCATTTTACCTCATTGTCCCTTGTCCTTTTCTATTTTAAACCCAATTGATCAATAAAAATAGTTAAAATTACTTCTAGAATGGTTTACATGACTGACTTGTTGAATTTTGTGATTGTTGCCATTGTTAAGCTTTTTGACCGGAACTAGCTGCAGAATGCAGGCATTCTGTAGCTAACCGGCGATTCTGCAGCTACCTTTATGTTTGAGCATGTTCCAGGTGGCCTCTTGAGGAAAAAAACATATGGGCATGATCCACGTCGTGCCTACATGGTGTGTTGCTCGTCATGGAAGAGGAAATGAATTCTGGGTACGGTTATGCACGTGGGAACACATTTGTGAAGGAAGACTCCTACTAGGACTGTCTCAGTCCAGGTGTCGTTTCTCTTTCATGCAGCCACCTCAAGGACTCCTAGAATGATTTGGATAAGGAAAGACATCATTCCTAAATTATTGTAATTATTGTTACTTGCATTTACTTTATAAACTCTTGAGTAGGCCGAGAGCTTAGTTAGAAATTCTGTGATTAGATTTGCTGCTAGATTTTGTGTAAACTCTGTGTTACGTCTTTGAAGACACAGAGCATTATGTTCAAACTATTGCATCGTTAATGGAGCAGACAAAATTATCTTGAAGGCATGATTTAATTTTGAAGTTGAATGCCGTCAAGTGGTAGAGGGCCCCTGCCCCTTGAACGGATTTCTTTTGCGTAAACTAGATAAGTTTTTCCTAGCTGTCTTTACGTTCTGCATATTGAATTAGTAGTTGTTTTGTTTTATATACTGTAGTCGTACTCATTCTAGTTCTTCCATAAGAAGACACTCTTCCAACGGATTAAAATGATGAATGTTTAATGACTATGGTATTGTAGGATAGGAGTTAAATTTGTATTTGTTTTTAACTAGCTATTGTAGTCATATTCATTCCAGTTCTTCCACAAGAAGACACTTTGCCAATAAATTAAAATGATGAATGTTTAATGACTATGGTATTGTAGGATAGGAGTTGTATTTGTTTTTTTTTAACTAGATACTGTAGTTATATTCATTCCAGTTCTTTCACAAGAAGACATTCTTCCAATAGATCATAACAATGAATGATGAATAGCTATAGTATCATAGGAATTAGTTGTAGTTTTTAGTCTTCACTATCACAGTTGCACTTGTCCTAATCACTCTTCCACAAGAAGAAATCCTTCCAAGACATCCTTAAGAAGTTCAAGATATGACTATGATGTGACAACTTAGTTTCATTTGCTTTCAGTTCATTTGCTTTCAATTGCATACAAGTCCACAGTCAAAATTGTTCTACCTCTTCCACAAGAAGGAACTTTTCCAAAATATCACTCATGATGAACAAATCGATTGTGTAACTTCATAGAATAGTGCATGATAATTAGAATGCTCCGGAGTTTCATTTTTCATTTAATTCATGTCCAGCTACTTCGTTTCAAAGTTTGATGATGGCTTATGGTTTAACATTGTTCTAGTTTAGAAGCATCTTAAGCTCATGTTTAAATCAATTCATTGCACTTACATCTCATAGTCACATTGTCACCCTTTGCACAGTATATCACTTTAGTTGATAGGATTCATAAGACAGCCTTCATTATTTACAAATATCTTTTTGTTCTGAAAACCACCAGTGATCCATAACCTTAGGAACAGAAGATAACATCATTTCAAGGTCTGAAATATCTCTGCAAATCCATCACCATAAATAGAGCTCTTCCTCAACAGAACTACCCTGAAAAGAAACCAATAACTCTTGGAGTATAGACTCTGACCTTCAACTGAAATTGCAGAATAGAACTAGGAATTAGTCATGAAATATATGAGCTTAGAATAGAATGTTGCATCATGATTAATGTCTAACTGTCTAGTTAGAAAACTTGCATATTTAGTGATCATTTCTCAAAGTCTAGTTTGTGTCATTTGTTTAAGAAGTCATCATCAAGCTCTTGTTTCTATTCGGTTATAGTTTAAATGTTGCTTCAGTACTTTTGATTACATTTGCCATTCCATACATTAGGCTCAACTGTGTTTTTGACCACCAATTTCTTTTCATTAGTTTCCTAGGCACTTTCATTGTAAACACAAAACTTCAAAATACCAAAAACATCATAAATCAACATAAAAGACCAAAACATCACAAAATACTACACACAATGCACTAGGAAACAAGCACCTAGGTACATATGGTACATTTCACTTCAGCAGTTTACAAATCCTGGTTGACAATTAAATGAACTCAGTTTAGGAGACTAGATTGAGACACAACATTTTGGCGCCGCTGCCGGGGAAGTGAAAACTAGGTAACCTTTGTTTCTTAGCATCCAAAAACAATTTTATGCGTAGGGAGAGAGATTCAAGGGGAAGATTTATAAGCAGCAGAGGCAGAAGTTTGACATCTAGAACACCACTTGTTTCATCTAGATTCAGAACTAGTACACCTTCAACTCAAACCCATCTTCCATCCTTTACTGATCCTGGACTTCTAGAAGATCTAAGGTCACCTATTCCATTAGAGAAACCTTCCACTTCATCCACTGAACCTGCCATAGAAGAGGATCCAAAAACTTTTGTTGAGGACATAAACCTTTCTACTTCCACAGGAGAGTCAACCATGGCAGAAGAAGGAGGAGGAGGAGTTGTTAATGGAGAACACACATTGTTTGGAGGAGGTAGAGGTAGAGGTAGAGGAGAAGGAGGAAGAGGAGGTAGAGGTGCAGATGGAGGAAGAGGTAGAATAGGAAGCTCTTTTGGGTTCCCTATACTTGATGGAGAAACCAATACAACCATGAAAAACATTTCACCTTCTGTCCTTCCGAACTTCTATGGACTTAAAACTGAGGATCCCGAAACTTTCTTATTCGAATTTGAAGTACTGTGTAGGACTTATGACTACCTTCAAGATGCCCAAAAATTGAAATTATTTCCTTCAACTCTGAAAGGAGCAGCATTGAAGTGGTTTATGAGCTTAAGCAGTAGTTCCATTAGGACATGGGAAGACATGAAACAAGCATTTCTAGAGAGATACTTGGATTGTTGTATGCCGGTTAATCATAAGGAAGAAGTGTTCAAGATGTTACAAAAAGAAGATGAAAACTTAGAAGATTTGTTGGAAAGATTTAAATACAACATAAAAAGGGCACAAATGGAAAACCTAGATCAAGACACTTTAAAAGCTCTTTTGTTGAAAACTATTAGGGATGAATGGTTGGATATCCTTAACATGATGGGAAAAGGGGATATATCACAACTCACATTACCTGAAATATCTGAGTTATGTATCAACCTTTCCAGAGGGAAATCCAAAACTGTCAAAGGTCCAAGAGAT
The DNA here is from genome assembly GCA_034641835.2 of Pinus albicaulis. NCBI lineage: Eukaryota > Viridiplantae > Streptophyta > Pinopsida > Pinales > Pinaceae > Pinus > Pinus albicaulis. Next base: position 1,411,725,377 of record CM076584.1, on the reverse strand, counting down.
CCCGCTCTTGCAAGAGCAAGTAAATCTGCTTCTGGGACAGTAAGTAGATCAGAAATAGGACACATGCTTGATGATTTTAAATCTGACATCTTAGGGAGTCTTAGTGAACAAATAGACACCCTCAAGATACAAAACAAGCAAAAGGTTGAATCTGATGCCTTGGCAATCTTTGTCCCAAATGTAGGAAGAAACATGCCTTGAGAGAGTGCCCTTTGGATGTAAAAGTTGTAGAAACCTGTGTTATTTGTTCTGAGAAACATGAGACCAAGAATTGTCCTTCTCTTCCTGGTCTCAAGGTTGTTTTTCAAGAAGAAACTCCTACAGATTCCACAGAATCTCTTAACTTTGTATCTAGAAGACCTTGGCAGGGATCTCAGACACAGGGATTTCATGATCAAATGTATAATCAACCTCCACCTTGGAATTCTTGGCAGCAACCTTGGCCCCAATTTCAAAATCAATCTCAAGCTTGGGCATAAGGATCACAAGGTCCCTATGGAAGATACTCTCCATATTATCAGTATCCACCATCCTATCCACCATATCCACAAAATTTTCCTCAAAATCTTCAACAAAATTTTCCACAAAATTCTCAACAACATCATCTGAACCAACCTCATCAAAATCAACCACTTCCATTACCATTCCCTCAAAAATCCAATCAATTACCAGCTCAGCCCATACCAAACCCCAATAATAAGAACCCTCAGAATACATACATGATAGAAGGACAACAATTTCCAACTTATTTAATTACTCCTCTAGACCTTAGTGATGTTCAACTTAGGTCCGGAAGGATACTTGAGAAGAGGAAACCTTCTGTGATCATACAAGAACAAGATAATTCTGAGGAAGACTCCCTACGGGTTAATAAAAGTCTTGAGGAAGAAACATCCTTTCAAGGCCAAAACATTGAAAAACTGAAACAAAAAGATCCAATAAGCCCAACTCCAATATTAGAGCAACCATCCACATCTACTTCTATACCTCCCTTTCCGGAAAGATTACAAATTGACAAAGGTGTAGAAAAACAAATAATGGTGCCTAATTATGATTTCTCGGATGAATTGAGAAATGTTTGCATTAAAATTCCATTATTGCAAGCCATCAAGGAAATCCCAATTTTAGCCAAAACAATAAAGGAGTTGAGTATGAAGACAACAAAGAAAAGAATAAGAGAAACCAAGAAAATTCAATTGGTAGGACAAATAGCAGATATTATGATGGGTAAGACTACTATTCCAAAGTACCTTGACCCAGGAAATCCAGTTGTCAAAATTCACATCAATGGAATTGAAATTCAAAACACACTCATTGACTTAGGAGCAGCAATAAATATCATGAGTAGACAAATCATGGACAAACTGAAACTTCCTAATCTTCTCTTTACACCCACACTATTACAACTAGCAGATAGATCTGTGATCAGATCAGATGGGGTAATAGAAGACATTCCAGTGTCCCTAGACTCTTGGGAGTACCCTGTGGATTTCATGATCCTGACACCCAAGAATAATCTAGGAGGCCATCCTGTCATACTAGGAAGACCTTGGTTGGCTACAGCTGATGCTTTTATTAGTTGTAGGTCCGGTGATATGTATATTTCTGATGGAAGTTCAACAAAGAAATTCACTTTATATCCTCCACCTAGGACAATTACAGATCTAGATGACACTCAATGGATAGAGGATGAAGAATATTTGCAACCACTCTTCACAATTTCAGAAATTAGTGAAGATAATCAAATTTTGAATACTCTAGAAAATTTTGAATCTTCTCCAGAGCACAAACAAGAATCATTTCAAGAGAAATCCAATATTGAGTTCTTTTCATCTAGACAGATGTCTCTTCATTCTATGGACAAATTTGGCAGTTCTACAAGTGAAATTTTTCCAGGCAAAACCTTGAACATAAACAAAAACCTGGAAAAATCTCAACAAGAAGAGCTAGTCAAAGTATTACAGAGACATTCTTCTGCATATGCATGGGAATACACCGACATGAAAGGGATAAGTCCCAAGACTTGTACTCATCACATCTATATAGAGGCATATTGCAAACCAATTAGACAACCTCAAAGACGGATGAATCCATATCTTAGGGAAATTGTCAAGGAAGAACTACAAAAATTGTTAAATGTTAACTTCATTTATCCTATTTCAGATAGTCAGTGGGTTTCCCCTTTAGTAATTGTACCTAAGAAAAATGGAAAGTGGAGGGTGTGTGTTGACTACCTAGAACTGAATAAAGCTACTCTTAAAGACCATTTTCCCTTACCTTTCATAGATCAAGTATTAGATACATTAGCGGGTAAAAAGTACTTTTCATTCCTGGATGGATTTAGTGGTTACAATCAAATCCAAGTAGCACTTGAAGACCAAGATAAAACCACATTTACTTGTCCTTGGGGTACCTACGCCTACCGAGTATTGCCATTTGGATTGTGCAATGCACCTGCAACATTCCAAAGGGCAGTATTAGGAATTTTTTCTGATCTGATACATGACTGTGTAGAGGTATACATGGATGATTTTACAGTTTATGGGGATACATTTGAAGAGGCTTTAGAAAACTTGGAAAAGGTCTTAAAAAGATGTCAAGAAGCAAACCTTTCTCTTAGTCATGAAAAATGTTTTAAGATGTTCACTGAAGGTATTGTTTTAGGGCACCACATTTCAGGGGATGGGATTAGAGTTGATGAAGCGAAAGTTGAAGTTATTTCTAACCTATCCATTCCAAGTTGTCAAAGAGATGTAAGAAGTTTTATAGGATTTACGGGGTACTATCGGAGATTTATAGAAAACTTCACCAAAATAGCATCTCCTCTCTTCAAACTACTCACCAAAGATTGTGAATTTAAGTGGACTTCTGATTGCCAGTTAGCTTTTGAAACCCTGAAAACCAAAATTTCTGAAGCACCTATATTAAGGGGACCTAACTGGAAGTTACCTTTTCATATCTCGATAGATGCTTCCGATACAGCTCTAGGAGCAGTATTGGGACAGAAAGATTTAATTCCTTATGCCATCTATTATATCAGTAAAAATTTGACTCCTGCAGAGTTAAACTATACTGTAACTGAAAAAGAGTTTTTAGCTGTTGTTCATGCCATTAACAAATTTAGACACTATATAACAGGCTATGAAACTTTTATTCACACTGATCATTCCGCCATTAGATATTTAATGAATAAATCAATCACTAATGGTAGAGTTATAAGATGGTTGTTATTATTGCAAGAATTCAACATTACTATTCTAGATAGGCCTGGAAAACAAAACACTGTGGCTGACTTCCTGTCTAGAATTCAAAATATCAAAGATGACACTCCCGTTGAAGATCAATTTCCTGATGAATATCTTTTTGCAGTTTCTACTCAAACTCCATGGTTTGCTGATATTGCTAATTATTTAGTTTCAGGAAAGTTTCCTTCAATTATGAATGCAAGGGATAAAAGAAAAATCATTAATGATAGTGCAAGATATTCATGGGTCGCTAATGAGTTGTACAAGACAGTTTCAGATTTGATCATTAGAAGATGTGTTCGTGAAGATGAGATGCCTGAAATTCTCAAGGCATGTCATGATGAACCTTGTGGCGGACACTTTGCAGATAAGAGGACAACCTATAAGATCCTTAACTTAGGATATTATTGGCCATCTTTGTTTAAAGATGCAAGGGAATATGTCAAAAGGTGTGACAGTTGCCAAAGGGTAGGGAAACCTTCTCCTTCAGGTGAGATGCCATTACAACCTCAGGTACACATTGACCCTTTTGAAAAATGGGCCTTGGATTTTGTAGGACCTATTAGTCCTCCATCAAGACAAAAGAAATACATATTAGTTTGCACTGATTATGTTACTAAGTGGGTAGAAGCTAAACCATTACCTGTTGCTAATGAATCATCTGTAGTTACTTTTCTTTTTGAGGATATTTTTACTCGTTTTGGTGTCCCAAGGGAAATTGTTACAGATCAAGGAGCTCAATTTACATCAAGGCTAGTGGAGCAAATGATTGAGAAGTACAAAATCATACATAGAAAATCTACTCCTTATCATCCACAAGCAAATGGTCAAGTGGAATCCACTAATAAAGTCATTGAAGGAATCCTAACAAAGACTGTTCATCTACATAGAAGAGATTGGGTAGATAGGCTTCCTGAAGCCTTGTGGGCCTATAGAACTACATGGAGAAACACAACAGCCCATACTCCTTATGAGCTTGTTTATGGAAAGCAAGTTTTGTTTCCTATAGAGTTCCAAATCCAAACATTCAAGATGGCAGTTCAGCTAGGACTTGATCTAACGGAGGCACAAAAGCATAGACTGGAGAAAATTAATGAATTGGATGAGATCATACAAGATGCAGTTCAGAAAACAAGTCTAGTCCAACAGCAAAGGGCTAGATGGCATGACAAGTACATCAAAGAGAAGAAATTTAAAGAGGGTGATTGGGCTCTCTTGTTTGATTCAAAATTCAAGGATTTTCATGGGAAATTTCAGACACATTGGCTTGGGCCATATGAAATTGTTCGAATTTTTGATAATGGGGCAGTAAAAATCAGAACTATAGATGAAGAAGAGGTCACTTTTCTTGTGAATGGCCATAGACTGAAGCTATACCACAAGCCACTCTCAAGAGAAGAGTTTGTCAAGAAGTTCCAAGGAGATAATGATGTGAAGTTAATGAAGAAGAGTCTCTCTTCTTCATCAACTTGATTAAATTTTCTGAAGCATTTCTCTTTTGAAAAAAAAAAATAAAATAAAAAATAAAATAAAAAAATAAAGGTATAAACATGAAAACCAATCACTGATTGGCATGTTTATACAGAAAAGATAGGGTGAAAATCAGAGTCTCTCTGACACTCTAAATTTTCCCATTTTTTGTTTCTAAGCAGCTGTTATAAAAATCATAAGTTCAGTGCCATAGTACTTATGATTCATTTCATCTCACTCCATTCACTATCCATCCATACTTCATCTCATCCATCATTCACATTTCACTCCATTCCACATCTCATTCATTTCACTCCATCTTCCATTCACTTCATTTTCATTTCAAAACATAGAATTTGATATCTTGCTGCAAGTGAATAAAAATATGCCATGAATTGCAGTACAGCCCTTATGTTCCTTCATTCCATGAACTGAATCCATTTTATTCCATTATCCACTTCATAATCCATCATCCATTTTCATCCATTTTCATAAACATTTCACCCATCCTCCAGAAACATTTCATTTTCATGTTTGAAGTGTTCTACAGGAACATTCTGCAGCTCAGTGGACATTCTGCAGCTGATCACCTTTTCTGCAGCCCGACAGTATTTTTGGCAGCTATAAACCCTGAAGGCATCAACCAACAGACATCAGAATTACAACAAAGTGATCCAGTGAATTCATGAATCAAAAATATCAAGAAAAATTGTGAAAGATTCCTCCAAAGATGAGCAGAGAAGACAAAGGCTACACAAACATCAAATAAAGGGCAGAGGTAACAAACTTAAATTACGATGGCAATTCATAAAAATTTAGCATAGTTTAGTTGTGGAATTATTCGAAAGGTTGTTTTAATTGTTTTATTGATCAAACACCAAACAAACCCTCTATAAACTTTGTATTAAAATCTTCCGATTCAAATTTTCCATCCGATAGCATTTGAGCGGTGAAACGGCCAAAGCATTTGAAATTCCCACCACTCTTAACCAAGTTCTTTAATGATGAAGATTTTTCCTGCCGTCGTAAATCCTCCGCCGTCTCCTCAAATCATTAATGCAATCCTCCACCTCACTCCACCACTCTATGCCGTGACCATTTGCCATAACGTCATTCCGTAGCCAGTATTCCATTCCGAAGGCAGAAGAATTATTATCATCAGGAGCAGAATAGAAGAGGTAAATTGGAAGCATAACGGTGTGAGAACTCAATGAACAGATAGCATATCACTGAGAATGAAGTTTGGAGCATTTTCACTATCAACACAGAATTGTGGCCGTGTAGAGTTTAAAGCCTGTTGCTACCAGAAGACAGAGGTGCTAAAATTGAAGACTTTTGCTACCAAAGACAGAGGAGTGGTAGTGATTGAGTTTAAAGTCTGTTATTACCAAAGACAGAGGTGTGGTAGTGACTGGTTTTGAAGTTGTTGTTACCCGAGACAGAGAGGCTGTAGTGTTGAATTTGAAACATACCATTTGCTATCAGAGACAGAGGTTGAGTTTGAAGTCTGTTGTTACTAGAAACAGAAGTGTTTTTCAGTGATTGAGTTTGAAGTCTTATGTTACCAAAGACGGAGGTATTGCACAAAAAGAAACTTGAAACCATCTACCACTGTCTATCAGAGACATATTAGCTCGAAAATTGAAATTGCTTTCATATCTCTCCAAAGTTCAATAGAAGTACATCAGTCCGAGGTTTCGAAGGCATTCTTCATTATCAAACAGAGGCATACCAACCAGAGATTTTGAAGACTGTTGCTATTATAAATCAAAGGTATGTCCTTCCAAAATTGAAGCCATTTTCATTTAGAGCTTGAAGCCATTTTAGTCCGAAAGTAAAAGACATTGTTTTGTGGGTAGAGTGTTAATTTGATATTGAAAAACATCATGAGTTTCATCGTAAGGACTGAGCCTGTGAGATCAAAATATTTAGAAGGTTACCCACAATGCAAGGAGATGTTACAACAAATAGGATGGCTTCAATTCTTGGAAAAATTTAATGGCTTCCATAAGGAAGTAACCAAAACATTTGCCAGATCATTCCAAGGTACTGAAGTTGAGATAGGGGATGTCAAGTTTGCTATTACTGAAGTTTTTATAGCAGAGGCTACAGGATTGTCCAGAACTGGAGAAAGATGGTTTAAAAATAGGGAATTCCACAATGACTCATGGAAACAAATTTTAAAATCACCAAATATGGATGTTAGTGTGTTCAAGAAAGGAATTCCCAGTACAGTCTTGAAAAGCAAATGGAGAAACATACTACTTCTTTTACAAAAGTTTGTTACATGTGAGGGTAGATATGGGACATTTTATGTCTACCATATTAGACTAATGTTGCATTTTCTAGGAGAAGATTTGAATCTACCATATTTCTTGTATCAAAGTCTGAAGAAAATGGCTTCCCGTGTTCAGAGAAGAGTTCAGTTTTTGGAGACAACCCTGTATCATCATGGGTTAGTCAAAATTTTAATTGAGCATCATCTATCTAAATCAAATGATACATGGGATGATTTCTTAATAAGAAATCATTTTGAAGAAGCAAAATAACTATCACCTGAACCACAGCCCACAAAAAGAAGTAGGAAATGGAGGACTCCAAAAGGTAAAAGTGACAAACCGGTTCAAGAAAACAGTGAGGAAGTTATTTTGGAGAAGTTGACTCGAATCAAGAGCCAACTAAAGGAAAAGAAGATAATCAAGGAATCTGTTATAGAGAAAGGAGAGGGGTCCTCTCAACTTAGGAGAAGCCACAGATTAAAAGGAAAACTGAAGAAAACATCAATCAAGCAAACAGGGGTAATCAATATTGAAGATGAAGAAACATCCATGGAAGAGTATGATGATGAAGATTTTTATGAAGGCACCCCTGAGATTGATCCTGCTCAACAGGAAATCTATGATTATGTGGAAACTTTAGAGAGAACAACTTCATAAAGAGAAGAGAGAACCCCCAGTCCTCCACTAACTGAAATTGATATATTGAGGAGGGATAGGTATGAGTTGGAATTGTTGAATAGACACATCAAAAATGAGAATGAAATTCTCAAAGATCAAATCAAGCTCAAGACTGACATGAACTCAACCTTATCCCTGCATATAGACAAAGTGGAGAGTACCAATGAGAAGATGAAGACAAGGAACAAAAAGTTGATCAGGGCACTCACAAACCTCAGGTTCAAACTTGTGATCAGGAAACCCAGAAGGCCTCTAGCTTTCAGACAAAGGAGAAGAAGGGGATTAGATGTCCTTGCAGAAGCCTCAGAATTCATAGGATAATTTGCATGAGGACATGCAAAGAGACAGCAGTGGGGGTATGTTGAGCCTCAAATTTGTACTCTCCTTCACCTCATTTTACCTCATTTTCCCTTGTCCTTTTCTATTTTAAACCCAATTGATCAATAAAAATAGTTAAAATTACTTCTAGAATGGTTTACATGACTGACTTGTTGAATTTTGTGATTGTTGCCATTGTAAAGCATTTTGACCGGAACTAGCTGCAGAATGCAGACATTCCGTAGCTAACCGGCGATTCTGCAGCTACCTTTATGTTTGAGTATGTTCCAGGTGGCCTCTTGAGGAAAACCGCATATGGGCATGATCCACGTCGTGTCTACATGGTTTGTTGCTCATCATGGAAGAGGAAATGAATTCTGGGTACGGTTATGCACGTGGGAACACATTTGTGAAGGAAGACTCCTACTAGGACTGTCTCAGTCCAGGTGTCTTTTCTTCTTCACGTAGCCACCTCAAAGACTCCTAAGATGATTCGGATAAGGAAAGACATCATTCCTAAATTATTGTAATTATTGTTACTTGCATTTACTTTATAAACTCTTGAGTAGGCCGAGAGCTTAGTTAGAAATTCTGTATTAGATTTGCTGCTAGATTTTGTGAAAACTCTGTGTTACGTCTTTGAAGACACAGAGCATTATGTTTAAACTATTGCATCGTTAATGGAGCAGAAAAAATTATCTTGAAGGCGTGATTTAATTTTGAAGTTGAATGCCGTCAAGTGGTAGAGGGCCCCTGCCCCTTGAACGGATTTCTTTTGCGTAAACTAGATAAGTTTTTCCTAGCTGTCTTTACGTTCTGCACATTGAATTAGTAGTTGTTTTGTTTTATATACTGTAGTCGTACTCATTCTAGTTCTTCCATAAGAAGACACTCTTCCAACAGACTAAAATGATGAATGTTTAAATGACTATGGTATTGTAGGATAGGAGTTAAATTTGTATTTGTTTTTAACTAGCTACCGTAGTCATATTCGTTCCAGTTCTTCCACAAGAAGACACTTTGCCAATAAATTAAAACGATGAATGTTTAATGACTATGGTACTGTAGGATAGGAGTTGTATTTTTTTTTAACTAGATACTGTAGTTATATTCATTCCAGTTCTTTCACAAGAAGACATCCTTCCAACAGATCATAACAATGAATGATGAATAGCCATAGTATCATAGGAATTAGTTGTAGTTTTTAGTCTTCACTATCACAGTTGCACTTGTCCTAATCACTCTTCCACAAGAAGAAATTCTTCCAAGACATCCTTAAGAAGTTTAAGATATGAATGTGATGTGACAACTTAGTTTCATTTTCTTTCAGTTCATTTGCTTTCAATTGCATACAAGTCCACAGTCAAAATTGTTCTACCTCTTCCACAAGAAGGAACTTTTCCAAAATATCACTCATGATGAACAAACCGATTGTGTAACTTCATAGAATAGTGCATGATAATTAGAACGCTCCGGAGTTTCATTTTGCATTTAATTCATGTCCAGCTACTTCGTTTCAAAGTTTGATGATGGCTTATGGTTTAACATTGTTCTAGTTTAGAAGCATCTTAAGCTCATGTTTAAATCAATTCATTGCACTTACATCTCATAGTCACATTGTCACCCTTTGCACAGTAGATCACTTTAGTTAATAGGATTCATAAGACAGCCTTCATTATTTACAAATATATTTTTGTTCTGAAAACCACCAGTGATCCATAACCTTAGGAACAGAAGATAACATCATTTCAAGGTCTGAAATATCTCTGCAAATCCATCACCATAAACAGAGCTCTTCCTCAATAGAACTACCCTGAAAAGAAACCAATAACTCTTGGAGTATAGACTCTGACCTTCAACTGAAATTGCAGAATAGAACTAGGAATTAGTCATGAAATAGATGAGCTTAGAATAGAATGTTGCATCATGATTAATGTCTAACTGTCTAGTTAGAAAACTTGCATATTTAGTGATCATTTCTCAAAGTCTAGTTTGTGTCATTTGTTTAAGAAGTCATCATCAAGCTCTTGTTTCTATTCAGTTATAGTTTAAATGTTGCTTCAGTACTTTTGATTACATTTTCCATTCTATACATTAGGCTCAACTGTGTTTTTGACCACCAATTACTTTTCATTAGTTTCCTAGGCACTTTCATTGTAAACACAAAACTTCAAAATACCAAAAACATCATAAATCAACATTAAAGACCAAAACATCACAAAATACTACACACAACGCACTAGGAAACAAGCACCTAGGTACATATGGTACATTTCACTTCAGCAGTTTACAAATCCTGGTTGACAATTAAATGAACTCAGTTTAGGAGACTAGATTGAGACCCAACAATAAGATCCTTCCTCTCTTGCCCTCTTTGAATTTCTGTCCTGTGGAGCTGGAGTAAGCATGATAGAACTAGTATCAACCTGCTTCTCCACCTCCTATAAAGTATTTTCCAACCTCTCTGACTGGTTGGAATACTTTTCAATGTCAGGCTTTGACTCATGAATGAAAGGGGTCAATTTGAACTTGACTCTTAGTTTACTTATAACACCCAAGGGATCATAAGACCACTTGAAGCTACTACTAAACTTGAACTCTCATAAACATTTGTCTTCTTGTTGTCGAAAATTCCTATTATTACATATTAAAGGACCTAGTTGGTTTTTAATCTTGAATTGGGTATTTTTCTTAGCTGAAAGGAAATTGATTTCATTTGAATTCAAAATCTGTCTGATGTATTCTAAAGAAAATATCATCGTTGGGAGGTATTTGGGGAGCTTGAATGGAACTAGTGAGCTTCTGTACACTATTTCTGTATGATTCTGGTATAAATAACAATCTCCTATTTTTCTCTGCTCTGGCAATTGTAAAACCTTTTTGATCTCTTCACTGACTCTAGGCTGAATGCTACTGCTTAGAATATTAACTACTTGATCAAAAAAAGAATCAATGAAGTCTTTCAATTTGAATTCAGTGGAATCCTTTCTGTTCAAGGATGTCCAAAAGATAGCAAATTGGGGATTACCCTCTGTGTCCAGTTTTTGGAGGATAACTGCAAACCTTTCTGATTGGAAAGATAGAAACATATGAAACAAAACTACGGAGTATTTGAATACTCCTTCTTCTAGAAATTTGATCAATTGGTCATGGATTGCATCTGCTAGGTATTGGGAAAAAATGAAGGTTGTAGCTGGAAGCTGATCTCGGAAAAATATGGATAGGAAACCGAGAATAGATTCATCTACATGTTCATCAGTGAAATATCCTAAAATACATGACAACATGGTTTCAATATTCCTGGCTCTTTCTGAAAACATAGAAGTTGAGTATGGAGGATTGTTTTTAGGGGTTTCTACTGATGAAGGGAGGAAATTCTGAAAGATTTGGAATACTTTAGGAAAGTCTATCTTTAAGTAGATTTCAGTAAGGGTTTCAATAGAGAAAGGTACTTCTTCATGTTGTGGTTGGATCTGGAGCATCTGATTGATGGATTGAGCAGTAATTGTGAATATGATTTCTTGGTTTGGGCTAACTAAAGCTCTTTCATTGGGAAAATAACTGATTTGGCACCGTCTGATGAGTTCTAGGAACTGAAAGGTCTGTGGGAATATGCATTTAGGAAAATTTGAATCCCAAAGAAGGATATCATCTATCTGGTCAATAAATGTGTCATGGCTCCAATATTGGAGCTATAAAAGTTTGGAATCAGTCACTATGTCATTTATTTTGAAGTATTTATCGACCAAAGGGATGTGGTCAACATCTACTACAGGTGGTTGCAGAGGGTTTACACTTATAACACTCTGTGAAGCCATTTAATTTGATTCGTTTATCAATTTCTACTCTTAATTAATGGTTTCAGATGCTTAGAAATACCTTGAATTTTGAAATTTTCGTCTTGCAGAAGGTTTAGGTGGCAGTGGGCTTCAAATTTGGTCTATAAAGACTTTCAAGTCTCTTTTTCACAATTCGAAAGAAATAAAGAAATAACTATAAAGGGTGGGTTTTATTACTTTTGACCGGAGGCAATTAATCATATGGCCTGGGTTTTTATTATTTCAAATAGTGGCAGTTTGTCACAAAGTGCGAAGATGGTTTGGTAGTTTATCGCAAGATAAAAAATCATTTGGTGGTTTTTAGGATGGGGGGTTCGATAAGCTGTTGGAGTGCCACATGGCAAGGGGGAGAGGGTATGGAACCACCCATTTCACACCCCCCCATTGGTTTTAAATATCGGACGTCGGGGGGGGGGGGGGGTGGGTGGGGGTGCGACATAGTTTATTGAGTGTTTGATCTGATGAATGGTGATCAGACGGTTGACAGGTGTTGCGAAATCCATTCAAATGAGGTGGGGTCGAGAAAGGGTTTAAGTGGAGGTTAAAATGAAAGTGGGGGTTAAATGAGAGAGGGACCCGAAAAATATTAAAGCGGGGAGTTAATATGAAATGGGTTAGGGAATAAATATGTGGGTTTTTTTTTTTAAATGATGGCGGGGGAATATATAAACTATGGGCTAAAATATCATAAGGGGTCTGTAAATATGATAGCGGATGATTTTAATATAAAGTGGGTTGGGGATTATGTATTAAACGGGGGATTAATATAATATGGGGGTAAATGAAATATATTAGGCGGTAGGTAAAAATGAAATAATGGGGGGAATGTATTAAGCGGGGGGATTGAGTCAAGAGGAAAGTGGGGTTCGCTAAATAATTTAGTGCTTTTGAACTATGCAAAAGTGGGTTTTGCATGTTTTTATGGAAAGGAAGAGTTAGTAAAGGGGAAGGGGATTTAGGAGGGGGAAAATGGAATTTATCAAAGGGAAATGACTTCCAAGAGTAGAAAGAGGGTTTTTAGAAGGGGAAAAGGGATTTTTAGGATAAGGGGAAATGTTAGAAAGAATTTTAGTGATAAGAGATGAACCAATTTATGCTTTCCATGACTTGTAAAAGCATTCTACCTACCCTTTATTACCCTAATTTTTTTTATTTCCTTTATTGGGTGCATTTGAGCTTGCTGACCCTTTTATTTTCTTTTGATAAGAAAACTAACCTATTACTAACCTTATATATTCCAATGGCTCTGATTAAAATTATAAGCTCATTTTTATTCTCTACCTAACTACTGATCTACCAAGAATAAATGGTTTGGTCAGATCTTTATTCACTAACTATCATGATATGAAATTTAAAGGCATGAATAATCAAGATTAAACTGTATGATCATCATGAATTGTGGCATTTTGGACAAGCTACACACAATTTTATTTGCAAAAAAAAAGTAACTAAGAGTAGTGGCATTTGAATGCGCAACACTTTCAGAATTTATTTTTTGTTTCTTTTTCTAGGGTTCATACTTTATAACTCTTTCAATATTTCTTTCTTTTGGTCCTTTGATTTTTCTTTTAGGACATACCCTCTTTTTATTTTTTAATATGGGAAAATATTTGCAAAAAGCAAAGGTATGTACAATATTACAAGACTTAACATAGTTAATTCAAAATTATGATCCCTATTATTATAGGACCCTAACAGTGGCTTCACTTGGGGATGGCATCTCCTGGTGAGATGTCACTAACTTTTTTATTAGTGTCTTTGGAACTTTGACTTTGCCTTCCTTGGAACTAATTTCTGTGATCTCCTTTATTCAAGCATATGGTGTTATATCTTTTAAAGATTAGGGCCTTCTCTTCGGGCTTCAACTTTAGAAAAGAATCATCCAATCCAATCTAAACTTTGCTATGATATTTACAATGAGAAAAGTAAACCAAATCAACCATTGGTTAATCTCGTGAAAAATAATGCTTCAACATTCTACCATTGACTGGTCCACCTGTTAGATCTGTTCCATCTAACTCTTTCAAGAAAAATGCATTAATGCCTATGTAACCATAAATAATGTATGGACCTTTCTAGAGAAATTCAAATTTCCCATGTTTTCCTTTTTCTTCTCTTTTGGAATCTCATTTGAGTACTTGATCACCTATGAAGAAATCATCTTCTTTAGTTTTCTTATCAAATATCTTTTTGATTTTGTCTTGAATCACTCGGGATTTGATATAAACTTCTTCTCTGGTTTGCTACAAATGAATTGTTTGATTTATCATCCTTTGGATGTCATTTGGTTTTACTTGCAGCTCTTGAATCATTTTCATCACTGGCACTCCTAATGAGGATGGAGAAACAACATCCATCCCATATACCAATTGATAGGGATATGTACCAATAGATTTCTCGGTAGTTAGTCTGTCTGCCCATAGGGCATTGACCAATCTTCCATTACAGGTTTTCTTGTTATCTTCTAAAAACTTATATATGATGTGGACTAGGCTTTGGTTTTAATATTCTACTAGTCCATTGCCTTAAGGGTAATAGGCAGTGTAATGGCCAAGGTTGATATGGTATTTGTTACAAAAGTCTATCATTTTCTTGGATTTGAAGGCAAAAACATTATCAGTAATGATATTTTGTGGGCACCCAAATTTAGAAAGGATTTTGTTCTCAAGGAATGAAATAATGAAAGATTCTGTGGCTTATCTAGAAGGGATGGCTTATATCCACTTGGTAAAGTAATCAATGGCTATCAATATCCAGTTATGCTAGGCAGGGGAGGGTGGGTGAATTTCACCAATGAAGTCTAAACCCCATTGTTGAAATGGAATTTATATAGAGATAGGTTTTATGGGTAATAGTAAGAGTTTCTTGTTCCCTTCAAATATTTTACATCTATGACAGGAGGTCACATACTTTTAGACATCTACAAAAAGAGTGGGCCAGTAAAAACCTGCCCTTAGAATTTTGTTAGTAGTTGTTTTCCAGTGTAAATGTCCTCCACAATCTCCTACATGAATTTCCTGCATGACTTTGTCAGCTTCATAATTCAATAAAAAATTAAACATAATTCCACCATGATATTTCCAAAATAAAAAATTATCTCAGATACAATATTTCAATGCTTTCATTTTCAATAATCTTCTTTTAATTCTAGATAAACCAAGAGGAGATTGTAAGTTTAATAAAAAAATATAATGTATGCATACCAGGGTGAATTTATGAAAGCTTCACTGATTTGTGGAGTTGCCATCTCTTCCTAATCATCTAGTGCAGAAATAAAATTTATGTCTAAGGCTTGATAGTTCGATTCGGCCATGATTTTGGCTAAACCTTGGCCTTTGATCAATTTTGTAGGCTTTATTTCAATGTCATATTATAGTATAGTGGCAATCCATTTTCCTCTCTTTCCATCAGGCCCATTCTAAGTCAGAATGTCTTTTACAACTAAGTTTGGAACATATGAAATTATGTGAGACTATATAATTTATACTTTGAAATATTTTATGGCTTTCACTAAAGCAAGAGCTTGTTTTTCCATGATATTATACTTTAGTGTTGCGTCTCTCAAGGATTGACTAAAAAAAGAAATGGGTTGTTCATAACCCTCATCATTCTTTTAGAAATTAGGACTGATGAGGACAGGTGTTTTAGTAACAGCTTATTTTACTGCTTCAAAATACTGCCTAGCCTCTACTATCCACTTAAGTATTGAATCCTTTTTAACATGTTACTAAAATTTCCAAGTAATTTTGCTAAGTTAGAGATTAATATTCTAAGCAAATTTATTTTTCCTAGAAATTCTTGTAACTCTTTAATGTTTCTAGGATGAGTGATATTCAAGATTACTTCTATTCTAGTTGGATCAATTCTAATTCCCTCTTTTGAAGTAATGTGTCCTAGGATTTTTCCTTCTTCTAATCCAAAAAGTGTCTTTTTAGGATTCAAGTATATGCCAAAATTTCAGCACTTTACGGATACTCTTCTCAAATGATCTAGATGTTCATTATCTGATTTGGAAAATACTGTGATATCATCTAGGTAAATAAATATAAATTCATGGATTTCCTTGGCAAAGGCAATATCCATGGCTCTTTGGAATGTTTCTCCAGCATTCATCTGTCTAAAGGGAATTTTCAAGTAAATTAAAGTTCCTCAGGGAGTGGTAAATGCATTTTTTGCTTGATCTTCTAGTTGGACTAGGATTTGGTTGTATCCTGAAAATCCATCAAGTAATGAAATTTTGGATGACCCTACTACCCTCTGTAGAATGTGGTCCATTTTAGGGAGGGCATAATTATCTTTCAATGATACTTTGTTTAAGTTTATGAAATCAACACAAAGTTTGATTTCTCCTATTTTATTTCTAGTGGGGACTAAATTAGAGACCCAATCAGAATATATAATGGATGCTATGATTTTAGCCTCATAAATCCTTTTAACTTCTTTTTCTATTAGTGGCATAAGAACAGGGTTAATTCTCCTAAGATTTTGTTTAAAGGGCTTCTGATTTTCTTTGATTGGTATTTTATGCTGGATAATGCTGGTATCATAAGACGTGAGGTCTTCATAACTCTAGGAAAAGGTATCTTGGAATTATTTAAATAAGCTAATGTATTTCAACTTTTGAGATGGAGGTAAGGCCTTAGATATCTTGATAAGCTTGGTTTGTTCTTATGTTCCTATGTTACATTTCTCTATATCTGGCCTTAGGGGATTCATTTTGGGTTTTCTAGCTACATCATTGGAATCAAAGAGATATTCTAATAGGGCTAATACCTCAGGAAAAATTTTGTATTTGAGGTTTAAAACTTCTAATTCCTCAATTTCTACTATTTCTAATTTTTCTATTTCTACTTTAGTGAATCTAGTTGGTTCTATTTTATTTACATCATTTACATCTAACTCGTTATTCATGGTATAATCTGTTGTACAGTTAGTATCTATATTACATTTTTGAAATTATCCTTCACAATTCATAAAATTATAGATTTGTGAGTCTTGTGAAAAGGTTTTCCAATATTTCAAATTATCTGGTATGATTGGCCTATGTTTTACCTCGACAGTGTATTGATGATTTGGCTAAACAGGTAACCTATATGTGCTGGCAAAAGTGGCCAAACTATGTGCCTACATATTCTGTTTTCTTTGAATAATAACAAAGTCAGTTTCAAGAAAATAATTTATCAAGTCTAGAATGGTTTCTCTCTATTGGCTAAGTCTAGGATTATTAACAATATACACTCCCTTGATTTTTTTTTTTTATGATAGTTTCTGAGTATCCCATGACAAAAAATCTTTTGGATCCAAGTTTTCTTACAATTTGCAGTCCTAACACTAATGATTCATATTCTGCCATGTTATTAGTGCATTTGAAATTTAAGCTGAAAGCATGTCCTTCTGAATGATCATTCTCTAATTTATAGATCCATACCCCAGCCCCTTCTCCTAATCTATTTACATTGCCATCAAAATCTAAATGCCACATAGACTGATGAGTTTATGTTTTCACTATCAATTTCTTTGTGTTTCTCTTCTACAACTGTGATTTTGTCTTTGCTAGTGTCTAAATAACATAAATAAAAGAGTCCATGTTAGAATGCATAGAATAGATAGGATAATTATATGGTTTTTCTGCCCTATTGACCATGAATTTCATAAATTTTTCTTTGTAAAGCTTTCTTTGTTGACCAAATACAAAAATTTTAGCATATGAAATATATAATTGCAGTGATCCCAGCAATTTTTCTTCTCGTGAGCGAGATAATAACATACCATACTTTGGAGGGATATCAACAACTACTATGTCCATAAAAATACTCTTTGCTAGGCACTGGAATAGAGTTACACAAAGGTATTTTATCATTAAAGGCATTTAACTTGACTAGAATCAAAGGAGAAAAGATCTTTGTATGGTCTGGTGATGTCTAAGTTCAATTTTTCCATGACTTCTTTAGGCATTAAGTTATGAGATGATCCTGAATCCAACGTAGCATTATGTAAGATTTTATCATGAACGTTTAGTGTAATGTAGAATGGAGGGACACCCCCTTGTTGATGTTTACCATTAACTTCAGGGCCAAATAATAACTTAGGTTGATCATAATTGAGGTTAACAACATCTTCTCCTTCACCTATCTTTAGTGTTTCCAGGATTTGGGCTTTGTATGAATCATTTTTCACCAACTATGTTAAAGGAACTGGTATTTTAAATTTGGCTATCTCAATTTGGAGATTAAATGGAATTTGAGTTTTAACTAATTGAATGATTTCATCTTTACCAATTGAGGTTTGTGTGTTTTTGTCTTTTTTATCAACAGTTGGTAATTCAGTTTGTGTATCTACTATTTTGTTTTCAATTTTCTTATCTAGAACATTTTGAGTGGCAATTTAGGTTTGAGTAGCAGTTGAAGTTTGAGTAGCACTTGAAGTTATGTCTACAATATTTTGGATAGAAGTATTATAAGTTTCTCTAGGGAGAATTTGTAGAGTTTTGGTTACAGGAGCTTCTATTTTTTTCTTAGTTTGGGTTTGGATTGTTTTCTTAGTAGGGGCTTCTATGTTCTTTTTTCTTCTAAGGCTATACTGTTTATGAACTTCGTAAATAGCAAATTCATAGCCTTGCTTATAGTCAAAGGACTCTCCTGATTCTAACTATAATTTCTGTAACATGTATAATTATTGTTCTTCTTGGGTAAGAAAAATAGTATTTTCATTGTTTATTCGCATCAATTTTATCTGGGTGTCCTAGTCTTCCTCATTTTGATGTGAAGTTTCAGCATAATTTTCTTGGAAAGGTGGTCTAATTAGTTGATCGCGTACAACTTCTCTAGATTTACCAGTATAAGGATTTTTCTAAATTTGGGGTTTCTAATTAGGATACCTTATTGATTTTCCCACTGAGGTTTTCTAATTTTATTTGCAAAAGTAAAGTAACTAAGAGTAGTGGCATTTCAATGTGCAAGACTTTCAGAATTTTTTTTAATTTCTTTTTGTGGCATTTTGTTGTAGCTGCTACAACACCACCCAAAATTTTGGGTATATTCAAAATTTCGGGTCCCCTTATGCTTTCTCAACCATTACGGTTTTGACCCAGCCTTTAGTCAGTGACATTCCTTGGACCTTTCCCCCCCCAAACCTTGTCTCCTCACCCTCTGGTCTGGGTGTCTCATCAATACACTAAGGCCTCGGGTTTGCTGCTTAAAATAACACTGAGAGTTCCCTGTCAAATCTAGAGGTAGGTTTCCCTAGGTTTTCATGGTATCGGCCTTAGTTGTACTTAACCTATTCCCAGCTCATAAAACTTCTCACCATCATGACAAGATGCTTTTTCTACAATCACACCATGTGCAAGTGTGTCATCATACATGTATTATCCATCAAGCTTGTGGTCACATTTTAATTATTTTTAAATTTAGAAACATTATTCTAAAAGGTAGCCATGGACTAATCGATATTACAATATGTCATGCAGGTTGAGCCCAGAGATGATTTGGCAAATAATATCACCGCCACACTGAGGGAAATAAATTGAAACTATAATTACAAGGGCGCACTAATTGGGGGAATTTTAGATCACGGTTAAGCCACATATTTCCAAATGTATAGTTTCATTCCTAAAGAGAGAGGTTTGTATAAAGCAATAACTTGTTCAATGGGGAATAATAGTTCAAATCAAAAGAGTGTTCTCATTCGACACGCATACCAAAGCCATAGTTAAAGGGAAAAGGAAGGATTATGATGACTATGCATTATGAAATGTTTTAAAGGTCATGGGCTAACATAGGCATAAACACAGCTCCATAAATGCGTAATTTATGGACTACTCAAAGAGCCATATCTCGTATAGATTTCTGCAAACTACCGCACAACGTAGGCATATATGTGTTGTAGAGCCTCATTGATTGGGAGGAAATTTGATTCATGTGCTAAACGATATCAAGCTCTCTGTTACACCATTTTTTGGTCATCTAACCTATTATCATTAGATGGACCCAAGTACACCATGTAAGACCAGTTTTACCCTAAGTAAAACTGCTTTCACTATGTTAAAACAGGAAACCCCAAAAGGAAATATTAAACAAACCTATATTTGTTTGATTTTCCTCATGGAATAATTAATCAAACCATAATTTAATTATTATTCCCAGTCATGTTTAACCCAAAAACAAAGAAATTAATTAGATAAACCTTTATTTATCTTATTATTTTCTAGGAATAATTATTTAAATCTTATTTAGATAATATTCCTTGTTAAATATGATCAAATCACCCACAAATAATTAAATAAATCATTATTTATTTAATTATCTTTCAACCACTTCCTTAAATAATTAAATAAATCATTATTTATTTGATTATCTTCTAACAACTTCCTTAAAAAGATAAATAAATCATTTATTTATTTATTTTTGACAAATTAAGGGATTTGACCCAAGTCAAATACCTTTTCCCTCCAACAAATATAATAAAATATTCCATAAAAATTGGATCTAGATCTGGTTAACCCATGCACCAAGATCTAGAATGACCCAATATTTTGTTATAAATAGGAGGGTTTTTCCTACCATTCTTCACCTTTTGTTGCCTATTAGATCACTCTGGATCTATACACTTGGTCACCATTTTCTGCCATTTGATGTGTGAGCTCCCTTTGAGTTCCATTCTTTGTGTGGGTTTTCTACACCAACAAGAGAGAGAGATTTTAGATCTGAAGTGCTGAGGACTTCCAAGAACCCATCCCACTGAGGAGAATTGGATACACCTTCTTATTTTCCTCCCAAGTGCCCGATTAATACAAAAATTCTTTCAAAAATTGTTCTTGCCTTGTCTATTGGTATATGGAGCAAACCCTTATTTTTACTGCTTAATGTCTTTCCATGCATAGATCTGGTTTTTGCAGCTCTTTTCTTGTTCAACTAACCGCAGATCTGAAGATATTGGCAGCCACTTTTGTTGTGAGGGCTATTAGTTATGCGTAGCTAAAGGGGTCCTTTTTCGTACACTTCAACAAAGGATTCATACTAACAAATGGCGACTACACACGGGTTTTAAATTACGACCGCTGTCGTTTTTCATATTCCTGCATATCCAACTACTTCAGACCCTAGGGTTTCTTTTCAGATTTTTTTTTTCCTATTTTTATGTTGTTTTTATCACATAAAACCCTAAAACATTAAAATTTCTAACTTCCGCGTGTTTCTGGCCCTATTGCGCAGGTAACTGACATCAGCCACAACTAAGACGACAACTTTTTCGGAAATCTGCCGCCGGGACACCCGGAGCTTCAGGTCGCACTTTTCAGCCCAGAAACTGCGACCTGGACTCTAGGTCGCACTTTTTAGCCCATTAACTGCGACCTGGGAAGCGGAAAACAGCCCAAAAACTGCTACCTGAGCGAAAAACAGGTCAAAAACTGTGACCTGGACTTTTTTCTGGAATTTTTCTGAAATTTTTCTGGGTTTTGTCTGAACCTCTGTCAGGGTTGTCTGACCTCTGTCTCCGCCCGTTTAGACCTATTCTTGCTCGGTTTTACTCAACTAAGTGGGAATCTAGCCCCCTAGGGCCTCAGTACCCTCCACTTCTTGTGGAAGAGTTTTAGCTGCTGTAAGTGTCTAAATTTTCAGAGTTTTCAGCCATTTCTTTTTCAGATCTGATCCCTCCTTTTCAGATCCCTTTAAATCAGCTCCTCTTCCTTTCAAATCACCTCTTGTAGTTTTGTTTGGACCTCCCTTTAGGACCCCCTCCTTGTCCTTTCCGCTTTTTGTTGATTTCCTCCTTTTTTCCAGCCACCTTGCCTCTGCCTCTTGGCTGTGATCTGCACCTCTTTTCAACAGCTTTCTCCTTTAGATCCCTGTCCCTTTCGACCCTAGATCTATTGGCCTATTTTTAGTGTGTTTTGACTAGATTTTTTTCCTCTTTTAGATTAGTTTTGAGAGACCCGCCTTTTTGGGTTGAATCGATGCAATAGTAGCTGTTAATTTTCTGTTATTTCAGCATTATATATTGTTCTCTGCAGATTTATTTTCAGTTACGCAGCACACTTTTTCTCTTGCTCTCAAAACGAAAAGGGTTTAAAAAATTAAAATTAACGCACGCCACACACTCACCCTAAGCGAAGAAGAGCCTGGTTTACACCGCCAGGCAAAGACTTTAAAATAAATTGACACTGCACCTATCTGCCCTTGTTTCGACATTGTAATCACTTGATTCTGCCCCTCCGTGCCCTTGTGGTCGCTCTTCTTCCCCTTGTGCCGTGTTTTTGTTGTCATCATTGCGCCCCCAAGGCGCACTTCTCGGAGAATTCCTGGCCTTCACCCTTAGTTTCCGGTCGATCGACCTGCTCCATCCCTGGTCTTCCTCCTCCTCCTGTATCTGACCCCAGCTCATTGAATGTTTGCATGATGCAATCGTCTCAGGCTGCTCTCAAGCAACCTGCTTTGGCTAGTCAGCAACCGCACTCTTTGCAACCTGCTCCTAGCCCTTCACCTGCAGCTGGTAGTCATGAGCCTCTTTACCCTCCTGGAATGGTTCCTCTAAGCCTTAGCCATTTAGGAGCCATTCCACCTGGCCATTACCCCTCTGGTCAGATACCGTTCCTAGCTCCCCCACCAGGAGTATACACGGTACCTGTCATGGCCACCCTCTCTCTTCCTAACCTGACCCTTGGGATCCCCGTATGGTACCTTGATCCTCCAGCCCCAACCTTGCCTGGTCAACCCAAACCTTATCTTGCTTTGACCTCGGTTCAACCGGTCCCCAAGACTTCTCCCGCTGCAACAGTGCCTCAGTCACCTCAACAGGAACCACCTCCTGTTGCGACCGCTTCGGGTAAGAAGGGAAAAGCTCGCAAGGGGGCATCAAAGGACAAGGCTGCCCCGACAAACCCTGCCCCTCCTCGGCCTCCAAAGCATACCATCCAGTGTGTTTTGTGTGATGTTGTCGGTCACGCCACCCATACCTGTCCTAAATTGCTTCATCTCAAGCCGATGGTTAATGTCGCGTTCCCTGAGTCCACGGTCCCGGAAGCCTCTATTCCTTCTGCGACCGCGATCAAGAACCCCAAGACTATTCACACCTACCACCCCTGTGCGTTGTGTGATATCCATGGCCATTACACCCATCTTTGTCCCCGCCTCGAGGACTTCCGCACCTCTCTAGCCGTGGTCCACCAATCGGAGGCCAAGCGCAATGAGTCCACCTCTCCCCTATTTGCGCGTTTTTCTTCGGCAGAACTACCAGACATGACTGCTCCCATTGACATTCCCCCTCCTGATGTCGAGATGAAGGAGCCTTCATCCACCATTTTCTACCTATCATCATCCATGAGACCATCGGGGAACATTCCATCTGAATCCTCCCCTGTTGTTTCGCTTGACCTTCCTTCAGTGATCATCTTGGGCTCAACATCGGTAGATCCTTTATCTACTTACTCTTCGGTCACCCCTTGTGACGATGTGCATGTGAACCTCTCTTCTCATGATGATGATTCAGGTCACTTCACCACGTCAGGTGGTCTTTCTTCCACTAGTCACCCCATCTTCTATCGTGATGACGACATTATGGAAAAAATCCCCACCCCTGACGTTATCTATTCCCCCTTACATCGAACCCAGGTGTTCACACCACATCCACCTTGTGGCCATTACATTAAAACCCAATGTTTGGGTAAGGGGGCACCCACATTTGAGAGACCAAGAGAAGCAATTCTCCACCACTCTCCTAGTATATCTGGTGGTGTTGACTTTAGTTCCAGTATTCTTCCACATTTAGAAGAATCTCTAGAGTCCCATATCACTTCAAATCACTCTAGGGATGATACCCCTTATCGTTCCCTCATCTTACATCAGCAACCCAGTCTCTTAGACATTATTGTTGACCAACCTATAGATTTTCTATGAGAGCATCAGTTCATTATCTCCAAATCCCCTTTTTGGGATAGTGACACCAGGTATGCCAACTCGGAAACTTAAAGTCCATTTGATCCCTATATGCAGTACCAAAAGAGATTGGTAATCCTCCATTTCCTTTCTCAAACTACATAACCATAACAAGAACAAATGGCATACCACATCATTACCATGTGTTTAGATTCCCATTTTTCTAAACACATTTTGGCATGACCACACCATGCTTGGGGGCACCCATGCCCCTCAACCATAACCCTCCTCTCCTTGTTTTTGCAGAGGAGGTTGTCTTACCAATTGAGTGAGAAATCCCTTCCCTTCATCTGGTTGTTGAACTTCTCCCTGACACCCAACCTCTAGAACAATGACTTATCCTGCTTGAGCGTGCCTCTGAAGACCGCCGTGTTGCATTGCAAACCATGGAAGCGGCCAAGAAACGCACCAAAGCTCAATATGACTGAACAGTCCAGCCTCAAAGGCGACCTTGTTCTAGTATGTGACCAAGCCCATGATGTCCTTGGTCACGGGAAGTTCGACTCATTATGGCTAGGCCCTTACGTCATCAGTAAGGGTCTTGGTAAGGGGGCATACCTTTTAGAGGACTTCAAAGGCAATCCTCTTCCTAATCCTCGCAATGCACTCTATCTTAAGACATATTACCCTTAGCATTTCCCTTCTAAGATGCATGTTTTATGTTCTTTTAGATAGCCAGCATATTTTTTTTACTTTCATCCTTCGCCAGGAGCTATTTTGTCCAAGAAGGATCACTTCACCTCTCCTTCAAATCGAACTTCCTCACTTACAACACTTGTACTTGGGGCACCATTTTGCCTCCTTACTTGTCTTTGTTCGTGACGATTTTCGTCATGAGTTACCATCTTGTACTCATGTTTTCATGGTCCCCTACTGGGCCTTTACTGTGTGGCAGCACCATCGAGTCGCCCTTGTTTAGAGCATCCAAGTTGAGTCATCATCGCATTCATGGAGTCTATCCCGAGTCCCTTTGTACCCTGCTATAGCCCTCCATCCTTCATTGCTTGATCTCTCTCTTGTGTCGCACATTATGACCTTCAGTCTCACTGTCCCACATCCCTTATGATGTTGTGTCAGTCGCTGCCATGTCATTCATGCCCTTTATGCTCTAACACGGGAAGTCGTCCATTCGCTACTCAATCCCTTCCCATTTCACCATCATCATTAGTGTCAGTCTGTCCGTCGCTCTATTATTGTCTCTCATGCCTTAGGTGAGGATCTCTCATTGCCTCACTTATGGTGGGCCTCCTTCTGTCGACATCAGCTCATTCATTCCAGAGGCCGGGTCTAGAGGGCGGTGTACCTTGGTTCCAGCTTCCACTCTTGTTCGGTGCCTCGGATCAGGCAAAGGGATCTCTCGTTTCCCTTTGACTTGATTGTTTCTCCAGCTCCTTTCAGCATGATCGAGATCCGTATACTTGATGGTCCAGTGATCCAGCAGCAGCTCTTGATGATTCCCGGGTGTGTGTGAGATGTCTCAACCCTCATGAAGGGGTGGCCCTACAGGTAGCCCCCCACATGCCTGGATGAACTCTTCCTTGCAGCCTTCGATGTAGCTCCAGATATTTGATGATTTTGGCCGTAGCCACTTGCAGCGCCTCTTTGCTTTGCATGTATCAGTCAGATTTTGTGAGCCCTTCCCCATTTACAGGGGGCATTTGGGTTGTATTTGTCTCATGTACTCAGATATTATTGTACTAGTCCTGGCTGTTATCCCAGGCACAACATGTATGTGAGACTCTTCATTGTATTTTTATCTGGCCCTTGATTATGCCAGCTGTACTCTATAGTTCGGTCCCTTGTTTATTGGACACACTATTCTTTTGTACTTTGTCACGGCGGGCATAGGTATGCCTCCCCCGCCGCCTTCAGCACAGGTACCCTCTCATAAAAAGAGACTTGTTGCACCTGCGAGTCTCGTCTCCTCAGGGTCTAGTCCTTCAGCACACTATCTACCTCACATTTCTCTCTCTGACATCCCTTTTTTTGTCTAGTGATTGTGTTCTTACAACGTACTTCGGTCATACGATTTGCTCCTGACACTCGCATGCTGGGGGGCAATCTGTTACACCATTTTTTGGTCATCTAACTTATTATCATTAGATGGACCCAAGTACACCATGTAAGACCAGTTTACCCTAAGTAAAACCGCTTTCACTATGTTAAAACAGGAAACCCCAAAAGGAAATATTAAACAAACCCATATTTGTTTGATTTTCCTCATGGAATAATTAATTAAACCATAATTTAATTATTATTCCCAGTCATGTTTAACCCAAAATCAAATAAATTAATTAGATAAACCTTTATTTATCTTATTATTTTCTAGGAATAATTATTTAAACCTTATTTAGATGATATTCCTTGTAAATATGACCAAATCACCCACAAATAATTAAATAAATCACTATTTATTTAATTATATTTCAACCACTTCCTTAAATAATTAAATAAATCATTATTTATTTGATTATCTTCTAACCACTTCCTTAAAAAGATAAATAAATCATTTATTTATTTATTTTTGACAAATTAAGGGATTTGACCCAAGTCAAATACCTTTTCCTCCAACAAATATAATAAAATATTCCATAAAAAGTGGATCTAGATCTGGTTAACCCATGCACCAAGATCTAGAATGACCCAATATTTTGTTATAAATAGGAGGGTTTTTCTTACCATTCTTCACCTTTTGTTGCCTATTAGATCACTCTGGATCTATACACTTGGTCACCATTTTCTGCCATTTGCTGTGTGAGCTCCCTTTGAGTTCCATTCTTTGTGTGGGTTTTCTACACCAACAAGAGAGAGAGATTTTAGATCCGAAGTGCCGAGGACTTCCAAGAACCCATCCCACTGAGGAGAATTGGATACGCCTTCTTGTTTTCCTCCCAGGTGCCCGATTAATACAAAAATTCTTTCAAAAATTGTTCTTGTCTTGTCTATTGGTATATGGAGCAAACCCTTATTTTTACTACTTAATGTCTTTCCATGCATAGATCTGGTTTTTGCAGCTCTTTTCTTGTTCAACTAACCGCAGATCTGAAGATATTGGCAGCCACTTTTGTTGTTAGGGCTATTAGTTATGCGTAGCTAAAGGGGTCCTTTTTCGTACACTTCAACAAAGGATTCATAATAACACTCTCCCCATGTAAAACTAAGGAGAACTTAATGAATTATTACAAGACACATACGTGACATCTTGTTATAGCATTACACCGGGCCACACAAGGAAGAGAGGAGGAATGCGACTAGTCGCAAAGTCGCATATGTGGAAAGAGTGACGTCGAATGCAGCTCATGAAGGTTGCGACTCAGCGACCTCGCTGATTCATGATTGTTGAAACCTCCATTCATGCAATGGCCAAGACATGAGGCCGCATGCCTATATTTTTTTTTCCATCATAAAGAAAACACGGCATGTCAGTTTCTTTTCAAAGGATGGCGATGCGATTTTTTCCCAGCCTCCCCTTGCCAATGTCTACCTCCTTAGTAGATTCAGAAAAAATTAACAGTGAACACCCAGCAACCGATCCAGAGTAGTATCATGAAATCGAGTCCTGTATACGTGTTGACTATCAGCTCATGTCTTCAATCTCGTCAAATGCATGGTTTGTTTCCATTTATCTGTCTGGAGAAATCCGCTTTGGGCAGACACACCAAGCTTGTGAACTTGGATATGGTGATCCAAAAGTTCTTTGGATAGCTATGCAGTCCCTCCACAGTCATATAGTCTTGGGTATTGTAACCACAATGGTTTCCGAAGGGTGCAACTCGTGCGCTGGGAAATTGCATGAGAAGGTAGGCCTCATGCAACAAAATGTAAGAGTATGCATGGTTGCAAAAGGGCACTTCATGGGCCTTAGGTTACAAAGTCGTAATGTTTTCTCCCTGATAGGAGATGAAACCCAAATCCAATGCGACTATGCGACCTCTCCGAGGTCGCAAGGTCGCAAAAAAGTGTGTCAAAGAGAGACTGCAAGCGGTGAAATTCTCCGACTGTGCGACCTCCCTCAAAGGCAACACCCATGCCCATCCAGACACAAAGTTGCACTCTTAAATAGGGTGGTCATGCACTTATATTACAAGGGGTGGTAGGTGCTTTAAAAAAGGAGCGAAGGAACCTTGTGGGCTACGCACAAAAAACATTGTCATGTAATGCAAAGGTGTATGAAAACATGATATCAAGCTTACGTGACAAAAAATGATCGAAGTGTTGTGCAAGAGACCCTATAATCACGCTGTTGAAAGCACACCAAGGATGCACCAGAGGGATGCACACGTATACATGTACTGTCTTTGCGAAGGATGTATCCCATTTTGAAGCCATGCAAAGATCATACAAGGCAGTGACCAAGGAAGCAACATGTAAATAGAAATTCACTCAGTGAAAATTAGTTTCTCTCCTTACCGTTAAGCCGCAGAGAAAAAATAAGTATTGGGTAAAAGGGCACAGTGTTACCATATGCAAACCCCACACGCTGATAATACCATGGCATGAAAAAAGACCATGCAGGGGTCTAACCTAACAACATTTTTTTGAATCACTCCTGCAATTAATTGAACTCACCTCTCGCATTAATTTTTATTATAAAGACTATGACCGGTGTTGCTTGTTGCAGGTAGAATGGGTCGATGCAAAAAAAAAAGCTAGGGTTTTCTGGCAAGTGAGGAAAAGTCATATTCCTGTGAAAACTGGAGATCACCAAAAGAATAATGCATGAGGGACAAGATTCTAGGTCGCAGTTCGCAGATTTCTTAAGGTCGCAAATTGAAGATTTCTCAAGGTCATAGGTCGCATATTTTTCAAGGCCGTAGGTCGCAGATGACCTCGGTTCGCAGGTCAAAAATTGCTCAAAGTTGCAGGTCACAAGTAACCATAGGTCACAGGTCGCAGGTTGCATATAACCCTGGGTCTTAGGTCGCAAATGGCCCAAGTCACAAGCCACCCAAATAGTCAGGAAGACCAACAGTCAAGGGAAACTAAAGAATCATCTCCGCCTATATGTATGACTTTGGGAAAGGATATAGGGGACTTTTTAGCTCTACAATTAAAGCCAGTATGACAGAGGAATTGTGGTTGGAGAGCTAGAGGAACTCAACTCTTGGTATCAAGTAGATGTAGAGGTAGTGAGGCTAGGGTTTTTGTATCATCCTTTGAGATGAATAGCCCATGTTCCACTATTGGGTTTTGACGAGTTGTAAACTTGTATTTGACGTTGCAACAACATTAATAATATATTCTCTTTCCGACACTGATTCACATGCTTATTTGTGGTGATAGTACTAGCTGTCTAATATTTCACTATGTTGTGTGGATGCTTTCATGCATGCAATTGATTATGAACTAATTAACAGTGGTTGCTTGCACGTTTGCTCTTGAATTAGTGTTTATTTTTTCCTTCCCACATCGATGATCTATTGTGAACTACTTTGCAGTTAATTTCTGGTGTTTTTTCTTTCATGTATGTTTGACTGGTTTTTCGACTCATTGATCCCATTCACAGCATACCCCCCTGTTATTTTGATGCTTAGACTTGCTTGTATCTTTGTTTATGGTTCATCAATCTTGGGCTGATTTTACTTCACTGATTGGTCATTTCACCTTTGCCTCTGCTCCATTATCTTCTCATCTAACAACGAAGAGTGGAAAAACTTATGGCGGCAAATGGGCCCACATATCGAATGGGGCTCCTATCCCAAACAGTGTTAGGTCTAATTGAGACCTTTCACTGGGGAGACACCCTTTTTGTCAGCAGTACAATTTTTCTCGTCAAAAAATTGGTGCTAGAAGGAGGGCCAAATGACAAGCTAAGCCCTTAGAGCCCAAAATTAGTCTCATATCTGTCATGGCTCGTCCCCATTTCATTATCCCGAGATATTTATTGGATTTATCTGGTTCTCGATGCTCAATCCCCGATGAACCTATGTATCACTTACCCCAGTTAAAATTCAATGGTGAGAAAGAAGTCTCCATAACT
This sequence comes from Pinus albicaulis, assembly GCA_034641835.2. NCBI lineage: Eukaryota > Viridiplantae > Streptophyta > Pinopsida > Pinales > Pinaceae > Pinus > Pinus albicaulis. The sequence goes on along the minus strand of CM076584.1, from coordinate 1,411,695,635 downwards.
GAACACCTTTCATATTTCTGTGATTTTTTTGAGTGTTACGAAATTGATGATGAGTATTTGGCTTGTGCGCTTTTCTCCCTCACTCTCTAAGGTCGCATTAAGCAATGGTGCCGCACATTGTTGGCAGTTTCCATCCATTTGTTCGAGCAACTTGCCAGTGAATTACAACAATATTTTCACAGGTACGATTTTCAAAATGTATTAATAAAGCTAAATGAGATCAGAATGGAAACTCAAGAATCTCTAGAGGAATTTTCTATCAGATTTGTTCATTTTTTTTTTGAGTTCCTTGAAAGGGATGTTGATTGGACATATTTAATTGAACAATTCCAACAGGTAGTTTTCGTTTCCCTAGAGCAATTTCAATCGGCAACCAAGCCTAATCCCAATATTTGTTATGACAATCCTCAAATTGCCAGTTGTTCGGACTCTATCCCTAATGTTTCCTTGTCTATCTCCCCCAGTCCAAAACACATTCAAGCCTCCAAGAAGAATATTACTATTCCTCCTCCTGAATTGTTGTGTAATGGAGTTGTGGTCACAAAATTTCTAAGTGATGATATATGTGTGCAAGAAAATACAACTTGTTGTACCACCCCTAAATATTTCATGCACCTTGTCAAATCAGATCTTGAAAACCATATTGGCCCAACATCTCTACCTGTTAATGAAACCTATCTTGAGTCCACTAAGTGTTTACTTAGGCATAGTCCTAAATCTCATTCACATACTAATAACAAATTGAGTCTTGGCCCAGATAAAGCTAATTTCCCTACAAAATCATTGGATCATGATGGGCATGCAGGATTATTGGCCTCTCTGGATGACACTGATGTGCGAGATGAAGATCCTTATATGGTTGATACCCCCACATCCAAATCATTTCATCCATTATTTCCTGATCATTTCTTGAGCCTGCCACACCAGTAATTTCTTCAAGTCTTTCGAAATCATCTTGTACTGGTGTTGGCGACAACCATGAGCATGTGGGTGGTGTTCCGCAACCGCATTACAAAATTTATGAATCTCTTATGTCTGATATTTTTCATCCGCAATCTTTAAATAGCCAAAAGAGTGACTGCCTGTATCGGTAACCTCAAGGTGTTTCTTTTATTGATTCATCCCAATTGTTAACCCTAAAGGAGTCTAACATGCCAGATACCCAACCTGGTCAAATTGACGGCTCCAATGATTGTTATTCTAAAAAATTATTTTCTCACACCTCTGGGGACTATCATTCATATATATCTGTCGACCCTATGAAGCCACGAAAATTCAATGATTCTCTTTTTGATGATTCAGGGACCCATCAGGAAGTCGAGGAAATTTAGCTCCTGCTGACAGTTATCTCAGGTTCGCACGATCCTAATGAGACCCCTGAAACAATTCAAACTAGGGTTTCTTGGATTAGGGTTCCTCAAATTACGGTTCCCATGCACCATAGTCCTATCAGCATAACCCTACAGGATGTCACCTCATCTGGGAAAGCCTTCAATCTAAGTGAAGTTTCTCTGAGCACGTCTTATTTTCCCCTAATAGTTGATATGCAACAGCCGATATACCCTAATTTATTCACTGGAAGTAAAACACTGACCATTGTCTATAATATTTTTGGTTGTTTCCCAACTAGTGCCAGTTGCATTCAAGAAAAAGCATGTGATGTCTTTCAAACCTCTCTATTGCCTAAAAATTTCTTGATCAATTCATCCCATCCTGGGAAATCTAAAGAATATGATACATTGGATTGTCAATCTGTCAATTCGCGAACATTTGGCCAAATTAATAATAAGCCCACTAGTAGTTTTCCAGTTACCAAAATTAATGATCACATCCACTCACCTGTTGATCTCACGAAACCATCGAAGTTTGGAAGCCCCCTGCTCAAAGGTCCAGAGTTCGTCCAGGATGGTGAGGCATTTTAGCCTCCACTGAAAGTTACTTTGGATCCTCACATCCTCGACGAAACCCAGGAACAACTCCAAAATAGGGCTTTAAAAATTAGGGTTTCTGCACTTGGATTCACGATCAGCTCAAATTTGCTTGACAAATGGTTATTTCTTCCATTCCATCAAATTGATCTTCCTCAACATCATGGTGAAACTCCCGGCTGGTTTGACGGATCCTATCCAATGAATATACCTGCAAATAGGAAATGTTTTACCTCACTTCCATCGGATTTAGGGTTGTGCACGCATGTATGTGTGTCATTTATAGATGGATTTAGGCTTCAAGTACATATTTCTCTGCATCGTGTTGAAAGTGAAATTCAGCTTGAAAAATCCATTCTGGCACGTTCTCTGGTAAGTAGCCATGACCTTCTTGTTGTTGCACATGCTCTTCAAGTAAGTCTTGTTGTTGGTTTACAATTTTGTATGTTGGCTCTAATTGCCAACATTTTTGTTCTTGCAGGTTGGGAACTAATGTGATGGCTGCATTAGAAATCTAATTTCACATAACTCGACCGCCTCTTTGGTTAAACTAGGTTTTTAGGTTTACACTAGCTAGGATCTGTTAATAAAAGTTTGTTAGTTCAAATTGTTGATTAGGTTTACTTGCGAAAGTTTTCCTTTATGGTTTAAAATTATGTTCGTTGTCTTCTCTAACGGTCAGTAGCTCTATGCATTATAATTTTCCATTTATTTTGCACACATTTCTCTTCCATTTTTCTTATTTCTACATAATGTTCAGATAGTCATTGCGTGTGCTTTGCCTTGTTTTTTTTCCACCTGCAACTAGTCGATCTTTCTTGCACATGGCATTGAATTGTGTCCTAAGCCTCATCTATTGCATCAAATTCTATGCTTTCTTCCTTGCATCATTTGCACTAGTTGTTGAGATAGTTGTGAAAGTTTCCATACATTGCATACCACTGCATGAGCGCTCATTCAATAGAGGGCCTTCTCTTTGCATGGATCGTGACCCTGATGACCTTGCTTACTTGTTTTTCCCTGATTGATGAAACCCTAAATCCATTGTTTGCGTGAGGTTGTAGTGGTTACCTCAAGAGGAAGCTTCTCTTAGAACAGTTCATCAAAAACATGTTCTCAACATAATTCCTATAAGTTTAAATTCATTAGCCAAGGAGACACGAGTTGGTTCTATGTGGGGAACCCTAATGAGTTTGAATGGCCTATACCCGTAACCTAAGCTTTGTGCCCAACATATTCTTGAACATCTTAATGATCTGTTTTGCACATTTTTCATGTGGGTGGTAGATGGGAAGTGAAGGCTTGGCATGAGGGAAAACCCAAATCAAAATTATTTTTCAATTTTTGTCAAAAAAGAAACAACCTCTCTTTCCCATAAAATAAGTCGGGATCCCTCATCTGCCCATGCAAAATAAGTTCCACGAGAACATAAAAATAAGTGCTACAGGCACATGAAACAAATAAGGGTAAAGGATTGAGAAAGGCTTCCTGTGCAGATAGGTAACACAACGACTCTGCTGGGGTACTGACCAGGCTCACTGACAGCAGAGAAATGTTTGTGATTTCTTGACGTGACTCCGCCGGGGTATTTTCCAAGCCTGCTAGCAGCGGAGCAACACCAGAAACTTATTTTAAAGTTATGAATATAATAAGCCTGTTGCCTTGCTCTCTACATCATCATCAAAATACTGGCATCCGTGAACTCCCGCTTTAGTGTTGTTTGATCAACAATACCTAGCTGAGGCACAAGGATTGGGCATATATGTAAAGGTAAAAGTAATACAAAGGGTACCCACAAAACAATATTCCTTTGCATCACTATCTGGACCCAGAGTATTTTTGGAACGTTGACAGAGATGCTAGATTCTACCAGTGGTTCACCATTTGTTGTAGTCGCTACAACACCACCCAAAATTTTGGGTATATTCAATATTTTGGGTCCCCTTCTACTTGCTCAACCATTACGGTTTTGTCCCGACCTTTATACAGTGACACTCCCATGAAATTTTCCCCACCAAACCTTTTCTCCATGCCCACTGGTCTCGGTGTCTCATCAATACACTAAGGCCTCAGGTTTGCTGTTTAAAATAACACTGAGAGTTCCCCGTCGAATCCAGAGGTAGGTTTCCCCAGGTTGTCATGATATCAGCCTCAACTGTACTTAACCTATTCCCAGCCCCTCATAAATCTTCTCACCATCATGAAAAGATGATTTTGCTGCAATCATGCTATGTGCAGGTGTGTCATCATACATGCATTCTCCATCGAGCTTGGGGTCACATTTTATTTATTTTTAAATTTAGAAACATTATTCTAAAAGGTAACCATGGACTAATAGATATTGCAATATGTCATGCAGGTTGAGCCCAGAGATGATTTGGCAAACAATATCACCACCGCACTGAGGGAAATAAATTGAAACTATAATTACAAGGGCACACTAATTGGGGGAATTTTAGATCACGGTTAAGCCACATATTTCCAAATGTATAGCTTCATTCCTAAAGAGAGAGGTTTGTATAAGGCAATAACTTGTTCAATGGGGAATAATAGTTCAAATCAAAAGAGTGTTCTCATTCGACATGCATACCGAAGCCATAGTTAAAGGGAAAAGGAAGGATTATGATGAATACGCATTATGAAATGTTTTAAAGGTCATGGGCTAACATAGGAATAAACACGGCTCCATAAATGTGCACTTTATGGACTACTCAAAGAGCCATATCTCATATAGAGTTCTGCAAACTATAGCATGGCATAGGCACATATGTGTCATGGAGCCTTGTTGATTAGGAGGCAATTTGATTTGTGTGCTAAACAATATCAAGCTCTCCCCATGTAAAATTAAGGAGCGCTTAATGAATTAATACAAGAAACATACACGACATCTTGTTGTAGTGTTATGTCGAGCCACACAAGGAAGAGAGGAGGAATGCGACTAGTTGCAAAGTCACATATGTGGAAAGAGTGACATGGAATGAAACTCATGAAGGTTGCGACTCAACGACCTTGCTGAGTCACGATTCTTGAAACCTCCATTCATGAAATGACCAAGACATGAGGCCGCATTCCTGTATTTTTTTTTGCCATCATAAAGAAAACACGACATGTCAGTTTCCTTTCAAAGGATAGCGATGCGATTTTGTCCTATCTTCCCCTTATCGATGTCCACCTCCTTGGAAGATTCAGACATAAATTGACATTGAACACCCAGCAACTGTGCCAGAGTAGTAGCATGAAATCGAGTGTTGTATACGTGTTCACTATTAGCTCACGTCTTAAATTCCGTCAAACGCATGGTTTGTTTCTGTTTATCTGTTTAGCCAAATCTGCTTTGGGGAGATGCACTGAGCTTGTGAACTTGGATATGGTGATCCAAAAATGCTCTGGATAGCTGCGCGGTCCCTCCATAGTCATATAGTCTTGGGTATTGTAACCACAATGGCTGCTGAGCGGTGAAACTCGTGCATCAAGAAATTGCACAAGAAGGTGTCGAGGCATAAAAAGGTAACACCTATTTATCTCACATTAATTATCAATCCGGGAGCGACTTTTTATTTCAAGAGTGTACTCAGTCTGAGGCAGCAATTTATCCAAGAGTAATGCCTTGCAATATGTAGTACAATGTTCGAAATACAAGAGTAAATGGATGCTTGAAAAAGAAATTTAACTACAACAACATAAACTCAAATGCTCTGAAATCTTAATTAAACCAATCTGCAAAACATCGATCAGGGATGCAGTAGCAATAACTCCTTCCCTTAGAAATCGATGCAAGATAACCAATTCTGGGGACTTGGGAGCAATAACCTCTGTCCTCTACAGTTGGTGATCTTAAAAAAATCGAAATGAAAGCAAACTCAATCTTCGTGTTGATGAAAGTAACTGAAAGGAACTGTAAAGACTTAAAAAGGAACAACAACTTGTAACTCCTACGCATACACAGCAACTGTAACCAAACTGCTAAAGCTATGAATCAAAAATAAGCAGTAACTAGAAATGGAACAGCAAGATGATTTGAACAACAATTGCGAACTTCACTAATCTCAATACTTTAATCTATCGCCGGCCAATACTGCAAATCAATCAATCACAAAGAATAATAACTTAGAGTCGAATATAGAACATCAAGGCTTTCATAATGATAGCAGAATAAATGAACAGAAAAGTAGATAGAAATGTAATTCGTTAATGGATCTGTATTCAAAGAAATAAATTAACTTTGCAATCGAAATAAGCAGTAAACACACTTCACACAACAAAAAATAAAGAAATATAAATACAAACAGCGGCTCGCTCCACCAGGGCCAGGCCCTCAACCGCCGGTGAAAGCGCCGCTGGGCTACTGCAGAACTTGAGAAATAGAACGAGAACGCCTCTTTGTATTAATAAAAAATGAATAGCTTTTACATCAATTGCTCTTTGCTCACAAGATTCAAGGAATTATAATGTTACAAAGGAAATTCAATAATCATCCATTGTTCTCCATCCTCCCTCAATACAAAATACATGCTCTCCTTTTATAATCAAAAGGAGGAGAAATTAAACAGCAAATATGATTTCCCATAACAATATTAGATTTTTCCCAACAACTTGATCAACCAGAAAATACATTTTCAACAATATTTTAACAAGAGCAAAGCGAATTTGGCTTTGCAGCTCAGATTTGGAGGACGGCCGCAATAACAAATCTTAGAAAAGCGTGCTCAAATAACCCTGTGTATCTCTCAATGCAGGCCGAATTTGGGCAAACCATTCTTTAGGATAAGTTAATTGGGCCCGTTCTGGACAAAACCCATGTTCCAGATTTTCCAGATTCTTCTTCATTTGCCCAGAATATTAACCTAAAAACTGTCACTTCTTATTCCAGCGAATTTCTGAGTTGGAATATTTGATGATGATTTGGAGATAAAATCTTCAATCTGGAAAATATCTTGGAGGCTAAAATGGTGAGTGATATTACAAAATATATTAATAAATCATAATTGATAAAATTATGCATAATAATCATCAATTTATTAAAAATAAAGGAGAAGAAATAATATTCATCCATAATATCATAAATCATTATAAAATGGATTTATATGATAAATTATAATAAATGATATGATAAATAAGAGTAAAAATGGATGAAATAAGTGTTATAAAGTGGTCGTATTCACGACCCAACAGAAGGTAGGGCTCACGCAACAAAATGTAAGCGTATGCATGGTCACAAAAGGGCACTTCACGGGCCTCAAGTCACAAAGTTGCAATGTTTGCTCCCGACCAGGAGATGTGACCCAAATCCAATGCGACTGTGTGACCTCTCCAAGGTCGGAAGATCGCAAAAAAGTGTTTCCAAGAGAAACCATGACTAGTGAAATTCTCCGACTGTGCGACCTCCACTCCAAAGTGAGACCTCCCTCAAAGGCAACACCCATGCCCATTCAGACACAAAGTCGCACTCTTAAATAGGTTGGGCATGCACTTATATTACAAGGGGTGGTCATCACTTTAAAAAACGAGTGAAGGAACCTTGTGGGCTACGCATGAAAAACATTGTCATGTAATGCGAAGGTGTATGGAAACATGATATCAAGCTTACGTGACAACAAATAATCGAAGTGTTATGCAAGAGACCCTATAATCACGCTGTTGAAAGCACACCAAGAATGTGCTAGAGGGATGCATGAGTATAAATGTAATGGCTCTGCGAAGGATGTATCCCATTTTGAAGCCATGCAAATATCATACAAGGCAGTGACCAAGGAAACAACATGTAAATAGAAGTACGCTCAATGAAAATTAGTTTCTCTCCTTACCGTTAAGCCGCACAGAAAAAATAAGTATTGGGTAAAAGGGCATAGTGTTACCATATGCAAACCCCACATGCTGATAATACCACGACATGACAAAATACCACACAGGGGTATAAAATAAAAACATTTGTTTGAATCACTCTTGTAATTAATTTAACTCACCTCTCGCATTAATTTTTATTACAAAGACTATGACTCGTGTTTCCTATTGCAAGTAGAAGGGGACGATGCACATAACAAAAGATAGGGTTTTATGGCAAGCGAGGAAAAGGCATCTTCCTGTAAAAACTGGAGATAACTGAAAGAAGAAAGTAGGAGCGACAAGAATCCAGGTCGCAAGTCACATATTGCTCAAGGTTGCAAGTCGTAGATTGTTCAAGGTTGCAAGTCACAGGTGACCTCAGTTCATAGGTCGCAAATTTCTCAAAGTCATAGGTCACAAGTAACCCCAGGTCGCAGGTCGTAGATGACCTCAGGTCTTAGGTCGCATATAACCCTAGTTCGCAAGTCGCAAATGGCCCAAGTCGCAAGCTAGCCAAACAGTCGGGAAGACCAACAGTCAAGGGAAACTCAAGAGTCATCTTAGCCTATATGTTTGACTTCGGAAAAGGATACAGAGGACCTTTTAGCTCTGCAATTAAAGCCAATATGACAGAGGAATTGTGGTTGGAGAGCTAGAGGCACTCAGCTCTTGGTATCAAGTAGAGGTAGAGGTAGCGAGGCTAGGGTTTTTGTATCATGAATTGAGATGAATAGCCCATGTTCCACTATTGGGTTTTAACAAGTTGTAAACATGTCTTTGATGTTGCAACATCATTAATAATATATTCTCTTTCAGACACTGATTTACATGCTTGTTTGTGGTGATAGTATTAGCTGTCTAATATTTCACTATGTTGTGCATATGCTTTCATGCATGCAATTGATTATGAAGTAATGCACAGTGGTTGCATGCACGTTTTCTCTTGAATCAATGTTTATTTTTTCCTTGCCACATCGGTAATATATAGTGAACTACTTTGCAGTTAACTTTTGGCATGTTTTTTTCATGTATGTTTGACTAGTTTTTCGGCTCACTGATACCATTCATGGCATACCCTCCTTTTATTTTGCTGCTTAGACTTTCTTGTATCTTTGTTTATGGTTCGTCAATCTTGGGCTGACTTTTCTTCACTGATTGGTCATTTCACCTTTGCCTCTACTCCATCATCTTCTCATCCGACAACCAAGAGTGGAAACATGTATGGTGATAACCGGGCCCACATATCGGATGCGGCTCCTATCCCAAATGATGTGAGGTCTAATTGGGACCTTTCACTGGGGAGACCCCCTTATTGTCAGTAGTATAATTTTTCTCTTCAACAGGTTCATACTTTATAAAAAAATTTATCTTTCTTTCTTTAGGTCCTTTGATTTTTCTTTTAGAACATACCCTCTTTTTATTTTTTAATATGGGAAAACATTTGCAGAAAGAAAAGGTATGTATAATATTACAAGACTTAACATAATCAATTCAAAATTATGATCCCTATTATTATAGGACCCTAACTGTACAATACATATTTTGGGAAAAATTCTACCTCTTAATATTAAGGCTCCTTCATAGAAAATGAAAACAAATTTGAAATCATCCCGTAACCATATATAGAGTAGGGTTGAACCCAAAAATTATGGTATGAAAGTATGCCCATATAAGGATAAGGTGCCCCCCTTGCCGAACTCTGGGCTATTCTAGCACCCTAACTACTTTAGCTTACATATCTTAGTTTTTACATGTTCCTCCTTACGCTTCCAGAGATATAGAGTTTTTTTATAGTCCATCATAACAACATCCCCAGAAAATACCACAAGGCAGGGAATGCTTACTGCTTACAGTCAGATAGTCAGTAGGACCTAAAGTATTCATATTTGATTGGTTTTAGCCTATTCCATTGCCTGAGGTAGCCCTCTACTGGGACTCTTTTGATAGTAATTTCATAACTTTTTTGTTTTCATAATCTTGTTTGCATATTCTCCTACTTGTAAGCATCATGCATATAGTTTTCCACTAATTTTTGGATAAAGGAGAAATCCCTATATACAATACAGTTAGATATAGTGATATTGCTTTAAGTGGGTAGCTTCCTCAGTTTTATGTTGTTTCTATCTATGTTTCTTTCACTATTTATTAGTTGCATATTAGCAGAGCTTGTTTACTCTTATTACCTCTATATCTTACTGCATTACTAATCACACCTTTTTTTTCTTCAAAGCAAACAATAAACTGAGATCATGGTTGTTGTGCTTTACTAAGTGGGTAGTTGCCTCAATTTCATGTTGTTTCTATCTATTTTTATTTCACTATTTATTAGTTACATCTTAACTGAGCTTGTTTACTCTTGTTACCTCTATATCTTACTACATTACTGATCACACCTTCTGTTCTTCAAAGAAAACAATAAATTGAGATCATGGATATTCTGCCTCCAAAGGAAACTGTGCGGATACATGTATGCATTAAAATAAACCCCCATTTTTCCAATTATCATACCACTACACACTCCATTGAAATTTTATTGCATTTTCTTTTCATGTTTTTGGAGTGGGGTCCCCTAAGTTTGAGCTTTGTAGAAAATTTTGATATATTTTTGTAAAATATTTTGTAAGTTTAGTCATGCGCAACACAATTCAAGGGAATTTGGGGTGGTGTTAGCCATCCATAAAAAAATTTCATATAAAATGATGGCTAAATCAAGTTCCTAAGTTTCCAAGAAATAAATTTCTGCAAATCTATGAGTTCTTGGAACTTCACTGTGCCTCATGTCCAAAAGAACCCATCTCACTATTATCTTTACTTAAAAATCCTTCAAGGCAACCTGCTGGTGTTAAAGACTATTTCAAAGCTTCCCTTTTCCTTCATTTCACCCATTCCATCATTTTTCCTTGAAAAGCCCCTTTCCTCCTGTCAAATCCCTCTTTTTCTTCCCTTTTATACTCCATTTCATCAAAATCCCTTTTAAAAGCCATTCAACCCCTTTTCATTTGGTTTAAAAAATCCTTTTTACCTTACTCGAAACCTAAAGAACACTAAAAAATCCATAAAATCCTTTCTATAAAATTTTCTGCTCCTTTCGGGCTTTTAAGCCCCCTTGGCTTAAGTCCCTTTCCCTTTTCCACCATAATACAGTGCCCTGTGACCAAGCACTAGGCCAATCAGCTCATCGGCCCATCGGCTCATTAGCCTTTCAGCTTTTTTCCAGTCCCCGCGACCTTTTTCCCTTTAAAAAGTGTTGACCATCGATTCCAAATCCCGATTCAATATGGACCACTCATTCTCCTCCATATCGGAAGGTCTGCATGTTGTTCCATCACATCGCTCTTTGCTGATTCCAAGTTACCGCTTCCATTTTATTTTTTTGTCAATGGCCAATCTTCTGTTGAGATCGGGACCGTCCATTCCCCAAGGTATGACAACCATCACACTTTGCTTTCCCATTGACCATTTCACTTGCTCTTCCCATCAGCACATTGCAATTCAAATTTCCTCCTTCCCAGACCCTCTTCTCCACCGATTTCTGATCCCCCAATTCAATCACAACCATCCATTTCCCCTCATCTAACGGCGCACATTAATCTGGCATTTCAACCCTACCCTTTTCATTCTCCCCCATCAACAGATCTCGACTGTTGATCCTCATGATCCAATGGCTCCCATTAATCCTCTCCTTATAACTCTACCCAATAGCTTTTTTCTAGGCAAAAAAACTACTGACATCATTTCGCCGGGTCCCACCTTTCTTCCTCCCATCCTTTCTCCCTTTGCGTTTAATCCTGACCTTTAGAACTATTTTCATGCCCAGTCCTCCCAAAACGGTTCAACGCTCCATATCAATGCAAAATAGGAGGTTTTTGGATGATACATGTCATCTTCCAGACTGTATCGTGTTCGATTGGTCCCAAAATGCTTACTGCCTTCACTTCACGTGAAAAATGCTGCTGGTTTTCCAATATCGTTGTTCAATTCTTCGCGCCAATGCAAATTTTAAACCTCCGCCTGCATTCCACCTCCTTTGCACTGCTCTTCCGCTACTCCTGAGCCATTTTTTCATAGTTAAACTGAAGAAACGCAGGATTTTATAATGGTTTATTGTTGTTTGCAAGTTTAATGGCGGTGCTATAACAAAAATCTGTCCCACAGTCTAGTAAAGGGAAATGGCCTAGGATGACGATCCTCTGTAGCCAAATTCAATACAGAAAGGGACATAGAGGGAGTTAATCTCCAAGTTTAGCCAGTGCGTCATGAACACTGGTCATTCAGTAAAAGCCCTCCAACGCAAGTACCTGTGATGCAGGGGCATATGAACAGATTTGAATTAAGTTCGAATTTGAAGCTGAAAAGGCGGGTATGCGAATGGTCATGCGAATTTGGGGCAAAACTGATTCTAAATTTGGTTGTAACTGATTGAGTGTAACTAATCTGCCATGTGTGCGTAATGGAAGATCAAAGGTTTATTGAATAGAAATTGTGGATCTTAACTGATCTATGCGGTTGTAAAACCTATAAAAGAGAGCCTGTATTGTGTGAGAAGGAGGAGCGTGAGCATAATGTAACAGCGTGAGGACTTGTACTGAGGCTGAAATGCCTTATAATATCTGTGATATTGTATATATAATAGAAATATGGGTTATATATATTTTCTGTGTGTTTAGCATGGTTTACTATTTCAGTGATTTATTGGCCATCGATCCTTACAGGATCGATGGCAATCTATTGTTTATACGATGTTATAGAGTGGATAAAATTATGTTTCCCAAATGCATTTGAATCTACATTCCCTGTGTATAAATGAAATGTGCATTTATCCTGTGTGTATATAAGGTTCTAATCGCTTCAGAATCCATTTGTTGTTGATATAAGTCCGTGTCAAGAATTGTTGACTGAATCGGGAACAGACTCGATTGTATTAATCGATATCGATTTTATGTTAAAGCCGCAATGCATAAATAGTTGTAGATGGAATATTGAATATTCTTTAAATCCTGCGTGAAGGGTCCAATAAAAATCGGTGAGGTCTGGCCCTTTCGATGAAGGACGTAGATGAAGTTAACTTTGTTTATTGAGCATTTTAAATCTGCATCAGAATTCTTGGTGTTTGAATCGATAGCAGTGAGATCGATTCACAGCGTCAAAATGAGAAGACAAAGGCATAAAGGGAGAAAATTAAACCATGGTGTAAACCCTGCATTGAACGCATTTTAAATCCCATTTGAGTTGAGCGGTTTGATAAAATAATACCACTTGTCTTGTGCGTGCCTTTGGGCCGAGGGTGGTTTGATAATTTGGAGTGCAATCCAATGAAGTTATAACACGTCATCTTCAGTTTTCTACCTATTTCGTGTTGCATCCATGTGATAAAGTTTGAGAACCAAAGTAATGCGGTATTCGTTTGATTTTAGTTGAAACAAATCAACGGTTGTTACATCACGCAAGTTTAATGTTGTATAAAGTTCCAAAGGTTCGATGTTGATTCAAGGATTTTTGAACTGTTTAAAGCGCATCATTTCCAAAGGTTTTATATGCTATTCTAAGATCTCCAACGCTAGTTTATAAACATTATTTAAACCAAATGTTATTGCCACATTTCAAAAGGGTTTGTCATTCATTAGTTATAATGCGTATTATGAGATCGTGATGAATCTCGACTCCAAGGTCCAACCATTTGATAAGGGGTTGTCAGATTCCGAATAGGGATTAATATTCTCCAAGGATTATAGAATAAAAGGCTTGGTTATGAATTGTGTTTATTTTCTTCCGATGAGAAATATGTGAGGTTTCTGAGGTTAAAAGAGGGTCGCATGAAATGTTGAGTTATAGAACTCGATTGATTGGTTTTGATGCTCCCAATATATATGTAAGCATGAAGAAGCGTAGCGGAAGTAGAGTGGGCCATAGCCCACAAGTCCCAGGATCGGTTTTCGAATTATGGATCTGCAACTTTTATATTAATTTGAGTTTGCATGCTTATATGATTAACTAAAATGTGAACCTGATTATAGTGGATTTCGCTCTTCATCAACTTGTCAGCAATCAAATGAAGACCAAACAATGAAGATATCTAAGATTAAAGAAAAAGGATTAAAGCGCAAAGTATGAAGATTTAAAGCTTAATCCACAATTGAAGATAAAGACATATTATAAATCAGAAAGATGATAAAGAAGGCCTAAAAGCATATCAAAGGCCTAATTCAAGTTTAAAGTGACAAATCAAGATAGATCACCCAAGAGACTGCTTCGAATGCCACATCCACAGAAGCAATTAATCCACCCAAAGGACTAGAATGCCACCTACAGGCCTATTTTTCTTAAAGATACATGCAAATTTATTACAGTCAGAGATATTTTGCAAATGCAGCTCAGAAGTTATTGCTAGCCTACCTAAAAAAGCCCAAATGTTAAGCATAAGCAACTAGAGTGGTTCACAAGTTAATATAGCATTCATTGAGCATAATGGAGCATCCAATGCACATCTATTCTATCTTAAATGATCATTAAGACCACTTTTTTCACTTCTCCTCCTCATTCACCTATAAGTACTGATTGAAGACTCATTGTAAAGGGTTGGAAAATTGTTAATTTTTGAACTATTATTGAATAAGAGTTGCTGATTAGTTGTAATATAGTAGGTTTGGAAGAGAAGTATCAGACTGTAGAAAGCCATTAGACTCGAGTATGTAACTAGCCTTGGACATCAAATAGACAAGCAGATTCACTGGATCTTGATCTAAATCATTGGTGATGTTATTCTCACTCTAGTTGTTATTCTCCTTATGTTTCCACTGTGTTCATATTCTCTGATAAAGAACAACAAATATAGATTAGGATTTACTTCTGAAAGTACCCTAATTCTGACTGATAAGCTTTATCTCTATGTTTTCTTCTAAATGTGTGTTTTGGAATGATTTCAATAGAGTATAACCAGTCAAGGAATGTTGGTGAGCCCACATATTGCTGAGTAGAACTTGAGACGTTGTTCTTGAATGATCTTTTCACTGCATGCTAAGTAGAGTCCTAATCAAGGAAGTTTATGGTTAGCCATGTCTCTTGTTTAGTCTTAAACAATTGTTTTGAAGATTTCCTTAAGAGTATGCCGAAATCAAGATAGGTTAAAAGTTCTTACTTGATCTTAGGCTACTTTTTATGTTTATCTTAAATGTTTTCTACCCTTGAGAGTATGCCAAAAGCAGGATAGGTTAAAAGTACTTACCTAATCTTAGGCTGCCCTTTGTTTTCTTATATGTTTGCTTCTTTCACCACATTTCTTAATGTTCCACACCACCAAATCAACTTAAAAGATCTTTTGATATAGACTTTTGCCCTATGGAAACCCTTGAATATTTTTTGTGCAAGTAAACCCTTTTATGACTCCATAGCCCAATGGTTTAGCATTGTTTTTTGACCTATCTTCCCATGCTGAAACATCCTTCCACTTTTTTCCTCCTTCACTTCACATGACCTTCTCATTTAATGATTCCCAACCAAAAAAAACCAAATCCCTTGTACTTCATAACTAGCCTGATATCATATAATAAGCCTTAAAGATATATCCTTTGAAAAAACACATAGAGAGATCCCTCTCTGAATCCAGGAGGGCTAGATCCTAGGATTCCAAAGTGGTTATGATGTTGCCTTTTCATTTGGTTTTCCAATCTGCCAAATCACAGGACCCCAACAGGTGGGTCAAAGCCCCTCATGAGTTGTAATGGGTCAAAAGGGTAGAGCTAGGGGCCTCAAACCATGGTTTGTGGACCATAGATGAGTGCAGGCTAAAGATATAAATAAGAGTCTACACCAAGTTAGATAATTCAATTTTTGGATAAGAAGTGAATGGTTGATGATAGATTGGGCTATGTTTTGACATTTTGTGTGGATTTCTATGGGCAAAAGGCTCTTGCTGAATGTGTACATGAAGACCTTAGTCTTGCTATGTGCGAACCCAAATGGTTTGTTCACAGGTGAACTAAAGGTTGTGTAAGGAAGATTTGAACTATTTATGAATAAAGAACTATTATTGTTGATATTTGAGTATGAAATGCATCTGTTGTTTACTTTATGATTGTTTTTGCATATTATTTTTGATTCCTGTGTTAATTGTGTTTCGATCGATTGCACAACTAATTTTGGATTTAGATAAATGGTTATTGAATGGATCTAGTGTTATTGGGTTCTGATACTATTTGTTAAGAGTTATTACGTGGCTTATGGACTCTGTTTTAACCTGCATGCAAGATGTTCTGCATAATTGACCTAAATCTGTCTGTAAGGATTTCCTGGTTAGGGCTTCTGTTACTGAGGTCTGTTCATTATTGTTTTAGATATAAAGGCACCCACATCATTTAAATCTCTCTCAAAGTGTAGAAACCAAGTTCCAACACCCCCCCCCCATACTTCTTCAGGTGAGACGTTGACTTGCACAAGTAGGTCATTGCCGAAAGGGCCATTAGTAAGAGGGTTTTTTTGGTTAACCTGAACTACGAAACTGGGTCAGGACCCCTCAAGCCAACAAATGGTTAGGTCGTCAGGACCGAGATCATTTTGAGAGAGGTTGGCTAATGTGGAAAGGTCAGTGGTAGCCATTAAAGCCTGAGCTAGAGGTCTAGTTTGAAAAACAAATTCATGAATTTTCCCTAAAAGAAAATAGAAGTGAGAAGATGTCTATTGAAGAGTGGAAAAACAAGTATATTTTCAAAGGTGCACAAGATATTCTTCATGAACTTTGTGCAAAAATTGTAGGAGTGGCTATCAATATTATCATAATTCCAAACTTGTTGGAAGGACAATAAGGTCACGCAGTGTGTAATATTCCCAATTAGCCATGAGGTAGTTGGAATATTAAATTTTGTTTTGTTGATATTTTTAATGAATAAGAGCACAATGGAGGTCCATAATTCTCCTAATAATGAAATAAATCAATGCAATGTGAAAAATATAGATCTTGGCAGCTTAATTGAGCACCCTTTGGTGTGAAAAGGGGCGGGAACACCTTTACTGGGTCAACCTTGACAAATCAACAACGCTGTCATGGAGGAGTGGTCATCAATGAAAGACAACACATTTTTAGATGGAGATGATTTGTGTGGAAGTAGTGCCATTATTTGATGGGGCTTAGAATTTACAAGCTCATATCTTATAAAAGGAATATGATGGCATCCATATTCATTATGTATGTTGATATATGATTTTTTGAATATATGGTCTGTTTAGACATATATCTTTCTCTTGTTGTTTAGCACAGGCTCTTCCTGATAGGGAATCCCACCTCTTCCATTGATAAGCTCTTGGAGGAGTCTTGTACTACATTTTCCACTATCAAGATTAAGGCCAAGCTTCATCTTTCATTTACAGTGAAGATCCTGTTGAGAGTTTGGTTGTTTTTTTCGTTGCAGCAAGTGGAGACTAGATATGGGTTATTTCATTGATCATTTTCAGTGGAGGAGGCTTCCTTTCCATTGGAAGGATAGTCAGGAAGGCCCTTGTGCATATTTTCATATCTTGGCATCAAGCCAACTATTTATTTAGCCCTACAGTGCAGTTTAGTTGTAGATCTGCGTTATTTCTATAAGAGGAGTTGCAGGGTGGATTAGCACACCATTTGGAGAGTTGGTTTTCTAGTGAAAGGGATATGCCTTTAATTTAGAGGATATATTGGAGGAGGCTATTCTATTGATCATATTAGATTAGCCACACTTTCCAGATCTTTATTTTGCAGTGGATCTTCAGCCTTAGGGCCTAGATCCCCATCTTGTACATGGTGTTTTTCTCAAAACCCTTAAGGGGTTCTTCAAAGGAGGTTGTATAGTGCTCAGATCTGTATTTGATCTATCTTTTGAGGCACATATGAGCCCTATATTTGATGTATAATAATTTTCTATATCAGAGCTTTTAAAACAACGCTGTAATAGACTTCAATCTCTTTAAATATAGTAGAAGCACCTCTTTTGAGGGATTTTTTCCATTGGAGGCTTGTTTTTTATTGTTGTCCATCTTATGGCCCATTATTTATGCATATTTTTGTGCTGTTATAACATATGAAAGGTCTCCATATTGGCCTCTTGCTTCTATATGATGATTTGCATTATTGTTCCAACATTTTGCACTATATTCCTGCTTTTCCATTTGGGAATATTACAGTGGTATCAGAGCATAATCTTGGCACAACCTGTGCATTTTGAAAAGAAAATATGTCATCTAAAGAAGGATATCCTATTAATGATAGCGAGAAGAGGTATCAAAGAAGAAGACACTGGAAGTTTGATTATACAAATGACAAAGAAGACAAGGGTAAACCCCCTTTATTAGGAGGAATGAAAAAGAAGGAGTTCTCAAGACTTATTTTCCAATCTATTCAGGGCATTAACAAATAAATCATAGAAATGAGGATGGATATATGTAGAAATTCTCCAAAAGAGCCTGTGCATAAATAAAGCTCTAGATTTTCATATTACAGGTGTGAGCATTCAGTCACACAATCAGACCTACAATGCTCTACCATGCCTATGTTCATAGCAAGGGAGATGGAGGAAGGAGATGTGCCAAAGGGGGAGACTCTTTGTGACTATCTTCAAGAATATGAATCTCAATCATAGAGGTTCAGAGATCATCTAAACTTCCAAGAGTTTTGCAATATCAAGGGGAATAGAAGACCTAGCAACCATGATAGAAGCAAAAGGTGCAAGTAGCATGATTTGGGTAGATTCTTTCTATCTACTTTTGATGGGTCACCTAGATGCACAGTTAGGGCTTGGTTGAAGGAGATAAACACCAACACCAAGTTTCAGAAGATGAAACCATTAGAGTAGCAGCACTGCATCTTGGAGGTAAGGCTTCTGCCTGGTGGTTTTATGAAACTTCTTCCTTGAATCATGTAAATGTATCTACTTATGCAAAGTTCATTAGGAGGCTAGTGAAAAGATCTGATGCAAAACATTCTGAAACACCCTTGGTTGAGCTAGCCAAGCCTAAACAAAAAAAAAAAATTCATGAGTTGGAAGGATCTATAAACCC
Organism: Pinus albicaulis; assembly: GCA_034641835.2. NCBI lineage: Eukaryota > Viridiplantae > Streptophyta > Pinopsida > Pinales > Pinaceae > Pinus > Pinus albicaulis. The sequence continues at coordinate 1,411,676,865 of CM076584.1, read as the reverse complement.
AACTCCATTCTAGAATGTTATTGAGGGGGTTAAAAACATGCAGAATACCTTGCTAGAGGCAATATCCCCACTTTAGAAAGAGATCTCTTCTCAAAAGGAACACATGGAGATCTCTTTTTCAAAAGAGGAACTAAACAAAGAGCATCTTAATGATGATGAGGCAACCTCCATTCATGATGAAGGGGAAGAGAAGGTAAGAGGTAACAACGTTGTCACATCAAGAGCATATATAGTACCTCATAGAGAGGAAGATGGAGAAATTACTCCAATGAGATGAATTCTTGTACCCTTGCAATAAATTAAAAAGAATCTCACATGTGAATTTCAAGGCACAGTCCATGAGAATCATGTGCCATCATTGATAGATTATGAGACCTTGAAGATGAAAGAAGAGGATAGGGAGGAGGACCAACATCATATGATCGGAAGCACACACCCCTATCTATTTTAGAAATTTGATGCACATAAGAGGTAGACTGATTTTTACAATGGAAGCAAGGACCTAATAGTTCCATCTATTATGAATATGAGAATGGTCCATGAGACATCACTATCTTATGGTAAACCACCTGGGAGGCCACCTGATCCAGATTTGGTGAGAGATTTCTTACATCATGATGCACCATTCATAGATCCGGAAGAAATGGAAGCATTAGAAGACCATGATACAATGCTAAGAGTCTTGGTTAGGCTCAAGGAGGAGGGGGATATTATCCCACTATCATCATTACCCACTCTCACATCTCATTCTGCGCTGAGAGTAAATGCTACTGTTTTGGAGAATGAAACCATCATGGGGCAAGGAGACCATTACTTGGCTATGGAGACTCAGAATATGTTCTCATTTGAGGAGAAATATTCCATACATGGTAGAATATGGTGGCCACACATGCATGATTTGGCTAAACCAAGGAAGTTTTGGATGGATGATAGCTTCCCATGGGACACTAACCTCCAAAAGCTTCAATCTTTATTTAAGCATGTACATATACAAAAAGAGCAGCAAGGAGGGGATAGCAACATCCCAATGAGAACCTTTGGCATGGGAGATGTCAAGGGGGAGAAAAGCCATATGACAGATGTTCTTTGTGATATATCATCAGCGCTGTCACTATGGAAGATTGATCCATATTGGAAATCCCAACTGTTGGTGGATTATTCCAAGGATCTTTTCACATGCATGACACTTGATGACCAACTACATGAAGAGGGTTATTCAGTCCAAGAAGGAGTCATCTACTATCATGGTATGATCTTCTTATCTAGAGCCTCCGAGCTCAAGGAGAAGCTACTACAAAGGTCTTATGAAGAGTTCTTTTTCAGCCATACATATTCCATGAGAGCCTACAACACTATCATGGAGAGCTACACTTGGGAAGGCTATGAAGAGGAACTATATCAGAATTTTCACAGATGCATGAACCATTTAGAGTTGGAGGAGAGACATGACTCAATAAAGGATTTATTTCAGCCACCTCTTTCCTCTTTTGTAATGAGAGGGGATATTTCTATGCACCACTCCATTTGTATGAGGAGAAACTTTGGTGAAGAATATGATTATGTACCTAATTTTTTATTTGATGAACATATGCATCCTTTTACCATTTATATGCAGGCCATAGCTCCAAGGAGAAGAATTATTCCATATAAAATTCATGGCCAAATTTGGGTCATAAACATTTATGAACATGGCCACTCCCTTGGAGAACATAGAGATATTTTGTATCATTGTGGGTGCATTCCAAAAGCACCAAATATATCTCACACTTTCAGCCATGGTGAGATGACTTGGGCAGAAAGTAAGTGGTGGGAAAACCACTTACCACATCATTATATGATGCACTTAGGAGATATACTATGGTAGTTCCACATGTGGGACTATGACCCGCCTCCATTTGCACAAATTTTTGTTTCTATGTACTTAATTTTGTTCCCATACATTGATGATGTACTTATACTTTTTATGGGAATTTTTTGAGGGAGGATGGGAGGAATTTATGTGCCCTATGGGAGGAATATTCTCCATGTTCATTATGCTACATGTTTCAGGGAGAACATTGGGCAAACCATGTTTGTTTCATTTGAACTATTGTCTCCTTGTGGGATGGATTATTTGCATCTCATGAGAACTTCGAAGGAGAAATTCATGGAGGGATGGATTGGTGAAAACTTAGCTTATTAGGGAAGCTTATCACATGTTGGTGTCACCAATGGAGGAGGAGAATAGTTGCAGCACTCACCTTGTCATTTGCTTGAGGACAAGCAACATTTGGGAAGGGAGGACTGTAATATTCCCAATTAGCCATGAGCTAGTTGGAATATTAAATTTTGTTTTGCTAGTTTGTTTAATGAATAAGAGGACAATGGAGGTCCATAATTATCTTAATAATGAAATAAATCAATGCCAATGTGAAAGAGATAGATCTCGACAGCTTAATTGAACACCCTTTGGTGTGAAAAGAAGTTGGAACACCTTGACTGGGTCAACCTTGACCAAATCAACAATGCTGACATGGAGGAGTGGTCATGTATGAAGGACAACACAGTTTTAGATGGAGATGCTTTGTATGGAAGTAGCGCCATTATTGGATGGGGATTAGGGTTTGCAATCTCATATCTTATAAAAGGAAGAGGATGGCAGCCATATTCATTATGTATTTTGATATATGATTTTATGAATAAATGGTCTGTTTAGACATATATCTTTCTCTTGCTGTTTAGCTGAGATTGAGTGTTGTTTAGCAGAGGGTGTTCTCGATCGTGAGTCCCACCTCTTCCATTGAGAATCTCTTGGAGGATTCTTGTACTACATTGTCCACTATCAGTCTTAAGGCCAAGCTTCATCTTTCATATACAACATAGATCCTGTTGAGGGTTTGGTTGTTTTGTAGGTTGCAGTAAGTGGAGACTAGATCTGGGTCATTTCATTGGTCATTTTCAGTGGATGAGGCTTCCTTTCCATTCGAAGGACAATAAGGAAGGCCCTTGTGCATATTTTTATATCTTAGCATTATTCCAACTGTTTATTTAGCCCTACAACGCAATTTACTTTGAGATCTACATTATTTTTGTAGGAGGAATTGTAGAGTGGATTGGCACACCATTTGGAGAGTTGGTTTTCTAGTGAAAGGGATCTACTTTTAATTTAGAGGATCTATTGGAGGAGTCCATTCTATTTATCGTATCAGATCAGAAACACTTTCCATTTTTGTATTTTGTAGTGGATCTTCAGCCTTAGGGCCTAGATCCCCATCTTGTACATGGTGTTTTGCTGAAAACCCTTAAGTGGTTCTTCAAAGGAGGTTGTACAGTGCTCAGATCGGTATTGGGTCTATATTTTGAGGCACATATCAGCCCTAGATATGATGTATAATCATTTTTTCTAGCAGATCTTTTAAAACAATGTTGTAATAGACTTACAGCTCTTTATATATAGTAGCAACACCTCTTTTGAGGGATTTTGTCCATTGGAGGCTTGTTATATATTGTTGTCCATCTTATGGCCCATTATTTATGCATATTTTTATGTTGTTATAACATATGAAAGGTCTCCATATTGGCCTCTTGCTTCTATATGATAATTTTCATTATTGTTCCAGCATTTTGCACTATATTCCTTCTTTTCCCATTTGGGAATACTACACAGTGGACCCATGAATTGATCTAACAGTTGGAAAAGACCGATAATTCCATCAGTTGGATTGTAGATCAATGGGTTGACAACATCTTGGGAGGGTTTGTGACAAAATTTGTAGTAGATCAGTTTTTGTCATATTCCGAAGCTAAAAGGATATTTTTAAAGGGATTGAGGGGTAAATTATTACGATATTTTCCTCTACTGATTAAAATTCTATTGTGTATTTTTTGCAGTCACACCAAGTGAATGACCCCTAATTAGTTCGAAAGCACTACGCACAATTGAAAATATTATCGGATCAATCAAAGAGGGGATAGATCTATATACAAACTTTTGAGCAACTCACTTGATATAGAAGGTAGAGAGGTTAAGCACGCTGAAGGTAGCCCTCCTGCTATGCCAACATCGAATTCGTGTAGAGGTAAGACATATCCTACCCTGCCACTACCCCCACCTGCGGAAGATATGGCTACACATATGAAACTACCCATATTTAAAGGTGTGGGGGATGATGATATGGACCAATTTTGGTTTGTATCTAATGCAGTGTGGACTGTGAAAAATGTTAATATTGATGTTGTTAAGAGAGAACAGTTGGATATGGCATTTGAAGGTCATGATTTAGATTGGTTAATGGGATATATTTCTCAAAACATATACCCCGCTATTAAGAAGATTAAGGATGCCCTGAAGCACCAGTTCCAGAAGCCAAATTCCTATTCGCAGTGCATAACAGAAGTTAAATATTTTAAGCAAGGGACGAAGGAATCAGTTTGGGAGGCAGACCAATGACTGAAGCAAACCATCAAGGATGGAGGATTTGGTTAAGATGATAAGAAGCATAAAGAATGGTTCATTTCCATGCTCTTGCAACATCTATGTGGACCTATGGGTCAGCAGAAGATTGATTCTCAAGACGAAGCCCTGGAAATTGCTATGAAATTAGAAGTTGTGCCTAAAGAAGATGCTCAATTTGGAGCATTGAAAATTCAAAGCCAATTGGAAGCTATGCACTTAGAAATTTAAAATTTACACAAATATTGGGGTAAAGAAGTTGGCACAGATGTATGCTGCATACGTTGCAAGAGTGTTGGCCACACCATTGATTAGTGCCCTCTCTTTTCATATTAGCTGCAAGATGGAAGACCAAATCCACTGCGCCCTAGGGATTGTGATGGGCCTAGTAGCCCCACACAATGGTGTGGTGATTTTAGGGTGGTTGGATGACATAATACATACCATTTCCCACAGTTAGGAGACTATGTGCTAGAATTGAAGTAAGAGTGGTGTAGATTTTGTTCTTCAGTTGGCCACGATGAACACCATTGTCGGACGTTTGACCTAATGACAGACAATGAAAACCTTTACAGAGTGTAGGTCAAACCTTCATCACCAGCATCTCCCTCTAGACGAGGAGGATCCCCAGCAAGAGGATGGGGAGGGGGGGAGGTGGAGGCGTAGGTCGGGGAAGAGGGAAATTAATTTACTATAACTTTGGAGATGTTGGACACTATGCGTGTGACTGCCCGAACCCTACACGACAATCCTACAGGTACTTTAGGAAATTTGATCATGTAATTGAATATTTTCCCATGTTAATGGCTAAAATGTAGGAAAAGCAATAGACGCCTACACAAAACATTCAAATTGTTAAAGTTGAACCGCATGATGAAGGTCCAAGTGTAAATTTAATTACACACAGTGGCGCTGCCACTGGAGGAAATGAGGAAAAGGCTGATGCAGAGCCACTGATCAGGAAGGTGTTTGACAAGAAGGAAGGACTCAACCTGCAGAAAGAAAAAGAGACTTTCATTTAAGCCAAGAAGGATTTTGTTGTTGCAAGAGTGTCCACATAAAGGTCTATCATGGAACCAAAGGCTGATGATGAAGTCAAACCATTCCTACAAGCCATAATTAAGATACTTTGCAATCAAAAGGAAATAGGTAATCTCCAGGCCCTCATAGACATCTGCGTGGAAAAATAAGTACCTCTAACAGAGAATAAGGTTGTGAACAAGATTTATAAGCACAAGAAGAGAAATGGTCGGGAGATGCACATGACTGTGCAAATTGGAGAGTATGAGATGGATCAAGTCATCTTAGAGTTGGGTTCTAATGCAAATTTATTACCTAATAAAACCTCACAGAAGATGGGAGAGCCAAAGTTGGAATGGTATGGCTAATCAACAAAATATCATTCCACTTGGAAGGATTCCACAAGTCGTGGTAGACATTAGGGGAATTTTGAGGTCTAAAATGTGCCTCCTAAGGAAATTATAAAATAATAGTGGAAATAATAAAGTAAGATTTCACGACATCATCAAATTTTAGAGGGAAAAAAGAACTGCCGCTGCTGGAAATTTGAGTACTGCTGCATCCAACGAGTACTGCTGCTCAAAATTTGAGTAAAAACTTTGGGAGATAAGTTGAAAATACGAGTTGAAAAAGCAGTTTTATTATTTTATTATTTTTTAATCTTTTTACCCTTTTACTTAGAAAATGGTGAATCATCTCCCATGGTTGACATCATCATCTTGAATCTTATTGGTTCTTATAAATTTTATTTTGGTTGTACATTTTTCTTAGGAGGCCCATTTTAGACCTCAAAATTCCCCTAATGCATTGCTGGAGTGAAGGTATGCATGGATTTCGAAGTAATACAAATTGTGGATGATGTAGACCCCTACCCTGCACTATTAGGATTGGATAGTGCCATTTTCATGGGAGGCATCATCAAATTAAAGTGTAGAAGCATGATCTTTGAGAATGATGGGACGCCGGTGATAGTCCCATTAGATCTAGTAGATGGGGAACGATATATAGAACCAATACACAAAGGAGATGATGTCGAACATATTTATAAGCTAATTGAATGAGACAAATACTGGATAAACCCTACAGTTGATGGAATTTTGAATTGGGAGAAGGATAACACTTGTTTCTTAGATTCAGATGGCAAGATGGGGAACTTGCAGAATTAGTTACACGATGTATCTTTGCTCCACTACCTCATGATCATGAAGAATTTCTGGTGCATCTCCTGAAAGGTAAGAGAGGTACCCTATTTTTATGGTTCTGGTAGTGTTAAATAATTTATGGTATCATTGGAAAGAGTCGTCCCATAGGAATGAGGGTTCTGGGCACTTGATTTGGCTATGCATTCAAATCCAATGCATTGGTGGGAGACGCATAAGGGAAATTTTTAGAACTGGGAGGAATGTGGAAAAATTTTGATATTGTGCTTCGAACCTTGAGCTACCCCACCAACTGAGTTTTTTTATGTTCGGGGAGATCCACGCAAGCACCTAGGCATGTAGATGGAGGTATGGGATGAAAATACCTGGAATGAATGGGTTCATAGGTTTATTCATTCGTTGGGGTGGGTATCAACCACATGGTACCTCAAAGCTGAGCTATATTGGGGAACTAGCCACTGGACTATAATGAGTGAGGATTTCTTGGAAACCTTTGTCTTGATTGGGGGATCAGAGAAATTGGATGAAGTCCTATAGGACATAGATGCCCTTTTCTTTAATGAATCCCGACCCCAAAAGGAATGTGTTTCTTTGGCCTGGGATGCGCAGATGCAAGACACTGTCAACTACAGGAACTTGTCAATAGAGGATAATGAAGATGACCCAAGAAATGTTAACATCCTTGAATTTGAAGGAGAGTGTGTAGTCGCAGGGCCCTCATTAGGGATGGTGGATGTAACTAAACCTATGAAATTGAAGGAAGTCAACATTGGGACAAAAGAGCAGCCCAAGTTGGCAAAAATTGGGGACTATTGTGATGATGATACAGTAGGAAATATTGCGGAGCTATTGACAGAGTTTCAGGACATGTTTCCTACAAAGTTCTCTGAGCTTAAGGGAATTATAGGGGACCTGGGTGTTATGAAGATCACATTAAATACATATGTGTTCCCTATAAAGCATCAACCATACTGATTGAATCCCAAATATAATGAGAAAGTAAAGGAGGAATTATAAAATATGGTGGCTGCAGGCATCATTGAGCCCGTAGAATAGTTTGATTGGGTGATCCCAATGGTGGTTCAGGAGAATAAGACCAAAGGAGAGATAAGGATTTGTGTAGATCTGTGCAAGTTGAATGATGCCTATGTGCATGACCCCTTCCCTACTCCATTTTTTGATGAAATCCTAGATATTTTAGGAGGACAAGAAGCTTATTCATTTACTGATGGATTTTTGGGGTATTATCAGATCATAATTGCACTTGAGGGCCACAACAAGATCACCTTCACAACAAAGTGGGAGTCTTTCGATACACTGTCATGCCTTTCGGATTGAAAAATTCACCTGCGATCTTCTCGTGCATGGTCGTGGTTGTGTTCAAAGAATTCATTCATAAATTCTTGGAGGTATAGTTTGATGATTGGGAAGCGTTTGGATTGGTAATGAAACATGTGTCAAACCTGCGCATGATGCTTGAAAATTGTAGAAAGAATTAGATTTCACTTAACCTGAAGAAATGTATATTATGTGTTCCTTTTGGAATTTTGTTATGGCATATAGTATGTCAACAAGGATTGATGGTAGACCCAGCCAAGATTTCAATTATCATCAAATTAAAATTTCCTACTAATGAGAAACAACTATGCTCCATCCTAGGACACATTGGTTATTACAGGAAGTTCATTAAAGGGTATGCTCTGATCACTGCGCTGATGGAAAAGTTATTAAATAAGGATGTGTCTTTTTTTGGGAAGAAGAATGTCAGAAGAGCTTTGAGCTATTGAAGGAAAAATGGTCACTGCACCTGTCTTGATATTCCCAGACTAGTCTAAGGTGTTTCATGTGCATGTGGATGCATCTCGTACAGCACTAGGGGCTATTTTAGTGCAGCGAGGAGAAGGAGACATTGATCACCTTGTTGCTTTTACCTGTAGGAAGCTCTCCAATGTAGAGCGCAACTACTCAACCACAGAAAGGGAAGGACTAGCCATGGTGTACGCTCTGCAAAAAATACTAACAATATCTACTAGGAGGGTATTTCAACATGTTCACTCACCGTTCTGGTTTAAAATACCTTTTCAATAATCCTATGTTGGGGGGGAAGATCTGCAGACGTTTTCTGCTCTTTCAGGAGTATGAATTTGAAATTATTTTTAAGCCTGATAGATTAAATGTTGGACCCGATCATTTGTCACAAATTGAGAATGGGGAATAACCAACCAGTATGGAGGAGGGGTTACCCGATGCACAACTCTTTTCTATCAAGGTGGTTTATGAGAACTTTACGAATATTATCCACTGCCTGACCACTAGAAGCGCGCCTGCCGAATATTCAGTAAAAAATAAGGATTTGGTGGCATGCACAACTGATTTTACCTTGATTACAAGTCAATTGTATAAGCTAGGAGCAGATGAAGTGTTGAGGAGATGTGTTGGAACATGAAAGGCAGGATATCTTGGTTGAGGCTCATGGAGGGGTGATAAGAGGCCACTATATTGGGAAAGTCACTATGTAGAAGGTGTTGCATGTTGGGTTACGATGGCCAATGCTGCATAGTGATGCACATACATACTTCCAAGCCTATGATGCATGTCAGAGAACAGGGAATCCCTCACGCGGAGATGAAATTATCATGCAACCAAAGATGGCCTTGCAGGCCTTTGATAAATGGGCTATATATTTTGTTGGACATATCAATCCTCCAGGGAAGAACACTGGAGCGCGATATATCATCATTGCCACTGATTATGTAACCAGATGGGTAGAGGCGATGTCAGTTAAGGACTATACTACATATATTGTTGCGTGATTCATTTTTGAACACATCTTGACCAGATTTGGATGCCCGAAGATTTTTATGAGTGATAGAGGTACACACTTCATTAACGAAACAATTGAAGCTTTGATAGAGGAATTTTAGCTCCATCACCAGAAGAGTACCCCTTATCACCCACAAGAAAATGGCGCTATAGAATATTTCAACAAAATCTTGGATAATGTGCTCACAAAGATCTGTAATGCCAATCATAATTATTGGGACATGAACATCCCTTTTGTGTTATGGGCTTATAGGACCACATGCAAGAAGTTGACGGGGATAACACATTTCAGGATGGTCTATGGGCAGGAATAAATCATTCCAATGGAACATATTGTCCCAAGCCTGCGCATCACAGCTTTCACTAATATGGTCGAGCATGATGTTGATCAGCGGTTGTCATTGATGTCAACCCAAGCAACACCAAGGACTAACCAAATATTGCATTGGAATTTTGACCTACCAAATTAATATATTTTGGGTCAATAATGCTTTTGATGGTTTCTACTTGTTAAGATGTTTCCGTTGATATATGGCACGCCATGTAATTCTTCACAGTTTGAGAGATATTCATGTTTGAAGTTTGTACCCTAGTTAGTGGGCTAAAACCCCATGGGGTTGGGGAATGGGTCATTGAAAAGTCATAATTAATATTTTTTATGCTCCTAAAATCCCTCCCACGTTCACTTGTTGAAGCCCCTCTCAGCTTAAGCATTCATATATATTGTGATCTTCATTTCCTCCTTAGGAAAGGGATTCGACCATCTGAAACAGGTCATCGTGGAATTTTCGCTCTAACGTTTTTTATAAGAAGGATCAGAAGCTCAAAAATTTTATGAGACAAAGCTAAAATCCTAAGGAAGCTGCAGTAAAAATTTCAGATCAAGTTGCGCAATAATTTTGGAGATATGATCTGTGGAAGTAAGGGTTTTTGCAGGCTCCTTAAATTCATCTCAAAGAAGTGACATTGGTAAAATCGTCATAACTCTCTCTCTGAGTATCAGATTGGAATTCCATAAAAAGTGACGGATATTGCACAGTCTGTACTTTTATCTCTATCAATTTTAGAAATAAATGAAGAAACGGTGACATGTGGCATGCCGTACAAGTGCGCTCTTTTGAAACAGTCCATAATTAGGGCATTGTGAGAGATTGGGTATAACTCTCTCTTCAAGAATCCAAATTGGGTCAGACCTATGGCGTTGGAAAGATGACTTAGAGGACTACTACAGGACCGAAAATCAGATATTGAGGATCTGAAATGACATAGATACACCAGATTCAATATCGAGCTCCTAGAAGGCAATAAAAAGCTAGATCATGTGTTGTCAAGGGTTGCAAAGGACCACACTTTCTACGGTAGAAAAGAAAAGCAAGGTGCAACAGAGGGTAGCATGACAAGAGAAGAAACCAAGGTGCATAAAATCAGCAAGAATTTCATCATATGAAGTCTTTAAGTGGGCAACACTGCATAAAATCATTGTAAAGGTATCATTGTACTTAGTCATTGTAAATACATTATTGTACAAATTGTACTAGTATCTATCTGCCAAGGGCTGAAGAGGCAGTGTTTGGAGGTCTAGGATCATCATTAGGTGGTTGTGTCAAAGTTGGGGTTATGGTCTAGTAGTTCTTTCTTTTCACATCATTCTACATCATTGCAAGTGGACCATTTTCTCGGTATGGGAGTCCATTCTTTATTCTTCTATGTAGGTAGGGTGGTGCTTAGGTGAGTTGAGCCTGGCTGGGTGTCGGGGCATCCATTCGAAGCCACAATGAAGAATCTCGGGCGTTGGAGCGTCCATCTGGTGGGAGTTGGAGAAGAATGCTTTTCTAGATTCTAGGAAGTTGGAGCTTTATTTTCAATTGGAGTTGAATATTAAAGAATTATTAGAAAATCATTAGGTGGTTTTTGTCCCGAAGTGGGTTTCCACCTTAAAAACTGTGTGCATTTGTGTTCCTCTTGTTTGCTGCTATCATTGTACAAACACTCATAATAATTGAAGATTAACTAATGCTCTAATTGAAAGAACACGTATTCACCCCCCCCCTCTCGTATTTCCAACAATTGGACCGTAGCTCGGTTCCTTCAATAGCAACAAAGGAGCATGAGGTCATGAGCATACCAAGAATGGTGTACCTATTCAATGGAAATAATTATGCACTCTGGAAAGGAAGAATGGAGGTCTATCTCTTGGCGCAAGGTTACGAAATATAGGACACTGTTCAAAATGGATTTACATCAACTGTGGATGAACAAGGTAAGAAGAATTTGATAAATGATGCAAAATCAAAGAATGCTATTATCAGTGGACATATTGAATTTGCTTATCATAAGGTGTTGGATTGTAAAACCGGCAAAAATGTATGGGACAATCTTGAGAATATATATGCAGGTGACTCAAATGTCAAAGAAGCAAAGCTTCAAATCTATAAAGAAAAATTTGAGAAACTCAGAATGAAAGAAAATTGCAACATTGCTGCATACTTCCAATACGTTGATGAAATAACCAATACTCTGGAAGGATTGGGAGAGCCAGTTGACGAGAAGAATATTATACGAAAGATTCTTAGAACGCTACCAGGGAGATTCAACCTAAAGGTATCAGTCTTAGAATACAATGCAAATTTGGACAAACTCAGCAAGGAATAATTACATGGAGTTCTCATAGAATATGAAATGAGACTTGATGAAGAAAAGGGTACTTCAAATATAGAAACTGCATTCGTTGCATCTAAGCAAACCAATAAGGACAAACAACCTTCAACTGAAATGACATGCACCTGCAAGTGTGAAGAAAAGGGAGATGATGGAAGAGGTCTTTCAGATGAAGAATATTCTTACTTTACAAGAAAACTAAAACCTGGTAAGGGAAAATTCAAAGGTAAACCTCCATTGATATGTTTCAGTTGTGGTGAGGTTGGGCATTTCATAGCAAAATGTCCAAACAAAAGTGATGTCAACTCAAAAGGAAAGAAAGGCTTTAAGAAATTCAACAAGCAAGGAAAAAATAAAGGATCCAAAAGGAAATTTCTTTCTAAAGAAGATAGCTCCTCATCTGATGAAGAAAGTGATAGCAAAGAACAAGCCAATGACAAATTATTTTTTATGGCGAAGCACAATAAACAAGAATTATCAAACAATGAAGAAGAAGGGTTGACCATAGAAGAATTTTATGAGGAGGCAATCAAGCTTATAAAAGAGCTCAATGTTGAGAAGATCTATTCCAACACTCTTGAAGAATAAGTTCAAGGTCTCAAAATTGAGGTTGAAGAACACAAATGTATTGAAGAGTCACTTCAAAAGAAGTTGGAAGAAAGAAACCAAGAAAGGGAAGCATTAGAAGCCGAAGTAGTCTCGCTGCGTAAGGAAGTGAAGAAGGGAAAAACTGTCCAAAACTATGTCAACAGCTCAAGGGAATTAGAAGAACTCATCAACAATCAATGATCTTACAATGACAGAACGGGACTCAGTTACAAAGAAGAAGAAGTAGGACCTTATACAACAAAATATAATGAACCTATGAGATCTGAAATACATGAAGACTTAATTGGACAAGATTCGCAAGCACATCCTTGGAAGACGATTCCTCGACAAATATTTTCATCCAGGTACCAACATATTTTTCATGGCTATTGTTATTCATGTGGAAAATTTGGTCATAAAGCTGTAGAATGTCACACGTACCCTATCAGCCAATACAATTCTAAGAGATTCTTCAAATATGAACCTTCTAGGGCTCAACGAAACATCAATAGATTTGAAAATTTAAGAAATAATATGGAATGTTACAAATGTCAGAACTTTGGACAGATAGCCAGAGACTGCAGACTTGAAAATCCTCCAGAAGAATCTTCGAACCCACAGAATGAACGAACATGGAAGAAGAAGAAGACTGATAATTGTGCTCTCGCTCTCAAGGCTCAAAAAAAGAAAGATGTGTGGTATGTTGACAGTGGTTGCTCAATGCATATGACTGGAGATAGAAGGAAATTTGTATCTCTGAAAGAGAAGAAGGATGGAATCATATCCTTTGGGAATGATGGATCTTCAAATGTTATAGGGTCAGGTACCGTCACTCTCAGAAGCAAAGATGTTATAGCCAAGAATGTTCTATTGGTCGAAAACATGAATCACAATCTACTCAGTGTTGGACAAATGTGTGATCAAGGACACACAATGCTATTAACCTCCACAAAATGTGAAATCAGGAAAGAGAGGTATGGTAAAATTGTGGCTACAGCAAGTCGAGCTCCAAATGACATATATGTTCTGGATGAAGCAACTAAAGCATGTCTACTAGCTAAAGAAGATGAAAGTTGGTTATGGCACAAATGAATGGGTCGCATAAACTTTGACAATCTTGTTAGGATAAGCAAAAAGGAAGCAGTACGAGAAATGCCGAAAATATCAAAACCTTCCAACACACTATGTGAGGTATGTCGGCATGGCAAGCAGACAAAAGTCCAATTTAAAACAAAAGAACACTTTTCGTCACATCCATTGGAATTGATACATACTGATCTATGTGGTCTTGTGAGAACAAAAGGCTTAGACAAAGAATTATATTTCATGTTGATGATAGATGACTATACCAGGATGACAGTCGTCAGTTTCCTAAAGAAAAAATCTGAAGCATTTGAGTGCTTTAAGATCTACAAGGAGTTGGTTGAAAATGAAACTGATTTGAAAATAAAGTGTTTAAGATCAGATAATGGTGGAGAATTCACTTCCAAATTATTTTAGCAATACTGTGACGAAAATGGAATAAAAAGGCAATTTTCAACAGCACGAACACCTCAGCAAAATGGAGTTGCTGAAAGAAAGAATAGAACTGTACAGGAAATGGGTAGAACAATGTTGAAGGACTCAAAATTGGATGAAAAATTCTGGGTTCAAGAAATTGATACGACAATCTTCATTATCAACCGAAGTCTTCTTAGAAATAATTGCAACAAGACTCCATATGAATTATGGAAAGGAAAACCAGCTAATGTAAAATATTTTAGAATCTTCGGAAGCAAATGTTATATCAAAAGAGAAGATCAAAATTTGGGTAAGTTTGAATCACGTGTTGATGAAGGTATCTTTTTTGGTTACTCACGCAAAAGAAAGACCTATAAATGCTATAATCTAAGACGAAAACAGATAGTGGAGAGCAGAAATGTTACATTTGACGAAGATGGTGTTCTAGCGAGTAATGATGAAGATCTAGAATCTTTGAAACTTGAGACAGAGGCTGAAAAAGACACAGATAAAATTGTAGAACAAGAAGCAACTATCAATGAGGAAGAAGTAAACAATGATCATCAAGATATACCAGAACAACAACAAGAAGCTCCTCCAAGGAGAAAAAAAAAGTGGATTCAAAAGAACCATCCATCAAATCAAATCATTCGTGACATAAATGAAGGTCGACAGCTCCATTCATCACAACAAGCTCACGTTGCTTTTCTAGCAACCTTTGAGCCTAGTAGTTTTGAGGAAGCCAGCCAAAATGAACATTGGGTAGTAGCTATGGATGAAGAATTGGATCAAATTAAGAAGAATAACACCTGGGAATTAGTTCCACGACCAAAAGATAAAAATTTCATTGGGACTAAATGGGTGTTCAGGAACAAATTGAATGAATATGGGCAGGTTACCAGAAACAAAGCAAGATTGGTTTGCAAAGGCTATGCACAAGTGGAAGGAATTGATTTCGATGAAACATTTGCACCAGTTGCCAGAATGGAAGCCATCCGAATGTTTCTTGCCTATGCATGTTCAAGAAAAATCAAAGTCTACCAAATGGATGTTAAGTCAGCATTTCTGAATGGAGAATTAGAAGAAGAAGTTTACATCGAACAACCTCAAGGTTTTCTACTATCACAAAAAGAAGACTATGTTTGCAGGTTAAAGAAGGCTCTATATGGTCTCAAGCAGGCTCCCAGAGCATGGTATGCTCGTCTTGATGGATATCTACGTCAACAAGGGTTCAAGAAAGGTACTATTGATAGCAATCTTTATGTACAAATAGATAAAGATAATTTAACAATCGTTGAGGTATATGTGGATGATATAATATTTGGTAGCAATGATGATCGAATAAGTAAGAAATTTTCTACAAAGATGCAAAGTGAGTTTGAGATGTCTTTACTTGGTGAGCTGACATACTTCTTAGGGCTTCAAATATCTCAGCAAGAGAAAGGAATATTTATATGTCAACCCAAGTACATCAAGGAAATGCTCAAGAATTTCAAAATGGAAGATTGCAAACCCGTCCTTACTCCAATGGTAAAAGGTTGCAAATTGAGCATAGATGACTCATCTAAGGATGTGGATCAGAAGTTGTACAGATCTATGATTGGTAGTCTTCTATATGTAACAGCCTCTCGCCAGATGTTATGCAAGCAGTTGGACAAGTAGCAAGATTCCAAGCAGCACCAAAAGAATCACATATTATTGTCGTCAAAATAATTCTTCGATATCTAAAGGGCACAGAAGAATATGGCTTGTGGTATCCCAAGGGTAACAATCTCATTATTCAAGCCTTTACAGATGCAGATTGGGCAGGAAGCATTGATGATCATAAGAGTACTAGTGGAGCAGCATTCTATCTAGGTGGTTGTCTCGTATCATGGTTGAGCAAACTTCAATGTCGTTATCTATAGCGAAAGAAGAATACATTGCAGCAGCATCATGTTGTACTCAAGTCCTTTGGATGAAACAAAATTTGCAAGATATTCAAGTATAATTCAGTGAGCCTATTCCCATATTTTGTGACAACACTAGTGCCATCAACATCTCCAAGAATCCTATCATGCATTCAAAAAAAAAACACATTCCAATCAAATATCATTTTGTTAGAGAACAAGTCGCTGAAAATAATATCAAACTTGAGTATGTTTGTAAAAAAGAACAAATTGTTGATATCTTCACTAAACCTTTACCTCGTGAAGCATTTGAATATCTTCGTCAAAAGCTTGGGATTCTCCCAAGTTCTCTGTTGGAAAAATACTGAGAGGGGGGGTGAATCAGTATTTAATGCAGACAATAAAACTTTTTACTTTTCCTTTCTAAAAACCCTTACGCGACTTTTTAGAATCCAACTAGCGTATATACGCGGATATCCTTTACAGAACTCGTGTATGCACGGAGATCTAATTATGAATTCAATTCTTAAGTCAGATCATTGCATTATTCATTTATCATATATTTCAGGAAACAGTAAACAGGTGCAGAAATAATAGAATAATCATCACACATAGGCAACACACATGAACACCAGGATTTTTTTTAGGTGGAAACCCAATTCGGGAGAAAACCACCGCTGCTGTCGTTTCAGTCTTCAATATTTATTATAAAGAAAAACTTCTTACAATCATGTACTGGTGCAGACTTATACCAACACGCAGGCACCCACCTGTAGAAGGATACAACCTTCTCTCATTTACCAATCTCACCTGGAAGGGAGCTACAACCCCCTGCTCTCGTTTAACAGCCTCACCTGGAAGGGAGCTACTACCCCCTGATATTAGCACCAGCCTCTGCTGACAGAAAGCTTCTACTATCAGATTGAAGGCTTCAACCCTCATATCCACTGCAGACCACGTTTCATTAATTTTCACACTGGATCAAACAGCTTCAACACAATTCTTCACTTATCAACAAACATCCCTTTTCATTTCATCAGTCAGAATAGTGAAACCATTGTAACCAGAATATCAGAAATAGCCCAGATTTCATAACAGATATGCAGAACCTCAATTATCTTTTAAGCAACCATCAACTAAAATACCATACGTGCTTTTCCTTAAAAAAACCCGCGTATACACGTGCTTTTACTGAAGCGAACCCGCGTATACATTTGTGCAACTTATTAGAAAAACCCTAACAGCCCATACGTGCTTTTGTCTGAATAGAGCCGCGTATACACGCGCTTTTCACGAAACGAACCTGCGTATAGATCTATAAAAGATAAATTTTGCAGATTAGACCAGATCTATGAACTTACCAGATTTCTTCAACTTCTTCAACAGATTTGCGCCAGGTCTTCATCACTTCTTTTCAGATCATCCACGAGATTCACCATTTCAAGAACTAGAGATCTTGAACCTTCATTATGTTCATAGATGCATCATAGAATCAGATCTATCAATTAAAGAGCAGAGTTCAACCATGCAGATATACTTTAGATTGAAGTATTCATTAAATCCCAGACACATGTACACCCTTTGCACAATGAAATTCTTCTCCTTATATAGATTTAGCCTTTTTCAACACCATGAGTCAAAACCACATTACTTCCGATGGTTTTCCTGGACGAGATCAAATAGAAAATCCAACGCTCAATACAATGGGTCAATACCATGGTAATGCCCCTTGATATTCTAATTTTGGAGCGCAAAAGACCATACGCTACTTGGCACGTACTTTTCCGCGTGCATATGCGCTTTCTCCTTGACAAACCCGCGTATGCCTTGTAACACACATTTTTCATCATTTCTTTGGCCCTCACTAATATTTCCTTCTCTGGTACTTCTGAGCTACTTGTAGAACATCAGATTTACATGATTAATAAACTCATCAAGCATCAAGAACATCTTCAATAAGAGGTTTCCATCATATTCATCAAGTGGGTTGCCATCAAGGACAACATTTGGCATCATATTGCCAACAATCTCCCCCTTTGGACTTGATGGCAACCATGATGGTGTTTGATCACCAAAATAGATAAATACATTAAGCAGAATGATATTCTCCCCCTATTCAAACACCATGTTACTCTCTCCCCCTTTGACATCAAGGGAAAAGGGCGGATCAAAACCAACACAAGGTTTTTCTCCTTATGTAGAAAGAAGAGTGTTGTAGATCTGATGTGCACTGAAGATATCATGCTCCCCCTGAGTTCATGCTGAATGTTCAAACATATATTTTTTTTAATGAAGTACATGACTCTATGACCTTCCTATCACCAAGGACTCATACTTACATCAAATGATCCAACCAAGTGGATTTACATAAGTGACTCAAGTACCCAACCAAGTGGGTTTACACATTTTGACTCAACTATCAACCAAGTGGGTTTACAAATTTGAACAAGTCCTTACATGACTGAATATTGAAATTTTTACATCATGGGTCTCAACATTACCTTTTCATCAAATTACAAAAATGACTTTTCATGACCAATACCAGAAGGACCTCAAGAGCGATCACATTTCAGAACCATCATAATGCCAACAATGCATTATACTCAGCAAGACTACTTCTCCCCCTGAAACTATGCATCCAATGCATCCTTTCTATATGAAAAAAGCTCCCCCTTTGCTTGTGCATCCTGAATACTTTCAACAGCAAATCATCAAGGCATCTTCACCCAAAAACAGAGAATGAAACAGAAATATACGAGCTGAAATACCACTAGTGACTCCAAACAGCATCAAAGATACCAAATAGCACTGCAGTTGTGCTAAAAAATGCTGACCCCAAACAAAAATTGCTAGCAACCAACCATACATGGCTTTATGTATTTAAACTCACGTATATACGTGACTGTCTTTCAGGAAACCCGCGTATCCAATTTAATCTTCTGAATTTAATCAGATCTGATCTTCTGAGAGGTAGAGACAACACCCAACTTCTGCCTAAGATATTCGAACGTTTCCCTGGGTAGAGGTTTGGTAAATATATCAACAATTTGTTCCTTGGATGGAACATACTCCAACTTCATCTTTTGTTCAAGCACTTGTTCACGTAGGAAGTGATACTTGATGGGAATGTGCTTGGTCTTCGAATGCATAACATGATTCTTTGAGATACTGATGGCACTTGTATTATCACACATAATGGAGATAGGAGGTGTACATTTGATTTGAAAATCTTGCAAGGTTTGCATCATCCAAAGGAGTTGAGTGCAACAAGATGCGGCAGCCACATATTCTGCTTCTGCTGTAGATAAAGCAATAGAATTTTGCTTCTTGCTGAACCAAGATACTAACCAGGGTCCCATATAGAATGCACCACCACTAGTGCTTTTCCGATCATCAACACTTCCAGCCCAATCTGCATCAATGTAAGCATGAAGAGTAAGATCAGCATTCTTTGGATACCATAGACCAAAGTCTTGAGTTCCTTGTAGATATTTGAAAATTCTTTTAACAGCCTGAAGGTGAGACTCTTTTGGATTAGCTTGGAATCTTCCAACAATTCCAACTGCATGCATAATGTCTGGTCTAGTCCCAGTGAGATAAAGTAGACTTCCTATCATTGATCTGTATTCTGGTTGATTCACCGTGGGAGAATCATCATGAGAACTGAGATTGCATCCGGTTATCATTGGTGTACTTACAGGTTTGCATTCTTCCATGCCATACTTCTTTAAAATTTGCTTAAGATATTTTTCTTGTGATAGGAATATACCATCTGTAGTTTGATGCACTTGCAAGTCAAGAAAGAATGTTAGTTCCCCAAGTAAGGACATTTCAAATTCCTGCTGCATGACAGAAGCAAATTTCTAACTCATAGATTCTTCATTACTCCCAAAAATCATATCATCAACATAAACCACCACAATCAATAGTTTATTATTTTCAATTTTTGTGTATAAGTTGCTATCAGAAGACCCCTTTGAAAATCCTTGTTGATGAAGATATTTGTCAAGACGATAATACCATGCCCTTGGAGCTTGTTTGAGACCATATAGAGCCTTTTTAAGTCTACAAACAAGATTTTCATCATTTCCCAAAATGAATCCTTCTGGTTGTTCTATATAAACTTCTTCTTCTAGATCACCATTGAGGAATGCAGATTTGACATCCATTTGATAAACTTTGAGTTGTTGAAAACTTGAAAAAGCAAGAAACATTCTTATGGCTTCAAGTCTAGCTACAGAAGCAAAAGTTTCTTCAAAGTCTATACCTTCTTGTTGAGTATACCCTTTGAAAACCAGTCTAGCTTTGTTTCTTATAACGTCCCCATTCTCATTTACCTTGTTCTTGAATATCCATTTCATTCCAATGACATTTTTGTTATGTGGTCTTGGTACCAATTCCCAAGTGTGATTCTTTTCAATTTGATCAAGCTCTTCATTCATGGCTTGAATCCAACATTCATATTTTCTAGCTTGATTGGCATTGTGTGGTTCAATTGTGGATAGAAATGCCAGATAGCTAGAAGATCCCACAAGAGTCCTCCTTGTTTGTACTCCTGATTCCTTATTTCCCAAAATTTGAGATTCAGGATGATTCTTTTGAACATATCTGGATGGAGCTTTCACAGATAAATCATCTTCTGGTTCTTCATTGGATCCATTGTCTATATAATTTCTATTTGACGCAGAAGGACAAAAGTCACCATCATCCTCATCTGTTGTGTGTTTTTCTTCTTTAGGAGCTGCAGGAAACTCATCAATAACAACATCAATACATTCAACAATCTTCCGAAGCCTTTTATTGTAACATTTGTATGCTCTGCTTGTAGATGAGTAACCAAGAAATATTCCTTCATCCGATCTGGGTTCAAACTTGCCAAGCTTTTCATCATTATTTTTGATAAAGCATTTACTTCCAAAATCTCTAAAATGCTTCTTAGAAGGAGGATTACCATACCATAGTTCATACAGAGTTTTATCACTATTTACTCGAACATGTGCCTTGTTAAGGATATTTGCTGCTGTGTGAGCTTCTTCTCCCTAGAAAGTGTCAGGTGTTCCGGAATCATCAAGCGTAGCTCTAGCCATTTGTTGAATCGTTCTATTCATTCTTTTTGCTACGCCATTTTTTTGTGGAGTGCCTGCTACAGAAAACTGTCTTTTTATGCCATGTTGTTCACAAAATTCAAAGAATTCATTTGATGTATATTCTCCTCCTCGATCGGATCTAAGACACTTGATTTTTAGATCTAATTCATTTTCCACCAGTGCTTTGAAGATCTGAAATTTTTCAAATGCTTCATCTTTGTGTTTGATCAACCCAATCCAACACATTCTAGAGAAATCATCAATGAATAAGATATAGTATTCTTCACCCCATGGTGACTTTTTCCTCATAGGTCCACATATGTCATTATGAATGAGTTCAAGAGGCTTACTTGATGATCCTTCCTTGGCATTAAATTTCACTCTGGTTTGCTTACCGAATTGACAGGATTTGCATATGATACTTTCAGGCAGAGTAATATTGGGAAGACCACGAACAACATTAAGTCTACTAGATTTGTTGATTTGAGAGAAGCTTAGATGCCCCAACCTTCTATGCCATAGCTAGTTTTCTGAAGATTTACTCAAGTAAAATTGTTCTTTGCAATTCTTCAATACATACAGATTGCTTGGAGTTCTTTTTCCTTTTATAATTGTTTTACCTGTATCAAGATCACGAACCACACATTATTTTGAACTAAAGACAACTTCAGTTCCTTGATCACACATTTGACTTACACTTAACAGATTATGCCTTAATCCATCCACATACATGAAATCATTAGCCTTCACCTTTTCTTTTAGAAACACAGACCCTTTTCCTTTAATTACAGCAGGAGTATCATTTCCAAAAGTAACTTTCTTTTCCTTTTCTAGAGCACTCTATGCACGAAGTTTGTGTTTATCACCTGTCATGTGTCTTGAGCATCCGCTATCAATGTACCATTGATTTTCTTCACCTTCCGCAAATAACGCTATGCCACAATTTTCAACCTGTGGTTCCTTCTTTTTCCATATTTTGGACTTTGAAGGAAGATGCTCTCTTGGCTGTACTTTGCTCCTGCACTCAGAATCTTCATGGCCAAAGTTATTACAATAAGCACATTCAACTTCATTTAGAAGAGGAGAAAAGTTGTTATAGGTATTCTTCTTTGTTTCAACATCAATCCTTTTCTTTCTTGCTTCTATTGTCATGATGGTTTTATATGCAACACATTGAGCAGCTTTATGACCAAAATTGTCACATGAGAAACATTTTCCATTGAAGAAGAAATTTCTGCGATCATGAAATCTTCTATTTGAATTTACCTATTGATTGGTGCCTTTTTGAAAGATATTCCTGTTAGTGTTCCTTGCATTAGGAAGGTCATGCTTTACCTGTAAAGATTCTTTATTCCCTGGCTGAGTGGCAGAATTTTGTAAACTAGTTGTAGCTGTTTTTAGATAATTTCGTGCTGAAGCTTGAGAGGAATATCCAGTGTATCCAAGACCTGTCTTTATAAGAGGAGAACGTTGAACCTTGATAATCTCATCTAAGGTTTCAGATTCTTTAGCAAATCTAAAATTCAGAGTCTTTACTTTCTCAAATTCTTTTCTTACACTTACCACTTCACATTCTAATTTCTCATTGTGTTTCTTTGCTTCTTCAACCTGCTTTTCCAGAGTCTCGATGGTTATGTTTTTTTCTTCTAAGAGAATTTTATATTCTTCTAAGAGAATTTTTCTTTCTTCTAAGTGTCCTTTGAGTTGGTTTTTCTCTTCAAGAAAATTATTGTCCTCTAGAGCATCCACAAAAGTATCCTTTTCTTCTTTAGATTCAAATGCCATGAGAAGTCTATGATCTTGTTAACATTCTTCCTCACTATCAGATACTCCATCACTGTCATCATGAGTATAGTAACTTATTCTAGTGCTAGACCAGTTCTTATTTCTAGCTACTTCCTTTCCTTTTGCTGGTGTTTCTTTGTAAGGACACTTAGCAGCATAATGACCAAATCTTCCACAATTAAAACATTTGAAAGGAAGCTTACCTCTAAACCGTCCTGTACCAAGTTGAAGTTTCTTTACAAAATTTTCCTCATCTTCTTCCAAAATATATCCTAATCCTTCTGCTTCTTGCACTTCTTTCCCTTTTGTAGAAGCTCTAAAAACAGCTTCTTTGACTTCAAACGATCCTCCTCTTCTCATTTCATATGCAGTCAGTATGCCATGAAGTTGCACCACGGAAAGATTTTGAATATCCTGTTTTTCTTCAAGGGCAGAAACTTTTGATAAAAATTTTGCCGTTAGCGATCGTAAAATTTTCTCAACCAAAGTAGTGTCGGATATTTTTTCACCCATATTTCTCATACGATTTACAACATCATCAATACGTAAAAATAAATTGGCAATACTCTCATCACTATGCAACTTTAAATTTTCATATTCAATTCTGAGAGTTTGGAGTTTTGCACTTTTTACCTTTGCATTGCCTTCATAACTTAGAATGATTTTGTCCCATATTTCCTTTGCTGTATTCAGCTGCATGACTTTGACAAATTCTGATTCAATTAGACTTCCTGCTATAGCATTGACCGCTTTTTCATTTGATTCATAATTCTTCCTTTCAGTTGGATTTGTTGGTGTAGCAGCTGGATATTTATATCCTTGTTCAACAATGGCCCATACATCAGCTGCCATGGACTGAAGATAGGATCTCAACCTCATTTTCCAGAAGATTAAATTGCTTCCGTTGAAGAGCAGGGGCTTGATAGATGTTGTTCCCTCATGATTGCTCATCTTGCTTGATCTTCCTTCTAGCGGCTAAGCTTTTTCAGAAGGACCTAGCTCTGATACCAATTGTTGGAAAAATATTGAGAGGGGGGGTGAATCAGTATTTAGTGCAGACAATAAAACTTTTTACTTTTCCTTTCTAAAAACCCATACACGACTTTTCAGAATCCAACTAGAGTATATACGCGGATATCGTTTACAGAACTCGCGTATGCACAGAGATCTAATTATGCATTCAATTCTTAACTTAGATCATTGCATTATTCATTTATCAGATATTTCAGGAAACAGTAAATAGGTGCAGAAAGAACAAAATAATCATCACACATAGGCAACACACATGAACACCAAGATTTTTTTTAGGTGGAAACCCAATTCGGGAGAAAACCACCACTGCCGTCGTTTCAGTCTTCAATATTTATTATAAAGAAAAACTTCTTACAATCATGTACTGGTGTAGACTTATACCATCACGCAAGCACCCACCTGCAGAAGGCTACAACCTTCTCTCGTTTACCAGTCTCACCTGGAAGGGAGCTACAACCCCCTGCTCTCATTTACCAGCCTCACCTGGAAGGGAGCTACTGCCCCCTGATATTAGCACCAGCCTCTGCTGACAGAAAGCTTCTACTATCAGACTGAAGGCTTCAACCCTCAGATCCACTACAGACCACATTTCATTAATTTTCACGCTGGATCAAACAGCTTCAACACAATTCTTCACTTATCAACAAACATCCCTTTTTATTTCATCAGTCAGAACAGTGAAACCACTGTAACCAAAATATCATAAATAGCCCCGACTTCAGAACAGATATGCAGAACCTCAATTATCTTTTGAGCAACCATCAACTCAAATACCATACGCGCTTTTCCTTAAACAGACCCGCGTATACACGTGCTTTTACTGAAGCGAACCCGCGTATAAATTTGTGCAACTTATTAGAAAAACCCTAACAGCCCATACACGCTTTTGTCTGAATAGAGCCGCGTATACATGCGCTTTTCACGAAACAAACCTGCGTATAGATCTATAAAAGATAAATTTTGTAGATCAGACCAGATCTATGAACTTACCAGATTTCTTCAACTTCTTCAACAGATTTGCGCCAGGTCTTCATCACTTCTTTTCAGATCATCCACGAGATTCACCATTTCAAGATCTAGAGATCTTGAACCTTCATTATGTTCATAGCTGCATCATAGAATCAGATCTATCAATTAAAGAGCAGAGTTCAACCATGCAGATATACTTCAGAGTGAAGTATTCATTAAATCCCAGACACATACACACCCTTTGCACAATGAAATTCTTCTCCTTATATAGATTTATCCTTTTTCAACACCATGAGTCAAAACCACATTACTTCTGATGGTTTTCCTGGACGAGATCAAATAGACAATCCAACGCTCAATACAATGGGTCAATACCATGGTAATGCCCCTTGTACTCTAATTTTGGAGCGCAAAAGACCATACGCTACTTGGCACGTACTTTTCCGCGTGCATATGCGCTTTCTCCTTGACAAACCCATGTATGCCTTGTAAAACACATTTTTCATCATTTCTTTGGCCCTCACTGATATTTCCTTCTCTGGTACTTCTGAGCTACTTGTAGAACATCAGATTTACATCATTAATAAACTCATCAAGCATCAAGAACATCTTCAATAAGAGGTTGCCATCATCTTCATCAAGTGGGTTGCCATCAAGGAAAACATTTGGCATCATATTGCCAACATTCTCATTAGTTTTTCCTTTTTCAAGAATATAAAGCGGGAGTGGAAGTGTGTACAGGTCTGCAGGACAATTTTGTGTCAGCGGGAGTGGAAGTGTGTACAGGTCCGCAGGATGGTTGTGTTTCAGGGGGAGTTACCCTTTGCCATTGATGTCAAAGGGGGAGAGAATGTTGAAGGAAGAGGTGTCATGATTGCAGGGGGATTACTTGTGTTGCCATCAATGCCAAAGGGGGAGATTGTTGATCAACGGTTGTCATTGATGTCAACCCAAGCAGCACCAGGGACTAACCAAATATTGCATGGGAATTTTGACCTACCAAATTAATATATTCTGGGTCAATAATGCTTTTGATGGTTTCTAGTTGTCGAGATGTTTCTGTTGATATATGGCACGCCATGTAATTCTTTACGGTTTGAGAGATATTCATGTTTGAAGTTTGTACCCTAGTTAGTGGGATAAAACCCCATGGGGTTGGGGCATGGGTCATTGAAAAGTCATAGTTAATATTTTTTATGCTCCTAAAATCCGTCCCATGTTCACTTGTTGAAGCCCCTCTCAACTTAAGCATTCATATATATTGTGATCTTCATTTCCTCCTTAGGCAAGGGATTCGGCCATCTGAAATAGGTCATCGTGGAATTTTCACTCTAACGTTTTTTCTAAGAAGGATCAGAAGCTGAAATTTTTATGAGATGAAGCCGAAATCCTGAGGAAGCTGTAGTAAAACTTTTAGATCAATTTGCACAACATTTTTGGAGATATGATCTGTGGAATTAAGGGTTTTTGCAAGCTCCTGAAATTCATCTCAAAGAAGTGACATTGGTAAAATCGTCATAACTCTCTCTCTAAGTATTGGATTGGAATTCCATAAAAAGTGATGGATATTGCATAGTTTTTAATTTTTTCTCTATCAATTTCAGAAACAAATGAAGAAACTATGACACGTGGCATGCCGTACAAGTGTTCTCTTCTAAAAATTCCATAATTAGGGCATTGTGAGAGATTGGGTATAACTCTCTCTTCAAGAATCCAAATCAGGTCAGACCTATGGCATTGGAAAGATGACTCAGAGTACTACTACAGGACCGAAAATTGGATATTGAGGATCTGAAATGACAGAGATACACCAGATTCAATATCGAGCTCCTAGAAGGCAATAAAACGATAGATCATGTGTTGTCAAGGGTTGCAAAGGACCAGAATTTATACGACAGAAAAGAAAAGCAAGGTGTAGTAGAGGGTAGCATGACAAGAGAAGCAACCAAGGTGCATAACAGCAGCAAAAATTTCATCATATGAAGTCTTTATGTGGGCAACACTGCATACAATCATTGTAAAGGTATCATTGTACTTAGTCATTGTAAATGCATTATTGTACAAATTGTAATAGTATCTATCTGCCAAGGGCTGAAGAGGCAGTGTTGGGAGGTCTAGGATCATCATTAGGTGGTTGTGTCAAAGTTGGGGTTATGGTCTAGTATATATTCTTCTTCTACATCATTATATATCATTGTAAAGTGGACCATTTTCCCTGGTACGGGACTCCATTCTTCTTTTATTCTTCTATAGGGTGGTAGGGTGGTGCTAGGGTGAGTTGTAGCTCATTGGGTGTTGGGGCATCCATTTAGTTGACTACTGGAGAATCTCGGGTGTTGGAGCGTCCATCCGGTGGGAGCTGGAGAAGAATGATTTTCTAGATTCTAGGAAGTTGGAGCTTTATTTTCAATTAGAGTTGAATATTAAAGAATTATTAGAAAAGTATTAGGTGGTTTTTGTCTCGAAGTGGGTTTCCACCTAAAAAAATGTGTGCATTTTTGTTCCTCTTGTTTACTGCTATCATTGTAAAAAAACTGATAATAATTGAAGATTAACTAATGCTCTAATTGAAAGGAATATGTATTCACCCCCCCCCCCCCCTCTCAGTATTTCCAACACATGACATTATGAAGGAATGGTTGGCATAATTCATTGCCTTAGAAGAATATCGGTTCATTGCTAACTTTCATTAGAAAGTGCAGAAGGCGTGCGAAAAGGCCTGGCATGATAGACACACCAAGAAGAAGGTGTTCAAGGAGGAAGAATTGGTTTTTTTATACGATAGTTAGTTTGTGTTCCACCCAGGGAAGTTTAGAAAGAATTGGTTGGGGCCATATATTGTGAAGGAAATGATTGATGGTGGTGCAGTGCACTTGGCCACACTTCACGATGAGAATCTTCCTGGGTATTTCAATGGAATTCATGTGCCGACCAAATGAATATATGGCCAGAGAATCAGAATCAAAGGGCCTGCGTGCAGACAGGTGTGACAGAAGCACATGGGTAATGCGCAAGTGAAGAAACTAGCCGTTGGAATAGTAAAAATAGGTGAAAAAGTGATTTTACTGTTGGATGTAGCGGGTTTTTCACATTTAATGAGGAAATATTGGACGATTTTTTACCATTTTTATGAAGGTAATTGGAAATTAATGATAATCTGACCGTTTTTACCTTGAATGGCTAATAAAAGGAAGGGCATGGGTCACAATTGGTTCCTTTGCTTTTTGAATATTTTTCACCGTGAGATTATCTGTGATTTCTGCCATAGTGTTGTATGTGAGTCTTGTATGGCTAGCTGATAAACCCCATATGACATTAGTAATCAAGATTTTATCTTCCGATCAATGATGAAAACCATCAGCCCTATGGAGGAGCACTCTGTGCCCCTCACTGCATCAAATGAGCTGAGATCTGATGACATTCAAGAGGTGATCCCTGATGTAGAAGAAGTCATGTCAACACTAGCTAAGGGAAAATGGAAAATGCAAAAGTGGTCTTCCTTGAACCCGCGTACCTCTCCACAAAATGTGACGTCCCCATGCCAAGCCACGAAGGACCGATCTCCCATTGGTGATCCATCAAAGAGACCAATGAGTGCCACAAAGGAGGTTGTGTTTGTTGTACCCATATATTGGTGCCTTCCATATGTAAAGCTGTGCAAGCCCTCTGCACGCGCACCAAATAATGTAGATTCAATGTGGGAATACCTTCATATGCCCTTGATCCAGTGGGACATTCCCCTTGTTGGTGATAAGTTCAGAAAAATCCCGAATATCAAATTTGATGACCATGACTTGGAAGATGAAGACACGTTCCCTAAGGTAGCACCAAAGAATTATTTGGAATGAGTGCTCTACGAAGAGCTATCGAAGGTTGAGCCAGTGCCTTGGGCATTTGTGATGAATAACGCCGAAATCGTAAATCTGTTGACGATTCTGCATTTTGGAAGGTACCTAATCACTAGCATCCTTGTGTTCCAGTTGTTAGCCTTAGTCCAAGATGGCTGCCTATGGATTCAAGTGAGAATTTCAATAGATGCCGCACTAACTACCCAAGAAGGGGCCTCATCCAATGATGTGATTTGGAAAAAGAAATGAGATCAAGGTTGCGACAGATGTAAATAAGAAGTACAAGGTGGAGAGGGAAAAAAGGGGATTCCTGGTTCAAACCATCGCTGACCCGGGAGTGTGCCTGGGAACTCTAATACTTAGGTGTAAATTAATGAGAAAATTTCGACTAAAGGCAGTCCCGACACACATCATTGCTTTGATAGGGAAATGCGAGAAAGGGGTCAGTTATAACTGGTCCCAATATCTTTGTGAGGAATTTTTAGATAATGTGTGTGAGGTGCAGAATCTAGGTAAAAGGTTTTTCTACTCTTGGATGTTGTTGCTAATTATGCTAGTAGCATGGGAGACTCTGGAAGACGCAGTCTTCCCCAAGATAGAGTCAGGCGTATGTGAAGGGGCGCGTTATGCCAATATGTGGGATTCCCCTGATCCCCACTGTGTAAAGGAAAACAAGATATTCTGGGTACTCTTTGAAGGCATGTTGGTTGTTAGCATCCATTCATGACCTAGACTCTCACCAGTAGTATATGAGAAATACAAGAGCGTCGCTAAATTCCAAGTAACCATGCACGATGTGTAGATCAGGGTGTAAAAGGAACCTGCATGGTATACCTTGTTGTTGATGGTCAGGGAAGTAGAAGTTGACCATGTTGTGGAAACTTGGCCGAACACGTGGAAAGTTGGTCTCAGATCCACCCACCCCATTACACGATCTACATTGGGAAAAGAGACAACTCCAAAGGACAAAGAGAAAGAGACTAAGCTGCGTAGTCAGAAAGAGGTGGGAATAGGTTTTGAGAAGACTAGAAGAATGGAATCTAAAGCAAAAGTGGAGAAGGAGCTTGAAACAAAGAAAGATAAAGGGCATGATCCGGGAGGTGAGCATGATGTGGACCCCAGAAGTTTAGATGGGCTAAAAGGGGATGGTGTCGAATCTCCGCACGACACCAAGTGAGGCGCATAAGCTTCAAAAGGCCTGGTCAAAAAGTGAAAGAGGTCCAAGGCCGGAGGGGATGAAGAGGGCACTCTGACAGAAGAGGACCTCGATAATATCGCAGACACAGTCGCTTCTGTGTCTGAGGAATGATGGACTACTATGGAGGAGTAGTACAAGGCCATAGTGGAGGCCTTGCAATCAGTATTATAGGTTTTACAACTGAAGACAGAAAAATTGCAAGTGAGCATAGATCAAGCAAGGCTAGTAGAAGTGAGCCTGCCAACCACCATGATCATCACAACATCTAAGAGAAGAATATGCCCCTTCCCGGGCCCAGCCGTGACACTAGAACATCTAGAGTTGTGCATGTAGGTGCAAACCTACCCTGAGGTCAGAATTGACCTCGCAAAGCTTCCAAGTGGAAATCTACATGCTCTTCACATATTTATTTCCGCCGAATTGCAGTGCAGGGAGGTGTGCGCACAATAGAAATAAAGCGAAGCCGGGAAAACAACTGCCACAAAAGTAGCAAAATTGATGTAGACACAAACAGTGCAGTAGGAAATCAGGGCTCAGCAGGTGGACTTAGATAACCTGATAGAAAAATTGTGCAGAGAGATTCCTGAAGTCGTCATCCCGGAATCCTCTGGAATGCATGTTAAGATAGAAAGCCTAGTTTCCACACTTAAGCCCTCTAGATCTGAAATAAAAATGGTGAAGGTAGAATTCGAACAACAAATTACTAAATTGCAGGCTAAGTTGCAGCCTGAGACTCCCTTGGAGGTGCGCGGGTAGTGGGCCTCCTTAGTCAAAGAAGCATCCAAGAGAATTTATGCTAACATCGACAAAGGCACAGAGCTATTGGAGACCACGATGGGACTATGGATCTTTGTGCAAACAGATCCAATTTTCAAAAATATTACTCAAGAGTTGCATTCCAAAGAGCAGGAGTTCGAAAATCTATAGGAGGCCTTGCCTACATTCATTCCAACCCAGTGCATGGCCCACCTTCAGACCAGTCATGCGCTATGAGATGAAGTCAAGGAACTCCACCGAAAGAATAAAATTTTCACTAATCACATGAAGCCGTAGGAGAACGAGGCAATGAAGTTGTCTCAGGACCTAGATGTTGTAGTAAGGACACTTAATCAGACCCTGTAGACTCTTACCCTAGCTGCAGAAGAACTAACTTCACAAAAGCTGGTAGGGACCTGTTGGAAATATTGTCATTGATGGCAATGGAGGCAGCAAAGACAGAAACAGGAAAAGAAGGCAGCAGATGCAAAGTTAGGCAAAGAAGAACAACAGGGACAGAGAAAGGGACAAGAGAAGAAGAGAAGGAGTAACAGGGACAAACGAAAGCAGAGGTAGAGGCAACAAATATAGAGGCAGCAGCCATTATATCGCAGGCAAGAGAAAGAGGCAAAATCACATTGCCAACAAAGTTATCGAAGAGGCAGGCAGCCGCGATTGCCAGCAAGTTACCGAAGCAAAGGCAGGCGCAGCCTGCGCACCGCGGCGCAGAGCCATTCCGAGATTCGTCATCTCAGCCTAGAGGATACATAAACAATATTCTGGGAATGTTAACCCCAAGAAGAAAGTATATATATATATATATATATATATATATATATATATATATATATATATATATATATATATATATATATATATATATATATATATATATATATATATATATATATATATATATATATATATATATAAATCTCATTCCGGGAATCGTTACCCACGTTGGAGTATATATGCAGTGCATTACATATATTGCGCCTTATGCACAAAGGTCCAAAGCATACATATTAATCTATATGGAGCACCTTTTTAACAAAGAATCAAAGTACCATAAGGTGGGACCCTCACCCAATCGCATCATATAATATAAGGGTAGCGGTATAGGTTATCAACAGAAAGTTGCGACTGCGATTGAAGCTCGGACCCGATGGGCATATAAACTGTGTCTTGATAGGTTTGAGTTCCGGCTTAATAGCATCGACTCAAAGCTTATATAGATATATATATTTATATGGAGCGCTTTGTGGACAAAGAACCAAAGGTTTAAAAAAAAAACAAAGTTTTATATGGTGGGACCCTTTCCCAATCGCATCAGAGAAAAACAAAGCAGTGGAACATGCAAACAGGAAGTTGCGATTGTGATTGTATCCCGGACCCGATGGGTTTATAAACCATAATTGATATGTGTCGGAACATATATAAACAAAGAAATTGCAATTGCGATGAAGCCCGGATCATATAAACAAAGGTTCAAAGAATAAATATATATATTTATAAGTGGAGCTCTTTATGATAAACAAATAACCAAAGTACCATAAGGTGGGACCAAATCGCATCGGAGAGAAACAAAGTAGTGGAACATGCAAATAGGAAGTTGCAATTGCGATTGAAGTTCGGACCCGATGGACTTATAAACTATGATTTATACTGGCTCAAGTTCCACGTCAAAGAAAATCATTCATCGCATCGGAAAAATTGAGTGAACAGTGGTTAATCGCATCAGACCCATCGCATCGGCACATCCAAATGAACAGTGTTTCATCGCATCGGAAAATCTAAGCACAGTGGAACAGGTTAATGAAACTTGCGATTGTGATCAATCGCAATCGGAAATCTGTGGAGGGTATCAATCACATCGGAGCAAGGTAGCTTGTGATTGCGATCAATCGCAATCAAAAATTTCTGGAGGAGAAATAGATCACATTGGAAAGTGTGTCAAGTGGGCCTGAAAAGGGCATTTGTTAAGTATTAACATGATTCTTTATTGTTATAGTGGAAAATTCAGTTTGTGTGATTAAACTAAGAAATGAAATTGGGTTATATATATAAAAGGCGTTGTTATTGAAATGTGTCGCGTGGTCTGTGGACCCACGGGCCTCGGCTTAAGGTGGAGGGCGATTGTCAATATAAAATTATTGCGATGTGTGCAATCGCATCGAGCCATAAAAAAAATACCATGGTGTATGTATGTTCCGCTTGTGGAACTCACCACATCAACAAGACACTTACTGTGTAAAGCGTTGGAATTCACCCAGATTTAGAGTCAGCAGTTATATATATAAAAGGGGCTGATATAAAAAGCATGGTTACAAAGGTATGGAATATGGTCATTACATTATGACAGTGAATAAGGAAACAAACAGAGCCGAAAGGGACAAAGACACAGTCATAGAAAAGACAGATGCGCAGCAAGCCAAGAGACAAAACGAGTGAGCTGGAGTTCTCATTTGTAATTTGAATGTAAATGTTTTATTTAATTTATATTGTTGTGATGCATTGGCAAGTCTCTGGAAGAGAGAAAATATCCCACTGTAATTTTAAAATAAGCACCTACAATTACATTTTTCTGAGTGAGCTGAAAAGAAATGAGAAGGCTGAAGACCAAGAGGTATGACTATCCATTCCGAATTCCTAGAGGAATACAAACAGTCATGTGAGGAAATCTATATATATTATCAACTGGATATGCATAAGAGAGGTTAGAGAGAGAAAATATAGAGAATGCAGAGTATAGAAGAGTAAGGCAGAGAAGATTAATAATAGAAGAGCAGAAAGAGATGCTATAGAACATAGCTGATATCTGAGGTAAATCAGCAAACATTCAGTTTGATAAATTGAGGAAGTTGGAGCTTCCCTATCAAGTTGTAGCTTGATAGCTGTTAGTTGTAGCTGACTGAGGTTGGAGCCTCCTGTAGGTTGGTGCCTGCAGAAAATTGAAAGGAGTTGGTGCTTCCTTGCAAGTTGTAGCTTGCAAAATTGAGGTTGGAGCCTCCTGTAGGTTGGTGCCTGCAGAAAAACAGTGGTGAGAGGGAGATGGAGCTTGCCTTTGCATCACAAAAATAATAAGATGTGGTTTTCCTTTATGGGTTCCCACTTATATCTGGTGTCTCTTTGCATGATGTTTATGTGTTGATCTGATTTATATCATCTGCTTAATACCTGCTACTCTCATATTAAGTCTACTGTTATATTATATTAATACTTGCTGCTCACATTCTAAGATTTCTCACATATTAAGTTGGACATGAAATTAAGGCGTAAGTAAGGTTTAATGAAAATTTTTAAAAGACCATGAATGTGTTAAACTGATTCACCCCCCCCCCCCTCTTAGTTTAACTAAGGGTTCAACAATTGGTATCAGAGCAGGTTCCTTTGTACCAGTTTAACAACTGAAAGGAGATTCTAGGTTCACAGGATGGCTAGTAAATAAGGATGCTCAACCAATAAAGCCCCTTTCTTTACAGGTGCAAATTATGCCTTCTGGAAAATCAGGATGAGGACATACATAATGTCTCTAGGAATATAAGTTTGGGGTGTTGTGGAATTAGGATATGCCCCAAAGGCAACTGACTCAGAGAAAGAATCCAAACAAGATTTTGTAGCTAATGCAAAAGCCATGAATGCCATCTTGAATGGATTGTGTGAAGCAGAGTTTATCAAAGTAATGCACAAAGACATTTCCAAAGAGATGTGGGATACTCTGGAGAACATCCATGGGGGAGATAAGAAAGTAAAGACTGCCAAACTTCAGATCTATAGAGCCTAGTTTGAGAACTTAAAAATGAATTATGATGAAGACATTGACAGTTTATTCCTAAAAGTTGCAGAAATTGTTAACAATATGAAAGCTCTTAGAGAAACCATGCCAGAAAGAATAATTGTGCAAAATATTCTAAGATCTCTTCTATCCAGGTTTAATCCCAAGGTGTCTGCGATAGAAGAAACAACTGATTGGGAGACCTTGACCATGAACCAGCTACTTGGAAATCTAAAAGCATATGAGATGAGGCTCCCACAGAAGAAGCCAAGTCTAAGGGAGGCAGCCTTTAAAACAGAAAAGAAGAAAGAAGAAGAGGAAGACATATGCTCTTGCTCGGATGAAGAAGAGGAATTTTTTTTCAAGAAATTAGATAGAGGCTCAGGTAAATACAAAGGTAAACTTCCTTTCAAATGCTTTAACTGTGGAAGATTTGGACACTATGCTGCTAAGCGTCATCACGAGAAAGTAAGGAATCAGGCTCAAGAGTCAGAGAAAAATACATCAAAGAACTGGGAGAAAGGAAATAAGTTCAGCAGAAAATCCTTCTATGCTCAACAAGACAGCAGTACATCTGAAGATCCATATGAATTCTCAAGTGAAGATGGAACCGTTGAATTTTTATTGATGGTTATAGAAGAACTTGAAGGTCTCCTGCTAGAAGATGAAGAAGAAGAAGGTGAAGTCGACCTTGAGGGGGAACTAAGAAGTTCTCTGGGAAAGATTGATAGACTCAAGCTGAAATGCAGAAAACAGGACATTCTCCTCAAGTATGTACGAGAGGAACAGAATTCAGAAGTCCTGACACAGCTAAAGATAGAGCTTGAAGAAGCCAAGAAGATAGAGGACATGTTACTTGAGCAAATCAAAGAAAAAACTCAGGAACAAGAAAAGTTGGAAGAAGAAGTAGTATGTCTCAGGAAGAAATTAGAAAATTCTCAAAGGAAAATGGTTATAAAATCTTCTCAAACAACAAGCTCTAGTAAGTTGAACGAAATTATTGGTGCTTAAAGATCTCCGATGATAAAAATTGGAATAGGCTATGAAGGAGAATCAAGTAAAGACAAAGAAAAGGTTGACAGAGAGATTGTTTTGTAAAAGAAAAGAAGAATGATGAAGCAACTCAAACAATTCCTACAAAATAAGAAACCTGTAATAAGGAAGACAAAGATCAGAAAAAACCACTAGTAGCAAAGAATGTAATAAATACTAAGACCCCTGAGTATGTAAAATTTGGAAACCATCAAAGGAAATTCTTCCTTCCTATGAAGAATGCCACCTGTTATGCTTGCCACAAGCTGGGACACATTGCTGCATATTGTCATGCAAGGAGGAGCAATTCAAACCAGCAAAAGATGCAAACATTGAAGAGACTACCTCAAGCAAACAAATGGAAGAGAAAACCTTACATCAGGTATGCAAATAGTTTCTATGGTTACTGTTTTTATTGTAAGAAATTTGGCCATAAAATCATTGAGTGTAGAAAGTATGGACAAAGATTGATGTTTAACACCTCAAGGAGGTTTATGAATCAAAGAAATTCTATTCATACTCATAATTCTACAAAAATTATGATCAAATGTTGTGTATGCAATCAAGTTGGACATATACCTTCCAAATGTCCTCTAAGAAGATATAGTTCATCACTTCACAAAAGATACCAAACTAAAGGGTGCCTCCAGTGGATAAAGAAGGTGAATAAATGTGACTTGGCTCTAACTTCTCAAGACCTGAAAAGCCAGTGGTATTTGGACAGTGGCTGCTCTAAACACATGACTGGAGACAGAAGCAAGTTTATAACTTTTGATGAAAAGAAAACTGGTAATGTTACTTTTGGCAATGATAAATTAGGAAAAATCAAGGGAAAGGGCTCAGTCATCTTAGATAATGGCAGAGGTAAGGCCCAAGATGTACTATTTATAGATGGGCTGAAAGAAAATTTGCTGAGTGTCAGTCAAATGTGTGATAAAGGCTGCGAAGTTATTTTCAGAGCACAAGACTGTGAAGGCAGATCAAGCACCACAGGTAAGACTCTGCTCAAAGGTGTTCGAACAGAGAGAAATGTTTACATCGTGAAAGAGAAAGATGAAGCATGCCATCTTAGCAAACTAGAGGAGTCATGGGTATGGCATAGGAGATTAGGACATCTCAGCTTCGATCATATCATTAGACTGAGCAAAAAGAAAGTAGTCAGAGACATGCCAGAAATAAAAAGGCCTTCTAATACCATATGCAAATCTTGTCAATTGGGTAAACAGACCCGTACATTAATTAAGGCCAAAGTTGAGTTATCAACAAGAAGACCTCTACAACTTGTGCACATGGACCTGTGCAGACCTGCAAGAACTAAAACACCAAGTGGAGAATCATACTTCATGATGATAATAGATGATTTCTCCAGAATGACATGGGTTGCATTTCTCAAGAATAAATTGGAAGCTCTGGAAAAATTCAAAATATTCAAAGCTTTAGTAGAAAACCAGACATGATGCAATCTGAAATGCATCAGATCAGACAAAGGAGGTGAATTCACAGATTATGAATTTTCTGACCTATGCAATGAACATGGCATAAAACAACAATTACTATTGCAGGGACACCTCAGCAGAATGGAGTAGCAGAGAGACAAAACAAATATGTTCAACAAATTGCCAGAGCCATGATGCAAGAGAATAATATTGCTCAAACCTTCTAGGCAGAAACGATGCACACAACAGTACATATCCTTAATAAAGCTCACTTAATGCCAAGCAGTGACAAGACTCCCTATGAACTATGGCATGGAAAGCTATCTTCAATCAAACATTTCAGAATCTTTGGAAGCACGTGTTACATAAATAATAATGATGAAAATATTATAAAATTTGATGCAAGAGCAAATGAAGGGATATTTCTAGGATATTCATCCAAAAGTAAAGGGTACAGGTGCTCCAACAAGACTCTTTGAAAAATAGTAGAAAGAATTGATGTGAGATTTGATGAAGAACTTCCAGACAATACAAGAGATGCAGAATACTGTAGTCCATCAGACAACCATGAAGAAGAAAACCAAGATGATGAGGAAATAAGCAAGACAACAGAAGATACAGAGCTGAGTTCTAAAGCTCCCTCGAGATATACTCAGAAGAACCATCCTGAAGATCAGATCATTGGAGACAAGAGAGTAGGGGTCCAAACAAGAAGGCAGCTAACAGAACAAACTGAAGAGGTATACTTAGCCATGTTGTCACAAATAGAGCCAAAGAAATTTGAAGAATCCAGCAGGGACAAGTCTTGGGTGAATGCTATGAATGAAGAATTGGACCAAATTGAGAAAAACAATACCTGGGAACTAGTTCCTAGACCCACTGAGAAAATTATCATAGGGTCAAAATGGGTATTCAAAAATAAAATGAATGAGGAAGGACAGGTAATCAGGAACAAAGCTATACTTGTCTGCAAAGGATATTCACAAATTGAAGGACTTGATTACGATGAAACATTTTCCCCTATAGCCATAATGGAAGCTATCAGAATGTTCCTGGCATTTGCTTGCTACCAAAGCTTCAAAGTATATCAAATGGAAGTAAAATCTGCATTTCTGAATGGAGACTTAGAAGAATAAGTCTACATGGAACAACCAGAAGGCTTCTCATTAAAAGACAAAGAAGACTATGTGTGCAGACTGAAGAAGGCTCTATATGGACTGAAACAGGCTCCTCGTGCTTGGTACTCAAGACTGGATAAATATTTGCAAAAACAAGGCTTTAAGAGAGGCGGAGTAGACAACAATCTATACATAAAAGCCCATGAAAATGAACTCTTGATTATTGTAGTATATGTTGATGACATTATGTTTGGAAGCAACAGAGAAGAACTAGAAAAAGGGTTTGTTGATGAGATGAAAACAGAGTTTGAGATGTTTATGATTGGAGAGCTCAATTTATAATTAGGACTTCAAATTCAGCAAAAGAACACAGGTACATTCATCTCATAGGAAAAATACTTAAGAGAAATGTTGAAAAAGTTCAAAATGGAGGACTGCAAACCTGTGTCAACTCCCATGATCACGAGATGCAAGTTGTGTGATGATGATGGATCTACTGATATAGACCAAAAACTCTACAGATCCATGATAGGAAGCCTATTGTATTTGACAGCATCAAGACCAGACATCATGCTAGCAGTAGGACTAGTGACTAGATATCAAGCAGCACCTAAACAAAATCACCTTCTTGCAGTCAAAAGAATATTCAGATATCTACAAGGAACTATATAGTATGGGCTTTGGTATCCAAAAAGAAAAAGCTTCACCTTGACAGCATACACAGATACAGATTGGGCCAGCTGTGTAGATGACAGGAAAAGTACAAGTGGAGGTGCATTCTATTTAGGAGAAATTCTGGTGGCATGGTTAAGCAAGAAACAAACATCTATCTCTCTATATACAACAGAAGCAGAATATATAGCAGTAGCAGCATGTTGCACACAAGTCATGTGGATGAAGAAAACCCTCCAAGACATGAAGGTAAGCATTAATGAACCTATCTTAATCAAATGTGATAATACAAGTGCTATAAGTATATCTAAAAACCATGTGCTTCACTCAAAAACTAAACATATCCCAATCAAGTATCATTTTCTCCAAGAACAAGTGGCTCAGAAGATAGTAAAATTGGAGTATGTACCAACAAAAGAACAGAAAACATATATATTTACTAAACCGCTTGCCAGAGAACCATTTGAATATTTGAGAGACATATTAGGGGTAGTATCTGTAGATGCTACTCTCTAATATGAAGAGAAAGCACAGTTTCAGGGGGAGAACAGAAACGAAAATATCATTCCCACGGGGAGATCAACCAGTAAGGGAAGCATGAAAACAGGTCCTCATGATCAAAAGGATTATGGCAAGAATACATTCAGCTTAAAAGAATCAATGAAAAGGAAAAAGGGGCAGTGGTGCAGTGGAATAGTGGTGAACTTGATGTGAACCGAACACGGAAGAGTGGTGAACCCGACGTGAATCTAATCCAAAGGTTGAAGCAGCAGTGTACAAAGTCAGAAAATTCAGAAGAGAGAAAATGCACGAAATATTGAAAAAGGATAAAATCACAGGATCAAAGAATAGAAGCTACACTAAAAATTCAAACCCCTTTCCATTGATGTCAAAGGGGGAGGAAGAGCAAGCAACAGGAGGAAGAGCAGGAAAACAGAGAAAGTGTATTGCCATCAATGCCAAAGGGGGAGACTGTTGGAAATATTGTCATTGATGGCAATGGAGGCGGGAAAGACAGAGATAGACAAAGAAGGCAGCAGATGCAAATTTAGGCAAAGAACAACATCAGGTAATATGTACAGCGAAGGCAAAGGTAGAGGTCGAGCAGCAGAAGCAGCTAAAGAAGAGGCAGAGGCAGTGAATATAGAGGCAAAGCCGTTATATCAGAGACAGAGGCAGAGGTAGAGCTGTTATCACAGCAGTTTATCAGAAGTAGAGGCAGAGGCAGAGCCGTTATCATAGCAGGTTATTAGAAGCAGAGGCAGAAGCAAAGTCGTTATCACAAGTAGATGCAAAGCCATTTTTTAATTTCAAGATTCGCTACCCCAGCTAGAGGATACATAAACACAATTTCGGGAATCGTATAACCCAAGCGGAAAGTATATATATATATATATATATATATATATATATATATATATACAAACAGATTCCGAGAATCACCTCCCCCGCTGGAAGATACACTAAAGATTGGAGCAGCAAAGTATATATATATAAATCTCATTCTGAGAATCGTTACCCACGCTAGAGTATATAAGCAGCGCACTACATATATTGCGCCTTATCCACAAAGGTCCAAAGCATACATATTAATCTATATGGAGCGCCTTTTTAATAAATAATCAAAGTACCATAAGGTGGGACCCTCACCCAATCGCATCGGAGAATATAAAGGTAGCGGAACAGGTTATCAACAGAAAGTTGCGACTGCGATTGAAGCCTAGACCCGATGGGCATATAAACTGTGTCTTGATAGGTTTGAGTTCTGGCTTAATCGCATCGGCTCAAAGCTTATATAGATATATATATATAATTATATGGATCGCTTTGTGGACAAAGAACCAAAGGTTTTAAAAACAAACAAAGTTTTATATTGTGGGACCCTTTCCCAATCGCATCAGAGAAAAACAAAGTAGGGGAACATGCAAACAAGAAGTTGCGATTGCGATTATAGCCCAGACCTGATGGGTTTAAGAACCGTAATTGATATGTGTCAGAACATATATAAACAAAGAAATTGTGATTGCGATGAAGCCTAGATCATATAAACAAAGGTTCAAAGCATAAATATATATATTTATAAGTGGAGCACTTTATGATAAACAAATAACCAAAGTACCATAAGGTGGGACCAAATCTCATTGGAGAGAAACAAAGCAGCGGAACATGAAAACAGGAAGTTGTGATTGCGATTAAAGTTCGGACTCGATGGAGTTATAAACTATGATTTATACTGGCTTAAGTTCCACGTCAAAGCAAATCTTTCATCGCATCGGAAAAATTGAGTGAACAGTGGTTAATCGCATCAGACCCATCGCATCAGCACATCCAAATGAACAGTGGTTCATCGCATTGAAAAATCTAAGCACAACGGAACATGTTAATGAAACTTGCGATTACGATCAATTGCAATCAGAAATCTGCGGAGGGTATCAATCGCATCGGAGCAAGGCAGCTTGCGATTGCGATCAACCATAATCGGAAATTTATGGAGGAGAAATAGATCACATTGGAAAGCGTGGCAAGTGGGCCTGAAAAGGGCATTTGTTAAGTATTAACATGATTCTTTATTGTTATAGTGGAAAAGGCAGTTTGTGTGATTAAACTAAGAAATGAAATTGGGTTATATATATAAAAGGCGTTGTTATTGAAATGTGCCGCGTGGTCTGTGGACCCACGGGCCTCGGCTTAAGGTGGAGGGCGATTTTCAATATAAAACGATTGCGATGTGTGAAATCGCATCGAGCCATAAAACAAATACCATGGTGTATGTATGTTCCGCTTGCGGAACTCACCACATCAACAAGACACTTGTTGTGTAAAGCGTTGGAATTCACCCAGATTTAGAGTAAGCCGTTATATATATAAAAGGGGTTTATATAAAAATCACAGTTACAAAGGTATGGCATATGGCCATTACCCTATGATAGCGAATAAGGAAACGAACAGAGTTAAAAGGGACAAAGACACAGTTAGAGAAAAGACAAATGCGCAGCAAGCCAAGAGACAAAACGAGTGAGCTGGAGTTCTCATTTGTAATTTGAATGTAAATGTTTTATTTAATTTATATTGTTGTGATGCATTGGCAAGTCTCTGGAAGAGAGAAAATATCCCACTGTAATGTTAAAATAAGCAACTACAGTTACATTTTTCTGAGTGAGCTGAAAAGAAATGAGAAGGCTAAAGACCAAGAGGTATGACTATCCATTCCGAATTCCTAGAGGAATACAAATAGTCATGTGAGGAACTCTATATATAATATCAACTGGATATGCATAAGAGAGGTTAGAGAGAGAAAATATAGAGAATGCAGAGTATAGAAGAGTAAGGCAGAGAAGATTAAGAAAAGAAGAGTAGAAAGAGATGCTACAGAACAGAGCTGATATCTGAGGTAAATCAGCAAACATTCAGTTTGATAAATTGAGGAAGTTGGAGCTTCCCTATCAAGTTGCAGCTTGATAGCCATCAGTTGTAGCTGACTGAGGTTGGAGCCTCTTGTAGGTTGGTGCCTGCAGAAAATTGAAGGGAGTTGGTGCTTCCTTGAAAGTTGTAGCTTGCAGAATTGAGGTTGGAGCCTCCTGTAGGTTGGTGCCTACAGAAAAATAGTGGTGAGAGGGAGTTGGAGCTTGCCTTTGCATCACAACAATAATAAGATGTGGTTTTCTCCCTTTATGGGTTTCCACTTATATTTTGTATCTCTGTGAATGATGTTTATGTGTTGATCTGATTTATATCATCTGCTTAATACCTGCTGCTCTCATATTAAGTCTATGGTTATATTATATTAATACTTGCTGCTCACATTCTAAGATTTCTCACATATTAATTTGGACATGAAATGAAGATGTAAATAAGGTTTAATGAAATTTTTTAAAATACCATGAATGTGTTAAACTGATTCACCCCACCCCCTCTCAGTTTAATTAAGGGTTCAATAGGACCATGTAGAGCATAGCAGATCAGAGAGTAGGTGTCTTGTCACACCTTTTTTGCTGCCATTGAAGAGCTCTATAACAAGATGAATAACCCAGTGCCACTGTGAATTGGGATGAGTCACAAGAATGTGTTGGGGGCCTGTTGGAGCAGGGTCCCCTAAGTTTGAGCTTTGAAGAAAATTTGATATATTTTTGTAAAATATTTTGTTAGTTTAGTTGTGCATAGCACAAGTGAAGGGGCTTTGGGGAGATTCAAATCCCCTCATGAGTTGTAATGGGTCAAAAGTGTAGAACTAGGGGCTGCAAACCACGGTTTGAGGACCATAGATGAGAATATGCTGAAGATATAAATATGAGTCTAGATTGAGTTAGATAAGAAGTGAATTATTTATGATAGATATGGTTGTTTTTTGATATTTTGTTCGGATTTTTCAAGGTAAAAGGATCCTCTTGGTTGTGTTCACAGAGACTTTAGTCCTGCTATGTGCGAACCCGCTGGTTGTGTGCATGGGTGAACTGAAGGTTGTGTAAGGAAGATTTGAACTGTTTATGAATAAACAGTAGTTATTGTTGATATCTGAGCCTGAAATGCATCTGTTCTTTACTTTATGGTCATTTCTACATATTATTTCTAATTAATGTGTTAACTATGTTTAGATCGACTTCACAATTGCTTCTGGATTTAAATAAATTTTTGTTGAAAGGGTCTAGTGTTATTGGGTTCTAATACTATATGTTAAGATTTATTACCTACCTTATGGACTCTGTTTTAACCTGTGCACAAGGTATTCTTCATAATTGATCTAAATCTGTCTATAAGGGTTTCCTGGTTAGGGCTTATGTTGCAGAGATCTGTTCATGATTGTTTTAGATCTAAGGGCACCCACATCATTTAAATCTCTCTCAAGGTGCGGAAACTTGGTTCCAACACCCCCCCATACTGCTTCGGGTGAGAATTTGAGTTGCGCAAGAAGGTAACTGTCGAAAGGGCTAGTAGTAAGAGGGTTTTGTTGGTTAATCTCTACTCTGAACCTAGGTCAGGACCCCTCAAGCCAACATATGTTATCCATAAAGTTTTGATTGTAGACAACAAAATAAGAACAAAATTACACTAACAAAACAACTATCTGTATTAGTGTTGTAATGTCTATGAGAATTCGCCTAGATTGTATTATATTCTCTTGTACTTTAGATTTTGAAATGTTCACCTAACACTCCATCCACCTAAAGTATTAATTCAGATTTTGTAAATATTGCCTATTGTTACCCACGACCATTTTGTATTCCAATAGATATACAATAGAATATAGAGTGTACGACATATACAATTGCAGAAATATCCTTTTGTATGCAAGTATTTGCATCACTGTCCAACATTGCAGATATCGAATCCAGTGTATGGTTTTCACAAATTATCAATATCAACCCAAAATGTGTGGCAGAAAACCATTTTTCAAATACCATTGACATCAAAAACATGAGGTAATGTGCCAATATATTGTTTAAATATATCTAACTAACCATAATTTTTGGAATATACAACATTTTATTTTATATTACATTGGATGACCATTTGTGTTTTGTATTTTTAACACCATAGACATCATATTATGGAGACTCAAGGTGAGGACTGAACACAAAATACTCTCCAACCCTGTAGGTGGAACATTGGTTCTGGGTGTTAGGGGAACCATGTACATTTCATTTCTATGTTATTTCTCCCATAAAATTTAAGACAAGCTTTAAGGAAAACCATGTACATGTCATTTCTCCCATAAACCTAAGGCAAACATTAAGGCAAACAATGTACATGTCATATCTCCCATAAAATTTAAGACAAACCATGTACATGTCGTTTCTCCCATAAACCTTAATTTAATATATTTTTAAGTAAAATTCTAGTGTTTTTGGAAGCCATTTACATGTCATTTCTCCTATTAACTTTAAGGCATTTTCTACTATTTTTGGAACCTTGTACATGTCATTTCTATGTCATTTCTCGCATAGACTTTAAGGCAAACTATGTACATGTCCTTTCTCCGGTAAACTTAAGGCAAATTTTAAGACAAACCATGTACATGTCATTTCTCCCATAAAATTTAAGGAAAATCATGTACATGTCATTTTTCCCATAAAATGTTATTTAATATATTTTTAAGGAAAATGCTAGGGTTTTTGGAAACCATGTACATGTCATTTCTCCCATAAACTTTAAGGCATTTTATAGTGTTTTGGGAACCATGTACATGTCATTTCTATTTCATTTCGCCCAT
The DNA here is from genome assembly GCA_034641835.2 of Pinus albicaulis. NCBI lineage: Eukaryota > Viridiplantae > Streptophyta > Pinopsida > Pinales > Pinaceae > Pinus > Pinus albicaulis. The sequence continues at coordinate 1,411,631,879 of CM076584.1, read as the reverse complement.
AAAAGTTAAGGTGAACTTTAAGGAAAACCATGTACATGTCATTTCTCCCATAAAATTTAAATTAATATATTTTTAAGGAAAATGATAGTGTTTTTGGAAACCATTTACATGTCATTTCTCCCATAAACTTTAAGGCATTTTCTAGTGTTTTGGGAACCATGTATATGTCATTTCTATGTCAATTATACTATAAAATTTAAGACAAACCATGTACATGTCATTTCTCCCACAAACTCAAGCAAACTTTAAGGCATGTCATTTCTATGTCATTTCTCGCATAAAATTTAAGGCAAACCATATACATGTCATTTCTCCCACAAACTCAAGAAAAATTTAAGGCATGTCATTTCTATGTCATTTCTCCCATAAAATTCAAGGCAAACCATGTACATGTCATTTCTCCCATAAAATTTAATTTAATATATTTTAAAGGAAAATTACAGTGTTTTTGAAAACCATGTACATGTCATTTCTCCCATAAACTTATGGAATTTTCTAGTGTTTTGGGAACTATGTGCATGTCATTTCTATGTCATGTCTCCCAAAAAATTTAAGGAAAACTTTAAGGAAAACCATGCAGATGTCATTTCTCCCATAAACACAATGAAAACTTGAAGGCATGTAATTTCTATGTCATTTCTTCCATAAAATTTAAGGCAAACCATGTACATGTCATTTCTCCCATAAACTTTAATTTAATATATTTTTAAGGAAAATGCTAATGTTTTTGGAAACCATGTACATGTCATTTCTCCCATAAACTTTAAGGCATTTTCTAGTGTTTTGGGTACCATGTACAAGTAATTTTTATGTAATTTATCCGATTAAATTTAAGGAAACATTTAAGGCAAACCATGTACATGTAATTTCTCCCATAAACTTAAGGAAAATTTAATGGCAAACCATGTACATGTCATTTCTCCCATAAAATTTAATTTAATATATTTATAAGGAAAATGCTAGTGTTTTTTTGAAATCATGCAATGTCATTTCTCCCATTTTCTAGTGTTTTTGGGAACCATGTACATTTCATTTCTATGTCATTTCTCCCATAAAATTTAAGGCAAACGATGTACATGTCATTTCTGACACAAATTTTAAGGCAAACCATGTACATGCCATTTCTCCCATAAATTTTAAGGAAAACCATGTACATGTTATTTCTCACATAAATTTTAAGGCAAACCATGTACATGTCATTTCTCCCATAAAATTTAATTTAATATATTTATAAGAAAAATGCTAGTGTTTTTTGAAAGCATACAATGCCATTTCTCCCATTTGTTAGTGTTTTTTGGAACCATGTACATGTAATTTCTCCCATAAATTTTAAGGAAAACCATGTACATGTCATTTATCCCATAAAATTTAAGACAAACCATGTACATGTCATTTATCCCATAAAATTTAAGACAAACCATGTACATGTAATTTCTCCCATAAACTTTAAGGAAAACCATGTACATGCCATTTCTCCCATAAAATTTAAGTCACTTGAAATAAAATTTAAGTCATTTGCAATAAATGTTCATTTAATATATATTTGAAGGAAAATGCTAGTGTTTTTTGAAACCTTGTACATGTCATTTCTCCCATAAACTTTAAGGCATTTGCTAGTGTTTTTGGAAACCACGTACATTTCCTTTCTCCCATAAACTCTACATTTGCTATTGTTTTTGGGAAGCATGTACATGCCATTTCTCCCATAGACTTTAAAGCAAAACGTGTACATGCTATTTCTCCCATAAAATCTATGGCATTTGCAATAAATGTTCATTTCATATACTTTTAAGGAAAATGTTAGTGTTTTTGGAAATCATGTAAATGCCATTTCTCCCATAATATTTAAGGCATTTTATAGTGTTTTTGGAAACCATGTACATGTCATTTCTCCCATAAACTTGACATTTGATAGTGTTTTTGGGAACCATGTACCTGTCATTTCTCCCATAAACTTTAAGTAAAACCATATACATGCCATTTCTCATATAGACTTTAAGAAATTTGCAAAAAATTGAAGTCATTTGCAATAAATGTTCATTTAATATATTTTTAAGGAAAATGCTAGTGTTTTTGGAAACCATGTACATGCCATTTCTCCAATAAACTTTAAGACATTTGCTAGTGCCTTTGGAAACCATGTACATGTCATTTCTCTCATAAACTTGGCATTTGCTAGTGTTTTTGGGAACCATGTACATGTCATTTCTCCCATAAACTTTAAGGAAAACCATGTACTTGCCATTTCTCCCATAAAATTTAAGGCATTTGAAATAAATGTTCATTTAAGATATTTTTAAGAAAAATGATAGTGTTTTTGGAAACCATGTACATGCCATTTATCCCATAAACTTTAAGGCATTTGATAGCGTTTTTGGAAACCATGTACATGTCATTTCTCCCATAAACTTGGGATTTGGTAGTGTTTTTGGGAACCATTTACATGTCATTTCTCCCATAAAATTTAAGGAAAACCACGTACATGCCATTTCTCCCATAAAATTTAAGGCATTTGTAATAAAATTTAAGGTAGTTGCAATAAATGTTCATTTAATATATTTTTAAGGAAAATGCTAGTGTTTTTGGAAACCATGTACATGCCATTTCTCCCATAAACTTTAAGGCATTTGCTAGTGTTTTTGGGAACCATGTACATTTCATTTCTTCCATAAACTTTAAGGAATTTATAGTGTTTTTTGGAGCCATGTACATGTCATTTCAACCATATAATTTAAGGTAAAACATGCAAATGTCATTTCTGCCATTCATTTACAATAAATGTTCATTTAATATATTTTATTGAATTTGTTTTTTTTTTTAGGGATAAAAAATTCCACTAAACATGGTTGAAAAATGGCCATTATGCATTGATATTTCTTGCTATCCCAATCTAGGGAAAACAATGATTAAATATGTTCTTTGCAATATAGCGACTAACAAGGTCGTCCAAAGGAAAATGAATATTCTGGGAAGAACAAAAAACAATGACGATATTAGATTTCATTGATATAAGGCTTGGGAACAATTAGGGAGTATGGCTCAAATGGAATTTTAGTTTTCACTAATTTTGAACTTCTGTGCAACCAGATGAAAGGCGTGTACCAAGTAAATAAGGAGAGGCTAAAACAACTGCATGGAAAAGAAAAGAATATTGTTAGACAATTTCAATTTTTTACTATAAGACACTGTGAAAATGTTAATAAGATGTCTGGTGATCTATTGTGTGGGGCAATGCAAATTCAAGATATATCTATCAAAGATGAATTAGTATTATACGGGGCAATTCCAATACAAGATTCATATCTCTAAGATGAATCAGTGTTGAGACACTCTCATTCAAAATTTATTGATGGACATTGTAACATATCTTTGATATGTGTGTGTTTTTTACTTATAAATGCGTCATTTTTAAAGACCATGTGTTTTTTTCAATTATATACCAAGTGTGCTCACACCATCTAAGCGCAACTTGGTGAACTTCATGTTTTATAAAATTAAAATTTGCTGGACTTCAACAAATTTTTGTTTAAAGTGAGTTTTACACATCAATTTGTGCTTTGAAAGTTGTGTTTTACATAATTTGTGTTTGCGCTCAACATCTATGTACTAAATTAAATTAATTTTTTGAATTCTTTTGAATTTATTTTAAATAGTAATTTTAAAAATAATTGTAAATGTCTACTATAGATATACATATATATCATGGAGGATGAAAGGCAAACATTGGTAGAACCCCATGCCTCTACGAAAGAGGGGGATCATGGATCGAGGGATTTTTTTAATATTTATATTAAATATGCATTTTTTTAGATGAAATTTAAATATTTAATGTTATATCCATACATACATTTATATATGTGGAATCGATTTTTTTATTGAATATATATATATATATATATATATATATATATATAATTTTATCCCCATGTACATACATGTATACATATAGAATTGATATTTTTTATCAATTTTGTGATTTAAATTAGTTTTTAATAAATTTCATTTTTTATTTTTTAGGAGTTAAGAGGACAAGAGTATCTACTCGATCAATGGAGCATGAACATGGTTCACAAAATTGTGTTATGGTTCATGTAATGTAATCAATCCTATGTACATGTATTTATATGTATGTATGTATTTTTGAATTGATTATAAATTCATTATTTTTATGAAGCTTCCCTCTTGTTGGGTGAGGGTGGTGGTGGTACACATTACCCTGGTGGTCAATCAATAGGTGGTGGCAAATTGTGTGAGGGTGGTGATATCCATTCCCCTGGTGGAAAATTGATGGGTGGTCATGTTGGTTCTCAACCAATCGGTGGTCATTCTAGTTCTCAATGATCTCAGGGTGGGCATGATGCTACCCAACCATCTCGAGGTGGCCATCAATCTAAATATTATTTTCATTCAATTATTAATTTGTTAAATTATTTATATAATTTTTTTTATGGTTAAAAAGAAAATTTGTACAAATTTGTCATGTTTTTTTATTTATACAAAATTTTATATATTGATGCAAAGGGTGAAAATGTTGCTTGAAAAAGATGCAGTGTAGAGCGTGTTATTCAAGAAGAATTTTATACACCAACCACGACTTATCCTTCTAACATTTTTGATTTACCTTGGGAAACAAACATCTAGCAATGCACACTAAAAAGGTTTCAACACATTTATTCAAAATTGAAGAAAGATCTTGTGTCTTTGAAACTCCCTGCCGAGAGTCGAGAAATCTTAGAAATAGTTACTCAATCTTTAAGCACACTTCTATATGTGTACAACAAGCTTGGGCTAACCACTGATACTTTTGTAGAAGTAATGAGGAAAAGAAAGCAAACAGTGATGGGTCCTGATACATGGGAGGATGTTAAACACATAGTTACAACAAAATGGCCAATTCTGTGTTTAATTTCAAAGAAGTTCTGAAAACAAAGATGTTAACGGTGTAATATTTCAAGCACCCTAATATGGCTTGCCATTTTTATGATAGACACCTTGATGCCTATGGAAAACTACCATGGAATGATGAGGTCCCTATTTATTTTGAAAAAATAGTTTATGCATAATTCTTTCTTAGAATTAAACCCAATTATAATGACCTTCCCTTCGAATATTTTGGTCCTGGGAAAGGTCAATTATGTGACAGCAGAGGCGCTAAGTGTGATCGTGAGTTGCCTCACCTCGATCAACCATTGGTATGTCAACCTCTTCATGTGGAAACTTTATGGTCAGATATGGATGTCACTTATCAAATTAGTCGAGAAGAAAGGGATGTCATCATAGACAATGTTTAGAGTGGACTTGGTGGAATTTATGTTTCTCTGAATCGACAAAGAGCATGAGAGAATACGTGTGCTAATTTTCTGTATCATACAGATGATGAGATAGAAAAAATGAGTATTGAAGAGCTCAGAACATATGCAAAGCATTATCGCGATGGTTGGCACGACTTAAATATTCATGAGGAAGAGGGCATGGGATTGATAAGTGTTAATGGTTAGGGTGAATATTTTAACATGTACAATTTGTAATAAATACATATACATGTTTATTTGTATATGTTAATATAACAAAAATGTATCATATATGTGAACACCATTGACATTTAACACGTTTGATGAACAAAGATTTTAATATCATGGTCGAAACTTCAGGTTCTCACAATCAAGACGATATGTTGGAAAATGTTAGAATTTTTTAAGTGTTCATGATGTTGATGTAGAATTATTTTAATCTATTATTATATCGGTATCATGATGACATGTTTTTAAAATAAATAATTGTGTACACATGTACATGTATATAATTAAATGCTAACAGATTCTGACTCTGTCTGATGTTTTCACAATGGAGGTACCCTATTCTTCCCTATTAGGAGATGTGCCAAATCCACCATCACAAGTATGAACAAATTTTCACTTAAATATGTTTTTAATTTATAAATTGAAGTTAAATTTTCATTTAAAAAAGAGATCTAGATCTTGAGTTATTTTACAGTTTTAAAATTGTTGAATTTTAGGTTTGTGGAGATGATTTTCATTTGGAGACACCCTCTTCTTCCCTGTTAGGATATGTGCCAAATCCACCGTCACAATTATTCATTTTTTCACTTACGTTTTTAAGTTATATATTGAAGTTTAAAAAATTTATTAAAAAATGAGATCTAGATCTTGACTTATTTTACAGTTTTAAATTTTTTGAATTTTAGGTTTGTTGAGATTATTTTCATTCAAAGCCACCATGTTTTTCCCTATTAGGAGATGTGCCAAATCCACCGTCACAAGTATTCAAATTTTCACTTATATGTTTAAGTTGAGAATTGAAGCTCAAAAGTTTCATTAAAAAATGAGATCTAGATTTTGAGTTATTTTACAGCTTTAAAATTTTTGAATTTTAGGTTTGTGGAGATGATTTCCATTCTCCAAGGATTGTAGTGATGGAGTGTATGATGGAGATAGGAACATCCACACAATTTTAACAAGAAGTTGTCTAACTTTTTTTAATATTATTGCAAATTAGTTTATGCATTTTCATTTGAAATTTTTTAAAATATATATATATATATATATATATATATATATACTTGTACGTGTATATTGTACAATTTATTGTGGAGGATGTATTGATGGATGACCAACACAAGACAATGGAGAGAGAAATACATGAGGTATTGGATTTTTTTTTTTTCTTTTTGTTTTTTTACACGAAGTTCTACATTCTCATTAAATTTTAAAACTTTAAATTGTAATGTTTACATGTTGTGTATAGGTTCCCCATTCTTAAGAGGATAACACAACGAGGCTCAAAATGTTGCTGGAAAAGACACTAGACCCATCTCTGTTTGATTGATGATGCACATGTGCAACATTTTATTTGATAGATAGTCTTAAATTTACTTTTCTATATAGAGTTCTATTTATGAAGTCATATTTAATTTTATATATAACTTGATATTTGTAACACAATACATTGTTATATATATTTACTTTTATTGTTCATGTGATATAAATTTTGGACATATTTTACATTTTGGATATAGTTGAACTATATTTACTTTTATCAAGAATGATTTTAAATATTGGACAGTTACATTTGGCATGTGATCACATGTTGTGATATAATGTTTTTTTTTTTTAAACTAAAGTTATTGTTTTATTTGTTAAATACAAAATGAATCTAGATGGAAATTTCAAATTACAAAACACATGTATATTTTTTCAAATTACAAAACACATGAATATTTTGGATCGTTGAACTACATTTGGCATGTGATCACATGTGATATAATGTTTTGTTTTTAAAACTCAAGTTTTAATTTTATTTGTTAAATATAAAATGAATCTAAATGGAAATTTCAAATTACAAAACACATGTGTATATTTTGGATAGTTGAAATACATTTGACATGTGATCGCATGTTGTGATATAATGTTTTGTTTTTAAAACTCAAGTTGTCGTTTTGTTTGTTAAATATAAAATGAATCTAGATGGAATTTTCAAATTACAAAACACATGTATATTTTGGATAGTTGAACTACATTTGGCATGTGATCACATGTCGTGATATAATGTTTTGTTTTTAAAACTCAAGTTGTCATTTTATTTCTTAAGTATAAAATGAATCTAGATGGAAATTTCAAATTACAAAACACGTGTATATTTTGGATATCCATGTGAGAACATGTTGTGATATAATGTTTTGTTTTTAAAAATCAAGTTGTCATTTTATTTGTTAAATATAAAATGAATTTAGATGGAAATTCCAAATTACAAAACACATGTATATTTTGGATAGTTGAACTACATTTGGCATGTGATCAGATGTTGTAATATAATGTTTTGTTTTTAAAACTCAAGTTGTCATTTTATTTGTTAAATTTAAAATGAATCTAGATGGAAATTTCAAATTACATTTAACATATACATTGGTACATGTTATGCATTTGAACATGTGTGTGAATTTTATATAGTTTTAGGATGTCTATTAGTTATGTGATATTTAGGTACATTTTGCATGCTCATACATGTCATTTAAAATAATCATAGATGGTTTGACATATTTAAGTTCATGAATATATGTAAAAATGATTGAAGTACATATTTGAATATATGTGAGGTACCAACCAGTATGGACCCATAAAACGTGTTCATCCATTTAAGGATCCACCTTGATTGATGTACTGTTGGGGCTGGCCGTTGATATACCCTAAAATGATTGAAGTAAATTTGAAAATATGTAAAAATGATTTAATTACAATACACATCGATGTATGTAACTAAAAAAAAATCGTAAAATTGTAGGTGTTCGTAGATGTGTCAAACAATCATAAAATTTTAAAATTGCATTAAAACATACATCTAGTACACAACATTTTTTATTAATGTACATATAAAAGCTACTTTTAGTTCATAGTAAACCGGAAATTATAAAACATGAGCCACACATTTTTCATTCATGAATGAATATTATAATTTTCTTAATAGATATATCTAAAAACAAATTGTGCAACTTAAAAAATGCATTTTATCAACTATGCTAGATACACATATATGTACATTTTGCAATAATGAAATTATGAAAAATTGTACCAGAGAATGTATGAAATCGTTTAAGACCAGATAATCTACATGTGTATGTGTACACATGTGTATAAATTACTCGTGTTCATGTACCAAAACAATGTACATGTGAAAACACTTGTACATATAACATAAAATATACATATTGTAATAATTGTAAAACTTAAGAATGCACAAAAAAAAGGCTAGTTCAATTTTTAGTTTAGTTCTAGAAGTTCTAAAAGATGAATCCAAAGAGAAGAAATTGTTGAGCAGTTCAATCAAAAAAATTCTAATGGAATGCCATCTTCAATGATTCATTGATGATCAACTTTTGACATTTTCCATTTCTTAATTTTTAATTTTTTCTTTGATTGAACTTCTATCAACTTTATCCATGCTGCACACACCAAGTGACTATATTGACAACTTATGACATTGGGTTCATAGTCTTGAAAGTAAACAAAATATCAACTTTGATGATTTTGTTGGAAAAAATAACCTTTAGTATAATAGACCCTCAGTCATGTATAAACGCGTTATCATCATAGTTTTCAAATAATTTCATATTTCTTTTAGTGCAACATATCAAATAATACTTCACATTTTCATCATTGATAGTAGGTGCAACTAAAGAAAAAACATGTCCTGCACAATAAAAAAAACTTACATTTAAATTTAGATCATAATTAACATGAAAAATTAGCTTTAAAATAAGCATGTGTACTTGATTTTATTATCTATTTCTAGATCTCTATCATTTGAAAGAAATTTAAATATTACCTTCTCTAACAAGATCATAAACTTGATCACCTTCGGATGATACTATAGTCTTCTCCAATTGCATTTCTTCAAAGTTTGCAATGAACATTTTCCCCTTTGTATTTAGTTATGTATGTTGCCAATATTTTACATACATTTTGTTTTCACAAACATCATTGGATTCTATGTTGTCTATAAAAACATGAAAAAAACAAGAATATTTTCTTTTATCAAATGCGAACACATTTTTGTACAACCTTTTTTTAATTGAATGCAATTTTCAAATCCCTTTTATTGTTTCAACATCATCTCCAATCAATTTATCTACATCTTGGACCCAAAAAGAACTATATGGAAAATTCAAACAAGAATATAAATATGTTATTCAAAATACCATCAAAGATAATCATTGTGATAAATAATGTTTAAATTTAGAAATCCAATAAAAAATAAATCACGTACATATTAAATTTCTCTCTCTCTCTCTCTCTCTCTCTCTCTCTCTCTCTCTCTCTCTCTCTCTCTCTCTATATATATATATATATATATATATATATATGCCTTCGTACTTCCTTTGATCAATTAGTCTCATGGCTTAGTGCAACAATGCACCATTGAACAACTGTTGCCTCACTAAGATGTCTATTTAAAACAATCCTAATGCCTACATTAATCATCAACCCAGGGTAAGTAGTTTTATTTAAAGAGTGTTCAACACAGTATATGCAAGTGAAATTAGAGGTTATTAAATCAAAATTGCTGCAGAAGAAAAATCTAATTCTCGAAGTTCAATCAAAGTAATAAAAGAAATCATTAAATAACTTCACTTAATTAACTCAACTTAATTCTATTCTATTCTATGAAAGTAGATGGAAATAAAAACTTAAAGGACTGCACACTGAATCAGAATTACAGACTAACATATACATCATTACATTAACATATAAAAAATCTAGTAATCAGGCAGGGAATATTGCAGTAACTGAACAACGAGTAACACAGTCACGTTTTGAAATTGAAATTATAAATGGTTGATCAACTAACAAACTCACTCTGAATGAACAACAATCTAGTTATTAAAATAAATTGCGAGAAATAACATTCATGAAATAAATGAAAACCATTAAGACTTCAATTCAATCAGATGAAAACCACTCTATGCTAATGAAATTCAAATCAATCATGAATTCTAGAAAACGCAGGAATGATTAACTATAAAATAGGGAAATAAGAGTACACAACAAGACAACAATAGAACTCCCAATGACTGGGCCCAGGATCTCCAAAAGTCTCTACCGGATGAGTTTTAGAATGCAATTATGGAAAATATAATATCTCTTTTATTAAATTTAACAGTAAGAGTACAACATCGCAGAGCACAAAAGATTTTGTTCAGATGGAATAAATAAAATAATATTACAACAAATGTATAATCAACTCTCTGTTCTATTCTATCTATTGATATTTTATATCTTTACAGAGAAACAAAATCGATAAAGGAGAATCCCCAAGATCAGGATATCTTTAGGATTTCGCAGCTGTCTAACAGTCTGTTTCATCGAATGAGCGAGTCTCTCCTTGATTGTCGCTGGCCTGTACAAACAAAAATGAGATTGTTTTCCTTTTTCTGTCTGATCTTGTTCAATTGTTTGGACATCAGTTAATCTATTTGGATTTCCTGCACCTAAAAACGACATAAGTTAGGCTTTTGTTAGGATATTCCGACACATAGGAAATATTTAAGAATAAATTAGTCTAGTGTAGAGTTAGGTAAAGTGTGTTTCTTTACCATGTACATTTGTAACTTATAATCTGACGGTCACGATTTGTAGTAATTCGACAGTTATCTCTCACCTCAGTATTAACGGCACTTGATCCATGGCTTAACACTTGATTGGTCCATGATCTCTATTTAAAGAGCATGGAGGGTCATTTTTCCAGTAACTGTTTATGAGAGAAACATATGTAACTTTTCTTTTATATCAATAAATTCCTTGAAGTGGCCGTGTTGGCTCAAGGCATGGACGGTTTCCCTCTTTGAGGGTTTTAACCACGGGATTATACTATTGTACTGATTTTTGATATCTTTGTGAGCAGTGACCTTTGGTTCTTGATCTACGAAACTTACCCCATAAATTCCTACATGGTATCAGAGCTATTTTGAGGTTCGTGTCCATTGTTGATCAAAATCTGAAGCCGATTTGACTGCATGTGAATGTCGTTTTGTATATCTACTATTTATGAACATTTTTGGGCTTGGAGAATAGCTTGGTTGTGTTTAAAGCGTCTGTTATAGTGAGGAATGCCTTTTGTTTCATGCGAAAAGGTTTCCGGCTACCCAAGTTATGTCAGTTTAGATCTGGAGGTATAAAACATCTATTTTGCAGTTATATTTGTTAATAGTTCTGCTTATTTCAGTTTTTTTTTTTTCTGTATTAAGGTTTTATTTATTTGCCGCATCTATACCCTCTTCTCTGTGTATGCTATATTCTGTGCACTCCGTGCGATCTTGACAAAGAAGAAACAGGAAAAAGGGATTTTTTTTTCTACGTATGCTCTTTCCCCGCATCTTTGTGCGATCTCGGGAAATCAGAAATAGTGAAAAAATGATAGTTGCCGTAATAATAATAATAATAATAATAATAATAATAATAATAATAATAATAATAATAATAATAATAATAATAATAATAATAATAATAATAATAATAATAATAATAATAATAATAATAATAATAATAATAATAATAATAATAATAATAATCCCCCCTTCCTCCTTTCTAAAATAACATGATCCTTTTACTATCTCACTTGGTGAGGGGTTAGTTTATGAGAATAGAGGTCTTGGGTTCAAGTCTCCTTCTCAAGCTTCTTTTGTAAAAAAAATTTGTTCAAAGGAGCGGATTTGTTTTAAAAAAAGCCACACTTCATCCCGTTCCCGTAACTATTCGGCATCTACAACTCAGTTTTTTCAAAAGGAATAACTTATTCATCCAGAAGCCATTTTTCGAGCCGTTTTTTTTTAAACAACCTAATTTTTTGAGATATTTCCATTGGAGTAGTTATTTCAACTTTTCTCAGCTTCATTTAAAAAATAAATAATTGGAAATTGCATGCCTGGTTATTCTTAACAGCACCAATTATTTCCAATGGCTACCTCACATGGTAGATATACTTAGAAGTAAAGGGCTTTATAGAATAGCCACGAGACAAGAAAATAAACCTTCTGATGATGATAAAGCTTCTAAATGGGAAAATAAACAAGATCAAGCACGAGGTTTGATAGGAATTTCCATTGCTCAAGATCTTCAATTTCATATCCTTGACATTGACACCCCTGATGAGGCCCTAGAAAAGCTAAAAACTGTTTTTGGTGTTCAAAATCAAATCCGGGCCCACCATCTTGAAAATGAGTTTCTTGCTTTGGACCCCAATAATTTCTCCTCCATTGAAGATGTTTTGTCCAAATTTAATACCCTCAAAATTCTTTTAGAAGGTTGTAAGATCAAAAAGGATGATGGTAGCCCCATATATTGCATTCTTGTTAAGCTTGGTCCTGCATACTTTGTATTTGTTTCCGCCTTCCATTCCACCGGAGAAGCCATCATTTCCTCAGGAACCACCTATAAGAATCCCTCTTTTGATGCCTTTTGTGATTCTTTGATAAGAGAACAATAAAAAAATTTACACCTTGGTCTTATCACTGCTGGAAACACTTCTAACAAAGCCTTAGCAGCCCAAAAACAACCATATCAAAAGAATCCTGAGAAGCAGTATCCTAAAAAATATGGTCCTAAACCAAACAAGGGCCCTAAGAAATTTCAGCCGCAAACTAAAAAATCAAATCACCAAAATAATAAGGCAAATCAAAACAAAGGGAAGAAGATAGAGAGACATTGCAACTTTTACAATCTGGATGGCCATATAGAGTCCAAATGTTTTAAGAAGATGGAAGCCTTAGAAGTAGTAATGAAGAAGCACAACATCAATTTGGAGCACTCTTCACCTTCCTCTTTAGGCATGGAAATTTCTGCTTGTGGTTGTCAAGCATCAAGATCTGGTTATGCATTAAATGTATATTTTTCTTCTCCTTCTCTTGAGTGGCTCATTGATTCTAGAGCTTCTTACCACATGGCTAAAAATAAATCCATGTTTTCTTCTTTAAATGATTGTAACACCAAACATATTTATGTTGGTGATGATAGATCTCTTACTGTTGTAGGATCTGGAACCATTCATCTAGATAATGGTCAGTTTAATGATGTACTATGTGTTCCTACCTTGTCATGCAACCTTCTATCTGTTTATCAAATAATTCATTCAGGTGAAGGGAAAATAGTAAAATTCTCACCTCATGATGTTGTAATCAAGGACCTAAAAGATCCTAAACATATTTTAGCTACTGGCATTGTTGATGATTCCACAAGGTTGTATAATTTTGACAAATTTGGGTCATCATCTCTTCCCTTTATTTTTGTTACTCATAGTGATGATGTGAGAAAACTTTGGCATGAGCGATTTGGTCACTTAAACTATTGCTCTCTTCAAACTCTATGTAAGGAAAATATGGTGACGAAACTTCCTATGGTATCTTGTCGGGATGGTGTTTTCTCTGGATGTGTACTCGGAAAACATCATCGAGATAGTTTTGACAAACGTGCCTCTTGGCACGGTTCAGCCCCTTTGCAGCTTGTGCACAGTGATTTATGTGGTCCACTTCCTATTGTTTCTTTCTCTGGTTGCAAGTACTTATTAATTTTCATCAATGATTTTTCCAGACGCACTTGGGTATATTTCTTAAAACTCAAGAGTGAAGTTTTTAACATGTTCTTGGCCTTTAAGGCCTTTTTTGAGAAAAAATATGGACATCAAATTCTTAAGTTAAGATCAGACAATGGCAGATAATATGTTAACAAAAAATTTATCAACTTCTGCATTGAGCATGGCATTCAATTGCAACATACTATTCCATATACTCCACAAAAAAATGGTGTAGCTGAAAGGAAGAATCACACCTTAAAAGAAATGGCTAATTGTATGCTTCAATATAAAGGACTTGGTCTCAATTTTTGGGAAGAAGCCATTAACTGTGAAAATTACATAGTAAATCGCACTCCTACTAAGGTTTTAAAGAATATAACTCTAGAAGAAGCTTGGAGCTCAATCAAACCAGATGTAAGTCACTTTCGTGTTTTTGGAAGTAATGCTTGGACCCATATTCCAGATGCGAAACATAAAGCCTTAGAACCTAAGAGCGAAAAATGTATTTTTGTTGGATATTCTGAAGATGTCAAAGGATATAGACTTCTTCAACCCAAATCCAATAATGTAATCATTAGGAGAGATGTAAATTTTGATGAAAATATATCGGCCTGCAAGCCTAGTTCGTCGGGTGTGCCACCTTTGGCCTGTGAGCCTGATTCGACATATGTGCCACCTCTCTCTCTCTCTCTCTCTCTCTCTTCTATTTTTAATAACATTCCTTCTAGTTAAGATGATGCAAGCGAGGATGAAAATCCTCCTCTAGCTTGTGAAATTGTTCCTTATAATCCACCGCTTCCAATATGGGTCTTATCTACTCGGGATGCAACAGGTTCTCTTGCAGGTGACCCTGCTGATCGATGATGTACACGTTCTCAGTTCGAAAGAGCCTCTTCCTTATTGGCTCAAGTTCTAGAAAAACTTGATCCAAAAACCTTTGAAGAAGCCTTCGATCATCTAGATTGGGATGAAGATATAAATGAAGAGTATCATTCCTTATTGGCAAACAATACTTGAGATCTTGTTCCTCTTCCAAAAGGAAGAAAACTTGTCAGATGCAGATGGGTTTACAAAACAAAGTTTGGACTAGATGGAAAAGTGGATAGACATAAAGCTCGTCTTGTCGCTAAAGTTTTTTCACAAGTTGAAGGAATTGACTATACTAAAACCTTCTCCCCTATTGCCAAAATGAATTCTATCTGCCTTGTTCTTTCCCTTGCTGCCTCCTTTGAATGGGAATTCCATCAGATGAATGTTAAATCTGCCTTCTTACATGGATATTTGCATGAAAAAATCTACATCAAACAACCCCCTGGCTTTATCCAAAAATACTCCAGCCTTGTTTGTCGCCTTAGGAAGTCTCTCTATGGTTTCAAACGAGCTCCTCGAGCTTGGTATGCCAAAATGGATATATTTCTCTTAGATAATGGCTTTTCTAGGTGTCATTCTGACAAAACTGTCTACACCAAGAAGGTGGGGAATTTCGTCACGATCCTTGTTCTTTATGTTGATGATCTTATCCTCACTGATAGTGATCCAAACCATATAAAACATGTGAAGTATAGCCTCAAAAAGAAGTTTTAAATGACAGAATTAGGACACTTGGATTATTTCCTTGGTCTTTAAGTCTTGCAATCCAAGTAAGACATTACCCTCTCTCAGTCCAAGTATGCCTGTGATATTCTACACCACTTTTACATGGAATACTGTAAGCCTACCACTTCTCCTTTTCAGTCTAGAGTCAAACTTTCAGTCAACTGTACTACCCCTAAAGTTGATGCTATCTTATACCATCAACTTGTTGGTAAAATTTTGTATCTAACCCATATCTGTCCTGACCTTTCCTTTGCCGTTGGTCTTGTCACTCGGTTTATACACCAACCTCATGAAAGTCACTGGAAAGCAGCTAAAAGAATACGTCAATTTATTTGAGATACAATTCAGTTCAAGATTCATTATAGTGTAGGAGCATATCCCTTGTTGATTGGTTTCACTGATTCTGTTTAGGTTGGTGACCCTGATGATCGGAAGTCCACTACATGATATGTATTCACTCTTGTTTTACGACCTATTACTTGGTATTGTAAGAAACAAAGTGCCATCTCCCTTTCTTCAGCAGAATTAGAGAATTGTAGTGTAGTTGAAGCTAGCAAGGAAGCCATGTGGCTTCGTCAGATCCTGTCTGAATTTGGTCTTCATCAGCAGGATCCAACTACACTTTGGTGTGATAATCAGAGTGCCATTCAGCTATGTAAAGATTCAGTTCAACATCAACGTATGAAACACATTGAACTCCACATGCACTTCATCAAAAAGCAAATTCATGATCATTTTCTTGAAGTGTAGTATCGTCTGACCAATGATCAAGTAGTCGATATCTTTATGAAGGCTCTCATAGAAGCGAAGTTTACAAAACTTCGATCCATGCTTGGATTTTAGGAAAGTTGTCATTAAGGGGGGATAGGTTCTAATGCCTCCTTCCTTCTCCTATTGTGTTACTTTTGTAAATCCTTCAATCCTATCCCAATTTGTTCTTAAGGAGGGATGTTAGGATATTTTGACACATAGGAAGTAGGCTCCTTTTGTGTCACCTTTGTAAATCCTTAAATCCTATCCCAATTTGTTCTTAAGGGGGGATGTTATGATATTCCGACACATAGGAAATAGTTAAGAATAACTTAGTCTAGTGTAGAGCTAGGTAAAGTGTGTTTCTTTACCATATACATTTGTAACTTATAATCCGATGGTGACAATTTGTAGTGATCTGACGGTTATCTCTCACCTCAGTATTAACGACACTTGATCCGTGGCTTAACACCTGATTGGTCCATGATCTTTATTTAAAGAGAATGGAGGGCCATTTTTCTGGTAACCGTTTATGAGAGAAACATATGTAACTTTTCTTTTATATTAATAAATTCCCTGAAGTGGCCGTGTTGGCTCAGGCCATGCACTGTTTCCCTCTTTGAGGGTTTTAACCACATGATTATACTAGTGTACTGATTTGTGATCTATTTGTGAGCGGTGACCTTCAGTTCTTGATCTACGGAACTTACCCTGTAAATTCCTACAGCTTTTTCCTTCATAATTACATAATTTATTGTTAATTAGTTTTACCCTTTATTTATAATGAATTATTCCATATTTACTCCCAAAATTAAGGAAATCATACAGAAGTTAATAGTAAATCAAGTAAATCATGAGGGTAAAATGTGCCTTTTTCATGACCCAACATACTCCCCAAAATACCTTATTGCATTTCCTCATGCAATGAGATAATTGAGGTGTAATAAAATAAAAAATTAGGCAGGGTAGACTTCCTGTTTGTACAGTCTGAAACCATGTTTTTGTTTAACTCTTGCAAAAGCCTGAATTTCATGACCCTGTGGAACATCATAATTATGGTGATAGCCTTCAGGAGGGTACCATATCATAGGACACATGTAGCGGCACCCTATCCATATAGAACCTATGCTTAAAATGATATTTGAATATGTGAAAAAACGAACAACAATTGCTTTAAAGTTTCTATAATTAAAAGGCTCCCGATTCTTAACATTGTTGGTGGATGCCTGCCATCTTTGCTAAGCTACTAACAAGGCATCTTCTCTGATCTCCTGGAAGTATTCCCTCCCAGCGTGTAAAATACCTTGTGGAGTGATACCAAATTTTCTATAACCCCTTTCTGGGTCATAAATATTTTGTGTTGAGTGAAGAGGTGCAGAGGTTTAGTGGGTTCCCCTATGACCCAGAGATCTATACCATGTTCTCTTTTCTAAAAAATGTTATAAGCTTTAGCCCACTTGATTTGATTATCAGAAAAAGAGATGAATTCTTGAAACCAAATGTATCCTATGAAGAGACTTGGATTATTGTGTCTTTCATCTTCCAAAAAGAAGTTGTGAAGCTATAGTTCACACAAAAGGCGTTGGAATTCCTCATTTTGGTCCCCACAACACTGAATAAATTCTATAGTAGTCTTAAACTTGGTGGGTTTCCCTACTCTAATGACATTTACTTTCAATAACAGATATCTTTCTAATAATAATAGAGAATAATTAGTATTAGCTTATCTACAAGACATGACATCTCAGTAAATTGAGCAAATAGTGTTAGTTTTCTTTGTGGCTTCTTAAAGATGAGCTTGTGCCTTCTTTAACTTTTCTTGTTCACTTGTGAAGCTGGAAAAAGTATCCTCTTCAGTTTTTGTGAGTTTCTTAATTTTTTCCAGCAGTTCCTGGTGCACCTGTAGTGGTACCACTTCCTTATTCAAGTTAGCCAATTCTTGCTGGGTCTGTGTCAAGGTGTCTTGAAGTCTTGAAGTAGCAGCCTCTTTTACCAAAGGAGTAAAAAAGGGTGTTTCATCAGTATGAGTTTCCTCTGTCTGCATCTCCAATTTTGTTTGGGTTCCCACTGTCTATGTTTCTACTTCTATTTGGGTTTCAACAACGCGTGTCTCTACTTCTGTCTGAGTCTCAGCAATGTCTGTTTCTTTCTTAGGCTTCCAATCCTTGTCTGCCTCTTTTAAGAATTCTCTTAATTGCTTGACTATTCTATTCAACCTTTGTACTTCTTTCACAATTTACTCAATTTATCCCTTGCTGAATTACTTTTCCTCGTAGGGTTTCCAGTAGAAGAGGGTATAGTATTTTCTTCAGGAAAAGAGGGAGATGTACCAATTTATAAACTAGTATATGGTAAAACAATATGTTCTTCAGGCACTAAAGGAGTTGTACCTATATCAGTGTTTCGAACCAATGGGACGACATTTTGTTCAGGCACCATGGGAATTGTGCCTATCTCAATACTCTCCTCTAATGGGATGGTTTCACCTGACTGGTTTTCAAACTCAAGGGTTATTTCTGGAAAGTTTCTTTCCTCCTCATATTCACCACCACAGGGTGCTAAAGCCCCTGAATTCTGCATTTCCTCCTCATATGGTAAAATCTTAGTATGACCAAAATTTTCATCAGAAGTGGCCTGGTCTAGAGGATTGCTCAGTTCCTTAGAATTCCTGGAGGGGTTTCTTCTTTATTAAATGCACTCATAACTTCAAGCACTCTAGCCATTTCCTCCCCATACTACTATATAATTCCCTCTTCTGTGTGTGGAGGAGGTGAATAAGATGGTCCTGCCTCATCGGCCAAGGTTGAAGTGTTTTTTCATGAGCTTAATTTCTCAGAGAGTCTTTTTTTCATCGACCCGAAGATCAAGGGATGGTTCCTTTTTCCTCTGGCTTTCCTTGGAATTACTATTTCCTTTCTTAGATGGTCAATTTCTCTATTTTCTAGATTTTCTTCTAATGGGGTTAGGACAGGGTTTACAAGGTTGTCCCAAGTTAACTTATGCTCATTTAATCCATGGGTGAAAATCAGTTTTACCAGACCATGGTGGCTGATGACTGTGCGTGGGTTTTTAGCTATCCTAACTTGACCAAATATATCATGCAACAAAGAATTCAAGAAAAATGGAAAATTAATTGAAATTTTCTGCTTGAGTATGGCTAGAAGCTTGAGTTGTCGGGGTTGTACCATGTCTTGGCGACCGTTGCATGTAATATACTTCTGCATGATAATTTCTATTTCCTGCCATGGTTCCTGTAAAGTTGCAGGGTGTGTTAGTGCCTAGAATGACCTCAGACTGAAGGAAGGCAAGCCAAGGTAACCAAAAACCACACTTAACCTTGTAGCTAGCCCTACAAGGCAGGGAGAGGGCTCTCTCCATAAGAAATCTTTGTCAAGGATGACTGCAAAAAAAAAAAAATTAGGTTAGGTATAGTCACTCCAAAGGTCTTGATAGATTTTGTTGGTGTTTACTGGATTAGATGGAGCTGGGCAGTTTAAGTCTAGGAAATTAAATCAGAAATGCAAGGTATTCTATGGGGCAAGGTAGGCATGAATTTTAACACCTTTGGCTTAATGATGTGAAGTGTTTAAGACTAGTGAGGAGCTGAGGAGGGCATATGAGATGAATTGTTATCAAACAGTAGAAAACATAAAATATTGAATGATTTCCCAAGGAAGAGCACTGTAACAATGGATTCTACCCATCTAACTTGAAAACATTCAACATAAATCAATGGAATGAATGATGGCATACATAAAACATGTAACAAATTATTACAAAGAATAAATTGTGCTAAAACTCCATACCACAGGGATCCCATAAAAATAGCTGCAAATCTTATTAATTTCCTACCAAACTGATTACAAATAATGTACAATCAAGCTCAGAGTGCCCAAGTGATTCCAACCTCTCCAAATGATAGAAAAATTACATTAAATAAACTAGCCTCAGGGATAAATCCGTAAAAAGAGGAGATGTTTCACCCGCCCCCAAACCAAAACCTGAAGATAGAAAAACCCAACAATATACCTCTGAAAGAGAGGAAACTGTTTGTTCGTTTGACCATCTAAAAGTATTATTTGTTGCATTTACTCCAGCCAATGAAAAGAAAAAAAATCTAGAACCGACCTGCCCCCTCATTTATCATTCGTTGTTGTTTTGTGGTTGATGCCGTAATGATCTCTACATTCACGATTTTCTCATGGCCTTAACAGAGTGCTTGTCCCTTTTAACCTAAAGAAAACCCTTTTAAACCAAAAAAAATCGAATGTGCCTCATTAAACGGAGAAAGCCCCTTTCCTTAGAATAGAGCAGAAATAAGTGGGGGGCCCACGGGAATCGCAATCGCAAGTAGAAGAGGAGCGAGAATGTTTCGGGCGGAGTAAATCACGATATGTGATGAGCGATGAAGCGAGGGGCAAGTGTGATGCGATGGAGCGATAAGAAATAGAGCGATGCACAATGGTGCGATGATCGCATCAGCAGAAAATGGGAATAAGGAATTAAGCGTCGGAGGGTGGTACAATCGCGCAATGCGATGGAGGATTATCGCAACGGTGGAAGATGGACGGCAGAGTTAAGTGCTACGGAAATTTCGATAATGTGATGGGCGATGTTGCGATGCGATTGTGTTAGGTCCCTAGATTACTAGTATAGTCCCTTATTATTGTTAGTGTAACCCCCTTATTGTTATTATTGTACCCTTTTAACCCCCATTTTGTTATTATTTTTCCCTTAAATTATTATTGTTAGGTCAGCTAGGATTACATTGTGGCCCACTAGGATTACATTATGGCCCCATGGACTCCTATATATAGAAAGGAGGTTTTGTAAATTGTATCATACAAGAATTGTTCATTTATGTAATGTATTGGAGGTTGCCCCCTCGAAGTGCCTCATTTCTAAGGCGTTGATATCTCTTTTCTTCTCTTTTTGGAGATGGTTACTCAACATTCGGTATTAGAGGTTTGGATTCTAGGGTTTCGCTGCTCCAAACAGGTCATCGTGGAATTTTCGCTATAACTTTTTTTATACGATGTTTTAGAAGATGAAATTTTTAGGGTGCAAAGCCGAAATCCTGAGGAAGATTTTCTAAAAATTTCAGAGCTTGGTTCCCAATATGTTCAGAGATATGATCTGTGGAAGTTAGGTCTTTTTTCAGGCTCCTAAACAGGTCATCGTGTAATTTGTGCTATAAATTTTTTTCTACGAAGGTTCAGAATCTAAAATTCCCATGGTGCGAAGTTTAAATCCTAAAGAAATTTTTCAAAAAATTTCAGAGCTTTGTTTGCAATATTTTTGGAGATATGATCTGTGGAAGGTAGTGATTTTTCAAGCTCCTGAATTTCATCTCAAAGAGGTGATCGTGGGAAAAGTTCAATAACTCTTTCTCTGGGCATCAGATTGGAGTACCGTAAAAAGTGGTGACAATTACACAGACTTTAGTTTCTTGGCTATCAAGTTCAGAGACGAAGGATGAAACAGTGACACGTGGAAAGTCGTACAATTTTTCTCTACTGAACCAGTCCATAATTAGGTCATTGTGGGAGATTGGACACAAATTTGTCTTGGAGAATCCAAATCAGGTCAGACTTGTGGCATTCAAAAGATAATTCAGAGGGCTACGTTGGTACCAAAAATCAAATATTGAAGTGTTGCAATCACAAATATAATAAAAATTTCAATATCGAGCTCCTCAAAAGCAAGAAAAATGTGTGTATTTTTTTTCCGAATTGCATAAGTCTTGTTAGAAGAATCAATTTGAATTGATTCCAAGGGCATATTGTAGAATAGATATCAGTATTGGGTTCTAAAATATGCCCCATAAAAATAATTCAACACCCATTAAGCCTTCAGAAGGCTCTACTATGACTCATGAAGATGAAGAATTGTAACATGATCTATCAAAATTACAAGAGCAAGTGCAACAAATTTCACTCTCGCAAAGAGCAACAAAAAATGAAATGGAAGTTTTGAAGAAAGGCGTGGAAGCTAAGATGGATGGTGTGCAAGCTAATATGGATGGCGTGGAAGCTAATATGGATGGCATGGAAGCTGGCATGGAAGCTAAGATGGATGACATGAAATACAACATGGAAAACATGAAGAATGATCTAAAAACATACATCGAAGGTTTGACAAAGTTGATACAAGAAATGTTTCCTAATGGTGAAAATATAGTAGAAGAACCTCATGATGAGAAAAAAATCAATGTTAATCGTGATTTGATAAACTCTAATGTTGGTGGGAAGAACCACCATATTCCAAAAATGGATATGAGGAAGTTTGATGGAAAGGATCCTGTAACATGGATACTACAGATGGAGCAATATTTTGATCTCCATAATGTGCAAAACACACAAAGGTACGCATTGCAACTTTACATTTAGAACAAAATACATTTGTATGGTATCGATGGCTTTGCTCCCGTAAAAAAATTGTCACTTGGTCAATTTTTACGGAGGAAATGATAGCACATTATGAGGATACAAAGAGCAACAACTTCTTTAGCCAATTGATAAATCTCAAACAAAAGGGTTTAGTGGGGCAGCACATTGAGGAATTCCAAAAATTGAATATAAGGGTAACTGATATTCCAGAGGAACACATGATCGATCTCTTCATAGGCACTTTAAAGGATAATATCCAACATGAAGTTCGCTTTTTGGAACCAGATTCATTGGAGAAGGCATTCAGGTTGGCAAGAAAATTTGAATGTAAAATAATGGCGACAAGGAAGCCTACCACTCAATTCTATAAAGAAGGAAGTGTTGCTACACCTAGATTTCCACAACCTACAAGGTTGACACCACAAAAATTGGAAGAAAAAGAGAAAAAGGGCTTTGCTACAGTTGTGATAGCAAATACACCAAAGGTCATAAGTGTACCGAAAAGAAATTATTTTACATAGATTGTGAAGAAGAAGAAGAAAATGAACAAGAAGAGGATACACACCAGGAACCAGCCATAGAAGAGGAAGAAATGAATCCGACCATATCATGTAATGCACTCGCAGGAATTACCACTCCTCAAACTCTCAAGATAGCAGGACAGATCAAGAAGAAAAAGGTAATAGTGTTGATTGATTCAGGTAGCACCCATAATTTTATTCATTGTAAGGTAGCCAAGGAATTAAATTGTTTCCTATACCCAGCACCAGAACGTCAAGTGATGGTTGCAAATGGAGGAACTATAAATTTCTCTGGAAAATGCCATAATATCAAGCTAACCATGGGGGAATATGTATTGACTAGTCCAATGCTTTCCATTCCTATGGGAGGTGCTGATGTTATACTAGGAGTACAATGGTTACAATCTTTGGGGACAGTAGCTTTTAATTTTCAAGAACTTTTCTTGAAATTTTTTTCAGAAGGAAAGGAAGTCAAATTATGGGGTATTGAAGGGAAGCCAAGAAGAATAATAAGATCTAATGTCATGACAAAGCTTCTAAAGAAAGAACAACAAGGCGTAATTGCACAATTATGCTCACTAGAAGTTTCGAAATCAAAATCATCTATTTCTGCAGATCTCCAACAAGTCTTGTACAATCATTCCAAGGTGTTTGAAACTCCCAAAGGACTCACACCTATTCGTGATCATGATCATGCTATTCATTTGATTCCAGGAAGTGTTCCTCCAAACATCAGGCCTTATAGATATCCTTACTTCCAAAAGAGGGAAATTGAATGTATGATTGCAGAAATGTTAGAGGCGGGTATAATTCAACCTAGTGAAAGTTCTTTCTCTGCTCTCGTAGTATTGGTACACAAGAAGGATGGATCATGGCGAATGTGTCTGGCTTATAGGGAGCTCAATAAGCTCGCCATTAAAGATAAATTTCCCATTCCTATGATTGATTAATTATTGGATGAATTACAGGGAGCAATTTATTTTACCAAGTTGGATCTTCGTTCAGGATATCACCAAATTAGAATGAAGACTGAAGATATTCCAAAAACAGCATTTCGAACTCATGAGGGTCATTATGAATTTTTGGTCATGCCTTTTGGCCTTACCAATGCACATTCTACATTTCAAGGGTTGATGAATTCCATTTTCAAACCATTCCTTAGAAAATTTGTGCTAGTATTTTTTGATGATATACTAATCTACAGTAGGTCTTGGAAGGATCATGTTGAACATGTTGATAGGGTACTCAAACTATTGCAGGAGAAACAATTGTATGCAAAAACATCCAAATGTTTCTTTGGAGTACAAGAGGTGGAATATCTGGGTCATATTATATCTCACGAGGGTGTTAAAGTACACCCTAACAAAATTAAATCCATTAGTGAATGGAAAGTCCCCACGACCATAAAGCAATTGCGAGGATTTCTTGGGTTAACAGGGTATTATCGCATGTTTGTTAAGAATTATGGGAGAATAGCAGAACCTCTAACAACCCTATTGAAGAAAGATGCATTTTCATGGAATCCTGAAGCAACTAAGGCCTTTGAACATCTTAAAGAGGCAATGTGCCTAGCAGCGGTCTTAGCTATGCCAGACTTCACAAAAACCTTTATTGTGGAATGTGATGCCTCAGGAAATGGAATTGGTGTAGTTTTAATGCAGGAAGGAAGACCCATTGCTTTTGAAATTCATCCAATCAAAGGAAAGTATTTACAGAAACCTATTTATGAGAAGGAAATGTTAGCAATAATGCATGCACTAAGGAAATGGCAAACTTACCTAATGGGAAGACACTTCAAGGTAAAAAATGATCATGATAGTCTTAAACACTTTTTGGAACAAAGAATATCTTCAGAAGAGAAGCAAAAATGGGTCACAAAGATGTTGGGTTATGACTTTGAAATAATCTACAAAAAAGGAAAGCTTAATGTTGTTGCAGATGCACTCTTAAGAAAGAATGAAGAGGTGGAAGCATTTCTTTGTGCCATTTCTATTATCCAACCAGATTGGATAACCGAAGCAAGAGATGAATGGAAGAAGGACAAAGATGTATGGACACTCATTCAAAAGTTGCAGCAAGATCCTAGTACATCCGATACATTTAGTTGGAAAAATGATTCCTTATGGTACAAAGATCGCTTATATCTTTGTAAGAATTCCCAACTAAAACAAAAGATTCTTCTCGAATTGCACACTTCTCCTTTAGGAGGACACTCAGGATTTTTAAAAACTTACCACAGGGTGAAGAAAGAATTTTTTTGGGATGGCCTTAAATCTGATATTCAAAAGTTTGTGGCAGAATGTTTGGTTTGCCAGCAGAATAAAGTGGAGACAATTAAGACCCCGGGACTTCTACAACCTTCATCCATTCCAAGTCAACGTTGGGAGGAGATTTCAATGGATTTTATCACAGGTTTACCTAAGTCCGAAGGAAAGAATGTCATCATGGTGGTAGTTGATAGACTTACCAAGTATGCACACTTTGTGCATTATCTCATCCATTTAAAGCAAGTACAGTTGCTACTGCATTTATGGACAGAATTCAAAAGCTACATGGAAGCCCAAGGGTTATTGTGAGCGACAGAGATCCCATTTTTACTGGAAATTTTTGGACGGAGTTATTTTCTTGTTTGGGTACTCAATTAGCTCATAAATCATCTTATCATCCTCAATCTGATGGTCAAACTGAGATAGTAAATAAATGTTTGGAAGGATATCTTCGTTGTTTTGTATCTGATAAACAAACACAATGGGTCAAGTGGTTACCTCTCGCCGAATGGTGGTATAACACTTCCTTCCATACTGCAGCAAAAATGACCCCATTTATGGCACTTTATGGATATCATCCACCATCCATCACATCATCTTTAAGGGAAAATTCGAAGGTTCAAGCATTGGAAGATCACATCGAGCATCAGCAAGAAGTTCTCCAACTCTTAAAGGATAACCTGAATTTGGCACAAAATCGAATGAAACAACAGGCAGATCAACATCGCAGCGAGAGAAGTTTTGATGTAGGAGATTGGGTATTTTTACGACTACAACCATACAAATAAATGTCCCTCAAGCAAGTTAAGAAGGATAATAAATTATCACCAAATTACTATGGTCCTTACAAGGTGTTGCAAAAGATTGGTACTATGGCATACAAATTGGAGCTTCCTGCTTCTTCGCGAGTACATCCAGCTTTCCATGTTTCATGCTTAAAGAAGGTTATAGGTGAAAATATTCCAGTTCAAACAATATTTCCAGAACTTGATGAGGAAGGAAAAATCATATTGGAACCTAAAGCGGTCACGGAAACAAGAACTCGACAACTACGAAATCGATCAATTTCAGAGTATCTCATCAAGTGGAAGAACTTACCCACTGAAGATTCTACATGGGAGGATGAGAATTTTATACGGAAGCACCCAGAGCTACTCAAGCATTGAGGACAACACTTTTTTGAAGGAGAGGGGCATGTTAGGTCCCTATATTACTAGTATAGTCCCATATTGTTGTTAGTGTAACCCCCTTATTGTTATTATTGTACCCTTGTAACCCCCATTTTGTTATTATTGTGCCCTTAAATTATTATTGTTAGGTCAGCTAGGATTACATTGTGACCCACTAGGATTACATTATGGCCCCATGGACTCCTATATATAGAAAGGAGGTTTTGTAAATTGTATCATCCAAGAATTGTTCATTTATGTAATGTATTGGAGGTTGCCCCCTCAAAGTGGCTCATTTCTAAGGCATTGATATCTCTTTTCTTCTCTTTTTGGAGCTGGTTACACAACAGATTGCATCGGTAATGAGTAGTCGCATCGGGGTTCTAGGAGATGGAAATAAAAAGGAAAAAGGGACTTTGAGGTAAAGGAAAAATATAGAAAAAGTTAAGGATTTTAAAGTTAAAAGCCAGTGAAGTAATGGAAAAAGGGCAGAGCTATACTTTTTGAGTCATTTATTCATTTGGGCATATTTTATGATCTAGAAAGCTTATTTCGGGAGTGTGATATACCTTTGGAAAGCTTTTTCTAAGCTTCTTCTGATGAAACTACTTAGAATATGATTTATACTGAAAATCATGTGCAGAACACTTCTGAAAACTAGACAGAGAAAAAGCCCCTTTGATCCTTGGTGACAGGTTGCGAAAGACTAAAATTGGCTTTATGGAGATAATAGCTTTTGAAGTTCAAATTATTACATATGGAAACATAAAATTACATAAGAAAAAACAAAATACCCTGTTTTCACTTCAAAACATGGTTTTGAGGTGAAAATTTTATTAAGATTAAAAGAAGAATTCTTTGACTTTTCCAGATACTATGCTTTGAGTTTATTTGGCATCCTCATGTCCTTGCTGATATTTATTGATACTTTCATCATCAATTTGACTATGGTTGAACCCTAAAACCTAATGAGACCAAACCCTATGACCTAATAAAATGAAGTGCAGAGTAAAAATGAATCATGACTGAAGACCATACAGAGGAGAACTAGCAAGTAGTTTTCGTGAGGGTAAACAGAAGTGACCCCAACCATCAGTGGATCCATGACCTAAAAAAAATTATAGTATGGGACTCCTACTATGAAAATGAAAAAGAGCAGATTTTGATCACTGATGGCAGTATGACAAGACTGACACTAACAGGGTGAATCCCCTTCCATTTGTGTACCAAATTTTCATCTGGATCTTGGAATACTGCAACTGCTTCATGTGGCAGAACATGCTTGTAAGTCCACTTTCTTCCTTCTGTCAGAAGTCCAGACACCTCAGCTATTACAATTTCAGATACGGTTATATGACTGCCATGCACAGTTGTGTGTCCATTTTTCAATTTCTATAGAAATTTTGATGCTACCTCAGTGTGGTATCACAATTTTTTTCCAAATATGAGAGCCAACCAGCATTCTGTAGTATAACACAGGACTGTTCTAAAATATTGAGTATTGTGGGCTGGTTGAGGACAGATTTGCCACCCATGACTGTTTTGTCTCAGAGGCTGAATTCTACTTCTGCATGTACTACTCAGAACTGCATAAGTTTAGAATAGCATAGATGTTGCAAGAAAATACTTTGAACCTTTTAAAAAGGTGTAAATGTAATTATATTCTTTTTTCAAATCAGCAGGTTTGGGTAGATTCTTCTTATTATCTTGCATGCGTGTTCTTCATGTATACTTATGTACACCTTTTCCCCCTCTAATGAGATAAGGACATCCACGCCCTTAGAGCGCAGAAAAAGATAAATATGTTGAGGGGAATTTAATGCATTTAGAATAATAATCAAGCTACATACAATGCGGAAGAAATCGATCAAATCAACTCAAATCATGAGGATGGTGGGGAAATGATTCTGTAATATCCCAAATTTGGAAATTTCTACAACAATGAGAATATCTTAAGATATTCTAAAGTTGGAGATCCAGCAATATGCAAACACAACAATGGAGTAGCAGTGACACTCAACTCATAGAGATGTGAGAAAGATCCATAGCCATCTTATTCAGAAATAGCAACAACAAATGAATACAAGATCTTGAGGAAAATGCTACTCAAGATAAGCAATGCTCAGCCTCAAGAGACAAGTACATAAATCATGATAAAACACTGCTACACATGTGTGCCCAAGCTATGACTGTGCAGTTTTATAAGATAAAATTCATGCTAACAAATTTCAAATACATGGATATACAAATACATGGCCCATACAACATTGGGAGTGAATATCTCAGCTTCCAAAGGCTACCTCATGTCAATCCTGCAAGGATTGGCTACAATATACAAAATCTGCAAAATGTCAGAGTTGCTGGGTAGCATTTGCAACTCAGAAATAGAACTAGATGGAGATGGCTGAATATGATGCTCAAACTGAATATGCCTCCTCCAATGGATTTCTAAAGTGAAAGGCTGATCCCCTCACCAAAGATCTCCCCCTCCAAACAATCTGCAAGAGCCCCACCGCAAATGCTCACTAGAAATAACGCAGTCACTGGATGAAACTATGCTGTAGGGGAAAGGGAATGAGTTAGCCTGCTGCCAAGATCTACAATAAGTCCTGAAACCTTCCTCACTAGCTTCCCAAAGGAATAGAGACTCCCTCCTCTGAAAATCAGCTTCGGAAATGGTGTTGAGGTCCTCCACTGCAACACCCTACAACACAACCTTACACTTAAGCAGAAATAATGTTGTAGCTGGAGAAAGTGGCTTTGGCCTTGAGCCAAGAAATGTGGAGAATGAAGAACAATCCCTTAAGAGGCCTCTCAAGAAGGAGAATGAATCCTAAACATGAATTCCCCTGGCAACTCTGCTAAACAACAAGAGAATGCACAATGCCTGCATAGACAATGAAATCAATAATCCATAACATGAATAACAATGGTTGCCTTTCCCTCCTTTTAAACATGTGAAAGCTCTCTCTCCATGGGCCCCACTCATTAGGTTTACCTCCACCAAATATCCTCTTCCTCATTCACACTGCATTGTCTTCCAAAGGGAGCCACTCCTCCTATGGCAGCGTTGTTGACTTGGTCAAACCTGACCTTGTCTTCATGCATTCGCCCCTTTTCACACTTGAGGGTGAAAAATTAAGCTACTATGATGATCCCATTCAAAGTAATAGGGATTTTATTCATGTCTTCAATAATAATGGGTTCCCTTACACATTTATTAAGATACTAGGTGATACAAAAAGAACTTCATTATTCCATTTAGATGTGTGCTAAAATGGGAATATTACAGTCCTCCCCTCCCAAATGTTGCTTGTCCTCAAGCAACTACAAGGATAGAACTGGAAAATCTTCACCCAAGGTATGGAGTCTAAAATATGTTGAGGAACATCTTCCTCATGTGGATCCTCCATTCCCCAAGCAATTATCCATACAAAAAGAGTTACCTCCCAACATGGCAACTCCTGAAAATCACCTTCCACCATTGGCTCCTGCAATGTAGGTGGGCTGAAAATCTGACCTTGGTAGACAAAATAGCCTACCCCACACTGTCCTTCTCTTCGCTTAGGATAAGTGTAGAGTATATGTTGATCTTGGGCTGCAATAATGTTTCCCTCCAATGGAAAGATGAAGACTAGACCTCCAAGTGTCTCTTCCCCAATGTTATGAAACATGATGTCCCAAATCATCTCATATGTGATGATTTGGAAGTCACCATCATATGGAATCCAATGAATCATATGGCTCACCTCAAATGGAAACAAATTTTTTGTTGTAGTGGTCACATATCCTCTCATGCTCCCATTAGAACATGCAATGCAAATAATGTGGGAGATCTTTCCCCCAAGGGACACATCCAACGAATGTGCCATTCCCCCAATCATGCTCTCAACAAACATAAAGATAATAGCAACATAATGAACCATAATGAGAAATATGCTTGCTGTCATGTGTGGCAAGGGAGAAGGACAATGGTCCCTCAATTCTAACCAATGCAGTTTGACCCTTAACTGCAAAAGAGTATGACAAAAAGTGTGGCCTATCAACCACTTGCTTGATGTCCTAATCTCCTAAAATGTATGGAGAAAGTGAATGATGTATGGTGCAAGGTGAGTAGGTCCTCCAAAATACATTTCCTCCCCAAGTCCTCCTAGGGAGTGGTCAGCAATAGTGCTCATGGCCTCAAGTAGACCATGGGGTCTAGAAAAAAGAATGCTCCTCCTTGGAGCAACATCCTGTATATATATGGTTAAGGGATGAATACAAAAATCAACATGAAAGTAATCAATACCCTTACCATAATTCTTGCTCATGCAAATGGAGTGGCTCAAAATTGAGTCTCCTCTCATCCTCAAAGAGAAAAGAGGTGGATGTGCTAACTCCTCCAAGGATTTATGTATCTTCTCCATCTGTACATGATCTATGCATCTCCCCATATGCTGATCTATCAATATCATGCAAGTAAAATGATCCTGGGAATACTCCACCAACAACCTGGAGCTCCTCGGCAAAGTGTCTCCATGCCATGAGACATCATCATCAAGAGATGACTGAATAAATGAATGAACAAATCCGTCCATGCTTCCACTATGCAATCCAATCACCTTCTTAGGTGCATCAACCTCATACAATAAACAGGGATGTGTGCTCCTGATCTCATCATGATGATCATCCTCCCTATCTTCTCCTTGTGTCTCCATGGTTCCACACCTCCTCAACAATGGCACATGTAAAACATGAGTTGTGACTTGATTTCCATACCTGAGATCCTGGGGACTTCCTTGCAAGGATGCAAGAATATCTCTACTTGGAGCAAGAGCTCCTCTTTCCTTTGCATGAGGCACTAGATAATCTCTAGATGGCACAATGTTGTTTCCCTCAGCTTCCTCAACATAGATGGGAAACCCTCCAATAATGTTGCTGCAAATTTGGAATCTCCCCCAAGGTGGAAGTAATTCCTGATCATAAAAGGTCAAGGAGTATCCCCTTTGCACCATGATAGTGCCATCTCCTACTCCTGCAACATCATACAAGAAATGAGAGAAAATCTACTCTTGCTCTCCAAAGAATAACCCGAGCAACAAATGTTTTTTCTACTTCCTCATGCTCTCATCATACAAGATATGTGATGAAGACATAGTGTATGGTATGAATGTTGCATCATCACTATGCACTGATACTCTTTGTTGCTCCATGATGCCAGCACCCTCCCACATATTCTCCATCCTCATACCCTTGGAAAGAGTGTATGCTAAGTGATGGCCAAACTCTTTCAAGAGTAACCAGCACAGCCAAGCATCCTACTTCCTGGTATCATAAGTCTGCAAGTAGCTTACCAGCTTCTTGCTCACCATCCACATCCACTCAATCAGTTGTGGATGTCTCTTTACACCCTCCATCCTGGTATTCCTCCCATGAGGGCTACCATCATCCCAAATCAACCTCCTACATTTCATGGGATCTTGAAATTCAATCTTCTCGAGGATCAATTTGACCCTATAAGGATCCAAATAGGTGGTACGAAAAAACCTCCCATCATGATGTGCATGGCTCAAGGAATGTCCAACATAGTCATGAGAGATGTTATCCATCCAAAGATGTCCTCCATCTTCTATCTGTTCCTATGAGAAGGGAAGAACCTCCTCAAACTGTTGAAGAATCTTGCACTCCATGATGTGTGGGAGTGCACCTCCATTGAAATATCTCCTTGAGATATCCTCCTCATGCATGGTCCTCCAAAACCCAAGAGAACTTGGATCTGTTGCTAGTACAAGTCTCTCTTTGAGCTGTGACATGCTCATTGAGAGATTTTCATCTAGAGAGGAGAAAGAGTTTCTTATCTCCAGATGTCTACAAATTCTCATGGCTTCCTAAATGAAGCTGTCCTTTGAGTGCTCACATGAGGAATGGCTCCTCTTTTCTCCATCACTGCTTTTGTACATCGTAGTGCTATAATGCTGCTCTAGGTCAACTGCATGAAATTATGTAGACCCATCCAAAGTGTTTTCTGAAATGACAAGAGATGGATTTTTAATCATACCTTGGTGAAATGTGGAAGCTCCTTGCAGGGATGCAAGAGTTTCCTCCTCATAAGTGTTGGCCTCCAAAACTGTTGAAGATGAAGGCTACTCCTCCATGGACTCAACAGTGTCGGTACATGCCTCATCAACTAGTGGTGAGGACTCCTCCATCCTTTTGCCAAACCTTCCAATAAATCTTTGAGAAAACTCAACAAGAGTAGAGACCCTTGTATGGCATAGATGGCTGATCCACCAATTATTTGCTTCACCTTCAAGGTGCAGTGCTGCAACTTCTATAGCCTCTATGTCTACTACAGTATGTAGTAGGAAGAAAGCCTCTAGCTTCTTCACCCAAATCTCTGATGCACATGTGAGTGATCCATCAAGTGTGGAAAATAGAAATCTATTGCCTCTCATCATCTGGTAGCTATGGGGTCTTCTTTCTTCTTTCTGTTGAATAAATTGTGGAAAAGCTAGAGTCTTTTGGAAGGCTATAGATTTAGCTTGGTATTCAACAAGGTACTCACTTATAATTTCGAATTCCAAGTGTTCTTCATGCTTCTGGTCTGCTTCTTTGTGAGAGTAGGAAGTGCATGGTCCTTCCTCTTCTCCTTCTTCAATATTCTTGACCTCCTTGGAGAGGTCTCCTCTGGATCTGAAAATGGATGAGAGTAAACTCATCTTCTTCATCATCTTGATCTTCTTTGGCTAAGAATCACAGGCTGAGCCAGATATCATGCTTTGATACCACTGTAATATCCCAAATTAGGAAATTTCTACAACAATGAGAATATCTTAAGATATTCTAAAGTTGGAGATCCAACAATATGCAAAAACAACAATGGAGTAGAAATGACACTCAACTCATAGAGATGTGAGAAATATCCATAGCCATCTTATTAAGAAATAGGAGCAACAAATTAATACAAGATCTTGAGGAAAATGCTACTCAAGATAAGCAATGCTCAGCCTCAAGAGACAAGTATATAAATCATGATAAAACACTGCTACACATGTGTGCCTAAGCTATGACTACGCAGTTTTATAAGAGAAACTACATGCTAAAAAATGTAAAATACATGGATATACAAATACATAGCCCATACAACATTGGGAGTGAATATCTCAGCTCCCAAAGGCTACCTCATGTCAATCCTGCAAGGATTGGCTACAATATACAAAATCTACAAAATGTCGGAGTTGCTGGGTAGCGGCTGCAACTTAGAAATAGAACTAGATGGAGATGGCTGAATATGATGCTCAAACTAAATATACCTCCTCCAATGGATTTCTAAAGTGAAAGGTTGATCCCCTCACCAAATATCTCCCCCTCCAAACAATCTGCAAGAGCCCCACTGCAAATGCTCACTAGAAATAATGTAGTCACTGGATGAAACTTCCCTGTAGGGGCAAGGGAATGAGTTGGACTTCTGCCAAGATCTGCAATAAGTCATGAAACCTTTCTCACTAGCTTCCCAAAGGAATGGAAACTCCCTCCTCTAAAAATCAGCTCGGGAAATGGTATTGAGGTCCTCCATTGCAACACCCTACAACACAAAATTACACATGAGAAGAAATAATGTCGTAGCTAGAGGAAGTGGCTTTGGCCTTGAGCCAAGAAATGTGGAGAATGAAGAGAAATCCCTCAAGAGGCCTCTCAAGAAGGAGAAGGAATCCTAAACATGAATTCCCCCGAAAACTCTACTAAACAACAGGAGAATTCACAATGCCTGCATAGACAACGAAATCAATAATCCATAACATGAATAACAATGGCTGCCTTGCCCTCCTTTTAAACATGTGAAATCTCTCTCTCCATGGGCCCCATTCATTAGGTTTTCCTCCACCAAATATCATCTTCGTCATTCACACTGCGCTGTCTTCGAAAGGGAGCCACTCCTCCTATGGCAGTGCTATTGAGTTGGTCAAACCTGACCTTGTCTTCATGCATTTGACCCTTTTCACACTTAAGGGTGCAAAATGAAGCTACTCTAGTGATCCCCTTCACATTATGAGGGATTTTATTCATGTCTTCAATAAGAATGGGTTCCCTTACCCATTTATTAAGCTGCTAGGTGATACAAACAAAACTTCAATATTCCATTTAGCTGTGTGCTAAAATGGGAATATTACAAATTAAAAAGGAAAAACGGAGAATTAAATATTATTAAAATGATTTATTCTTTGATGGGGAATTGTGACAGAATCAGATATGCAAAGGATGGTAATAACTGTTGGAATTAAGTGAGCAGAGATAATTAAGTTAATTCATATACAATTTTACTACACATACTGGTTTTTTATAAGGATAACACTATTTTCATGATAAATTATCCTTTCGGATTGGGCTAATAAGAATGAATGAATATAAGATGATTGGTTGTTCAACATGAAAATCCAATGCCACAAGTAGAGCCACTACTGCTAGCTGTCCATAGCCTCGACAAGGTTGCTTTTTAACCCGAAAATGAGCCAGAATCCTCTATTTAGTGCTTAGATAATTCATTTTATTTTATAGAAAGAGAAATGTGCTGGCTTGGTAACCAGATAGCCATAATGCCATTCACTATGATTTAAAAAAATAATCAGGCGGGCTCGTGATGAGACGTCCTGTCCTTCAGGTAGTTTTTTTCTTTAGCTATAAGGTCATTTCCTTGGTGTGGTGGCCATTGTGGGAATGCTACTTTTTTTCTCTTTATGATCATGGTATGATGGCTCATGATGAGATCCCCTATTCTCTTTAAAATATTTTCATATTTTTTTCATATTTTTTTTAATCATAAATAGAGGGAGGCTCACTAACTCCTTAAAACTTAGGGATGGTGTGAGGAGTGAAATGAAATGCTAATAAAATTTATACACTTATTCTTAACTGAACCTACCCTAGAAGATCAATCATTTATAGTATAAAAATATAAAACAACATGGTATTAAGATAATGATTTTTTTCATAATATCTCTGAAGAAAAGATATCCAGCAACCACTGCATAGTTTATATCATATCAATGTCTGGAAATAAAGATACCCATCAAAGGTTAAAAAAAATCATAATTGTTATTAATCTCACTGTTTTTCTTCTTCTTAGATGCTTATTTTCCATTCTTATGATACTTTTCGTGAGAAAGAGCATAAAAAAAAGGTTAGATGGTCATGAAATTGGAAAAAAAAATTCATTTAGATAGCTATTTATTACCAAAAGCATGGTTTTTCAGTCGATTGAACAACAGTTGTTCAATCGTTTGAACAACAAAAAGACACAAAATAAAATGCACTGTTCATTTGACCGAACAACAATTGTTCAGTTTATTAAACAAAAACGGTTCAATCGTTTGAACAAAAAAAACACACGAAATAAAATGCGTTTTTCATTTGACCGAACAACAATTGTTCAGTCGATTGAACAAAAAATGTTTAATCATTTGAACAACAAAAACAAACGAAATAAAATGTGTTGTTCATTTGACTAAACAATGACTATTTAGTCGATTGAATAGTAGTTGTTCAATCGTTTGAATAGAAAAAAAACATGAAATAAAACGCGTTGTTCATTTGACTAAACAGTGGATGTTCAATCGATTGAACGTCAGTTGTTAAATCGTTTCAACAAAAAAAACATACGAAAATAAAATGCACTATTCATTTGAGGGAACAATGGTTGTTCAGTCAATTGAACAATAGTTGTTCAATCGTTTGAACAATAAGAACATCCGAAAATAAAATGTGATGTTCATTTGTCTGAACAACGGTTGTTCAATCGATTGAACAATAGTTGTTCAATCGTTTTAACATAAAAAAAACACAAAATAAAATGTGTTTCTCATTTGTCCGAACAAGGGTTGTTCAGTCGATTGAACAACAACTATTCAATCGTTTCAACAACAAAAACACAAAAAAGTAAATTCGTTGTTCATTTAACCAAACATCGGTTGTTCGGTCGATTGAACAATAAATTTTCAATCGTTTGAACAATAAAACACGCAAAATAAAATCCATTGTTCATTTAACTGAACAATAGTTGTTCAGTTTATTGAACAACAACTGTTCAATCGTTTGAACAAAAAATACACAAAAATCAATTTCGTTATTCACGTAGCCGAACAATGGCTATTCAGTTGATTGAACATCAATTATTCAAGCACTTGAATAGAAAAAACACTGAAAATAAAAAAAAATTTGGTTGTTCAAAAAACTCATCAAAGCATAAATCACAATCAAACACAAGACAATATATACATTATTCACAAAATTGAAAAGGATGGATTTTTATGAAGGTAAAGTTTTCGGGTCATTACTCCCTACAACTAAGATTTTAATGATGGGGTAATTACGTACGTATTGGCAGAAAGACTCCTTTGTGAGTGGTTTATGATAAGGACGTACCTGGTGTCCATTTACTCGGAAAGAAGAACTAGACCCATATATGGTGGTCAAAGTGAGAGTGCCATTGTTATGCACTTCTTGAATCTCATATGGGCCGAGCCATCGTGTCTATAGTTTACCTTGGAAGTCTTGAAATCTGGAGTCATAGAGGAGTGCCCAGTCTCCTTCTTGGAATGTTTTTTTCTTGATTAGGTTGTCATGCCATTTAGCCCGTTGCTGCTGAACTATTGCAGTACATTGTAGAGAAAGTAATTGGGATTCATCCAACATGTTTATCTATTTAAGTCTCTTGATTTGGGCCTTGTTCAAGCCTAGTCCCACTTCTTTTGCTATTCTGAGAGTATTTATTTTGAATTCAATGGGAAAAATGGGTTCCTTGCTGAATATAAGTTGTCATGGAGAATATTCAGTATTATTTCACCAAGTTGTGCGGTAAGCCCACAAGGCCTCTGGTAGTCTAGTAGCCCAGTCTCACCGATGTGTTAAGATTGTTTTGGTCAAAATTTCTTCAATGACTTTATTGGTAATTTCAACCTGTCTGTTCGCGTGTGTGTGATAGGGAGAAGTAATTCTATGAGAAATGTGATGGTTATGTAGAGCGGCTATAATCTTATTTCCCACAAATTGCGCCCCTCCATTTGTTATCACTTCTCTGGGCAAGCCATATCACAAAAATATTTCAAAAATAAAATTAATAACTGTTTCTTATGTGGCTCTTAGAAATGCTACTGTTTTGACCCATTTTATTACGTAATCTATAGCAACTAGTATGTAAAATTTATGGTTTTAGGGTGGATTGAATGGACCAACAAAATCTAGTGCCCACCTTTCAAAAGGTTCTAATACCAATTGTGGTTGTAGGGGCATTTCATTAGATTGACCAGGGCAGCCAATTCTTTGGTAGCTATCACAGGCCTGCACATATTTCTTAGCATCCTTAAAAATAGTGGGCCAATAATAACCCATTTTTATACCTTGTGCCCAATTCTATGGTCTTCGAAGTGTCCACAGCAAGGCTCATCATGGCAGGCCCTTAGGATGTCAAAAATTTCATCTTCCTGGATACATCTGCATATGTACATCTCAGCTCCTATATGGAAGAGATACCCACCAATACAGGAAAAGCGAGTGTTGTGTTGGACGATCAACTTCCTTTATTTTACTGTCAAAAGTATGGGTATTTTTCCTACTTCGAGATAATTTTCCACGTCTGAATACCACAGTGCTTTCACTGCTACAACAAACAAGTGTTCATCAGGAAACTATTCCTCCACTGCTAGCGGATCATTTAACTTTGGGACCCGAGATAGAAAATCTGCGATTGGGTTCTCCTTTCCTGGACGACCTTTAATAGTGATATTGAACACCTGTAAAAGTAACATCCAACAAGTCACTATCCCATTTGTAATTGCTTTGTTAAATAAGTACCTAATGGAAAAATGATTAGTATACAAAAATATTTGATAGCCAGTTATATAGTGTCTAAATTTATTTATGGCATATATGATTGCTAAGAATTCCTTTTTTGTGGCTATATAATCTAGCTCAACAGGGGTGAGATTTTTGTTGATATAATAGATAGTGTAGGGCTTTTTATCTTCTTCTTGACCGAGAACAGCTCCTATCATTGTGTCTGAAGCATCTAATGAAACATGAAATGGTATTTCCCAATTGGGACCGCATAATACTGGTGCAGTTGAGACTAACCTCTTTAAATCTGTAAAAGAGGTGTCACATTTGTCAGACTATTTTAATTCAACATTTCTAGTTAAAGCATACAGAGGAACAATAATTTGCGAAAAAATCTTTATGAACCTACGGTAATGGCCTGTATACCCAAGGAGACTACATACCTCCATTTGAGTACAGGGTGTGGATATTAAGAGAATTACCTCTATCTTTTCCAGATCTACCTGTATTCTAGCTGCAAAGATGTAGTGTCCTAGGATCAGGCCTTTCGTCATCATCATGTGACACTTTTCATTACTCAAACATAACCTAGTGGCGATACATCGTTCCAACATGTTTTCCAATGTCTGCAATGCTTGTTCAAAATCATCCCCATATGGGGTGAAGTCATATCCATATAAACTTCAAGACCATCATTTATCTAATTAGTGAAAATGTTGAGTATAGCCCTTTGGAATGTGGCTGGGGTGTTACATAAGCTGAAGGGTAATAATCTGTAAGAAAACATACCACATGGGCAGGTAAACATGGTTTTGTCTTGGTCTTCATGGGTAATTTGAATCTGATTATATCCACTTAAACCATCGAGAAATGAGAAAAATATTTTCCCTGCCAATGTACCAAGGATCTGATTGATGAACGGAAGAGGGAAGTGGTCCTTTTACGTGGCATTAAGGCATCCCACATCAGTCCAACACGAGTGTAACCCACAGGCAAAAATTTGGAAGGAATCGGACAAAGTAGAGTGAAGTAACCAACCCGAAGTACATTTCCGTCATGCACAAGATGAAGCTAGCGCATGGTAGAAACCATTTGAACCAACCAATAATGAAATCTAACAAAGAGGCAAGATATCCACCGATAGGGTCAAATGGAAATCAAGGTACTGCACGAATCCCAAGTGTGATAATGTAAGTTGACATCGAATACAAGGGAAACCACTCAGTGAAAGACCCATGATGATGATCAAATTTTGAGTACAAGGTCACATATCAATGATGTAAATAGGGTCAGGATGCAGCTCTAGGTTTACTCTCAGAGGAATATGTCATAGTCGATAAGAGACAAACCCGTCGACAAGAAGTCAATAGGGACCTTCTCAAAACAACATGAGCAAAGGACCTAATATTTGATGTGATATAACAAGATACTGCTAAGACCAGTAAGGCTGACTGAAAAATGAGTCAAGAGACACCACAAAAAGGCCGACTTAGGTTAAATTCCCTTGAAAAAAAGCATGACTCATGTTTGACTATGGCAGCAAATGATAACTTTGTATAACTTTGTATAAGTTTTTCATGTTGGACTATAGGAGAAAATGATAACCCTCCATATGAATGGAAGAGACAACCAACCGAGGGAGTACTGAATCATGAAAAAAGTTTATGGCTTCTCCTATGTCAAAAACTAAAACCATCCCAAATGGACAAAGACTTAGATTTTTTGTGCTTTGTTCAAGGGCGGAAAAAAATGACATTGTAGCTGCTACCAGGTATGGAAGAAATATCTTGTTCTCGCTCTTTTTCAAAATATTTAGGTTTTTTGTCTTTATCTTATTGAAAGCCTGAAAAAATAATGAAATAATGTTGTGATACAATGGATAGAATGAGTGTCGTAAAACAAATGCACTAGTTCCTGGGATAGGAACAATCATATGCTCAATGCAAGGTTGTAAAAACTAGTAAGTGACACTTAGAGGAATGTTCCATCCATGGGTATAGGTGTCAAGTCATAGAAGCTAAGTGATTGCATGGTTACCTTGTACAGAAAGACATGGTCAAAATATGGCATAAGCATTGAGTCCAAATGAAGCCGACTAAATACCAGGATAAACAAGTAGTCAATATGCAATGCAGTAATACAACTCGACAACATAAGGGAGTCTCTAGGGTAATGGCCAGAAAATGGTAGCGAAGAAGAAGAAGAATGAAGCTTCAATGCATAAGACATGGCGGGATGAAAGAGGACTCCTGAGCCTACAAGAATTGCGGCATGGGCAACAAATTCTAGCGAGGAACTAACTAGGAAGCCTATGTAAAGGAAGGCTCTACCACCAAGTCATGATTAAAAAATTGGCGAGTGAAATGGGTCAAATACTCATGACATGATGGAATCGACCCTATGGAAAGTGATTAGAATGGAGGCTAGTATGAAAAATGCAATGGAAAGTGGAGTCTGTAACCTATATGCCAGTTTGAAATCATATACCTGCCATGATAGGTTAGTGGTCATGGATCCGAAGAAAAAATAGAAAAATCTCGAAGTCAGCAATATGTACCTGAAAAATATCTTACCCAACACTTACAAGCCAAACAATTATACAAAATTAATCAAATTCAAAAAATAAGAATGAGGAAAATTTTCAAAAATTTTCAAATTCTGGGCATAAATAGACCATTTGACTCACATTTGGCTCATTTTCACATTGCTAAAGTGGAGAAGGAGCTTTTGGAGTAAAAATTCCTTTTCTTGAAACCAGATCAATCAACCATCAAACCACACCCAATCAATCAATTAAGCTCTAAACTCATCCTTCTCATCAATTTCGTTCCATTTTAAGGTAAAATTTTGTGTATAAGCGAAGCCGTGTATGTGTAGAGCGGAAATTTAAATATGAATTTAGTCCATGATTTAATGATTTTTTCAAGATGTCTATTAGCTGGAGAGGGCGTGAACATAGTGCCATCAACAATGAAGTGATGTAAGATGAAAATTCTCTAAGTATTCTTCGAAATTGTGGAATTCTCAAGTTTTTTAAAATGCCAAACATGAAGAGCAATGTGCAGTTGCTTCATATGTTGGTGAATTATTGGGAGCCAGAAGAAGACTGCTTCATAATTGACCAGATGTCACTACACATAGAAGTGGAAGATATTTATTTCATCACTGGACTTTCTCCGAGAGGATATCTAGTAGATTTTCATGGAAATCCTATTGGAGGGTTAACCGTGGAAGATTATGTCCAAGTCTAATGCGTAGAGGATGAAAAAAAGGTAGGAACCCAATTTCCTATCAGAGATTTGAAGTATTTATATATGAATATCCTTCTCTTCACCATTGGCAGAGAAACAGGATCTTCTTCTTTGCATTAGGCTTCGAGGACACAAATGAGTATAGCAGTGGAATGTCTGATACATCTCTTTGATTGGTGCACAACATTACTGAGCAATATGAAGAAATAGTTAACATCAGTCCGGAAAGCAAAGACCAAAATTTTCGGGCATGGTACAATCTTCCTGACATTCTTCTTCGAGAGGGTCCCAGGGCTTCGACCCAAAGTCATCTCAACAATCGGCATCCCGAGAGATCCAAGAATAGCCCAATGGGAAGATCTGATGAAGAGATTAGGGGGAATTGAAGTTCCCCAGACCACTTGGGATGATGAGTTCTTCCAATGGTGGGAGGAAAAATTCATCGCAGTGGAAGATTATCCCTATGTTGGGATGGAATTTCATGCTGATCCAGATCTAGTCCTACCACCCAGTGCAACATGAGGCGCAATTGGTGAGATTGCAACTTTTATTTTTTGATTATGTGATTTATTATGATTTTTTCGAAATATGATAATGAAAAAATGTTTTTGATTGGACTGAAATGACTTACAAAATTATAATGATCATGATCCAGACATGGGACCGGTCAGGCCTGAGGGATACCGAATGCATAAGTGTCGTATAGGTGAGGTAGATGTAGTAGACCCTAGCAGAAAACTCCATGCCATCCAGAGGAACTTGGAGAGTATGAATCGCCAAGTGCCTATGGCTTGTATGTTTTAACCCTGTACAAAAATTATCTGCAAATGAATCTTAAAAATCGAAAATAACAATAGCGAGAGCACAAAACATAAAACAACTATACATAGAGATTTTCCCCTGGATCCCAAATCGAGATGACTAGCTTGATTTTTAATTATATTCCTTTTACTATTAAAACACATATATATACATGCCAAAGCATACATAAACCCCAATCCATTAACCCTGGATTAGAACATAATCGTAGTTCCCTTGACCGAATCTACAAAATACCAGGGGCCGAAAACCAACATGCCCCAAAACCATGTGCAAACCCATGCACAAAACCATTGTCAAGTTCGCCTACCGAAAAATAGGGTCTAAAAAATTTTCCCAAGGCGCTGCCCCTGACCCTGAAAAGGGTGGGATGCCGCCACTCTTGTGACCCACCTACTACGCCCAGCACAATGTATAGGGGGGGCCTATCGCCCGACGCTTTACTAGTCATGGAAATAATATAACACATACCCAACATGGCTACGATAGAGGACCTACCAGGGGCTATCCAGAGACGGGTAGTTGAAGTACCACGAGACTGGGTGCAGTTATTCCACCGAGTAGCGACTACTATCGTGTTCTATAGGAACACGAATGTTGGGTAGGGACCTTAAGAGTAGATTTACATATATGATCGGATGGTTGTAATATTTTTTGATGATAGACATGATTGCGGGCATAAGCCCTAATGTTTTAGGACATGGTGGTCCCGATTTTGTATATTTTTGAACACTCTGACTATATATATATATATATATATATATCTATATATATATATATACAACGATTTATATGATGTGATGAATCAAATGTATGAAAAATGTATGATGTATTTGATATATTGTTTAAAGTATTGAATGATGAATATGCCAATCAATTTCTTGATTAGCCAATAAGTCTGCCATCAAATTATCAGCTCGAGGAATATGAATGAATGTTATAAATTGAAATTATCTTTGTAACAAATGTACCCTCGAAAACAACCAATGCAAAAATGGGTCTCAGACCCGATATGTGTTGTTCAAATATGAAACCACCAGCTGTGAATCCAGGAAAATTACTAACGAATCAACACCCAAAAATATGGCATTCGAGAGTAGATTAATCACTGTAGTGTATTCTGCTACATTGTTCAAAGCAGGACCAATGCAGACACCTCTTGACACCAACAACTGATCGGATGGATAATGGAGTACCCAAGCCGTGGAAGCTAAGTTCCGGGTATGTCACTAGCACCATCAGAAAAAACAAAATGATTCATGACATCCAATAACACCTGCCAAAGCAGATCAAATTCATCAAAATCACATCACCAAATCGAAAAATCAGATATGTACAAAAAATATATATATATACAACAAAGCAATATGCTAGGCTAAAACTTAGGCATAATACTTTTTCAAATAGAGCCCATTTTTGGTCTCCACCAACTCATTCCCGTCAAAATCAATCAAGGCATAAGCACCTTTCTTGAGAACCTTTTTAACGATGAAGGGGCCATACCACATGGATTTAAACTTCCCTATCCCCAAGGCATCCTTCTCATGGGCATAAAGCAAGACAAGGTCACCTTCAGAGAATACCATAGGTTTGACCACCTTATCATACTGGACTTTTACCTGCTTCTTATGCACCTCATTCATTGTAGCTGCATCTCGATGGAGCTCGTCAAGATGTTATAGATGAAGAAGGCATTATTCAAGACTAGAAGTGTCTGGAAGTAGCTTAATAGATATCTTAAGAGAGGGAATTTCACACTCAATCGGAAATATAGATTCCAACCCATAAGCCAGTTGAAATGGAGTAAAACCAATTTCAGTTTTGACTGACATCCGATATGCCAAAAGTGCAGGATACAGCATAATATGCCAATTGGATCTGGCTTGATCAATCGTTCATTGAAGAATTGTCTTCAAGGATTTTTTCATGGGTTTGACTTTCCCATTTGCTTGAGGATAATGAGGAGATGACTACTCCTATCGGAAACCCAATTTTAGAGCCAATTCAGGCATCATGTTGTTCTGAAAGTGACTGCCATGATCAGTGGCAATCTCATTAGGAACACCAAAGCGAGAAATGACTTGATTGAATAGGAAAAGAGATGTTGTCTCACCGTCATTCCCAAAAGTAGGCATAGCTTCAACCCACTTGGTGAAGTAGTCTACAGCTATGATAATGTACTTGTGACCTTTAG
The DNA here is from genome assembly GCA_034641835.2 of Pinus albicaulis. NCBI lineage: Eukaryota > Viridiplantae > Streptophyta > Pinopsida > Pinales > Pinaceae > Pinus > Pinus albicaulis. The sequence goes on along the minus strand of CM076584.1, from coordinate 1,411,587,033 downwards.
CCGAAGGCGGGTTACAAGTAGGAAAATCAATACCCCACTTTGTAAAGGGTCCAAAAGTAACGACAAGAAAGAGCGGAGCTGGATGAGTGCACATATTTCGAGTATAAACCTGACATGAATGACACTTCTTGACCAATTCCATACAATCTTTGAAAATCAAAGGCTAGAAGTATCATGCACACAAGATATTTTGGGCTATAGCAAGCTCAAATAAATGACCACCACAAGCTGCACTATGGAAATCATTCATCACAACCTCAACTTATTCAGGAGTTAAGCAATGCCTAAGGATCGAATCAACCCCGCAACAATACAAAGTGTCACCAATAATGAAATAATTTTTTGCTAAGTGACATAAAATTCAACGTTCGTCTTTTCAAAAAGTCGAGGGAAACTTCGCAGTCTGGAGATAAACAATGAGATCTCCATACCAAGGATCCTGTGAAGAAATGAGAAAAATATGTTCATCGGGAAATGATTCGTCATAAACAATCTCTTCTCCACATAGAAACTCAGAAATCAATTCCACAAAAAACTAATGATTTCTTGGACTTGGCAGACAGAAACTCAAGATCAAATTCTTGCAAAATCACAATCCATCGATTGTATTTTCCCCCAATCACTCACCTACTAAGAACAAACTGAAATGGATTGACTGCTGCCAACACATAAGTTTTACGTAGAAGAATGTAATGCCTGAGCCGTTGAACAACATGCACTACTGCTAAAGCAACCTTCTCTATCGAATAATATCAAAGTTCAGGTCCTACAAAGCCTCGACTAAGGTAGTATATAACATGATCAGAAAGAGCATCGTCCTCCTGAACCAGAACCATATCAATGGTAGATTCTGCTGCTGCAAGATACAAGAGGAAATCCCTACTATAATTGAGTGGACTCAATACAGGAGAAGAGGTCAATGCTTTTTTCAAAGAATTGAATGAGCATTAAGCAAAGTCATCCCAAAGAAATGGAACTCCTTTCTTTAATAATCTCATAAATCCTTTTGTAATCTCAACATAATTTATCATAAATCACCGTAGAAAATTAGCTTTTCCTTGTAGACTTTGAAGTTGACGAATTGAAGACGGGGAAGTCAACTGAAGTATTTCCTCAACCTTGAAGGGATATACTTGAATCCCTTCCATAGACACTATGAACCCCAACAACAGACCGGATGTGACAGCGAAAACACAATTGTTTGGGTTCAACCGTATTTTATAATGCCAACATTGTTCAAAAACTTGAAGGAGGTGAGAAGGATGATCCATTCTCTTGCGAGAACGAGCAACTAAATCATCCAAATATGCCTCGATAATATGTTTGATGTCGTGGAAGGCATAAGACATGGCTTGCTGAAAAGTAGCTCCAACATTTTTGAGGCCAAAAGGAATTTTCTTGTAAGAAAAGGTAACCCAGGTACAAATAAATGCAGTCTTATGCTGATCTTCAGGATGGATAGTAATTTTATTATATCCAGAGAAACCATCCATGAAGGAGAAAATCTCATTCCCCGCACACTCATCGATAATCTAATCTATAAATGGTGTGGGGTAGTTATCTTTAGGACATTCTTTATTTAGGTTTCGGAAGTTAACGCAAACTCGAATTGTTCCTTTTTTTTTGTCCACAGGAACTGGATTTGAAACCTGCACAGTCAAGGGAATTGGGTAAATCAACCCTACCTTTAGCAACTTTTCCACCTCAGCTTTGATAGTTGCGGCCTTCCTAGGGTTGACCAGACGAAGATTTTTCCTGATAGGCTTAGCATTTTCATATACCTTGATCTCATGTTGGACAATAGATGGATCTATACCAGGAATTTCCTCATCAGACCAGGCAAACACATCTCTAAAATATCCAAAGAGATCGGTGTAAATTTGAATCTCTTCAGGGGAACATTCAGCTCCGATGAAGACATTCTCTATAATGTTGGGATCTATGGAGATGTTCACTGGGATAGTAGGAAAAATCATCGCCATGTTTACTTTAACAAAAACATGTGCTGGTGCTAATGGGTTCAGGACTGGGTCAACAGGACCAGAAGACTGAGGGCTATGTAAACTTGATTCAACTTCGTTAAAATCTAGTAGGAAGTAAGACCGATGATGCAAATCATCCCGCAGTCTCTCTACACCAGTCATTGCTTCAAGGATTGCCTCTTCAGATGGAGGAGTGATATCAAGGCAATCATGAACCGAAGATGAACTAAGAGTCCAAGCCAGAGCCATATCTCCATCCAATTCCTCTGGTGAAAGAGAAGCTGGAATGGAATCTGCAGAGTCAACAATAGAGCTATAAGAAATCTCAGTTGCAGACACAGGGAATGCCATTCCACCCACTTGACCCTCCTCTAATGTGGAGGTAAGAGAAGGTAAGGTCCAAGGGTCCAAAAAATAATGAGTTTTGAAGACCTCTCTTTGAATAGGATCCCTGGAGGATTAAATTGCATCGATATGAACCGAAGGAGGCGGAAGTTCAAAAATTAACCATAAAGGAAGTGTACATTCCAACCCCTAGATTCTCAACAAGCAACTTGGTATCCTTCAGCAAAGGAATGGTTGAGTAAGAGGATGCATTCAGATCTATAGGAGAACAATCTAGTTGGTCAACTGTAACAATTCTCCCTTCGTGAGGGAAACAAACGATGTGAAATAATGAGGATGCAATGGAATCCATCTCATAGATCCAGTTTTTCCCCAACAGAAGGTTATAGTCTAAGCTTGCATCAACTATCTCAACTTCAATATTAACAGTCTTTCCCCCAACATAGATGGGCAAAGCTAGAACAATACCATACAGTCTATGAGAATGACCATCAAACACATTCAGAAGAGTGGCTGAAGGAATAGTTGCAGGAGATCCAATACCCTTCCAGCATGCGAGAGACATCACACATGTGGAAGCACCCTCATCAACAACTATTTGAAAAATATTGAATTTTCGATAAGTCGATCTGATATGAAAAGCCATATGATGAGGAAGTCTATTTTTAAAATTTAACATGTCAAATGTGATCATAAGAGAACTCTTTGGATCAACAACCCCAATAGCAGTGAGCAAAGCACTCTGCTGAGCCGGACAATACTAGAGCACCTCTAACGTAGACATGGCACAAGGACTTTGAGCCAGATCTTCTACAATAGAGTAGTTTTGGGTAGCCTTGGCATTAGGATTGATTGTCGAACATTTTGAAGACCATTTCGGCATCTGAGGTATAGGCTTAACAGTAGTCCTAGTAATATGAAGTGGCTCAATACTATCAGGAGCACCCTTGGCTTTTGAAGACTAAGCTTCGCCATAGTCATGAGATCTCGTAGCGATATCTGCGTGAGCACTCATCATGCATATGTTTGATGTATTTTCCCCTTCCTGGCTGCGCCTAGAGTAAGCTCCAGTATTTTGATTCACGCCAGCAACTAATTGATGCCCTTGGGGGAACGGGTTTGTTAGAATAGCCTAGGAACTAGAAGAACCATGTTGAGATAACAAGTGTTGCACATATTGAATTTTAGGGAAAAGTGGCATAAGATGGACTCTAGTGCACAACTTTCATGGAAACTTCACTTTATTTTTATTATCCTTTTTACCCTCTCCAACATGATTGTTGGATTTGTTTGTATTCCCCTTCCCATCCTTGTCATTTTTCTTGTTATTTCATCCCTTATTATTTCCACTGGATTGTTGATTTCCTTTGATTGGAAGTTTGGACAAAAATAGTTGCCAAGGACTGGGAAGGAGTAGACACTGAAGGCACAACCTGACCAAAAGAAGTACATTGTATAGACAATTGCTGCAATTGACTAAGAAAGTTAGCCACACCACTATCGATCGAACCGATAATTCCATCACCATGAGGACCGGGTTTAGTTTTGGCCAAGTCTGATTTGGAGTGAGGAGCATCTAGAAATTTTTTATTAAGGACTCCTGACTGAGAATAAATCAGTTCTAATTATTGAGCCCCAAAAATAGCCTTCTCTTCAGAAAGTACCCCTGAAAGGGATACGTCCTTAGAAATATCTGGTTGTAAAGATTTCAAAAACCACTCAAGAAGGAATTCATTTGGGATTTGGGCTTCAATGAACCTCTTCCTTCTTTTCCATTCCTGAATATGATCAAAAATTTAAGTTGCCTTGTCCCGCTGAAAATTGGCCAGGAGGTCAGTCCTGATGTCATAACGGACAGGTAACTGAAATTGATTTAAGAACATGGTATCCAACTCTCCAAAAGTAGCAAAACTACCCCCAGTTAACTCAATATACCATTTGTAAGCATTTCCAGTTAAGGTTATTTGAAATAATCTCAACCTAATCTAGTCATTGATCAGCGAGTTCGAGGAACACCATAAATGGAAAGTGGTGATATGATCTTCGGATCTTCGCCAGTCTTCCCTTAAAATTTTGGAATATCTGAGGGGAGCTTGGTGGGGACCAGAGTTGAACCTAGACTATACTAAATAGGATCGTTAGTCAATTTCGAGAGATATGAAAAGTTTAATGTTGCTAGAAATGGTAAGGGAGGAGGAGATTGGGAATTCCATCCTGCATAGGAAGGATTCCCAACATTTTGAAAAGAATAACCTAGATTTGTTGAGGCACCAGGTTGCCAAGTTTTTTTTGTAGAGAAATTTGGGCCATAAGAGAATCCTTGTGACCCAACATTCGAATAAGGACCACCTCCCAACATAGAGTGAATATAGACAAGACCATTTCCTCCAACTGAGGTAGTGAATGGAGAGGAAACCCCTTGGTAAGGGTTCCAAGCATTTGCAAATGGAGAAAAATCCTGAGAAGTACTCAATGAAGGGAAAGGAACATTCCCTTTATCATCAGTGAGAAACTGATTCCCCGCTCCTAACGTTGAAAAGATAGGGTTCCATCCTATAAAGACATTAGAATTTTGACCTCTTGAAAATGGATTGAAACCTGAACTCTAAGAGGTAAATTTAAAGATCCTAAGGAAGGGTTCGAATGAGGGATGTGCCCACTTCCAAAGGGGAACCCTTGAAATGAAGTTGATCCACTAGCTATAGAAGGAATGGGTGTGGAGACAGCTGCAACAGCACAAAAGGAGAAAGAAGGAATCCCACTAGTGGGCATTCCAAAAGAAAAGGGACCAGATTGAGAAGCATGTGCTTGGGTATAACTAGAGACAAACACAACAACACTATAAGTGATCATCGATATAGAAATAGTTCCCCCTCCTTCCACTGAAAGAGGAGTCTAAACACTTGCAGTGTTCATAGCCAAAACTATGTTCCCAATCGTGGCCATCGAAAGGTATGAATATGACGGATAAGGACTTTTCGGTCTCTGAGACTCGGGTCCGATGTACTAAATAATGTAAGGATAACTAGCAAGAAGACGAGATGGAAGAGACTTATCAGGCTGAGGGACTTCCTCTATTTCTACTTCTTCTGTTGGAAATAAAACTCTAGAAATGAGTGAAGCACTCATCTCTATACTAACATGGACACCAGAACCACCCACAAAAACTTCAAGCCCTGACGGAGGATCTCTCTCTACTGCGTTTGAAACCACCGAGTGAAAATCACCCTCCGAATTACTCCTACGCCTTCTTGAAGAAGGCTCGGCACTCGCAGGAGACAACCCACGAAGCCTCCTCGATCGACGAGGTAATCGTTCAGCCACTTTAAGAGATTAAAATTAGACTCAACAAATATATGAAGCTAAGCAATCTAGGAGCAAAGAGCACACTCTAAAAAAAGTTCCTAAGATACAGCCAGGCAAGAAGCTCTCAAGTATTTCCGCTTCGGGTGATGAGGACCGGACACCAAAATACAAGACATCAAAATAACAGGACCTTCTGAAAATAGTCTATGGTAATTACACCCTATGCATACTAGCAAAGGTAACAGAAAGAGGTACACTGACCTCCTAACAACAGCCTTTGCCGATGCAAGTCCCCAATCTTTGCAAGGGCACACTCCAGAATTACTGATGGAAGTGATGCAACGTCTGTCTCAAGTACCACAGGTATTCCGCCCCACAGTCACCTGTGTGGTCCCTAGGATAGGAAACTAAGGGCACCAATCTGTATCGATAGTTGGGCGAAACGGTCTTAGGTCAAGATTCAACAAATAGGAGAGGGGGTATCTCTCTTCTCTACCTACACTATCCCTCACGCTTGATTCTTTGGAGGATAGCTTTCCCAATCCACTTAACGGTGTTGGATTTCAATCATTAATAAACTTTCTACGTTTAAAAATTTGAGCTGCCCTGGAGAGTTAACTCTCCACTCATGTACTCCAAGGCCCTAAATCCTAGCTAGTTGGTGTATGATTAATGAAAATTATACAAAAACTTCAAGTTGCTTTTAATTAGATCACTAATTTGAAATTGGTTGTTACTTAAGTCAAGGGCTCACGGAAGTGAAGCTGATGGTGTTTTTTGACGCAAAAGAAATCAATGAAAACCTAGTTAGATGCAAATGCAACGATTTCTTTTAGATGAAAAGTCATTTCTACTTGGGTTCTATGAAACTAATAAGAAAAAACTGTGTTTCTTCTTTTCAGACACTCACACTTCACATAACTCAGAAAGTTAAGAAAAAGACTAAAATGCTCAAATGCACTTAATGGAAACTACCAATGATATGAAAATCCTAAGATGCTAATTCTAAAGAAGAAAAAAGAGTTCCTAGATGATGGTTCGATCACTTTTTGACAAAAGACAAGGCCAGTTCCAAACAAAACTCATATGTATAATAATGTCAAAAATGCACTCAATAAAAAGTGAAATCAAAAGAAAATTTCCTTCACAATCAAGCCAAGAATCGAAGACTATAAATCAACCAAATAGCTCCTAAAGATGTAATGAAACCGTAAAAACAAACTCAAAGAAAAAGATGCGGAAAACATAAAATGTTTTTGTGTTTTTTTTTAAGGGAAGAAAGAATATTTCATGAAAACAAACAAAAACTACCCAAGAACCAGAATCAAGTAGAATGAGCCTCAAAAAAGCTTCAAAGTTCTCAAGCCAACTGTGCTACTTTTGTAGCAGGACTTAAATGAGAAAAATGAACCAAGAAAATCAATCAATTGATTCAGCACAGTAGCATAATCTTACAATGAACAACCGCCCAAAAAATCAGAAATAGACCTTTCGAGATTCACAACAAGACAAGTTCAAGAAATCAAGAAAACCAAAATAGGCCAAGGAGGAAAAAAGCATAAGTGAAACAATGCATAGGGCCAAGAAGAGAAAACAAGCATAGGCTCTCTGTTCTGATGGGTCAGAACAACCAAGAACTTTAGGAAAATATCTCAATGCTTCAACTGCAATTGCAAACACACAAAACAAGGCAATTCACCAAATGGCTAGGTTTGTATAAAACAAGAGAGAAACATATATAAAATCACCACAAACATAGTCCAGAGACCTTAAAGACACCACAGGAATGGTTCCACCCAAACAGAAAATACCATAGGGGCTTAAAATTAAAATTTCAAATTTTCCCATCCATACGCACTTTTATAGTGTCCAACTAGCATGTATACGTGACTGTAACAAAGGAAACTCATGTATTCGTGGGTCCCTTTGGAAAACACAACAGATATACGCGACTGTGCAAAGAAAAAACTCTGTGTGGAAATAAAGATAAGGAAAAACAAAAATTCAAGCCTGATCAAAGGACCGCATCTTCTGTCTCACTGAAAAAATACTTGTTGGACTCTAAAAAGTGATGAAACCTGTCAGGAATCTACAATATAGATAAAAACAACCCAAATAGGAAATCACAAAAACATGTTCCCCAATGGAGTCGCCATTTCTGTTTCGGGAAATGATACCCTAAAGGTCTTGGATTGATAACCTTCACATATCAGGGGCATGCCATCATAATAAGGACTCATTAAACCAAATTCTATGCTAATAACTAGAAAATACAGGTTGCAGAACTTACCAGGATATCCCTCAGTTGAAGTAGATCCTGCGGGGTGCAAACCCCCTACAACACTTTGTGCTCCAAAATCTGAAATCTACCACGGCCTTCGAGTATACCATCCTCTGGATCCACCCAATCCTAGCCTCTCAATATTTATTCCAAGATGAGTGCACAATGGATGTCATATAGGATGATGAACATCTCAAGGAAACAAGGGTTTCCTGAATATATCTGGGAAGTGTAGGAGCCACAGTAATATATCAGACTTGGATAGGGCTCCAACAACATATAATATCTATATTTCTCTCTCTCTTACTCCCTTAGGCCATCGCTTGAGGGGCTTTTACACTCCCTCAAATTAGTTTTTTACAGTTGGGAACAATTAGGCCATGGGCTCAGGTGGTTAAGTTACTAGAACAATCATAAACCCCACCTCAAAATAGGTAAAATATATATTTTTTTAATCACTAAAATGACATATGTGATTCTCTATAAATGGATTCGCGCGTATATGTAAAAGAGTCTAGGCAAAGTCACGTATGGGTATTAAGATACTGTTTTTTGAGAAAATGTCCAAGTCTCAAGGGAAGGGGTGCCTAAGGCCAAAGCATAAATCATCAAGTATGAGCTGGTGATAAATGATGCTATAACAATAATCCACACAAATTCACCACTTTCCATTTTTCTTAGCGAAAACCACCAATGGAGAGACCCATTTGCTATCTGAAATGGGATAAATAAAGTTCACATCTAGCAATTTCTGTAATTCCTCCTTCACAATATCTTTAAGGTGTGGGTTCAATCTATGTTGTGGTTGCCGGATGGGACGAATATATTTTTTGGTGTAAATATGATGGGTACATAGTTGGGAATCTATGCCCTTCATGTCCAAATAGTCCAAAGAAAAGGCTCCATTATATTTCTGAAAAAAATTAATGAGCTTCTCCTGTTGGTCCTTGTTCAGATTGTCATTGATGTTTACAATTTTTCCTGGTTCGATTTTGATAGGTTTGCTATTATGGATGGAAGTTGTGGGTATGTGATGGTCATCGTTATCCTTCAAACGGTCTTCACGAGCCTCATTATCCAGGATTTATTTTATCATTCGGCATTTTTCATTTACTACAGCAGCTGGATGATTAAAAAATTATTGGTTATGTCATCTTCGGTCAGATTTTTGAATTCAAGTGCTTCAGCTACTGTAAGTAGTGAACAAATGTTTTCTTCTAGGTATGTTGGTGGGTGTTTGTGAATTTTTACAATGGGAAGACTTGGTTTGGCTTGTGGATATAGAACAAGATTTTTTACAGCCTCCCCTTTATAAATGGTCATGTTGCCTGTACGACAGCCTATGTAGGGGTTGGTTGTGGCCAACCAAGGTCAACCGAAAATCAATGGATGTTCGTCTAGTCAGATTTTTGGATTTATAACTAGAAAATATAACGAGTACTCCCATGAATCAATAGAAACCATGACATCTTTAAAGGTTCTTTTTGGTTTGACAATTGATCGATTAGTGATTTCCAGCAAGGTTGAGGTTGGTTCTAAAGCAATGATAGCAAGAGTTTCATAAGTTTCTGCAGTCAAAATGTTAATGGTTGTGCCCAAGTTGACTAGCATGTTTGGGAAAGAGTGGCCACATATTTGGACTATGACTATAGTACTTCCTGGATCTTCATACTTTATAGGTGTCTCCCTACCCAATAATAGATCGGACAAGGTTCCTACGACATGGACAGTTGGCAAAGTTTTTGTTTTCCTCACAATTTTTTTTGTACATAATTATTTAATTGTCTTAGAATAGATAGGTATGTCTTGAATGTCCTGGAGGAGAGGAATTTTAATAAAAATATTTTGAAGTTACCCCAAAAGATAAAATTCTAGATAGAAAATTAGTTTAGGTATCACTAATCTTTCTAGTAATGGAGGAGAAGCACTAACAAGTTTCCTAGAGTCTTTTTGTTCACTTATGCCTTCTTCCTATCTTATTTATGTATTGATTACTATTGGTGGGTTAATTTTAGTTGGGGGTTCTGGTTTGTCTTGTTACGTATTTTTTACTACCCCTGGGCTAATAACGCATCCATATATCATCCTAAGTTCATTGCATTATTTTTTCTCGATTTCGAGGTCTGGATTTTCAATGATTTCGATCAACTGCACTGGTATATCATTGGGATTCGGGTTCAGTTGAGCTGGCAGATGAGGGCATATCAGAGGCTGAGAATTTTGTGGTACCAGATATGGAGTTGACAATGTGGGTTGAGGTTGAGGACCTGTTCCGATAGGTGAATTGGTTATTCCCAAGGGCCACTGCCCATTTTGGGACCAATTGGTATTTTGTGAGGTAGAGGGAGGCTACTCAGATGAACATGGATTGTTCTACCAAAATTGAGGAGAGAAAGAAGAATTTGGCCAACCTCTTCCTAGAAAGGATTGATTTTCCCAAGGGGGCATGGAGAATGGTTGAGATGGCCAGGTAGAAAAAGGTGGTTTATTTTTCCATGCTACCCCGGGGTTTTGTTGTTGATTAAACTGCGAAGAAGGAAAGAACTGAGATGGATCTGGTGACATACATGTAGTTAGGGCTTGCCACTGTCGACGTTGATTCATTAAATATACTAGTTCGGCTTCCTCCTTGACTTTTTTAAAGACTTCTTTCACCCCTGGCAGTGACGGGAACTTTTTAGTGGCGTGCTCTTTGGTACATATGGCACATGTTTGGACCATGTCCAATGGGCATTCTCGCTGGCTGTGCTTCTTTCGAGAGCGTGGGGAAAATAAAACCTAGTTTTGTTCTTCTAATTCTTGTTTCTACTTGGCCTGCAAGACATCTAATTGTGTCGTAAGGGTAACCAAGATGTCAGTCTTAAAATCTTCCAAAATATTACCGATTTCTACTCGTGTTACACTGCCACCTAAAGTCCTATTATTTCTAACAACTGAATCTCATCCTGCTAGTCTCATACATGTGTTGCCTCTAGAGCACCTGACACATAATGAAATAATACCGTCATAACTTTCCTGATAGATGTCTCCTTTCCCCATTAGATTTATTTTTTCTATCCATTCATATTTCATTCCTTTTATCATTGTAACTTTTAGGACATCCTTAGACAATGTAGTACATGGGGACCTTTGCAAATTATATTGGAATCATTCAACATATTCTTCTAATGTCTCATTATCTTTTTCAGTCATGTTGAATATTTCATATTTTAATTCTCTAGTCCGGAAGTAATCTTGGTATTTAGTAAGAAAATAGCTTTTCATTTTATCCCAATTATTAATGGTTCCCCCAACGAGCCCCATAAATCAATCTAGAGTTGTCCCCTTCAAAGTAGAGGAGAACAGTTTCATTTTTTGAGGGTCAACGGTGTAATCATATCCCCTACACAAAACATCAAATTCAAATAAGAATGAATTTGGATCTTCCAAAGTCAGTCCATGGAAGGTGGGGATGTTTTGTAACGGAATAGCTTCCATAGGGGAATTTGCGACCGAGTCAACAATGGGGTATTCTGATGTTGATGTTTGTCCCTAGGGTTGATTGTGCACCATCTGATCAAAGATGTGCCAATAACCTTCAGGGATTTCCTGGTTTGGGAGAATAATTTGCACTAGAATAGAAGCCAGTCTCAAAAAAGGTCTTACAATGCTACCACGGTCTGGGATGTCGGGCATTTCTTCATCAACCAATATTTTAGAAGATTCAGGCTTTGGAGATTTTAAACCTGTTTCCACAGGACCACTGGTTTCTCTAGCTCCTTCTTGCAAGTTTCAATAATTTCCCTCTTGCGAAGGTTCAGGATTTATATGTTCTGTTATTTGGAAGCTTGGTTTTGACTCTTTTGTTTTGCTATGGATCTCATTGTAAGCTGTAGATGGTGAGCCTGCTGCCTGAGGGATTAGAGTAGGACTAAAAATGATTTTGGGTCCTATAGATGCCTGAGATTCAACTTTCCTTATGATTTCGTCTATGAATGTTGTTCTTCCAAGGGTCATCAGTCCCTTGGGTTTCGTGGATTTGGATGGAGGGTTCAGATTTGTTTCTATATTCTTCTTTCTAGTCATTAATAAAAAACTACTTCTATTCAGCCTCTATATTTTTGCTGAAAAGAAAGACAATGGGCAATCGTTTTGCTTACTAGTACACAGGTTCCTACCTTCCATTTTTAATACCCAATTCTTCTTCAGCAAAAATAAATAAAAATAAAAACATCACATGTAAACACTCTCCCCAGCAACGACGCCAAAATGTTGGTTCACTAAGATGTCTATTTAAAAAAATCCTAATTCCTACATTAACCATCAACCCAGGGTAAGTCTTTTTAATTCAAGAGTGTTCAACACAGTATATGCAAGTGAAACTAGAGGTTATTAAATCAAAATCGTTGTAGAAGCAAAATCTATTTCTTGAAGTTCAAATAAGGTAATAAAAGCAATCATTAAATAACTTCACTTAATTAACTCAACTTAATTATACTTTGTCCCATGAAATAATATGGAAATACAAACTTAAAGGAATGCACACTGAATCAAAATACAGAGTAACATATACATCAATTCATTAACATCTACAACAATCTAGTAATTATGCAAGGAATACTATAGTAACTAAACAACAAGTAACACACTCACGTTTTTCAATTGAAATTCTCAATGGTTGATCAACTAACAAAGTCACTCGGAATGAAAAACAATCTAGTTATTCAAATAACTTGTGAGAAATAACATTCATCAAACAAATGAAAACCATTAAGGCTTCAATTCAATAAGATGCAAACCACTCGATGCTAATGAAATTCGAATCAATTACGAATTCTAGAAAACACATAAATTATTAGTTATAAAATAGGGAAATAAGAGTATAAAACAAGACAACTGTAGAACTCCCAACGATCGGGCCTAGGATCTCCAAAAGTCTCTATCAGATGAGTTTCAGAATATGATTATGGAAAATAAAGCATCTATTTTATTAAATATAACAATCGGAGTACAAAATCGCAGAGCACGAAAGCTTCTCTTCAGACAGAATAAATAAAATACAATTATAGAAAATGGATAATCAACTCTCTATTCGATTATGTCTATGGATCTTCTATATATTTATAGAGAAACGTAACAGATAAAGGAGAATCCTCAGGATCAGGAGATCTTGAGGATTTTGCAGCTGTCTAACACTCTATGCCATCCAATGAGTGAGGTCGTCCTTGATTGTCGCTGGAATGTACAAACAAAAACAAGATAATTTTCCTTTTTCTAATCAGTGTTTTTCAATTGTTTGGACATCAATTAATCTGTTTGGATTTCCTACACCTAAAAATGAAGGAAGTTAGCCTTTTTCCTTCATAATTACATAATATATTGGTAATTAGTTTTACAGTTTATTTATAATGAATTATTCCATATTTACTCCCAAAATGAAGGAAAACATATGAAAGCTAATAGTAAATCAAGTAAATAATGAGTGTAAAATGTATCTTTTTCATGACCCAACAACAACTTGTTCAACTGAGACAAGTTGGTTTGCAGAGTGGTCCATTTGATATCTTCAAGTCCTCATTTTATACATGCCCTTGCACTATCATTTTTTCCTTTTCGATGACCAGTCTCAAATAAATTCCAAGAATGTTTAATGCGGATTTACCTATGAAGACGCCACAACCAAAAGAATGATCGTGAAGATTTGAGTTGACCTATGCATCCATCTAACCATATCCAATGTTCATTGAATTTTATTTCACGACTTTTCAAGGACTCGTAAATATTTTCAAAACAATGTTGTACAAAATGTGTATCATGTGTATGATCATCACAAATATAAAAGTGATATTTGTTAATAACATGCCAATTTTCACTGGTGCTTTCTATATGATCAACATTTTGTTCAACATGTCTAGATAGAATATGGATAAGCATGGAAACTTGGTCACAATGTTAGTATTCACTTTGTATTTATTTTTGTGGAACAAATGTGTAGTTCTCTGCAAAATCAACTATTAAAAAAATAGACCCTGGTGGAAAAGCCTCACAAGATTTTTTGAATTGCAAGCCCTGTCATTGAGATCTATGCGAATGCTTGGTGTATTTATAAATTTCCACCTCAAAATTTCTCAAAAACTCTATCACAAAAATTTCTTCTTCTTGTAAATCAATTATTTTAGAAATTGTAGTACTACTTCAACCAATCGATGTATGAATATATTCATATCTCCATGTGACAATGATTGATCATTTATATCAATATGATATTTGTTTTGAAATTTAGTCAAATTTCCACAATCATCGCATTTTTTACCACCAACACATTTCTTTTGGTAAAATAATTCATGGCTTTCTCTTCCACATAGAATGTGAGATATGAAATCATAGATAGTGGAAAGAGGAGGTGAATATTTCTAAAAAAAATTACCAAAAGTAAGGAATGTGTCATAATATAACTAAAATTCCACATGATAACGACAACAACAAGTGTCACGTATAATGATAGGTTTAACATACCATAGTTTTTGTTGCACAAAAGCACTAATTGAGACATTAATTTCATGATTCTCTTCTATGAACTTGTTGAACAACTCTATCTAAGTGGTGTCCAAGAAATGTTTTGCATGTTCTTCGTACTGATTTCGTGTTATTCTTCTTCACATCACATCCCTTTCTTTTGGTGAAACATGTGAATTTTTCATTGAATATTCACATATTATTTGTTTAACATCTTATACAAGTATATATTTGTATGGTTGCCTACAAATAATTTTCCAACAAGCAAGTTCATCATTTACATCTATATGAAATCGAAATTTCCGATGTTTGTGCAAATTTTTTTGTGAGGTTCCTAATGATAGTGCCATATATTTTACCAAGAAATTCTCTTTAGTACTTGATGAAACCACTTCCATTTGTATTTCTCTACGTGCATCTAAAAAAAATTTCTTTCTAGATATTCCAATTGACTTTAGAGCATTATTTATATTTTGTATCATATTTTCCTTCATTTTGTTTTTTTATATTTTGTTGATATTCGAATACCCAATAAATTCGTAGCTTCTTTTAATTTATTTGATGTTAAGAGACTTTTCAACATTTGGGCTTGAACTGCCACAGTTTCATCATTGAAGAACGAATCAATAATGTGCTTAACACGATATTGTATAACATGGTAAACTTTTTTATCTCCATATGTGTGAGTGTCAACATTTTCTAACATCTCATCATCGATATTGATTTCATTTGTACATATTAGAATTGAATGTACATACTGAGTTTACATATTCAATAAATAATTAAATTAATAAATAGGTATGATTTCAATAAGACACATTCAACATATATATACATACTTGGTCATTCAATTTTTTCACTTGAATTTCTTTTAACATTTACAACATCTTCAATCATTGGTTCAATATCTCTTTCACTTTCTCTTTCAAAATTCTCTATCTCACCATCAATGTTTTGAGGAATATTTCTCTCTCTTTACATTGCAAAACATTTTTCAAATTAGTTCATCAAATAAAAATTAATTTTCAAAATACACTAGTCAAATTTTAAATATCAAATTTATAATATTTATAGTTACATACCTTCTTCAACTTCTAGTTGACGTTGGTTTTCCCTTCCAATATTTGAGTGTTCCTCTCTATTTTTTTGTGATATTCTCTCCCCTGTTCTCTACATTCCTCAGGGTCTCTTCCTTTATCATATTTTCTCTTGCAATTCCTTTGATTTGCCATGATAATTTAGTATGAAGTTCAAAATTTTCCTTGAAAATCATGTTAAAAAAACTCACTAAATCAAAATTTAGACAAAAACTCAATTAAAAAAAGCATCACAAAATATTTAATTTTAAAAACTCATTTTAAAATTTTTGCACAAAATACATACTTCAACCCAAAACACTTACTTTAAAAATTATACCAAAAAAATGTCTTTTAAAAATGAAATGAAGCTCAGAATATTTCCTTCCAATTCATGCAAAGAAAATTCATTTAAAAAATTAGACAAAAACTCAAATCATTATAGAATATTTACTTCGACCCAAAACACTCACTCTAACAAAAAGTCACTTTACAAAATACCTCTTAAAAATGTCCATTGAAAATTAAGCCCAAAAACCTCTAAAAAAATGTCACTTAAAAAAAAGAGCTCCAAAAAAATGCCCTTTGAATATTAAGCCCAAAACACTCTAAAAAAAAGCCACTTTAAAAAATACCTCCAAAAAATTTCCTTTGAAAATTAAGCCCAAAAAAATTCCATTGAAAATTAAGCCCAAAAAAAGTCCTTTGCAAAATCAGCTCAAATGAAAAAATGTGCAAAAATATGTGAAAATAATGATTCTATTTTTGGCTATTTATATAGCTACGAATTTTTTTTTGGAGGGGCTTCATTTAATTTTCCGGCAGACATAATTTGTGAGCAAAAGTTCGACCGAAATTCTGTAAAAATTTTAGCTGAACTTGTTTTTTGTTAGAATTCACAGGCCGGAGTGGCAAAAAATAATTCAGCCAAACTATTTTAAAAGTTCGGTCGAACTAACATGTCTGCAGCTACGCAACAACTCGACTCTGAACATATTTCTTCAACTTTGGAATGATGAAACTCCATCAAACTTTATGAATTGACTATCGGAACCAAGACAAGCATTTGCAAAATTCAATCTACTTTCAGGAAATATAACTTTTATGGAATTCCATAAATATTTACTAATTTTAATTAATTTTGTAATAAAATAGATGCAAATAATTTCTAAAGGTCATTATGATTCAGTGAAATCAAAATTTTGTATCTTCCAAAATACACTCTAGAAAAAATTGAAAAAATTATGGTGCATTACATTGGTCCGTCATATGTAATGGGTAGTTTTTAGATTTTTAGATTATAACTAATATGTTGAGAAACTTTGCACCAGCCGAAACATATTCAAAGTATGCAGTTTTTTCATATTGGATCCATTCAAAAAATTATAGTAATTTGATATGCATCAGTTGGTTTCGTAAATATAACGATACCGAAGTAGACTCTAACTAGATTATTGTAACACATTTTTTTTTCAAAAACACAAAGTTTTCAAAGGATACTCCAACGCGGTTGAACATGACCTTTTATGAATCCTTTGATTGTTAAAGAACACACACTCAAAGAAATTGACATATCAAATGTAAATAAAAAAATTCCCCCAAAAAAAGTAATAGAAAGCTAATAAAATTTGTGACAAGTTTTATTTTTATAGTAAAATGAAATTCTAAACATACAATTTATTTTAGCTTGCAAAAAGTTGAAGAACAGAAAAAAATAAAATAAAATAAGAAAATAAGAAAATAAAAAAATAATAATAATAAATTTTGATTTTTTTTCCTCAAAAAAAAACAAAAAAGTGTAACCGAACTTCACATTTTCACAATTCTATATAACATAATCTTTTTGATACTTCAAAATACTCATACAACACACTCAACCTCAAACAAGAAACATTTCTAATAACACCACTATCGAACATGATGTCCTCATGGTAAGTATATCTATATTCATTAAATAAATCATTCCTAAAACAATGTTTTTTACCTTATTTAATTATTCTATTATTTAATTCAAGAAACATTAATTTTTATTTTGACTTCTTATTTTATATATAATTTTTATTTTTTCAATAAATGTGATTTTTTTAAAATAAACTAATAAAATAAATTGAATTAACCTTCATCATAAAATTAAAATAATAGAAAACATTTATTATAAACAAAACATTATTTTACAATATATATATTTTTTTAGTAAAAGGAGAATTTCTTAATTTCACAATATCCATGTATAAGGACAATGTTTCGCATAAGTCTCTAAATTGTCAAATTGTAAACAATTTAGTCAAATTGTAAAATTATGTTATCTAAAAACTCAACTACCATATTAATAATTTATTTTGTCATTAAACCTACAATAAAATCCAAGGTTATATAACGCAAATCCCTTACACCCCAAAGATGTTCATGTACAAAAGGACGTAGGAGGATCATCCCTTGTGGAGGGGACATGTAGAAGACTACCGAAGCAGTATGTCAGATGTCAAATAAAACAGTTAATATGTTTAAATTGCAAAGTGGAACTATATGTCAAGTCCGAGATAAAACATTTAATAGGTTACAAGTGCAAAGTGGAAGTAGAAAATTTTCTATTATTCAAAGTTAGGGACATAGTTTTGTTGCACAGAACTTTGGAAGTATACATTGGTAAACAATCCCTAAAATGAAAACCACCACATGGAAAAAGCACTTTGAATTTGAATGACCGAAACCCTAATATCCACAAGTTATAAAACCACATACTACTAGTAGTTTGAATCCGGATAAGGAGGACTAAAACCCTAATCTCGACAAGTTGTACGACACGCGGATGCGTGGTAAAACACGAGTCGGTATTCAAAGTCTAGAATGGCAAGTGGCCGCTGGATGTCCAACTACAAAACGTCGGCAGGGTAAGCGCTTCCACGATTTCCCGTACCTTTCCGCGATAGTTTCGCTTCAATGGTTCTCGTGAGTTTCCTCTGAACTTACCTTGAAGAACCCACATCGCGTATTATATATACGAACCTGTTCTCATATGTTTTCTATCCGGAGGTCGTTGAATTTCTGAAAGTTTGGGATTGCAGTTACCATATTGGCATTGCATTAACATCTCCACATAAAAATTTGCAATATAAATGGCGCTCTGTATCGATACCAGTGAAATTCGCAGACTGTTCGATTTGGCTGACGAAAATGGGGACGGGAGGCTGACTGTAAATGAAATGAATAGCTACTTGAAAAGGCTCGGAATAGAAATTTCAGAAGATGACTTGAAATGTCTTGTGATTCCAAATTATGAGAGGGAAGATGATAGCCTGACATTTGATGAATTTGTTGGCCTGTATCAATCTATTCTGGACATTAGATCAGAAGACGAATTAGGCAATGGCGATGGGTGTGACGATTTAATGGAAGCTTTCAAGGTCTATGATATGAACAACGATGGGTTCATATCCTCCATGGAACTTCAACATGTGCTTTGTAATTTGGGATTGACAGAGGGTGAAGAAGTGGACCAGTGCCAAAAAATGATAAACACATACGATTTGAACTCCGACGGGCTCTTAGACTTCTCAGAATTTAAGATCATGATGGCGTCTAAAATCTCTATGCCTACAGATTAACTATTAGAACGGGCCGCCATGCACATTCAGCAATGTGCCCCTGTTAACTGCCTTGCGCAGAATGCACATCTCGCATGTCTCACTGCTCAAGTCATCATGCAGGAAGAGTCGTCGTTCCCATGCCAAGTTCCTTCCATCTTCTATAGCCTCCCAGGTCCAGTTAGGGTGATTATGGATGGACTGCAATATTATCGATCGAAATTTCTCTATCATATGTAGGCATGATCTCGGTGCAGGCTTGATACAATCTATGGCATGGCATCTTGACTCCTTTTTGATAAATGAATTGGCCTGCATTTTGTTAAAGCTTCAAGGCACGTGTTATTTTGGAAGGGGAGAGGAAGTATTGTAGATGGTAGGTTTTTTATGGAAGGGGAGAAGAAATATTGTAGGTGGTAGGTTTTTTATGGAAGGGGAGAAGAAGTATTGTAGGTGGTAGGTTTTTTAAACATATAATGTCTTTTATATGTGTGTGTAGGGGTTGAGTAACTTGATCTAGGGCATTAGTAGATATGTGGTCTGTTATTGCTAATGTAATGATATAAAATATATCCATTTGATAAAAATGTTCACTCATTTAGGTGTATATGTAAAAAACACATCCACCAGTGAGTAGAGAAATCGGCTTTTAAGATGATAAATAAGAAGGGAAATCAACAAACATATATATATATATATATGAAAAATTTGTAAAAAATGTATCACTATTAATGAGATTTATATATATGAAATTGTTTAAAAATTTCTCAAAATATATCAATAATAATATAATATATTTGGGAAATATAATCGATCACTAAGGTGTTATTTAAATACCATCTTTTACATCTTTTATGATAATAAATAAGAGGAAAATCATTATAGGATTATTTAGTATTATATAAGTTATTACTAATTTATATATTAGAAATAATAATATAATCTATTTGGGAAATATAATCGATCAGTAAGGTGTTATTTAAATACCATCTTTTATGATAATAAATAAGAGGAAAATCATTATAGGATTATTTAGTATTATATAAGTTATTACTAAGTTATATATTAGAAATTGTTTGTGAATTTGTGAAAAAGTAATTTGTAAATAGTATGCTAGAGTTATTAATATTTATTTATATTTTATTTTCATTTATATTGTTAATTTGTGTGAATAGAAATTATAAAAAGTATTTTAAATATAGTATTGAAATATTAATTATTTTAAAGAAAAAAACTATATAAATGAAAAGTGAGATGTTAGTAAAATTTGTATTTAATATTTAAAATAATTTGGAATAACTATTTTTGTCATTTTTATATGGTGTCGTAAAGTATTTTCTTGTTAAGAAAATGTAATGCAAGAGGTTACAACTTAGGATTTAGTCGTTTGTCTTATAGATTAAAGTAGTATTTTGTCTTATAGATTAAAGTAGTGTTTTTTTTTAACATTTTAATTATCGTTAATGATAAATATAGCATGTTTGTAATATACATTTGATTTCATTCGATGGCTTTCACCCAATAGTGTCATTTTCTTGAAGTTTTTTTTTGTATTTTGGTATATTTGGTGAAAGCATTTTCATAAAGAATTTGTTGTATTTTAATAAGTATTTTTATTTAAATTTATTTAGTGATTAGATATTTTTTACATTAGTTTTAGTAAAATTAGTATAAATTTATTTTAATGAGTAAATATTAAGAGCGATAAATTTTTTGAGGTCTAAATTTTTTTTAGAGTTTGGATTGCATACACTAAGCAAGATTCCAATAAATATTTAATGGATTTTTGACAAAATTGAATAAAAGAGAAAGCTGAAAAAATGCCACAATGTAAATTAGTAAGAATACTTGAAATGTTATATATATATATATATATATATATATATATATATATATATATATATAGATATTTAATTACTTTGTATAATATATATATGAATTTTTTTAAAACCATAGATAAATGTATATAGTTTACATTGAAATATTTTACTTTCCATTGAAATATTTTATTTATAGTTACATTGAAATGTTTTATTATTAATATTTTAAAAATTTTAAAATTAAATGAATTACATATCTCCTTTTTATTAGGAAGTAATTGGACTTGTTTACTATCCATTACTCTTTTTACCATATACCCTTCATGTTGAATTCTGATATCAAAAATATATCTAGATCAAAAATATATCTAGTGAAAACACACTGAGAATTGCTATATATATATATAACCAACATTATTTTTTATTTAAAGAATATTTTCTTTTTTATTTTAAAAAGGACATATGTGTTGAGCAAGAAGTAATTATACATTTCCTTGATATTGAGTTATCAAATGTGTCATAGTTAAGAAAAATTATAAATTTTATCTGTTAAGTTAGATTTAATAAAATCACTTTTGTCTTTGTAATGAGTATTTAAGTATTTTAGCAAAGTTAAATGAATAATCCAAAAATTATTCTAGTTTAGAAAGATGAAAACAAATCATTAGAATGGTTTTGCTTCTAAAATAGCCCATAAAATAGCCCATAAAATATGAATAATGTGGAGATTCAAAGAAGGAAATAAGCGACCAATGACATGAAATGTAAAAAAAGATACTAGCAAAACATGAGGGACTTGGGACAACATGAAATGAAAAAAAAACAAGATAGTAGCAAAACATGAGGGATTTGGAACAACCTGAAATGAAAAAAACAGGATAGTAGGGGAAAAAAAAAAAACAAGATAACAAATAGTAGCAAAACATGGGGGACTTGGAACAAGAAAGCAACTTGAATGTAAAACTATTTATAATTTTTCTAATGTTTAAGAATGCATTAAACCCAATCTTCCTAACTATTTTTTAAGCCTAATAAAATCCCGTGATGAATGATAGGTATTCCATTTGGGCTTTTAAGGTAAACATTGTTGTTCTTGGTGTATTTAATTCTACGTGATTATGACGATTAGAGTAATAGCTACGTGTATAGTGTTTTCATTCTTGTTAATTTACTTTGTGATTATATTATAGAATTAATCATGATCCTAATGAGAATTGAATTCATTACCCACTCAAGTCTATGTATGAATGATTATTTTGCAAAATCCAGTTATTAACTTTCTTGCTCTTTGGATTAATTAATGCGTCGACCATATAGCTCGATTTCACATTCAAATAAGCTTTGGTGTGATTTATGTTATATATACCTAATTCCATTACCATTTGCTAGATCATTGGTCATTTCTTCATTACATTTGAACATAGGATGACTATGCATATCTTTCAACGTACAACCATCCACGCAAACCAATATATTTTGATTGGTCATTTATTCATTCATTCCATTTAGAAACAATCTAAACTTTATTTACTGTCTTGGTTGTGCTGAGGAAAATGTATTGCTTAATTTAAGCAACAGTATGTTATAGATTGGCACATTGTTAAGAAATGTGTTATATTATTTTGGCATCGATACCGTTTTTGTAGACGATAACGTTGTTTTTGTAGTGTATCCATGTTGATGAGATAGTTAGGTCATATGTATATATTTACATATTATCAATGTTATTTATTCAATCGATTAAATTTATGAGGAAAATGCATTGCTTAATTTAAGTAAAGTTAATAGTATGTTAGAGATTGGCACATGGTTAAGAAATGTGTTATATTATTTTGGTATTGATACCGTTTTGTAGATAATAAAGTTGTTTGTGTAGTGTATTTATGTTGATGATATAGTTAAGTCATATGTATATATTTACATATCATCAATGTTATTTATTTAATCGATTAAATTTATAATACTAATTATTTGGAAACCGTCTTAAATATTCCTATAGTTGACCTCCAAAATATAGCTTGTTATGATCCCTTGGGGGCATATAAGAGATTAAATGTACAAGTAATATATAACTTTATATATAGTAGGGCCGACTTACTAATGAAGGCGCTACATAGAAAATATGCGAATAGGTACATATAGAGGTCATATAGTCATAAAGTCTCAAGTTCTCTACGTTTACTATTATGTATATGTACATGCAAGGAGGAAGACTTAGTTTGTATTCCTTGGTTCCTATCTCCTCTCAGTTTTTTAATCATCCAAATATAAAGTCGTTGATTTTAACACATAGATACTACAACCTTCCAATTTTTCACTGCAAATAGACACTATATCCTAAATTTAAATAGTTTCAATATTCTAATCATTCATGGCTTTGTACTTCTCTTGAGATCTCTTTATTTTCTCTAGAATTTACAACTATGTATAGGTGATCTTATCAGCGAACTTGTCTTTTAAATTCAATGCATTACAACAATATCTTTCCTATTACCCTTCTAGATGCTCGTACATAATGTGTTAATGTGACAATGGAACATACTTGATAAGAAAGAATCACTTTCTAGTTAAAGTGTGGATATTTCTTACATATGATTTTTAATATAAATTCAATTTTCATCCCAAGTCTTTTATCCTCTCAAAATTTGAACCAAATTCCTATTCACTATCTCTATTTACCTATCTATTTATTTATAGAAGGTTGTAGAAATTTTTAAGTCTGGTATCTATATTCTCCCGTGATGAAATCTAAAATATACTAAAAAATCTAACAGTTATATAAAAAATTATGTTCCTTGGTATGCCAAAGTTCTTCCATGCCCTCTAAAACAACATGTATATTATTTTTCTTTTATGGTTTCTTACATTCTATCAAAATTCACATATAACTAATAGAATTGTTGAATACGAATTATAGGTAGTTCCAATCTCTTTTGTTTTTAGAAAACCCCATAGAAGTCCATGGATATGATTTTTCATGAATTGGTAGGAAAAATAAGTGGAATGTATAATTCCTATTTCATATTAATATTATTAATGGAATAAAATAATATATATATTTTAATAGACTTATCTCCTTTTTCTTAAATTTTAGGAAAAATAAACATGTCTCTCTAAGTTCTCTAAAGTTTTCCAATTTTGAAATCCCTAACAAATTTATAGGTGTTAGATTCTATTATTAACTATAAAATTAATTCCTTTGGTAGAAGAATTTCCCATTTTTTAGAGTAATCCATCTTGTAAATGATAATCATATTTACATCTTATTCAAGTAGTCCTTGATGACCTAGTAGTTGTTGAATCATACACTTGAAGACTAGATATTCAACATATTCTTATTTCGTTATTCATGGATGAATAGAGAGACGTTATTAGTCACTTGGAGATCTACGATTTTGGTTTTAAAGGCCTTGATGAGAGATCATACAACTTTTTGATAATTCCTTATTTTATTTTATTATTTGATGAAATTGAAAATATCATCCATTTTAAATATCTTTCTAACTAGAGAATACTATGACTTTGTAAATGTTACATAAGTTGATGATCAATATTGATAATTCACCCCTTTTTTGAATGAGACCCTTGAAGACTTCATATTCAACATATTCTTATTTCGTTATTCATCGATGAATACAAAGACATTCTTCTATGATTTTGGGTTTCGAAGGACTTGATGACATATCATCCAACTTGTTGATAATTCCTCCTTTTATTTTATCATTTAATGAAATTTCAAAATATATTTCATTTAAAATATATTTATAACTAGAGCATACTATGAATTTGAGATGTTACATAAGTTGATGATGAATATTGTAAATATCCATTTTGAAATTTTCCTCCACATTTTGGAATCATTTCAAGGTATTAATATGATTTTGTTATGAAGAAGATGTGGAAACAATTACCTATATTCCATGGAGTGACATTTGTCTTGGTTGGCAGTTGTGATTTAAATATCACATCTTGAATTTATTGTAAATAGATTATGCTCATAATAATATTTTTTACAAAATATTTTCCAATGGTAATTGTATATGCACATGACAATAAATTTTCAATGAAAGGAAATAATTATAGCTCATCAATCTTATCAAACATGGATGGTTCATATAGTTTCAAGTTCTCTACATTTACTACTACGTATATGCACATGTAAGGAGGAAGACTTAGTTTGTATTCTTTGGTTCCTATCTTCTCCCATTTTTTGAATGATCCATATCTAAATTCCTTGATTTTATTTCATATATACTATAAATTTTAAAATTCTCATTGTAACTAGGCACTATATCCTAATTTGAAATAGTTTCAATATTATAATCATTCATGTCCTTGTACTTCTCTTATGATTTCTTTATCTTCTCTTGAATTTGCAAGTGTATCTATGTGATCTTATCAAAAAAACTTGTGTTTTAATTTCAATGCATCACATCAATATCTTGCTCATTACCATTCTAGAGGTTCATAAATAATGTGTTAATGTGATGGTGAAACATACTTGATACAAAAGAGTCACTTTCTAGTTAACGTATGGATATTCCTTACATATAATTTTTAATATAAATTCAATTTTCATTCCAAGTATTTTTATCGTCTCAAAATTTGAACCAAATCCCTATTCACTATCTCTATTTACCCATCTATTTCGTGATAGAAGGTTAGAGAATTTTTTCAGTCTAGTATCCAGATTCTCACGTAATGAATCCTAAAATATACTAATAAATTTAGTAGTTGCATAAAATATTATGTTCATTAGTATGAAAAAGTTCTTCCATGCCCTCTAAAGAAACCTTTAGATTATTTTATTTTATGGTTTCCTTAAATTCCATGAAAATACACATCTAATTACTAAAATTATTCAATACAACATATAGATAGTTACAATCTCTTCTATTTTTGAGAAAGCCCCATAGAAGTCCACAAATATGTTTTTTCATGGCTTGGTAGGGAACATAAGTTTAATGTATAAGTCCTATTTGATATTGATATTCTTGATGGAATAACACAATATATATCTTTTAATACAACTATCTACTTCTTCTTAAGTTTTTGGAAAAATAAACATGCCTTTCTAAGTTGTCTCTATAGTATTCCAATTTTGAAATTCCTAGCAACTTAGAGGTATAATATTCCCTTATTAACTATAAAATTGATTCCTTTGACAAAATAATTTCCCATTTTTTAGTAATCCATATTGTAAATGATAATCATATTTACATCTTAGTGACTCAATTCTTGATGACCTAGTAGTTGTTGAATCAGACCCTTGAAGACTTCATATTCAAAATATTCTTAGTTTGTGATTAATGGATGAATAAAGAGATGTTCTTAATGAGTTGGAGTTATATGATTTTGGGTTTTGAAGGCCTTAATTACAGATAACCAAACTTGCTGATAATTCCTTCTTTTATTTTATCATTTGATGAAGTTGAAAAATATCATCCATTTAAAATATATTTCTAACTAGAGCATGCTATGAATTTATAAATGTTACAAATTTTATGATCAATATTGATAATTCACCCCTTAATTAATACATATCATTTCCACTTCTTCACTTTGTGTGCGAAGGAATTAAGTAGCTTATTGTATGTAGGGTGGTTCAATGCTACATGTTGTAGCTCTAAATGATAATGACGAACATCTCACCTTGATAGAAATTGGTTTCCAAATACATCACATTCATAAATTTTTAATCAATTGTACATTAAACATTTATGAATGCGATGGATTCTGAGATCAATTTGCAACAAGAAACTAGTCGCAAAAGTATGAGATCTGAAATCATCACCCTACATGGAAGAGACAAAATAAAAGAATTTCATATATAATAATGATTTATATTACTTATAGCTAAACCAAATACCGATCTCACCTTCTTAAAATGTCTTCATGATGAACCACACTTTTTAGTTCAAAATGATAATTAAATATTTATGAATGCGATGGATCCGAAAACCAATTTGCAACAAGAAACTAGTGACAAAAGTTTGAGATCTGAAATATCACCTTACATCAACACTAAATCCATAACACAATTATTTTCATATATCTCCACTTAAAATATGATTTTAAAGTTAAGTGGTGCTTGGACTAGGGCTTAAATATTCTTTTACTTTCAGTTCTTCAAATGATTTATGTAACTCTTACCAACTATAGAATATCACAATTGGTCACAACAACATGAAATGTCAATACCATAACTTAAAGATATTTTATGAACTCCCTTAGTGATTTTGAATTATCTCTCAATAAAATATTAAGTTGAATGGCATTGGTGGTAATGGCCCATTTTGACTATGTGATATGATTTTTAATGAATAATACTCAACTCCCCTCCACCAATCACATACCCTAGGTACACCATGCACTACTTGAAGGGACCACATTTATTTATTTTGGATAAAATATAATGTTTTTTTAGTGTCTCTGACACTTGATTTACATATATAACACACTTCTATAAAATAGAAATAAAGATGAATTTTTCATCCAAATATGATATGAAAAAAAAAATATGAGAGAGTGCAACATTTCATTTATTAAACACATACAAGTAGCATTTTCATTACATAGACTAAAACTCATTACTAACCATTTAATAAGGCATTGCCTTATCTTAAAGGTAGTGTTCCAAGTGTCTTCTTACTTGATCCATAATTAATGATACATATATATTATATCAATTTTGGTGAATTATGTTTCATCGTGACATTAATCCCATAAGTCATTGATCTTTTGCTAGGCATAATACCAATTATTAATTCACATTGTTGAGATATTTATGGGAAATTCACACTATATGTTGAAAAGTAAAACAATAAATTCTCAATTTGATTTTTCCCTGATCAAATTGGGAAAATTTTGAATTCTAGAGCAACAAACAACTTGGATGTAATTATAACTAAGGTGACATGGCTCTTTTCACTCCATTAGCTCAGTAAATTTGATTTGTAGGAGTTATATTTCAGTTAATTATGTGTGATTTCTAATTTGTGGAAATTAAGGTCAATTATTTCAAGTTGTTTTCAGTTAAACTAGTTCTAACTGTTGGAGGAACTAGTGGAAGGTCAATTCAGGGGGGATTCACGCGCAGGAAATACCATACCACGTGGGTTCATATTGGGGGATTTATATTGATGAAAAATTGATACAATTTATTGAGCATATATTATGGGGTAAAGGGTTTTTATATTCGCAGGTATAAAAAATGGAGATTAAAGACAATGAAAAAAATATAAAGGTGTATAAAAAATGTTAATGAAAAAATTGATACCTACAATATCTAGTGAAAGAAGGGATTTTTTAAATTGGGAAGGTGTAATGGGTTTGTATTGGTATGTGGTTAAATAATGTGATTTTTAGAGGTATTTTCCAATATGTAGTCAAATTAGGGGTATTTTTTAGTATGCCACAAACACACATGATAAGCTAGAGCTTCATTGAGTGAAGCCCGTGTGGGTCAATTGTGTAGTGATACTTTAGTAAAATTCACTGATCATCCAGTTAACTAATCAATTAACCCAAAATAGCTAGTGCACAGAAATAATTTGAGTTCCCCGGATGTGATAGAGATTCCAAGGCAATGTAACATTAGTTGTAGACTAGTCTTGAGTGTACATGTGTTGCATGCAATAAAATGATCAACCTTGGGAATTGCACAATCAATTTGAGGAATTTACTAAATAATAGGGGCCTAGTTTATCAAGGAATTACTCAAGGAAATAGGGGCCCAAGAAGAGGAGAAAATTGAGCTTCTTAGTGAGTAGAGAGATAGGTTATTCACTTACATGTTGTGCTTAGTTGAGAAAAGAAATTTTAATACATATTTATTCATCAGATTAATGCAAGAAAGGCATTGGGGTTTTTAGCATATTAATTTCCCTAGAAAAAAAAATTGTGCACGTGTGTCATTTCTCATTGCATGTTTGTGATTGATGTTCTAAATTGTGAATTGATTTCTGCAGAGCAGTAGAGTAGGTTTGTATCTTGTGATTTTGATTAAAATTTCATTAGTAGTTGAAAATATACATCATAATTTCTACATGGTATAAGAGCAGTAATTTTGAAGTTGTTTCTTAGGAGGTTCGATTTTGAATTTTAGTGTAGCGGGATATCTTAAGCGATGAGAATATGACCTTCAACAGGTTGAGGCTAGAGTATGCCTTGGAAAGAAACTCTAATTTAATCACATGGAGGTGGTATTGGATGACAATGGATTGCTATAATACATCAAGAAATATTTTGCAAAAAACACTAGCATATGATGCCCATAACCTTGCTCAGTAGAAGAAACATGTAGCTAATGCGAGGAGAATAATATTAGAGGGAGTACGAGATCACATTGTCTCAAAAATCCACTAGAAATAAACTCTATTTGCAATGTGGAAATAGCTAACATAATTTTTTGAGAATAGTAGTGACCAAATTAAGTTGGTGTTGAAGGATAAACTTTGAAATATCTAGATCCAAAAGAATGAAACAGGACAAGTGAATCAGATTGGGGTTCATGTGAAGAACCTATATAATCTAGATGTGGAATTCTGTGTTACATTAAGCACAAAGGTAGAGAAGGTGCATAGCTGTGATGTCAGTGAAATTTGGCACATAATACTTGCCCATTTCCATCATGGAGCCCTGAAGATTATGCAGCAAATAACCACAAGCCTCCAAAGAGGAGAACTTCAACAGCATGATGAATGCAAAGCATGTAACATGGGGAGGTACAAAAAATCCACATTCTATGATCGGGAAAAAAAGAAGATTCAGTCCTTGAAAGGATCCACTCTGATGTCTATGGAACTTTCTCGAAAACCTCCATTACCAGACACAAATATTTTGTCATTTTTATTGATGACTTATCATGGAAGTGTTAGATCTTATTCATGAAGAAGAAACACGATACATTCTCAAATTTCATATAATTCTTGGCACTGGTTGAGAAAGAAACTTGAAATAAGGTGAAGGATTCCAGGAGCGATATTGGAGGTGAGTACGTGTTGAATGAATTCAAAAAAAATTGTGCGAAATAAGGCATTTGACAAGAGTTGACAACACCCCACAACCCACAAATTAATGGGGTGGCTAAGAGAAATAATTGTAGCATTGTGGGAGGAGCGAGGGCAATGTTGCATTCCAAAGGCACACCACTACACTTGTGGGTAGAGGCATGAAACAAAACAATATATTTGTAGCACCGGAGTCCTCATCAGATTCCAGGAATGATTACACCAGAG
The DNA here is from genome assembly GCA_034641835.2 of Pinus albicaulis. Taxonomy (NCBI): domain Eukaryota; kingdom Viridiplantae; phylum Streptophyta; class Pinopsida; order Pinales; family Pinaceae; genus Pinus; species Pinus albicaulis. The sequence goes on along the minus strand of CM076584.1, from coordinate 1,411,556,905 downwards.
TAGGCTTTCTTGGGGATGAAGTCAGTGTAGGATTTAACCCTTTACAGAAATTACCTGAAAACAAATACTTAAAGAAAATAAATAAATAATGGAAAGAATATAAAATATATACATAGATATTTTCCCATCGATCCAAAAAATGGGACTACCAGATTTATTTTTCATTATATTCCTTTCAATGATACAATACATATATATACATTTTGAAGCATTCATAAACCCCAATCCATTAACCTTAGATTAGAACATAACTGTAGTTCCCTTGACTGAATCTAAAAAATACCGTGGGAAGAAAAAAATTATTCCAAAAATCATATGAAAAACCCATGCATAAAACCATGGGTAGGTCTGTCCACCATCTTTGGGTTCGCCCCCCATCCTTGGGTCTTCCTCCCATCCTTGGGTGTGCAAATAGTCGTGGAAAGAATATAACACATACCCAAAATTCTCCCACTTGTTTTTTTATTTTCCACATAGGGAGTCACACGAGAGATTAGTCATTGGTCCAACCATGAAATGCCCATTGTTTCTATACACTAAGAAAAAATCTCAGTGCTCACAAACTTCGTTAATGCATCTGCAACATTCTTCAAAGTGTCCAAATTTACCAACAACACCTTTTTGTCCACAACCATATCCCTCACAATGTGATATTGAACATCAATGTGCTATTTATTTGAATGATAAGGAGGATTATTTACCAAGAAAATTTCACTTTGGTTTTCATGGTCTATCCTTATACCTCGTTGTACCAAACCCATACTTGAACATAATCTATGCAACCAAACTGCTTCCTTACTGGCATGAGTGGCAACTATTAGTGTCAGTCTAGTCACACTGCCATCAGTGATCAAAACTACTCATTTTTCATTTGCATATTAGGTGTCTCATATCGAATAAATTTCACCATTCCGCTAGGTCATGGATTCATTGATGGTAGTAATTTTTTATCAGTTTTCCCTCATGAGGTACTTGTTGATTTTCCTTTCTATGGTCTTTAGTAATTAGTCACTTTTATTCTCAAAATCATATCAGTAGTTCATAGGATGGGTCTCATTAGTTTCTAGGGTCTCACCATGGTCAAATTAATGAGTCAAATGTCAATAATATCAGCAAGGTCATGAGGAAGTCAATAAATTCAAAGTCATAGCACCTGGAAGATCAGAGAAACATTTTATTCAGTTTGATGTAATTTTCGCCTCAAAACCATATTTTGAGGTGAAAACATGATATTTTTCCTTTATTATTATTCATTATGTAATTCTATATCATCATGTGTAATAAGTCACAATTCAGAAGCTGTTATCTCCAAAAAGTGATGTCCCTGCCTTCAGAGAGTTTTCCACAGTATGTTCAGTGCCAAATCATCCTCCAAGCAGATCCATCAGAAAGAGCCTGGAAAGAGCTTTCCAACGGTATATTACACTCTCAAAACTGACTTCTGGATTGAAATTTATGCTTAAGTAAAGTAAAAATCCCTATATCCTCATGTACCCACTATTTCCCATTTTTCCCTTTAAAAATTTGTTTTATTAAAGTTTAATATTCCTTTAAATAATCCCTTTTCCCCTTTCCAATTGTAAAATCGCATTATAAAGCCCTTAAATATAAATGTGATTTATGCCAAACCACTTCCCCAACCATACCTTGTAGAACTTTATAATAAACAAATATCAAAGTTTATTATAAAGTTCCGCCTATCCCAACCACTTCCACTCCATACTCCGTTGAAACTTTATAATAAACATTTAATAAAGTCCTGTCGCATTTACAATATGTAACCACTTCCCCACCATGCTTTGTAATAAACCTTTATTATAAAATTTTATATTATATATAACCCCGCCGCTTTTCAATCGCAAATCACAAAGTTTGTGCTCCGATCCGCTGATCGCACCATCCTCCGATGCGATCAATCGCAAATCGCAAAGTGTATGTTTCGATCACTCCAATCGCACGAAACTCTGATGCGATTAATCACATCCCCTCCTGCGATCTCCCGATCGCATCACCTTCCCTCTGATCTTCCGATCGCACCCCTCTTCCGATTACCCGATCACATTCCCCGATTCCATCGCCCCGATCAATCACATCGCAAAATTTGACATGCTATTCCGATTGACCCATGTCCAGAAAAATCCGATGCGATTGCAACTTCCGATCCACATCCCACTGTTGATCTTCCCCGCTGATACGACGGCTCAAACTTAATTGGGCCATCGGTATTGGCGTTTCCATTTGTGTTGCACTCCACTCCCCTTCGATGTTGCAATTGCAATTGACCCTGAAGCCCACCATACGGTACTTCCACCCATATATATTATAAAGGGCCTTCCCCTTTGTAAATGCAAAATTTGTTATATTTCATTTTGTACAAAGGTTTTTCCTATTTTCCCTTCTCCAATCACATCGGAAGTTTTGGTTTCAACCGCCCATTGCAATATGCCTGCCCCAAAGTCCCGATTGCGATTGCGATTGCCCTCATTTCACCATCGCATTGCATATTTTAATTGTTTCATATATATATCTCTCCGCTCCCGCTTCGATTCCGATTGTGATTAAACTATGTTTATTATATTATATCTCTCTGCCCCGCTCCGATTCCGATTGCGATTTTCATATGACTTCCGCCTCATTTCCCTTCCCTTTTCCCATTCAAAATACATTTTCGTTCTATGTTATTTAAACGGCAGATTATTAAAGGGTCAGTTTTATTTAAATGAAATAATGGAAAGCAAAGGCAACAGTCAAAGGGCCGAGAGGTTATTTAAAGCAAAGATTGTTACAGCAGCAGCAAAATAGGAACTCTGTTCATCAGATTACCTATTTTCTTTCATACAGCCTAAGAGCAAAATTTCCAAGTGGTCAAATGCAATGATGTCCCTTATTTTCAGGGGAAGATTGTTGTATTTCTTTACTATGATTGTATTTCAGTTCTTGAAGCTGTTAGAATAGCTCCCTTTTCTGTGGATCTATGTTCCCACATTTCAGCCTATTTATTGTAATTGTAAATCATTTATAAGGAAGTCTAAGTCTGAAAGTAGTGGAATAGTGTGAAAGAACATCTCTACGCTACATTGTACAGTTTGACAGGAATTAATAAGAGATGCAGCTTTGATTTGTGGGATCCATGTGGTATGAGAGTTAGCATTTGTTTTTCTCCGTTGTTTCATATGTGAATGGTTATGTGTTCCATTCATCCATAAGCATTTCCCTTTGAATGTTTTCAAGATAGAAAGGTAGAATCAATTTTATATGCTTTGCCTTGGGAAAATCATTCACACTCTGTATTCTTCTTCTGTTTGAAAAGGATCCATTTATTGTGCCCTTTTCAGCTCCGCACCAATCTTTCCATACCATCCTCATTAAATTTTAATTGCTAATTTTCCTGCCTATCTTTCCCCATGAAATACCCCATGTCCTGATTTAATTCCCGGTTTCAACTGTCCCTTTATATCCCACACATCCCTTAAATTAATTAATTCTTTCATTCATTTTATTAAACCTTTATCCCTATCATTTTACCTAGCCTAATACTAGTCCATTTATTGTGTTCCATTGAATATTCTTTTATGGAGAGAGCCCTCTCCTGTCCTTGTAGGGCTAGCTACAAGGCTGAGCGTGGTTTAGTTGTTACCCTGATTTGCCTTTTGCAGCCTGGGGTCCAATTCAGGTGCTAACATCTCTGGCGACCATACTGGGGAATATTTTTTAGCATAGAAGATTAATCACCCCAGTAATATTTTCCCAGTAAAGAATGACAGAGTATTATATCTGAATGTTGATGGTGAACAACAATCAGATGCATATAAAGGCTGGAAACATTCACCTGGTGACTCCATTCACTGAAATATCCAGAAAATCAAATCCTTCATGGTGACTCCACTACAGGAAGATCAGTAGCTTTAAATATTTTTAAGATGGAACATATTGCAAGAAGGTATGCTCCCATGAGCCGAGATCATATTTCAGGTTTCCCAGATAAAATGCCCAAGGTGGATTGGCTTCAGAATTTGCCTATGTTCAGAAATGTGGAAGGTAATGACGCTGCTCTTCATCTTGTAAAATTTCACATTCATGTGCATAAATTAAAGATCGATTTTCCTGAAGACTGTTTGATGAAAATGTTTATGGCTACTCTGGAAGATGAATCTTTATCTTGGTATGAAAGTTTGCCCCGTGCTTGTATTTATGGTTTAAAATATTTTCATACCATATTCTTTGAAAGGTATAGAGAATCTTGTTCGTCTTTAATGTTAGTTCAGAACTGTTGCGAACATGTTAACAGTTTCATTGAAAATCTTGAGAATTTTTATGGAGACGATGAATTCATGGACAAAGAAATCATGGAAGCATTGTATGAAAATCCGCTTCAGCAGCACGCAGAAATCTTAAAGGATTCCTATCAAGATCAGCAGGTTGAAGATTTTCATATGGTTGAAAATCATGGAAGACAAAGTTTTATTTCAGATCTGATTGAAATAAAGGATGATATGCAGGAAACTGATGTTCCAGTCTCAGATAGCAATAGATTTAAACTAGAACTGGATTCAAAATTTGATGATGACGAGTATGTTGTTCCCGATCCCATCATGGAGAGTTATATTGTTGAGGCCGCCTCAAATGAAGAAAACAGAGTTATAGAACTGAGTTTTCTCATCCCATAAGAACTAGATCTTCATAAGGAGGTAATCCATTCCCTTAATGAAAAACAAGACGAGATCTTTGTTCAAGTAAGTGAAAGAGTTTCTTTGGATGAATTTATGGTAGATGATAGAAATGATAGTGTTGGATCTCAAGAACCATCTGAAGTTTCTTCTCTTATGATTGATGAATATGATGAGAAACATGATAATCTGGTTGTCATATCATATGAATATGACCAACAATATATTCAGATTACAGAAGATCAGAGCGTTCAGGACTGCCATTCAGATTCTTCTTCCTATGTCTCATGTTTTGAAATATTTTTTCAAGAGGAAATTTGCTCATCTACTTGTTCAAAAATTTTTGAAGACTAGCAACACACTCTTATTGAGGTACATTATGAAGGAAGATCAGAATCAAGAGAAAAAGACACCTTGTTTCTTCAGCAGGGGGTAAATCTTCATGTTTTTTCAGGATCCAGTGGAAAATTTATTGCAGTCAACAGTGAAGGTAATTATTGCAGTATTCAGTGATGAAGGAGATCATGGCCAACCATGCTTTTGGATGCCCAGTTGCAAGTATCTATGGTTGACCAGAGGATATGATCAGGACAATCAATCAAGGAGACATCTGCTTGATTGGTTACATTGGAATTTTGATATAGCCTGATGGTACATTGGCCTTCCAGAAACACAGGAGGTTATCATCAAGAGTTGAAACCTCAAGTCTTGGTCATATACTGCCATCAAGCTTTAAATGTTAAGTTTTGTCTAGGTCAGGTTTGAGTCATTTTTGAGTCATTTCAATAAGTTATCAACATTCGGGCTTTGTCTGATAAATAGCTATCAATTCCATGCCCTATGGATAAGGCTACTGGGTCTACCCCTCACGCTTGCACCTAAGGAGCTACCATCCCCATTGGAGCCATACAGTCAAATAGTCATTAATCGCCATCTGACTAAAACGTCTTTACTTTCATATTGGTGTCCTTTATACCGACAATTTACCATTCCAATAGGCTGCGATCACCATGGTAGTACTTTTATCAGCTTCTTCTCATGAGGTACTTGAAGATTTTCTGCAATCTTTTCATTGTGAAATAATTTTTACTCCAAAATCATATCGTGAGGTCATAGGATGTAACTTGCTTTAGTTTCTGTGGTCTCACCATGGTCAAATTAATGAGTCAAATGTCAATACACGTTACACAGAGAAGCCAATAAATTCCAAAGTCATAGCATCTGGAAGATCGTGAGAGACATTTATCTGGTTGGATAATTTTCACCTCAAAACCATGTTCATAGGAGCGATATTACTTTATTCGTATTCATTATGTAATTCTATATCATCATGTGTAATAAGTCACAATTCGTGGTTAAGAGTCCTACGCGATGTCCTCACGTATATTTCTTCCGTGGCATGTATAAAGGCTAAATCATTTCAAACAGAAGATCCATCAGAAAGAGCCCAGAAAGAGCTTTCCAACGATATATTACACTCTCAAAACTGACTTCTGGATTGAAATTTATGCTTAAGTGAAGTAGAAATCCCTATATCCTCATGTACCCCCTATTTCCCATTTTTCCCTTTAAAACTTTGTTTTATTAAAGTTTAATATTCCTTTAAATAATCCCTTTTCCCCTTTCCAATTGTAAAATAACATTATAAAGCCCTTAAATATAAATTCGATTTATGCCAAACCACTTCCCCAACCATACCTTGTAGAACTTTATAATAAAAAAATATCAAAGTTTATTATAAAGTTTCGCCTATCCCAACCACTTCCCCTCCATACTCCATTGAAAATTTATAATAAACATTTAATAAATTCCCGTCGCATTTACAATACGTAACTACTTCCCCACCATGCTTTGTAATAAAACTTTATTATAAAGTTTTATATTATATATAATCCCGCTGCTTTTCAATCACAAATCGAAAAGTTTGTGCTCCGATCCGCTGATCGCACCATCCTCCGATGTGATCAATCACAAATCTCAAAGTGTATGTTCCGATCACTCCAATCACATGAAACTCTGATGCGATTAATCACATCCCCTCCTCCGATCTCCCGATCGCACCCCTCTTTCAATTACCCGATCGCATTCCCCGATTCCATCGCCCCAATCAATCGCATCGCAAAATTTGACATGCTATTCTGATTGACCCACATCCAGAAAACTCCGATGCGATTGCAACTTCTGATCCACATCCCACCGTTGATCTTCCCCGCCGATCCAACAGCTCAAACTTAATCGGGCCATCGGCATCGGCATTTCCATTTGTGTTGCACTTTGCTCCCCTCCAATGTTGCGATTGCGATTGACACTCGGGCCCACCATACAGTACTTCCGCCCATATATATTATAAAGGGCCTTCCCCTTTGTAAATGCGAAATTTGTTATATTTCATTTTTTACAAAGGTTTTTCCCATTCCCTCTTCTCCAATCGCATCGGACGTTTTGGTTTCAACTGCCCATTGCAATATGCCTGCCGCAAAGTCTGGATTGTGATCGCGATTGCCCTCATTTCACCATCGCATCACATATTTTAATTGTTTCATATATATATCTCTCTGCTCCCGCTCCAATTCTGATTCCGATTACACTATGTTTATTATATTATATCTCTCCGCCCCGCTCTGATTCCGATTGCGATTTTCATATGACTTCTGCCTCATTTCCCTTCCCTTTTCCCATTCAAAATACATTTTTCCCTTCATGAAAACATTATTTCGTTCTATGTTATTTAAACGGTAGATTATTAAAGGGTCAGTTTTATTTAAATGAAATAATGGAAAGCAAAGGCAACAGTCAAAGGGCCGAGAGGTTATTTAAAGCAAATATTGTTACAGCAGCAACAAAATAGGAAATCTGTTCATCAGATTACCTATTTTCTTTCATACAGCCTAAGAGCAAAATTTCCAAGTGGTCAAATGTAATGATGTCCCTTATTTTCAGGGGCAGATTGTTGTATTTCTTTACTATGATTGTATTTCAGTTCTTAAAGCTGCTAGAACAACTCCCTTTTCTGTGGATCTATGTTCCCACATTTCAGCCTATTTATTGTAATTGTAAATCATTTATAAGGAAGTCTAAGTCTGAAAGTAGTGGAATAGTGTGAAAGAACATCTCTACGCTACATTGTACAGTTTGACAGGAATTAATAAGAGATGCAGCTTTGATTTGTGGGATCCATGTGGTATGAGAGTTAGCATTTGTTTTTCTCCTTTGTTTCATATGTGAATTGTTATGTGTTCCATTCATCCATAAACATTTCCCTTTGAATGTTTTCAAGATAGAAAGGTAGAATCCATTTTATATGCTCTGCCTTGGGAAAATCATTCATACTCTGTATTCTTCTTTTTTTTGAAAAGGATCCATTTATTGTGCCCTTTTCAGCTCCGCACCAGTCTTTCCATACCATCCTCATTAAATTTTAATTGCTAATTTTCCTGCCTATCTTGCCCCATGAAATACCCTGTGTCCTGATTTAATTCCCGGTTTCAACTGTCCCTTTATATCCCACACATCCCTAAAATTAATTAATTCTTTCATTAATTATATTAAACCTTTATCCCTATCATTTTACCTAGCCTAATACTAGTCCATTTATTGTGTTCCATTGAATATTCTTTTATGGAGAGAGCCCTCTCCTGTCCTTGTTACCCTGATTTTCCTTTTGCAGCCTGGGGTCCAATTCAGGTGCTAACAGCAACCATGTATTCAACCTCTATAGTTTAAATAGGCATTATAGACTCTCTTTTTCTCATCCAATTGAAGACTCCTCCAAATAGGTTAAACATATACCCACTTGTGGATATTCTTTGATCTAGATGTCTAACCTAGTCTACATCAACAAAGACATAGATGTCCAAAAAAATATCCAATATTGGTTTTCATTGGTAGCACAAACCATTATCACTAGTGCCACGAAAATACCCAAAAACCCGATTCAATTTTGTCAAATGCTCCTTTCCTCGTATTGACATAAACATTCTCAATACTCCCACTACATGTGCAATGTCTATTCTAGTATAGAAAATTTCATACATCAGTCTACGAACTACACTTGCATATGGGACAAGGGAAATGTCCTCTTCCCCTTCTTGTTTCTTGGGATACTGTTCAATAGATAACTTTACACCTACAGGAATAGGAGCCTTCACCAGTTTATTAGCCTTCATCTTAAACCTATGCAGTATTTTCTCGACATACTTCCTCTAGTCTAACTAGAGCTTCCTCTTTGCCCGATCTTGTTTAATTTCCATGCACAAAATATAGTTTTCAACACCAATATCCTTCGTGTTGAATTTGGAGGACAATTGGGTCTTAAAATACCAGATAATTCCTTTTTCATTTCCAACTAGAAACATATTATTCACATACAAGACCAAATAAATAAAACAATCACCAATTAATTTAAAATACAGACAATGATCTGCTTTGCTTCTGGTGAAGTCAAGTACCTGTATATATGTATAAAAATTTTTATATCACATCCTTCGTGACTGTTTTAACCCATACAAAGAATTTTTTTAACCTGCAAACTGATTCTTTCGTACCCTTCACTGCAAAGCCTTCAGGCTACTTCTGTAGATCTTTTCTTCCATATCCCCGTGAAGAAATATTGTCTTCACATCCATTTTTTCTACCTCAAAATTAAAAGAAGCAACAATAGATAAAAGTAATATGATATAATATCACTTGGCAACAAGAGAAAAAATATCACCAAAATCAATTCTCGACACCTGGGAATAACAATAATAATAATAATGTTAATAACTGTAATAATAATAATAATATCAATTATAATAATAATAACTATAATAAATTCAACGTTAATAGTTATAAAAACAATAATAGTAATATCAATTCTTTCTCCTCCCCTTCGAATAAGACTGTTATTAATCTATCTAGTTTTTCTTTTGATCAACATGTCTTCAGCTTGTTAGAGAAAGGTCTTAATTTTGCTCTTGCTCCTAAAAAAATCCCTAATCTAGACATAATTTTTGATATTGAATACAATATTAGGGATTTACCTGATACTACTAAAGACATTATCAGGCAAGATTGTGCCATGATCCTCAGAAAAGTTAAACCCCCTAAGAGCAACATCAGTAAACTTGAGTTCGAGGCTCTTAAATCCTTAAACAACAATCATAACAATGTTGTTCTTAAAGCTGATAAGGGAGGTGCTACGGTTATTTTAAAAAAATAGGATTATCGTAATAAGATGTTGGATCACCTTCTTAATAGCGGGAGCTACAAGAAGCTTGACAAAAATCCCTTAAAAAAAGTTTCAAAAGTGGTTTCTTTGGCTATAAAATCAAGTAGCACTGTTGGATATTTAAGTAAAAATATTATTGAGAGTAACCCCATCGCTCTGAGGATTTATGGTCTTCCTAAGATTCATAAGGATGGTGTTCCCCTTCACCCTATTATTAACACCATTGGAGGTCTGACTTATTTGCTCGCTAAATTTCTAGCCACTAAGCTTAAACTACTTGTGGGTTAGACCTCTTCCTTTGTTAAAGACTCATGTTCTTTTATTAATGAATTGAAAGACTTGAAGTTGGATAGTGGTGAAAGGTTTGTTATTTTTTATGTTGTTTCATTATATACTTGCATCCCCATTAAGGAAGCTTTTGATGTCATTTCTCGGGTCACGGATCCTGATACTGCTCATCTTGTTGAAATTTGTCTTACCTTGACTTTCTTCAGTTTCGAGGGTGAATTATTGAACAGACTTGTGGTGTGGCCATGGGTTCCCCCCTTTCTCTTGTGGTAGCTAATCTATTCATGGAAGACTTCGAATCTAGAGCCCTTTCCTCCTCCATTTTTCAACCTAAACTTTGGCAAAGGTTTTTTGATGACACCTGTGTTGTTTGGCCTCATGGTAAGGAGAATTTTGACCTTCTCTTCCAGCATCTTAATGATCAATCTGACTTCATTAAGTTCACCATGGAATTTGAAGACAATGGTAGCTTGTCAATTCTTGATGTCCTCGTTTCTAGGAATGAAGATGGTTCTTTCTCTCATCAAGTTTTTAGAAAGAAGACGCACACTGAGAAGTATTTACATGCTAGGTCTCACCATTTCCCTGCTCAGAAGCTTGGGGTTCTCAGCACCCTAGCTACCAGAGCCTTTAGAATCTCTGATGAACACCACTTTGAAGGTGAAAAGGCTCATCTCATTAAATTTTTTAATAAAAATGGTTATAGCATGAGTCATCGTCTTAAAGCTTTTAAAAAAGCTGAAAAGGGTCCCAGAGTTAAGAAAGATCCTTGTGATCGGTTATCTGGAGTTCACCTTCCGTTTATCCAAGGTACTATGGATAAAATCGCAAGGATCCTAAAGAAACATAATGTTCCCTCAACGTTCAAACCTTCCCGTACCATTCGGAGTTCGCTTAGATCGGTTAAGGAACCAATTTGCCCTAAGGATGGTAAGGATGTTTACTTGATTCTGTGCTCGTGTGGGACTCCTTACATTGGTGAAACGGGTCGATCTATTAATCAAATAATTCATGAAAATGTTGCTGACCTTAAGCATAATATATCTCGCTCCTCGGCCTTAATAGAGCATGCTGAGAAGACCAATCATCATATTTGCATCGAAGATGCTAAGGTTATTGCGAGGATTGACCATTTCCACCACCGCAAGTTGAGAGAAGCCTTCGAAATCGAAAAGAGGTCGGTTAACCTCAACAGAGATGATGGGTGGTTGGTTAGCAGATGTTGGATTCCTACTCTTCAGTCCTAGTTTTTTTTTTTTTTTAAATTCAAATCTATAAATATTTTATTTATTTATTTATTTCACTTTATTTTTTATAGTTTTATATTTTTATTTATTAATTATTTATTTTTATGTATTTTTATTCATTTATTTATTTATTTTTATTTTTATTTTTTTAACTTATGATTATTATTATATAACATATTATTAAATAAAATATAATTTTTAAACTCAAATTATAAATATTTATTTATATACTTATTTTTATCTGTATTTTATTTATTTTTATTTTTAGGTAATTTTATTTTTATGTTTATTTTTTGTATTTATTTTTATTTTATTTTTTATTTTATTTAGTTTATTTAATTTAATTTTATTTTATTATTTTGGTTGATATTTTAACTTTTAATCTTTTATTAAAAAGAAATAAAAATAGAACAAAATAAATATATTAATTATTATTCTAAAAATAAAAATAAAATTTTTATTTATTCTTCAAGAATATATTGGTTAATTTTTATTTTATTAAAAATAAAAATAAATAAGATTCCAATTATAAACATTAAGCATTTAATATTAAATAAATAAGAAATCATTATTATATATTTTTTGATTTCATTTCCTAGGTTTAGTCAAAGTAGCCATTATTTTACAAACGGCGAGTTGGATATTTTCTTATCTATTTAATTGGGTTATCTAATCAAATTCTTCATCTTGTCCTGATGATGAACCACACTCGTTGGTTCGAAACACATCGACCAAAATTGTTTTGATGTGATTTTTACCAAAATATTTTCTCACAACCTGGGAATAACCTTTTACTACCAACCGAGCTTTGTATTTCTCCACCTTGCCTTCTGCATTCATCTTCTTCTTAAACACCCAATTTCTTACAATGGGTTTCATTCCAACTGCCAACTCCACCAGATACCAAGCCTCATTTTTTTCCAAAGATGTCATTTCAGCAACCATGGCCTCTTTTTAGAGTTTTCCATCCTCTGAATCTACTACCTCCCTAACAGTTCTAGGATCATCGTCAGTAATAGATAAATAAAATTTTTAATAGAAATCATATGAAATATACCTTTCTGGTTGCCTTCTCTCTCAAAATATTATTATCAAAGCTGGAGTTAGTGGCTCTTCCTCTTTTGATTCTTGTTATGTTGTAGAGCCGATTCTTCCTCCTTTAGTTCAAACTCTATATTCTCAAGTTTCTTTGGTAGTAATTCATATTTAATAGAATATTTCACCTATCTAAACACCACATCTTGGCTTTACACAACCTTCCTTGTTTCTGGGTTCGAAAGATCATAATATTTTAAAGCATCCTTATACCCAATAAATATGCACCTTTCAGATTTTCTATATAACGTGGTTATTTTATCCTTTGGAACATGTACATATGCATCACAACCAAATACCCTCAAATGTGAAAGAGAGGGATTCTTACTAGTCCATACCTCATGTGGATTCTTATCCTCCAACATTGATGAAGGTGATCTATTAACTAAGTAACATGCAGTCTCCACCGCCTTCGCCTATAATTCATGTCCTAACTCGACACCATTGAGCATGCTTCTTGGCTTTTTCAATAATATCTTGTTCATTCTTTCTACAACTCCATTTTGATGAGGTGTGTATGGAGTAGTATTTTGACATGTTATACCACAATTCTTAAAAAACTCTTCAAATTCCTTCTTGTAGGACTATCCACCATTATTTTTCCTCAACACCTTGATCTTCTTCTCAATCTGAATTTCCACCAGAGCCTTAAATTCTTACAAAAATCAAATTTCTGGCCAATGCAGGAATATGAAGAACACTAAGAAGTGTTATGACCCTTTCAGCTTGTAACTTCAGCTTTATTTTTCTACGTTCGATGATTCTGGCCTTCCTGTCATCCACTAGGAATAAATTACCACCATCAAATTTTTCATACTCGCAGAACCACTCCCTATGGGGAGTGAAGTGAAAGGATGCATCTGAGTCAATCAAACATGCCTCATGATCTACATGTGTACTTGAAGAAGAAGCTGAGTACACATCCCCACCTTCATCTAAGGTGGTATTTTCCTCTACATAAGGTGCATGATTAAATCCCTTTCCCGTCTCAGGAGATTTAGATGTATAGTCCCTTTTGTAGTGACCTTCCTTTCCGTATTTCCAGCACACCTTTACAGGTTTTCCTGGAGATTTAGATCTCCCAATTGAGTACTTGTTTTTCTTTCTATTCTAGGACCGTCCTCGTAAATACAAGGCATCTCTATTCTGGATCTCCATATTTTTCCATCACATCTCCTTCAACAACAAGGATGAGACTATTTCATCAAACTTCAAAGTAGTTGTATTGCTACCTATTGCAACAACCAGACTATCCCATGAATTTTTTAGAGAAAACAAAAAGCTGATGCACTTATCTTCATCTAAAATTTTAATATCAACAGATAACAACTAGCTTACTACAATATTAAATGCATTCAATGCTTTGTCACCGAGTCTCCATCCTTCATCCTTGGTCTATATAATTTTTTCCGTACGAACAGTTTGTTCACTAGATCCTTATATTGCTACAGATTCCCTAAATTGTCCCACAAGTCCTTCACCTTAGATTCCCCCTATACATTCAACAATATTGAATCGGAGATACGAAATAATATTTTCTCTTTGCCTTCCGATACAACTCCACCCAATATTTTAATGACATTGTCGTCGATTTAGTACCCCTCTCTACCACGATCCACTGATCTTTATCCACCAGTAGATCCTCCATCTTGACCTTCCACAACTAAAAAATCAGACCATTAAATTTCTCTATCTCTATATTTCCATTTGTCATCTTCTTTCACCACAAGAACTGATCCCACATATCTCCCACTGAAGAGGGTCTACTATAGGCCCGAGTAAAACCCCTTAGCATAAAAGGTGTCCCCTTAAAGCCAAAAAAAATATGATACCAAATGTAGGTTTTAACCCTGTACAGAAATTACCTGCAAACGAATTCTTAAAGAGAAAAATAAACAATGGCAAGAACATAAAACAAATATACACATATATTTTTCCTTGGATCCCAAATTCAAGACTATTAGATTTATTTTTCATTATATTCCTTGCAATGTTAAAATACATATATATACATGCTGAAGCATTCATAAACCCCAGTCCATTAATCCTAGATTAGAACATAATCATAGTTGCTTCTACCAAATCTACAAAATACCATGGGAAGAAAATTGTTATGCCCAAAGACATGTGAAAAACCCATGCAAAAAACCATTGGTAGGTTCTCCCACCATCTTTGGGTCCGTACCCCATCCTTGGGTTTGCCCCCCGGACTTGGGTGTGGAACTAGTCATGGAAATAATATAACACATACCCAACAACTAGATGTGTCACACTTCAAAAATTTTGGAGCCTTTGTTTACTGCCATGTCTCCAAAGAGTCAAGGAAGAAGATTGGGCCGAAAACAGAATTGGAGGTATTTGTGGGTTACACAGAAACTCCCCAAAACTATCATGTGTAATTCCCATCCCTTAAAATGAGAGTTATGTGAAGTGATGCAAATTTTGATGAGGACAAAGTGATGCAATGGTCCCTTGAGAGGGAGCTTCAGACCCCACCAAAAGAGGATATTTTAGCTCCAAAGGAGGAGCCTGAGGAAGTTATGGAGCAACCAAAATTAAGGAGAAGAGAGTGGAGACAACCACTCAAGAAAACCCATCGAGAGAAGGTAGGAAAATAATTGTGGAAGTTGATAAACTTATGCAGGATGCGAGGGAGAATGTGGGAGCTCCTTCAAATTTGCACAGGCAGAGAAGGTCACCTAATCAGTACACTGGATACATGGATCTAATGACTAAGCTTGTAGATACTGAGTCATCCTGTTTCAAGGAAGAGATAGAGAAACATGTATGGGTTGATGCAATAGTGGAGGAATATGAACCCAATGTAAAGAAAAAATGTTTGGGAAGTGGTTTGAAGGCTAGCAGATAAATCATTTGTGTGTTCAAGATGGATATTTAGGTTAAGTAGACAATAGATGGAAGCATATAGAAGTATAAGGCCATATTTATAGCCAAGGGGTACTCTCAATTTGAAGGAATTGACTCTGAGGAGACCTTTTCTCCTATATAAAGGTAGTTATCCGTTAGATCAGTTCTTTCTCTTGATGCATAGATGGGGTGGAAGATCCACCAGATGGATGTAAAAACAACATTTCTCAATGTGGTTATTGAGGAGGAGGTGTACATTGACCAAAGAGAATGTTTCAAGGCATTTTATTAGAGGTATCATGTGTGTAGACTCAAGTGAGCATTTTCTAGTCTCAAACAAGCACCCCATGCTTAGTACACCAGGATCGATAACTATCTCACCAGTTTGGGATTCACGAAAAGTGAAACGGATGAAAACCTCTATAACGTCTTGGTAGAAGGTAAATTTCTTATTATTGTCTTATATTTATATGATTTAATTCTAGTTGGTTATGAACATATGATCATATCTTTCAACGAGGACCTTGCAAGAGAATTTTAAATGAAAGACATGGGCCTCATGCATTACTTCCTTGGGTTAGAAGTATGGCAAGGAAATGGGAACTGTTTGTCTCTCAATGAAAGTATGCAAATGAGATACTAAAAATATTTCATATGAAGAGTTTAAAACCCATGGAGACACCTCTAGTGACCAACTGGAGGAAGGAATATGCCACTTTAGGTGAGGAAGTGGATACTATCATTTATCGACAACTAGTGGGATCATTGATGTACCTTATGAACACATGACTAGATATGTGTTATATAGTCAACCAACTGAACTAGGCTATGGCTAGGCCAACCAAATTATTTTAGAAGGTAGCTTATCATGTTCTATGATACCTCAGAGACACTACCCAGTCTGGAATATGGTACATACAGACAAAGGGAGTGAATTTGTATGGCTTCACAAATATAGATTTGGAGGGAATTCCATCACAACAAAAGAGTACATCAGGTGGAATTTTCTGTGTTGGTTCCACAGTTGTTTCCTGGTAAAAAAGGAATCAAAGATACGTGGTGTTCAACTCGACAGAAGAAGAATAAATGGTTGTAAATCAAGAAACATGTGAGGTGATGTGGATGAGAAAGATACTTGTGGGACTGTTTGGCCACATGATGGATCCATGTGTGATCTACTATGATAATAAGAGTTTCATTAATATCTCTAATAATTATATTTTTCATGATCAATCCAATCATATAGATATTTGATATCACGATTTACAGGATTGTGTGTAGAGGCACATAATGTTGCTACAGTACATTCTGACAGAGGAACGAGATGCTCACATTTTGACAAAGGCCTTGTCAAGAGGGAAGTTAGAGTTCCACATATGTAGGATAGAGGTGGTTGATAATCCCTTTCTTACTAAGAGGGAGTGTTGAAAAATGCAGCAAGAAATTCTTTGTTTGATTTTTCTTTAGTCAAATAGAAAAAAAATATAATTTCCACATAAGCAGATAACTTGGGTACAATTAACTAAGGTGAGTTGGCTCTATTCACTTAGTTATCTCAGTAAATTTGAGTTAGAGGACTTAGAGTCGAGTTAAGCATGTGTGATTGCTAATTTATAGCAACCAAGGTCAATTATTTCAAGTTGTTTTCAGTCAAACTAGTTCTAACTGTTGGAGGAACTAGTGGCAGGTCAGTTGTGTAGTGGGACTTCAATGAAACTCAATGATCATCCAGTTAGAAAATCAATGAACCCAAAATAGGTAGTGCATGTAGAGAATTCAAGTTCCCTAATTTTTGTGGAGATTCCAAGGCAATGTAATATCGGTTGTAGACTACTCTTGAGTGTGTATTTGTTGCATGTAGTCAGATGATCAACCTTGGGAATTAAGAAATAAATTTGAGGAATTTCATAAATAATAAGGGACTAATTTCTCAAGGAATTGCGGAAGGAAGTAGGGGCTCAAGAAGAGGCATACATTGACTAAATCTGGATCATAGATTCTCAGTTAGTAGAGAGATAGGTTATTCACTTGAAGGTTGTGCTCTGTTGAGGAAATATTTTATAATAAACCTCTATTCATCAGATTAATGCAAGCATACATTGGGGGTTTTAGCAAATTTATTTCCCTGATTTTTTTTCCGTGCATGTGTGTTATTTCTCATTGCATGTTTCTGATTGATGTTCTTAATTATGAATTTATTTTTCATTCGGCAGTAGAGTAGGTTTGTGTCTTATGATTTCGATTAAAATTTCATGAGTAGTTTCAAATCTACATCATAATTTCTACACTATCCAAGCCTTTTCCTTCTTTGGAAATAAAATAATATAATTTAACCACATGGTTAGGTACTTGGAATTATAACAAATTGGTCCAATAAATCTTGCAATTGTATCCTCACTTCATCATTCTTTAATATTGATTTTTGAAAAATCCTATATTTTGTAAAGGAGATTTTATAAATAATTATATCACATGTTATACTTATTTCTTCATTAGCATTCATTTTTCTCTTTTAGAACACTTATCTATATGCTTACAACTTTTTTTCTATTTGATGTTTTTGCTACTTCATAAATTGTTCTAAGGATGACATCACTCCCATGGTTTTAGTATCTTTCTATTTATTTCTCATAAAAGTGTAAATACTTCTTACTTCTATTGATCAATGTATCATCTTGGTGGGAACTCGCCAATTGGATCTTAAACTTCCTTTAATGTGCATAGATGATAAAAAATTTGTCATCCTTAACCAAGGAGTATTAATTTCCCCTTATTATGGAGATGACATTCTTGATATACATATAGGGCTAGTTCCACACATTATATTTTCAAAATTGAGATGAACTACACTTATTTCTTCTTTACTAATAAAATTTACACTAATATTATGTCTAAGCTTACATCTATTGGTAACTTGTAACTGTACATTCTTTAAATTAACCCATTCCAAAGGGAACAAAGGATCATGATGTTACACCTTAAATATAATTTTATTTACCACATCCTATATAATAAGGTTATCATGTTGAATAATTTTGAAACTTCCCACAATTTATTCTTGGAACATTAATTTAAAACTCCAGTTTGGTAGCACGAATGAAGGGGATGGATCATAAAAGCCACAAACCAAACTCTTTGAAGATATTTTTTGATAAGTGGTGCAATATGTACCATGGACCTATAAAAAATAAACATATATTGAAAATATCTTTGGGTTTCATTAGAAAAATATATTTATTGAAAAGTGTGGCTAGAAATAAATAGGGTGACTTTTCCACAAGAATCAAAAAAGCATAACCTTGTTGATGTCATATTTATAACTCTCTTAATGAATTTCATCATTTCCGAAACTTTCCATCTCCCCTCTAAACATTTGATGAAGCATGATGGAGAAATATAGTTGGAATAGTTCAATATCGCTTCTCAATCCTTCAAACCTAGGGAGGTTGGTTTTCCAAAGTTATAGATGAATATTTCATTTGAATGGGTAGGAATTTTAGTCCTAGAAAGATGTATAATATTCCTACCTCTTCCTTTTTTTATGGTGATTCCAAGAGGAATGCCAAGGTATTAGGTCCAAGGGGGGGGGTGGGGAAGGTGTAATTTTTAACCCCATAGGAGCATTGTATCTTCATACTCATGGAGACTAAACATATTTTCCATTAATCTAGTAAAATCCTATGTCCTATCATAGGGTCTGAATATAGTTAAGTTTTCTTAATATTTAAAACTTGGTTATGATTGGGAGTCTCTAACCGTCATCAATTTATTTTTTCCTTAGAGAGAAAAAAAAATTAATTTATTAATTATCATAATGAATCCATTACATTTTTATAATGCATATCTATGCATTCTAATATATAATATTCCAACTTTAATGGGAAATAACGTTGCCTACCAAAATTTCCTTTAATACATCACTCATAAACAATATTTATAATTACATAGAACGTATAAAAACATAAAATTGTGCACATAAGAAGTTCACAAATCATCTAAGGATGTAGTTATGATCATATACAAATGTATTGTGTCCAAAAAGGGACAAAAAAAGAAAAAATCCTTTAGATTAATAGTGTTGATGTATTTCATGGGCCCTTATATGAAATGCCTATAAAAACATTCCAAATATTTTGCGCCTAGTTGTTCATGAATATTTCAAGTCCCCAAAAACTACATAGAACCTTCCTTAGATGGTGTGTTTGCAACTATATTATGTTCCCTATAAATGTGACATCAAGATATATAATCAAAAGACCTTTTAATATCAAGAAATTATTTTAATATAGGAAACAGATATTGGTAGTGGCATCTTTTTGTATGCTTGAACCAACTAATACTAAGCATAGAAAATCTAAAGATATCAAGGATCCGACATTCTTTTTCAAGTGTTTGTAGAAGAAGGAGTTTAAGTGCAAATAGTTTTGCGTAATTTTTCGTTCCTCTCAATAGTCCCACCTAAAGTTTAAAGAAATTTTGTTCATTGAGGAACAGTACGAGAGCCCCCTCCCATAAACATCATCAACAAGAGATGGTCATTGAAGTATGCCCATGAAAGAGTCAAGTTTATCTATTCAAGTGTGATTAAATAGTGAGGAGGAGCATAATCCTTATCAGGAAGAAGGGAGAAAATGGAAAATGTTTGAGCAATGACTCTATTTGTAGAGGATATTTTGTCCTAAAAAATGGTCATGTTCCTCACAATCCAAAACCCCCAACAAATTAAAGGGGGTGATTTATATAACATTTTGAAACTGGTTCATGCCACCAGCTACTCCATGCTTCCAATAGAGCCTCCCCTTTTCACTCAATGTATGATGCTAGGCTCCTCTACGAGTTGGCACAAATTTCCTTTGTGAAAGGGCATAATAGGAATAAATGGCCAGAAATTTCCTTCGCATTTTTGCATAAAGGGCACCAACTAGGCCCTTCCTTATGAAACTCATGGATATTTTCCTAAGTGGGTAGTTTGTTTTCAATGAGGAACCACATAAACACCTAGACTTTTGTGGGGCAATTTAATTTTTATAATATTTTCCACCACCACACCTATACCTCTGGTCTGCTAACACTAATTAAGTGGTTATAACCCAATTTGTGTGTGTATTCCCCAAAAGAAGAGAAAAATCATCATTATACATATATATATCAAGGAATTCACTCTTTAATTGTCCAGCATGCCTCTATTCTAGGTAGGATAAGGCACCTCTTCTCTTAATTATTTAATCTTAGCTCTTATAATGTACTAAAAGACTACTACTTACAGGTAGATAGGTTTTCATTTTTAGCCACTTCACAAAAGTAAGGTACCTTATCTGTCAACAATGTTGTCACATTGGAAGTCATTCCTTAATTATTACATCATGATACGTGAGAATCAAATTTATTGGCATGACGGAAATTCTACATTCATAGACTCTTCAAAGAGAAGGGGGTGAGATGAGGCAACCCAATTAAGTCTCACATACAGTCCTCCCTTGAAGTAGAACTAATTTGAATCATTGAAAAAGGTTATGATGAATATGTGTGGTATTTTTATGGCTTTCCTCATGTGTTTCAATGGAAGTGGGAATAATGGACTTTGTAGTGGTTTCGAGTAGAGAACCTCTAAAGTATTTTGTTTTTCCTCTTCCCATTCTTCCAATTGATTGATATCCTTTGTCTCAAATTATTTTTTATGATTTTTCATGAGATATTTTATTTAGGGGAAATTTCAGTCTCCTTTATCAATCCCCTAGTTGGATTCATTATCATTTCTCCCTATCATATATAATAGATTTTAGGTTTCAATTCTATTCAATACAACCTCTTAGAATTTAGTCCTTGCAACACTATATTATCATTATATAATTTTCTTTGTGAATTTTAGCCTATTTTCTCTTTGATTCATATATTTTTTGTGTTCTTTTTGGGGATAAACCTTATTCTTGTTACATGCCTACATAGTTCTCTCTGCTCCCGTAAGACCAATTTCTATCTTGGAATTCCAAGGGTAAAGGATTATATAAAGCTTATCGAAACTGGACAGGATCTCAAGTAGTGTGTTAAGGAGTTAGAAAAACATAACCATTTAATTGAAGAATTGCAAGGATAATTGGGGGGAAAAGGTTCAGTTTCAAGCTCTCACGTGGATATTATTATGGGGCTTATGATAACTTAGACAAATCATTTATCAACACTTGAATCTAAGCTCATTAACTTGCTATAAATAGTAGTATATCTTCTCAAGTAGCAATATAATGGACCTAGTTCACCTACTCCTTCCTTAACTATAGATCATGGATCCTTTGAAAAATGATTTCTAGCTTAAAAATCCACTGTGAAAATAGATCCAACAAATGAAATTGACACATCAAGATGAAGTTCATTTGTTATTTTATACCTTAGTTTTTACAATTATGTTTTTTTAAAGTAGTTAAGTTATTAAGTATCTTCCATGAGGTTTACACTTACTAATTTGAAAGGATTGTGTTGTACTGTAGGGAATTATGGGCTTATGTGTTTTGTTAGATAACCTCTCATTTTTTGGTTTGTGACCAAAGGATTAGAATTTTTGTTATTGTACTCTTCAGTGAGAGATTTGTGGCAACCTTTATTTAAAGCAAATCTTCCATACATAAGTTCATTTTCTTAAAAATTGTATAGAAACAAATGGAAAATTAATGTATATGAATCTTAGATAACCATAGCTAACCAATAATGACATTTTTCATCTAAAAAAACACTATTTCTGGCATGCATTACATGGGTCATATATTAGCATACTGCCTTCAATTAACCTTCTCTACCTAAACTCTGGTCAATGTAGAGCTATATTAGATATTGTTTGGTTGAATATTGATATTGATTGATAGGAGTGGTCCTAAAATGAGAAAAAAATAAACAAGATATTAGGTATAATTCATTTTATCTAATATATCTATAATTTAGTTAATTAAGAGGATTGAGGCTTAGATTAACATAATTAAATATATATTTTACAAGATGGCATTTGATAACTACAAAGTCTAGTTTTTGGAAATATTTTTAGAGATACGATGATTATTGGAAATGTTAGCATACAGAACTAGAGAAATTTCTTAAGTGATGAACAATGCACCAAATTAGAGTTAGAAATGAAAATACATATAAATATATATTTTTTTGATACCATGTTTGAAGTGAAAATGTTATATCCAAGAGAAAGATCTCTTAGATGAATTGGGCATTGATATTATTAATGTAATGAAATTACCAAAATTATGGTAGAGTTTAAAGGGTATAATAGGGTTCAAGGGTAATAGTATATTTAGCATCATGGAGAATGTGGGAGACAATGTAGCTCCATAGTGGGCGGAATTTGTGTGCAAATCACTACTATGAATATGGAAGAGGATTGGGTTAATAATTATCTGTTAAAGATGCAATGACCACCTAACTTGTATTTCCATTGCTCCTCTTGATAAATGAATTGATTTTAGTGATAATATTAAGCACATGATGTATGAAATGAAGATACTTGATACCAAAATTGATTTCAGTGTGAAATGTACAATGAATACCAAACATTGATTTCTCTTAGTGGAGTGCATTGATTTCAATGTTTCTAATAATGATAAAACTAATATTAGTGCATTGGTTTCACTTCATCATGAATTAATTTCATTATATTTCATAGATGTTATTATTTTAAATCGTTAATCTAGTATGAAGTTATTTATTGCATTTTTCTTACTTTAGTACATTAATTTCAAAGTTTGTAAAACATTTAAAATTGGTTTATGTCATTCATTGAATCATGAGTGACATTCAAGAAAGAAACTATTAATATTGGAAAGAAAGAGAGGCAAGGTATGTCCTGGACTGCAATATCTCAAGTTAAAGGTTTGAAAAGTTTTGAATCTGAACCTTCTTTCACATATTATCAACATAAAAAAATGGGAAAGATAGCATGTCTGGCTGAAAAGTTATCTAAACAAGATAGATTGAGAAGATGATGACACAATCTATATGTTATTAACTATATGCCTCTAATTATTTTCTCATCTATTCACCTCATGTTTCATGTAACTTTTAAAGTGAGCTTCATAATATTTAAGTCATCTAAAACATATACATAATGATCAAGTTTTGACATGACCACCGATAATAACTATACTATAAATCCTTTTAATCGTGTTAAGGTTTCACACAAACACCCATAATAACTATACTATAAGTCCATTTTAATCTATTTTAATCCTAATATATCAAAGGAAGAAAAATCAAATCCATGAAGATACCAATTATTCCTCAACTTCAATATATTTAAAAAAGATTTCACCTTTTTTTTTTTTTAATACCTTTCACTACTACTTAATAAATTTAAAATTATAATTACTACTACTTAATAAATTTAAAATTATAATAGAGAAAAATTAATTTATACACCTTACCATAGTGATGACAAAACAATGCATGCCACAAAGAAAAAATCTACTTAGATAAATTCTTTAAAGGAAAAGAGAGATACCGAAAAACAAATTTCATTGTACTCATTTTGTACTGGTCAAAGCCAAGGACATATTTTTCTGGAACATCAACATCCTAAAGTCACTACCCCGATCTCAACATCCATGCATTGAAACCCTACCGTCCACAACTCTGCATTTCACACGCACACGTGGGCCTTTGCTTCGGTCATTCAATTCCACAATGACGAGTCACGACCATGGGCGGTGGACGCCTCCTCTCTCTCCAACCGTCCAACCGCAGAATGTAGGCATACAAAACACATTGACACTTCTCCACTTCATCCGTAGCCGGTGGCCGACCACCGTCCAACCCCAGAAGCCGGTGGCCGCTCACCATCTCTCCAACCGTCCAACTGCATATAAACCCTTCCCCCTTCATCAGAAGCATCTCGATAATTTCGTTTCGCGTTTGAATTTTATATTGTCTTCCCATGGTCGTCATGAACATTGGATTGAGATTAACAATTGATACTTTATTTCAATAAATAGTAACCATATTAATCAATTTGCATTGTTAAATTGATACTTTTATTCGAGAAAAGGATTCAATGCACTCTATTGTAAGAAAACCAAAACGTTTAAATCATAGAAAACCAAAAAGGTTTAAATCATTGAAAGTTCAGGCTACATGGCTTGTTAATAGGTAAGAGATACTGAACTATAGAATTACCCACGTATATAATATGATTGTGACCATCAACTAAATAAGCACAGTAAACAAACATAATAAATCCATTAAGCCAAGTTGAAATTAAACTAATTTTTAAGGTAAAATTATAGTAATGTGTGTTACTTTTCAACAACAATTTCTCATTTTGATACTTTATATAAATATGGGGCAATCATAAAGAAAAAAATGTCAAAAGAAAATTTCATTACTAACTTCCAAAATGCCAATGCAAAAAATAACTTTATTACTTCTTTTATGATTTTCTATATTTAAAAAAATTATTATTAAAAACAAAATTACAATTAAATCAAATAAGAATCTAAATAAATTTCATCACAAATTTAAATCATAATCATTTTCTTCTTTCTTCTCTAATTCATAATCATCACTCACGTGGATGGAGTTTCTCAATATTGTCATTCAAGAACTTTATTTGGAGGATTGGAAAGGGCTCATCTTGCTAAAATTCATTTTCCTCATGTTTCTTTTTTATACCATTCTTTTTGTATATCATTGTGATCTTAATCTATTATCAATAAAAGGTGGTGTTTTTCATTAATTTTCTTTTTCTTTTTTCTTTTCTTTCCATGTAAGAATTTAAAAAAAATTTCTTTTTTAGTTTACGTTCAATACTAATCTTTGACTATTACATTGTCTAAGTTTGAACTCTTATATAATAAAAGGAATTTGAGCTATATATGCATCTAATTTCACATAATAGACATTGTGAGCACTTGACCATTGCAAGCATAATCTATTGAAGAATAGAACTAGGAAGGAGTCGGTCATAGGCGTTGCAACAGTTGGATTGTGCAAGTGGAGTAGCACTAAGGAAATGTTGCCTTAGACTACTTGTATTTCTATAAAATGAGTTGTAGGCAATGGTTAGACTCTTCATGTATTCCACTATAACAATTTTCATTAATAAAGATTAATAATTTAGCTTATGTGCAAACCTAATATTTATGTTGTGGATCTTTTTATAATGAATGTTATTTCCTTGCAATGTTTTGTTTGGAAACATATTAAGATGTTTGGCTAAGTGTTAAGTATTGTTGAGATGTTTTAAGACCAATGTTGTACATGACTCTAATTATTAGAGAACTTGGTTACAAATCTATTAATTGTATATTATGATATGGTTATGAGTAAACCTTGAGGAGGCATAGTATAGTTCCAACTAACTATAGGTTTCTTGAATCCTTATGAGCAAGATGCTGATCTTGGCATTCAACCACATAGACATGCAACACATATTGTTGGGTATTTCATAGAATTCCTTGACAACTTCACATGATTGTACATGGTAAAACAATAACAAATACATATATAAGTACATTGTCAGAAATAAAAATTGTTGCAATGTTTAAATCCTAGCATTAAACTACAATCTAAACAAAAAAATGATACTAATTATGTACTCATCACTAACCTTGGAAGAGATCAATTGTATCAATTTTTTTTCATTCCATCCCTCAACATTGTATGTGACATATTTGAATCTTTGTAAGTTAATGTCCTTCCTCCTCAATTCATAATCATCACTGGCATGGATGCACTTTCTCGGTAAATCCATTCCACCACAATTGAGGCATGTCCCCTCTAAGAAATATATTCGATAAAATGTACCACCCTTAATTCTTTTACATAGGAAATCATGAATAAAGGCTCTAAATGATGCCAATGGAAATATATCTAACCATTCAAGCACAAGGATGTTCTTCTATACAAAAGAAATATATAGATACATGTCATAATAGTAACAATATTCTATGTAGTATGAAAAAAAAAATGTGTTATGAGTTGTGTTTATTCTAGCATAATAAGGATACTTAAATGATAATTGGCCCAAGTTAAGTGCATAATGTGAATTCTTGTATCTCTCATACAATTTTATCTATGTCATGGCAAGGGAGTGTTTATTGGGGATCCATGGTCCCTAGAAGCCATTTTTCATTTCATTACACCTTTTCGGTTAGAAGAAGGTCTAATGTTCTCATGCCTTAAATTTTACACTAGTCACTTAACTAAAATTATTTTCATATCAAAATGAGGTAGCCTAATAATGAAGTCCCGACAATTTTTTTGGCCATATATATGGGACATATCTCATCTAGTAGAATAATTTTCAATGGTTTTGACATTTCATGTAATGAGATGGGTTGTGTGTCTTAGAAAATGACATTTTTTTGTGAGCGTATTAACAATTTATTAACAAGACACGATGGGTTTCATTATGGTCTTAGGTTTGAGTTGCTTTACCATTTTTTTTAAAAGCATCCCCATGGTGTGTAAATATATGACTACTTGTATATATATTTTTCATTGTTTTAATGCTTAGAATAATTCTAACACCAATTAAACTCCTAGATTTTAACAAAGAAAAATATAATTAGCATTTGGCTATATCATAATTCCATTCAAAATATTATTTGATAATTTTATACAATTGGTAGTGAATGGTTCAGTCAAGTATTTTACCTTCAAGTAATTATAAACCACTTTCATCCAACAGGATGAGTTTTGGAGTTATTTGTCGCATAGTGTCCAAATTAAGTGGGGTTGATGAACTTGTATTTTGGAACTCTTAAATTCTTTATCGTGGAATTATATTCTTAGTGAGGGATCATACATACTGAGGGTTAGCTTTTGAAATGTCACATTTTCAAGCAAGGGGTTGCACTAGATGAACTTATTGATCAATAATTTGTGCACTAGTCATTGCTCTAATTTCATCCATACCATAATCAACTACAAGAAATTCCATCATGATCTGATCATCCACGACAATTTATTTTAATGGAATATACATTGGAGATTCATCTATTGTGCTAGAAGTTGGATTATTCTTTTCTAAAATATGAATTTTACAAACCCACCCTGGCCTTTCCTCTTGCTCCAATGATCTTTACTATGGGTTTATTTTCATTGACAACTTTATTTTTTGACTATGATGGTTCCCCATGTTTAAATGGATTGTAATCAAAAGGAGAAAACAATTCTATTCTAATCACAATTAAAGATATTGTCAGTGTTTTCTTTTTCTCTTTTGCTAGAATTTCTTTTGGATGTTAGGCAAGTTGCAAGCATGTGATGATAAGACTACTAGAAAAAAAACACATATGTTCTTAGTACATGCATGCTTCTTGAGACTAATATACAAAACATTAAATTACCTACCTACCTTCATCTATCAACTTATTTTTTTTCCTACATGTGTCAACCATGCATATATCCCTCCCTCTTCCTTCCCCCCCCTCTTTCATTATATCTCTCACTTTTCGAATCTCACCAATTTTCCTCCCTCTCTCACTAACTTATTCTTCCCCACCACATTATCTCTCTCTCTCTCTCTCTCTCTCTCTCTCTCTCTCTCTCTCTCTCACCCCCCCTTAACCCCACCTCACCCATTTCCCACCAACTCATTCTTTTCCACCCTCCACTCTCTCTCTTTCTCTCTTTCTCTCTTTATCTCCCCTTGCCCTTCTATTCCTTTCTCTCTCACACACTACCCAAACCCACTTTGACAATTTCCCATGTGTTAAAGTCACTAGCTACAGGAATGCATGCACATTATTAGCGCTAGAACTACACATGTATTTTTGGAATTAGGAACATACACGTGTTGTTGGTGCTAGAGATATGCACACTTTTTTTTCACTAGAAATGCGTACATACCTTTTTTAATTTTAATTTTCCTCACAGAAATCTTGCATGCATGATGACCTACTTTATCTAGATATAGGTTTAGTATCACAAACATGGTGGTAATTTGGGATGAAAATGCATGAAAACATCAATTTTCGAGAAAACATATATCTATGTGTGTGTGTGTGAAACTACATACACATGTAGAGTTGACTGTGTAGATTCTAAATATATAATTTTTAATAAAATTAATATATTTTGATATTTTTAATACATTTTTTTTTTTGACATCTATCAAAATATTAATATACATCCCTCATTTATTTCCACTATAATATTTTGGGGACTTAACCATTTGGAAACGATATTATATGGTGCAGTAAAGGACATAAAGACCTACAATTTTATAAAACTGTTTGTTTGATAATGTTAAGATAATTTTAGGTTTTAGTAATGGAGGGCCTTGTAATTTAAAGAAAAATATTAATTTCTTAATTAAAAAATATATTAAATTAGAATTATAAAATCTAGAAAATTACTTATGCACAAGAATAGTCTATTATAGGAAATTGAACTAATTTTTATAGAAATATTTCATCATTTAGATACTCAAAGGTTGCAATAACAAAAACATATGCATTATATTTTGATGAAAACTAACATACTAAAGTTAAGAAAACTCAAATCACATAGACATAATTTATAAAAATAAAAATTATATATTCCAAATGCTAACTCATTTTCTACATTTCATATTTTTAAACAATCTTGAAATTCATTGCATAAGTACCTCTAATCATCCCTCCAAGTTAACATGTTATTTTTTGCCAAGTTTGCATTGCTAATAACGCTCATGAGAGACCATAATTAGCTTGAACCCACACTAATGCATTTCAACAATCTATTCCCAACTTGATACATCAAGCGAAAATTGTTATCACCTAAAAATCTCTGACAACTTACAGGTGATCACTAGAAAATTTCATTAATCCAACAAGACAAAGGTTTCCTAGGACTATTAGTCAAAAACCCAAAAATAGTTGATTAAACTTTAAGATATGTTTTTTTCCCCATTCATGCAAATTCATAGTTAAAATTTTGCATGACTTCATGTGACCACTCCTTTGACAATTTTCAAGATTTGTAGGCACAACATTCCCGCATTCAACAACATGATAAATGTTACAAGATGAGGACAATGGAAATTACAGGTTGTAAATGGGATGGTTAATTCATCATGCCATTTATGGACAGGTAATTAGATCATCCAAGGTTCCACCATATTCATTTCCAATGTGAGAGACTAACCACCTCCACTCAATGAGCCAACCACCATAAATGCTTGGAAAAACATTATAAATATATGTCTTTGGAAACCAATTGAAAAAGGAAAATAATTACATTGCCATGCTACCAAATTTTGGTCAAAATTGCACATTTTTAACTTACAATATTTCATCATTAAATTACTTTGGAACTATCTTGAGAAGAAGAGAGGGAACTAGTGAAAGAGGGAGAGAGGGGCCTTCCTTTGTAAGATTGGAGAGGGCTCATCTTGCTAAGATTCATTCTCCATAGTGTGTCCTTTTGTAAACCATTGTGACCTCAATCCACTATCAATAGAATGTTGCTTCCCATTACTCTTTGTGTTTATTGTTTTTGTTAATTGTCTCATGTTAGAACCAAGCAAGTTTTTCTTTTAATTTATGTTCAATAGTAACCTTTAACTTCTATATTGTGTAGGTTTCAACTGTTATCTAGGAAAAGGAATTTGAGCCATATACTAAACCAATTCCAGACAATAGACATTGTGAGCACTTGGACATTACCAATATAATATATTGGATAATAGAATTATTGGAAGAGGTGGGTCATAGGTGGTTCAAAGGTTAGATTGTGCAAGTGGAGTGGAATTAAGGTAATGTTTCCTTAGACTATTTGAAGTTCTATAAGATGAGTTGTAGGAAATGGTTGGATTCCTTAGGTACTCAATTATAACATTTTCCATTAATAAATATTAGGGATTAATCTTATATTCCATCTTAACATTTATGTGGCTCTTTGTATAATGAATGTTATTTCCATGCAAATTTTTATTTGGAAACATGTTGAAATGTTTGGCTAAGTGTTAAGTATTGTTAATATGTTTTAAGATCAATTTTGGGCATCAGACTAATTGTTAGAAAACTTGGTTATATATCTACCAATTGTAACTTCCAACAACGTTATGAATAAACCCAAAGTGAAAAGAAATAGTCTAGTTGTAACTAAGCATGGGTTGCTTGTAGGTTCCAACATGGTTATGAATAGACCCTAAGTGAAAAGGAATAGTCTTTGCAACTAAGCATAGTTTGCTCGAATACTTATGAGTAAAGCAATGCACCGTCACAAAAGAAAAGATGCCAAAACAAGAATAAATTTCTAGTAAAAATTTCATGTGTATGAAAGTAGGATTTTTGGTTGCCGTAGTCTAAAAAAGTAACAAAATGGCCAAGAATCTGGCAGATATTTTATTAGAATCTTGTTTTCAGTTGTTAAAATTCAGTATTTTGGATGCCCTAAGGGTTTTTGATAGTGTTGAATCCATTTCCACTATCAAAACTGGATTCCAAACACTGCAACTACTTGGTTTTTTTAGTTTTATTTTATCGGATTCCGGCAAAAAATTGTTGTCCCGACTATTCTGTACCCTAGGTAGACAACTTCTTTTTGGTTTAAAAATAAGTGGAAGTTATGATAGGTTAATTTATTGTACATTTTCGAGTATTTTGAAAGAAACCTCGATGGACGTGGATAAACTGAGGTCGTCGGGATTGATGCATTGCCTCCCTCAAGACCGGCCATGCACGTGAGAAGGTAGATAGTTGTGTTGTGGTACATGCATTGGGTTGCACGTGCGAAAAAAACCATCGACGGAGGGAGGAATTTATGCCTGGGTTAAGTGTTTCATAATGAATAGTTTTTAGTGCGATTTTTTAAAGGTCTTTACGGTGATTTTTTTTGGTGTAATTTCTCTAAAATCTGGCAGGAATTCATTAAAAAGAGAAGATTAATAGCTAACCTTGCACAATTGAAGTGCCCTAGGAGTTTTTGAGGGTGCTGGACCCATATATAGAGTGAAAAAACCAGTTTAAATAACAAAAACCAAGATTTTACCTCAAATTTGTTCACGGATTCAAGCACCTGAAACTGCAAAAAGTCACACTAAAGACAACTCCATTTCATAAGGTGGATTATGGGTATCATAATGATATTATTGTGGCTGCAATTTAGGGAGAGAAAGTCAAATCAATGCCATAGTCCTACGCTCTAATTCGCGGGCAGTCGTTGGAGGCTTGAACGGGTGACATATTTTTGTGGAGTTGTTTGTAGTGGGATTTTTTGGAATTTCTGGTGTGGGAATCTAGTAGAAAATTTTGAAGTAACATTTTCATTTATGTTATTTAAACTTGTTTTTTTGATTATATGGATTTGAGGTGAAATCTTTATTTTTATTATTTAAATTGGTTTTTTGACTATATATATGGATTCAACACCCTAAAAATCCTAGAGCACTTGAATTGTGCAAAGTTACCCATCAAACATGTGATTTCAATAAATTACTACCAATTTTTTTTTTAAATTGATGAGAAAAAATTACTAAAAAAATTCTAAAAAATTACAACTGTTATTATAATTTGGTGGGTAATGGTTGCAGAAGGAAACTATATGCGACTCTAACTCTTGCTCTCCCCAAATATTCATGTGGTGACCTCGAGAACGACTTGGTAACATGGCATTAACCTACTTTTTGTTTTCGTTTGGTAATTTTCATAGATCATGATCCGTCTTGACGTCCGCTCCTTGGGGTGCCGTTGGAATTGGAAGGAGTGCGGAAGGGGAAATAATAGGGTTGTCTTCCCAATTGATTATTTCCCCCTCGGTACGTTATTTTGTTGCGTCTCTGACATCTGCTGGTGCAGTGGTGGTCGACATTTGTTGGCATTTGTCCACGGGCTTCAGAATTTCCTCCCTCAGGTGGTGTGGTTCCAAGAAGCAGAATCAAGAGCTTGTGGCTCAAATTGTGGGAGTGAGGAGTTTTTCCTTGGCGAGTGGTGTACACTGTGGTTTGAATTGGCCACATTCGTGGTTAAGTTTGGAAGAATTTATTTAGTTCTATAGTAGACGAGCTTAAGTTGCGACGTTTCTAATGGTTTAGGGGAGGCCTGTGGCTATGGGGTGAAAAGGAATTGTGTTGAGGTTGGGGGTGACTCTGAATTGGGGCATAGCGTGGGTGGTATTGCACGGAAGCCTTCCTTAGAATTCTCCCTCCATGGCTCCGCGACGAAGCCCTGTCTGGAACCAGTGCACCAGCCTTCTTCCTCTCCGCTCGGGGTGGGCCATATAATCCAGTTTTTGTCACCTATGATGACTGAGTCTGTTCACGGGTGTTCTGTTTGTTTTTGTTTTTTTGTTTTTTTTTTTTTGTACTTTGACTTTTTCTTCTTCTTTTTTGGGGATTTTTGGTCTTTTCAGTTATGGACGACTAGTTTATGTCATTTTTGGACTGTTTGTTATGGTTGGGCATTACTGGTCAAAAAACTTAGTCAACTATGTAAATATTTACATTTTCAATTAATAGAAAGTTCTGATTAAAAAATAAATAAAACAAAACGAGCTTCCTTAACTTACATTATAGATAATGTATTTTTAAATAACAATAAAATTTAACCATTTAATTTTAAAGATTTTTATTTTTATTTTTTTTAAATCACTTTATATATTAAAAAATAATAAAATAATTATATTATAAATATGAAAAGTGAAAGGGTCAGATTTATAATTATCTCAAATATCTTTTTTATTTTAACATGGTACTAAGTTGAAGTTATATTGAAGTGTTGTTACTTGAGGCAACCGTAGACGAAAGGTTAGCTATGGTTTAAAGAGAAATGTGTTTGAGAAAAATGTTGTAGGTAAGATATTTTATTAAAAGAAATAAACTAGCAATTGCACGATATGTTGCAAAGAAAACACTGTAAAGCAGTAAAATAGGAAAGAGTAGTATAGAGGAAAAAATATGCGATATGTTATGTGATTTAATTGAATATTTAACTTATAAATATGAATTATTTTATTTAAAAGAAATTATAGGTTTGGATAATTGTTTGGATTAAAAAAACTGGGTTATTATGCACTATGGGCCACATGGCAGACGTATAAAATGGAACCGATTTGAAAAATTGTAGGTGCACTTGGTATCCTTAGATTATGAATTAAGCATAACCCCAAAAAATGTCACAATAACTCTAAACCACCATCAACATATTAAAAAACTAGCATTAACGCTTAACGAAAATGGGAATCTTGAAAATGATCATTGAGATGAAGAGAAAAAATTGAGATGAATTATGAGAAAAAAAACCATGATGGGTATGCCTATGAGCCCACCCATTTTAATAAATTTTCTTTATATTCCATGTGTTGTGAGAAAAGAAATTTCAAGGATGTTCTTCATGGAGATGTGTCTTCTTATTAGAAGAAATCAGTGGAGGAAGAAATGAAAGTCTTGAAACAAAACCAAACATGCATTTGAAAGAGTTGCTTCAAGGAAGGAAGCAATCAGATTCAATGGGTGTTCAAGAAGAAGTATAATGCAATTGGTGTTCAAGGAGAAGTATAATGAAAATAATTATGTACAGTGGTATAATGATCCTTTTGAAGTTATTCGATACTCTCATATATAGGGTGTTAATTGTTAGGATCCCTCCTCTCTATTGGTAAAGATATTTTCATTCAAAGATCTCATAAAACTTTATCCAGGGTTGTTGATCTCATGTCTCCACTACACTCTGAAAGGAAAAAACATTCAGATTAGTGAGAAATATGACCATGATGGGAAATGGATATACAATGTTGGAACTTTGTATGCAAAACATTTAGACTTCCGATTGGGAAAAAAAAAAAAAAACTCAAAACCAAAAAAGTTAAAAATCCATTGGAACAATATCAGATATCCATGACTTAACAACTACACGTGGCTGATAAGTAAGTTGCAATCAGTCAAGAAGTGTAAAATAGAAACAGATGTGAATTTGACATGGAAAATGATAAAAATTCAGTTGTTCTGAAATGTTACCCTGATTTCAACAGTTTCTAGGGACACATCAACTGAGCTGCCTCTAAGAGCTTGCAATGAGGCTTCAAAATAATCATTACCAATTTTATCCTGCACTCATAAAAAAATTAAACTCTATATTAAGATTTCGTATAACATGACATATGGTGACAGGTTTAACATGGTTAATACCAACTCAGTCAATTGACAAACATAAAATTCATTTCCAAAAACTTACCAGCCATCTTGGAGATTCTGGGATAAAAAATAACCCCATAACCAAAAGAGCACGACGAACTATACCTACACAGATACAAAACAATAGGCAAATAAACATTTATACGAAGCCTCAAATCTAATCAACATGGAAAAAGTAGACTCTAGGATAAAAGCAATGTTCCCACTTGCAAATAATATCATATAGAGAGAGAAACATAGACGAAATATGATTTTAAATAGTTATCAGTCAGAATGCAGAGATTGTTGAGAAACTTGGGAAAATGAGAGGCATAATTACATCCTGGAAGCACAACAGAGTGAGGACAGTCAATCACTACTTAAAGCACTTTATAATGTTCATCTAAATTGGCCCTTCAACTATGAATTCATATCTATTAACAAGAAACCTTCCCTTCATTCAAGTAAAATTAATCTCCAACATCCAACACAATGGAAAATCAAACTTTCCTGCAATGACTAGAGCCCCCTAACCAAGGAACAACCCAAACAAACATGCCATCATGATACCAATTATCACAGGAAGTTGTTGCAAAATAGTCACTTATTCATTCTTGCTTAAGATCTTTAATTCTCTAGAAAGGGAAATTCATCTAGATGCATAGGATTGGCTAAAATTATGGAAGGAAAAGATCATTTAAAAGCTACCTAATTGGTTGCACAAAGGCCACCTCACAAGTGTTCGGGAGCTATCTCTGCTATTTAAACAGGTACCTATCACAATAAGGCCACATGATATCATCGAGATTCAAATCCATGACCCGATTCAAATAAAAACTACATACATCGTTACAAGAAAAATTACAATAGCCAAATACTCAGTTTTTTGCAAAGAAATGAAAATCCACTTACAGTGAAGAAAATGACTCCTACTCCAAATCCTCTCAATAACCTCCCTAAATACAGGAATGAAGCATCGTGAAATAATTAATAAAAGGAAGAGAATGCATTACATATTGGCTATTTTTTTCTCTTATGGCTTCACTATGTAACTAGAAACAATTAGTGTATGTGTCATATACACAGTATGATTAAAAAAAATGTAAAAGGAATCCCTATTATTCACTGTATCTATCGGGATAATTTGATCAAGGGTAGGTGAACTTGCCTATGCAACAGAGATTGTAACCCAACCAATAATATTTGGAATCACAGCCACTATTAAAGCCTATATAGAACACCACCATTACAAATGATGTATAATAAAAATGAACTTATTGGCTGACTATAAGAATAGATATCCCATCATCCAACTATTTTGTGAAGAGAGACCAATTTTTTTTTGAAGGGTTGGGTTTGTATACTATATATCCATCCTATTCCTAAGAAAAAAATGCATAATGTATATTAAAGTTATACTCACCCCTCTACGCCTGATGAAATCAGAAATTTTCCCATTAACTATGGAACCCACCATTGCTCCAACATTTGATAGTGAGCAAAACATAGAATACTTCTTGTTGAAACATTAAAAAATTACGGTTCGGTAAGAATCTCACTCACATAACTACTGTGATATACTTAGCCATTCCAACATACTTGTCAAAGAGAAAGGCTGAGATCATTGATAATTCCATCCTCACTAGGGGACGAGTATCCATTCTACAATATGGCATGGCCGATTGGCATCACACAATTAGTTTCTACCCCAAAACATCCTCGAAACCCAGGTTATTAATTAATCACATCAAAACTTTATAATTTATCTCTACACATAATCGTGTACAAGATTACCATAATAATATTTCCTTGTACAGTTTCACACATGTAAACAAACGAATTCCAAATAAGCACAGTGAGCTTACATAGAAGCCATACTAGAAGGGCCACAATGTGACAACTGCAGTACAAAAAAGAGGAGTTGCAACGCTTCCTTGGAATGCTTTGAAACTCTTGCCCCTTTTATGACTTCTTCTGTAGTACTCTTTCCCATGGTCCTTACATATAGAGGTCGCTTCACATCGCCATTCAACCACACAACTCCCTTTTCCAGGTCCTCCTTCAAACCCATGACTGGTTTTGATTTTGATGATCAAACCTAGACAAATCTTCAAAATTGGGGGAGATATTGCACTGAATTCTTCAAAATTGGGGGAGATATTGTACTGAATTATTTTATAAAACTGAGAAAGCGAGGAAGGGAAAATAACACTTGCAGAACATAGCTTTATTTTAATCCTATCACAATGAAAATTTATATGGTTCCGCGCTCAAAGAGATAATGGAAAACACGACTGGAAAATGAAATATATAACCCTCCTCAATGCCTCTCGTACCTTTTTTAAAGCCAACAACAAATCAACACCTCGATGCCTCGAATGGTCGGACCTTTTATATATGCTTAGCTCAGGATGGATGAAAGACCTAAGACATTTCATTATATTAATAAATGAAAAGTGATTTTTTGATAATCAATGTTGGAACATATGTAAAGCTTTTATTTTTTTTAATTAAATTATCTCTTTTTATATACTCATCGTTTTGGTTGTTGTATAATATAGTTAAAATTTTAACATATGTTGATATTGTTATTACTTTCTAATTATTCATTTAATGTGATTTAGATATCCATTTAATATATTTTTTCATAACTAGAAAGATATGTAATAGATTAGAAAAACAAAAGTTTTTAAAATATCATGCCATCTTGAAGTTTTCCCTCGAACAAAATTCTGTGAGGCTTGGAATTGAAATGACACTGCTTAGAACTTTTATTTATTTATTTATTTTAATTTTCAAAGATTTAAATGATTCATCTACATGATCAATACCATGTTAACCAAAATGATCATTAGTGATATTATGTAAATTTATTATGCCCATTAATTTGGAATCATGTGAATGTTTCAATGGAGAGACTCTTCCATTACTTGTAATTGATACTTGCCATAATGTAGCCAAGCACAAAAAAAGCTACCATAGTATTATTGTACACAATGAATTAAAAATTTTCGATGTAACTGTGAGATACTTCAATTGTGTTAATACATTTGATATTAATTAAATATATTTATGGTAATTGGATTTAAGCATAAGAAAATGGTCAAAATGTTCTCTTGGGTAATAAAATCAAACTCTTCCTAGGATACTCACCACATGTAATATATAACCTTTCTAAATAAAGGAGGCTATTTTTTTTGGCACCATTTCATATTTTATGGTGCTTTGCACCATATACAATTTTATTATAATAATAAAAACAATGATTTTTTTTTGCACCATTTTTTATTTTATGGTGCTTTGCAACATATACAATTTATTATTATTATAATAATTTTCATATTTTTATGATAAATTTTTAATTTTTGTAAAATTGGTTTTGGTGCTTGGCATCACAATATCTTGATCCACATCAAATTGGTTTTTGGTGGTTTGCACCATACACCATGGAATGCCAAATATGAATTTAATACCAAATTTAACATTTTTTACTAACTCCACTTTTGCACGAGACAATATAGCACCACTTGCGTATCTCCACATTATCACCACTTTTGCACCACTATTTGAAAAGTAAAGATTTTTCAAATCCTTTACAAATTGTGGTGCTAATGTGTGACTAAATGACCCTTCTTCTTGTAGTGTCACACAAAATGGTATATGTTGTCTCCTGCCACGACCTGTGTTATCATCCCTCCAATTTAAGTGCATGAGCGTCCTTTCGGGGTGGCTACTTAGAAATTATACTTGAGGTGGTAAAAGGGATTCCGTAGTCCTCGCCTACTATTAGTTTCCATATCAGGCCTATTTTGTTTCTGCAGATGACGATCTTCATTACATTAATCAATTTATGGTTAGTTCATTACATTTTCGAGAGAATAAGAGAGGGTTAATGTTTTTTTTATTATTTCTACATTGTACATAAGTTGGTCGTTCCTTTGAGCTAGTCGTAGTCTGCCCACCTCGTCACTTCAGGGCTATTATTTAGCGAGGATTTATTTCAATTTCTCGGTTTTCATTTTATGGAGTATGGTATCCAAGTAATTTTTCCATCTAGTTTCAATGGTCATAATTTAGTTATGAAAAGGATTTCCTTCAATTTCTTGCTTAGGGTTTGTAGAGTATGGTATCCAAGTTCTTTTTCTATTTTGTTTTAAAGGTGTTAATTTGTTTACAAATTTTCTTCATGGTTATAGCTCTTCAGTATCTCCTTTGTTTCATATCTTTTTAGTCGAGGTTCATTATAATGATGATGAGAAACCATGATATTGGACATTATAAAAGAACCCTCGCATATCATGAGAAAACACTACCAAACATAGAATACTTCTTGTTGAAACATTAAAAAATTAGGGGTCGTAAGCATCTCCCTCACATAACTACTGTGATACACTTAGCCATTCCAACATACCTAATAGAGAGAAAGGCTGAGGTCATTGATAATTCCATCCTCACTAGGGGACGATTATCCATTCTACAATATGGCATGGCCGATTGGCATCACACAATCAGTTTCTACCCCAAAAACATCCTCAAAACCCAGGTTATTAATTAATCACATCAAAACTTTATAATTTACCTCTACACATAGTCGTGTACAAGATTACCATGTAATAATATTTCCTTGTATAGTTTCACACATGTAAACAAACGAATAGTTTCCTTATAATATCTTATGGAATAACCATGTAAATATTTACATTTTCAATTAATAGAAAGTTCTGACTTAAAAAAAAAAAAAAAAACGAACCTCCTTAACTTACATTATAGATAATGTATTTTTAAATAACTATAAAATTCAACCATTTACTTTTAAAGATTTTTTTTATTTTTATTTTATTTTTTCAAATTACTTTATATATTAAAAAATAATAAAATAATTAGATTATATATATGAAAAGTAAAATGGTCAGATTTATAATTATCTCAAATATCTTTTTTATTTTAACATGGAACCAAGTTGAAGTTATATTGAAGTCTTGTTACTTGAGGAAACCGTAGACGAAAGGTTAGCTATGGTTTAAAGAGAAATGCTTTGGGGAAAAATGAAGTTGTAGGTAAGATTTTTTTTAAAAAAAAATAAACTAGCAATTGCACCATATGTTGCAAAGGAAACACTGTAAAGCAGTAACATAGGAAAGAGTAGTATAGAGGAAAAAATATGTGATATGTTATGTGATTTAATTGAATATTTAACTTATAAATATGAATTATTTTATTTAAAAGAAATTATAGGTTTGGATAATTGTTTGGATTAAAAAAACTGGGTTATTATGCACTATGGGCCACATGGCAGACGTATAAAATGGAACCGATTTGAAAAATTGTAGGTGCACTTGGTATGCTTAGATTATGAATTAAGCATAACCCCAAAAAATGTCACAATAACTCTAAACCACCATCAACATATTAAAAAACTAGCATTAATGCTTAATGAAAATGGGAATCTTGAAAATGATCATTGAGATGAAGAGAAAAAATTGAGATGAATTATGAGAAAAAAAACCATGATGGGTATGCTTATGAGCCCACCCATTTTAATAAATTCTCTTTATATTCCATGTGTTGTGAGAAAATAAATTTCAAAGAGGTTCTTAATGGAGACGTGTCTTCTTATTAAAAGAAATTAGTGGAGGAAGAAATGAAAGTCTTGAAACAAAACCAAACATGTGTTTGAAAGAGTTTCTTCAAGGAAGGAAGCAATCAGATGCAATGGGTGTTCAAGGAGAAGTATAATGCAATTGGTGTTCAAGGAGAAGTATAAAGAAAATAATTATGTATAGTGGTATAATGGTCCTTTTGAAGTTATTGGATACTCTCATATATAGGGTGTTAATTATTAGGATCCCTCCTCTCTATTGGTCAAGATATTTTTATTCAAAGATCTTAGAAAAATTTATCCATGGTTGTTGATCTCCTGTCTCCATTACACTCTGAAAGAAAAAAACATTCAGATTAGTGAAAAATATGAACTTGTTGGGAAATGGATATAAAATGTTGGAAATTTGTATGCAAAACATTCAGACTTCCGACTGAAAAAATAAAACTAAAAACCAAACAAATTAAAAATCCATTGGAAAAATATCAGATATCCATGACTTAACAACTACACGTGGCTGATAAGTAGCAATCAGTCAAGAAGGGTAAAATAGAAACAAATTTGAATTTGACATGGAAAATGATAAAAATTCAGTTGTTCTGAAATGTTACCCTGATTTCAATAGTTTCTAGGGACACATCAACCGGGTTTCCTCTAAAAGCTTGCAATGAGGCTTCAAAATATTCATTGCCAATTTTACCGTGCACTCATAAGAACATTAAATTTGATATTAAGATTTCTTATAACATGACATATGGTGACAGGTTTAACATGGTTAATACCAACTCAGTCAATTGACAAACATAAAATTCATTTCAAAAAACTTACCAACCATCTTGGAGATTCTGGGATAAAAAATAACCCCATAACCAAAATACCACGACGAACTACACCTACACAAATACAAAAAAATGGGCAAATAAACATTTATACGAAACATAATCTAAATATTTGGAAAAAAGTAATTTCTGGGATGGGGATTTGATGGACCATGTTCCCACTTAAAATAATGTCACCTAGAAAAACATGAAATATGATTTTAAATAGTTATCAATTAGAATGCAGAGATTGTTGAGAAACTTGGGAAAATGAGAGGAATAATAACATCTTGGAAGCACAATAGAGTGAGGATGGTCAATCACTGCTTAAATCACTTTATAATGTTCATCTAAATTGGCCCTTCAACTATGAATTCATATCTATTAACAAGAAACCTTCCCTTCATTCAAGTAAACTTAATCTCCAACATCCAACACAATGGAAAATCAAACTTTCCTGCAATGGCTAGAGCCCCCTAACCAAGGAAAAGCAAAAACAGATATGCCATCATGATACCAATTATCACAGAAATTTGTTGCAAAATAACCACTTATTCATTCTTGCTTAAGATCTTTAATTCTCTAGAAAGGGAAATTCATCTAGCTGCATAGGATTGGCTAAAATTATGGAAGGCAAAGATCATTTAAAACCCACCTAATTGGCTACAAAAATGCCACCTCGC
The DNA here is from genome assembly GCA_034641835.2 of Pinus albicaulis. Lineage (NCBI taxonomy): Eukaryota > Viridiplantae > Streptophyta > Pinopsida > Pinales > Pinaceae > Pinus > Pinus albicaulis. Next base: position 1,411,515,347 of record CM076584.1, on the reverse strand, counting down.
AAGTGTTCGGGAGCTATCTCTGCTATGTAAACAGGTACCTATCACAACAAGGCCACAGGATATCATCGAGATTCAAATCCATGACCTGATTCAAATAAAAATTGCATACATCGCTACAAGAAAAAATACAACAGCCAAATACTCCTCAGTTTTTCGCAAAGAAATGAAAATCCACTTACAGTGAAGAAAATGACTCCTACTCCAAAGCCTCTCAATAACCTCCCTAAATACAGGAATGAAGCATCGTGAAATAATTAATAAAAGGAAGAGAATGCATTACATATTGGCTATTTTTTTCTCTTATGGCTTCACTATGTAACTAGAAAACAATTAGTGTATGTGTCATATATACAGTATGATTAAAAAATATATAAAAGGAATCCCTATTATTCACTGTATCTATCGGGATAATTTGATCAAGGGCAGGTGAACTTGCCTGTGCAGCAGAGATTGTAACCCAACCAATAATATTTGGAATCACAGCCACTATTAAAGCATATATAGAACACCACCATTACAAATGATGTATAATAAAAATGAACTTATTGGTTGACTATAAGAATAGATATCCCATCATCCATCTATTTTGTGAAGAGAGACCAATTTTGTTTTGAAGGGTTGGGTTCGTATACTATATATCCATCCTATTCCTAAGAGCAAACTGAATAATGTATATTAAAGCCATACTCACCCTTTTACGCCTGATGAAATCAGAAATTTTCCCATTAGCTATGGCACCCACCATTTCTCCAACATTTGATAGTGAGCCAAACATAGAATACTTCTTGTTGAAACATTAAAAAATTAGGGGTCGGTAAGCATCTCACTCACATAACTACTATGATGCACTTAGCCATTCCAACATACCTATCAAATAGAAACGCTAATATCATTGATAATTTCATCCTCAATAGGGGACGAGTATCCATTCTACAATATGGCATGGCCAATTGGCATCACACAATCAGTTTCTAGCCCAAAACATCCTCGAAACCCAGGTTATTAATTAATCACATCAAAACTTTATAATTTATCTCTACACACAGTCGTGTACAAGATTACCATAATAATATTTCCTTGTATAGTTTCACACATGTAAACAAATGAATTCCAGATAAGCATAGTGAGCTTACATAGAAGCCGAACTGGAAGGGCCCCAATGCGACAACTACAGTTAAAAAAGAGCAGTTGCAATGCTTCCTTGGAATGCTTTGAAACTCTTGCCCCTTTTATGACTTCTTCTGTAGTACTCTTTCCCATGGTCCTTACGTAATAGAGGTCTCTTCACATCGCCATTCAACCCCACAACTCCCTTTTCTGGGTCCTCCTTCAAACCCATGACTGGTTTTGATTTTGATGATCAAACCTAGACAAATCTTCAAAATTGGGGGAGATATTGCACTAAATTCTTCAAAATTGGGGGAGATATTGCACTGAATTTTTTTATGAAATAGAGAAAGCGAGGAAGGGAAAATAACGCTTCCATAACATAGCTTTACTTTGATCCTATCACAATGAAAATTTATATGGTTCCGCGCTTAAAGAGATAATGGAAAACACGAATAGAAAATGAAATATATAACCCTCATCAATGCCTCTCGTACCTTTTTTTAAAGCCAACAACAAATCAACACCTCAATGCCTCGAACGGTCGGACCTTCTATATATGCTTAGCTCAGGATGGATGAAAGACCTAAGACATTTCATTATATTAATAAATGAAAAGTGATTTTTTGGTAATCAATGTTGGAACATATGTAAAACTTTTATTTTCTTTAATTAAATTATCTCTTTTTATATACTCATCGTTTTGGTTGTTGTATAATAGAGTTAAATTTTTAAGATATGTAGATATTGTTATTACTTTGTAATTATTCATTTAATGTGAAAGATATCCATTTAATATACTTTTTCATAACTAGAAAGATATGTAATAGATTAGAAAAACAAAAGTTTTTGAAATATCATGCCATCTTGAAGTTTTCACTCAAACAAATTTCTGTGAGGCTTGGAATTGAAATGACACTGCTTAGAACTTTTATTTATTTATTTATTTTAGTTTTCAAAGATTTAAATGATACATCTACACGATCAATACCATGTTGACCAAAATGATCAGTAGTGATATTATGAAAATTTATTATGCCCATCAATTTGGAATCATGTGAATGTTTCAATGGAGAGACTTTTCCATTACTTGTAATTTATACTTGCCATAATATAGCCAAGCACAAAAAAAGCTACCACAGTCTTGTTGTACACAATGAATTAAAAATTTTGGATGTAACTATGAGATACTTCAATTGTGTTAATACATTTGATATTAATTAAATATATTTATGGTAATTGGATTTAAGCATAAGAAAATGGTCAAAATGTTCTCTTTGGTAATAAAATCAAACTCTTCCCAGGATACTCACCACGTGCAATATATAACCTTTCTAAATAAAGGAGGCTATTTTTTTTTCACCATTTCATATTTTATGGTGCTTTGCACCATATACAATTTTATTATAATAATAATAAAAATGATTTTTTTTTGCACCATTTTTTATTTAATGGTGCTTTGCACCATATACAATTTATTATTATTATAATAATTTTGATATTTTTATGATAAATTTTTAATTTTTGTAAAATTGGTTTTGGTGCTTTGCATCACAATATTTTGATCCACGTTAGATTGGTTTTTGGTGGTTTGCACCATACACCATGGAATGCCACATATGAATTGAACACCAAATTTAACATTTTTTACTAACTCCATTTTTTGCACCAAACAATATAGCACCACTTGTGTATCTCCACATTATCACCACTTTTGCACCACTATTTGAAAAGTAAAGATTTCTCAAATCCTTTACAAATTGTGGTGCTAAGGTGTGACTAAATGACCCTTCTTCTTGTAGTGTCACACACAATGGTATATGTTGTCTCATGCCAGGACCTATGTTATCATCCCTCCAATTTAAGTGCATGGGCGTTCTTTCTGTTAGGAATTACTGCAGAAATAAAATATTTACCGAGAGAATAATACACATACAAAACCCAGCAACAAATCACATAAACATAAACACAATGTTTAACCAGGAAAACCCCAAATCTGGGGAAAAACCCAACTAATGAAATTTCATTAACCATTGGCCAAAAAACCCTAGCCAATCCGGCCAAGTGAGCCTTCACCACTCACCTCCAGGCCTACCTTACAATGAGGTATTCCCAGCCTCTTATAGGCTCCATTACATGTAATACCATGGGCCAAAACCATGGGTGCACAAAACCATGTGCCCCAAAACCACTACTGTTTACCAGAGTCATGTTTACCTAACAATTCCCCCCTTAAACTTGACTTGGGGATTATTGACTAAATCTAGCCAAACCTGCTAAGTGAGACAACCCCGCTCACTCTAGCTCTTCCCCCTTCAAATTTTTACCCGGAGTAATTGTAAACTTGACATCCCCCCTATCACCTAGGTCTAACCCAGACTTTACCAGTGATTACCCAGGGGTACGCATGCCATACCAGGTCTTACAGCAGTATGCCCATTTACATGTAAAAAATTAACTCCATTATAATAATATTTTTTTTGTTTCATTGTTGCTCTTTGTACATATGAAATCAATGTCCATATAAAAAGAACCCATCTACCAGATTACATGGGTCACCAGCCTCTGTAACCACCAGTCCTCTAGGAGTTCTCTTCAGATACATGGTTCATCAATTAATTAATCCACGTGCAAACATCCTCTCATCTCTGAATTTATCGAACCAACTTCTTATCACTGCTAGTCGCCAGATTTGAGCTGTGGTAGCACCATTTTTCTCTTTATCCATTGAGAAACCCTCCATGGAATTCCCCATGGAATCAATCAATTGGATATTTCCTATTCATTTTACTGCTCAGTATGACGGCGGATGTAAAGGTACACATTGATTTCTCCATTCAGAGGCCCAGTAAAACCCTTGAACATAAAAAATGCCCAAAGCAAACCTTGGCTCACAATGCCATTGTTAGGAATTCACTGAGAAATAAAATATTCGAGAGAATAATACCTGCAACGCTCAGCTGTCAGTCACAAACATAAACACAATGTTTAACAGAGAAAACTTAATCAAGGGGGAAGAACCACTCCGTGTGACTATTAACAATAACCCAAACTTACATTAATCAAGCCCAGAGTGAGCCACTACGCTCCCCTAAGTCACCACAATGAGTGTCCAACCTCTTATAAACTTCATTGTCTGTCTAGCAAACCAAAACTGTTGTTCTTTCAAGAAACCATGTGCCCCAAAACCACTACTGTTTACCCTAGTCAACATTGAATCTACCTCGAGTCATGTTTACCTAACACTTTCGGGGTGGCTACATAGAAATTATACTTGAGGTGGTGAAAGGGATTCCTTAGTCCTCGCCTACTATTAGTTTCCATATCAGGCCTATTTTGTTTTTGCAGATGACGACCTTCATTACATTAATAAATTTATGGTTAGTTCATTACATTTTCGAGAGAATAAGAGAGGGTTAATGTTTTTTTTATTATTGCTACATTGTACATAAGTTGGTCGTTCCTTTGAGCTAGTCGTAGTCTGCCCACCTTGTCGCTTCAGGGCTATTATTTAGCGAGGATTTCTTTCAACTTCTTCGTTTTGTTTTATGGAGTATGGTATCTAAGTAATTTTTCCATCTAGTTTCAATGGTCATAATTTAGTTTTGAAAAGGATTTCCTTCAATTTCTTGCTTAGGGTTTGTAGAATATGGTATCCAAGTTCTTTTTCTATTTTGTTTTAAAGGTGTTAATTTGTTTACAAATTTTCTTCATGGTTATAGCTCTTCAGTATTTCCTTTGTTTCATAGATTTTTAGTCAGGGTTCATTATAATGATGATGAGAAACCATGATATTGGACATTATAAAAGAACCCTCGCATATGATGAGAACACAGTGCCAAACATATAATACTTCTTGTTGAAACATTAAAAAATTAGGGGTTGTAAGCATCTCACTCACATAACTACTGTGATACACTTAGCCATTCCAACATACCTGTCAGAGAGAAAGGCTGAGATCATTGATAACTACATCCTCACTAGGGGATGAGTATCAATTCTACAATATGGCATGGCGGATTGGCATCACACAATCAGTTTCTACCCCAAAAACATCCTCTAAACCCAGGTTATTAATTAATCACATCAAAACTTTATAATTTATCTCTACACACAGTCGTGTACAAGATTACCATAATAATATTACCTTGTATAGTTTCACACATGTAAACAAACAAATAGTTTCCTTATAAGATCTTATGGAATAAACATGTAAATATTTACATTTTCAATTAATAGAAAGTTCTGATTAAAAAAAAAAACAAAACAAACCTCCTTAACTTAAATTATAGATAATGTATTTTTAATAACAATAAAATTTAACCATTTAATTTTAAAGATTTTTTTTTTTTTTTTAATTACTTTATATATTAAAAAATAATAAATTAATTATATTATATGTATGAAAAGTGAAATGGTCAGATTTATAATTATCTCAAATATATTTTTTATTTTAACATGGTACCAAGTTGAAGTTATATTGAAGTGTTGTTACTTGAGGCAACCGTAGACGAAAGGTTAGCTATGGTTTAAAGAGAAATTCTTTTGGGAAAAATGAAGTTGTAGGTAAGACATTTTATTAAAAAAATAAACTAGCAATTGCACCATATGTTGCAAAGGAAACACTGTAAAGCAGTAACATAGGAAAGAGTAGTATAAAGGAAAAAATATGTGATATGTTATGTGATTTAATTGAATATTTAACTTATAAATATGAATTATTTTATTTAAAAGAAATTATAGGTTTAATTGTTTGGATAAAAAAAACTGGGTTATTATGCACTATGGGCCACATGGCAGACGTATAAAATGGAACCGATTTGAAAAATAGTAGCTGCACTTGGTATTCTTAGATTATGAATTAAGCATAACCCCAAAAAATGTCACAATAACTCTAAACCACCATCAACATATTAAAAAATTAGCATTAACGCTTAATGAAAATGGGAATCTTTAAAATGATCATTGAGATGAAGAGAAAAAATTGAGATGAATTATGAGAAAAAAACCCATGATGGGTATGCGTATGAGCCCACCCATTTTAATAAATTCTCTTTATATTCCATGTGTTGTGAGAAAAGAAATTTCAAAGAGGTTCTTAATGGAGACGTGTCTTCTTATTAGAAGAAATCAGTGGAGGAAGAAATGAAAGTCTTGAAACAAAACCAAACATGCATTTGAAAGAGTTGCTTCAAGGAAGGAGGAAATGAGATGCAATGGGTGTTCAAGGAGAAGTGTAATGCAATTGGTGTTCAAGGAGAAGTATAATGAAAATAATTATGTACAGTGCTATAATGATCCTTTTTAAGTTATTGGATACTCTCATATATAGGGTGTTAATTGTTAGGATCCCTCCTCTCTATTGGTCAAGATATTTTTATTCAAAGATCTCAGAAAACTTTATCCAAGGTTGTTGATCTCCTATCTCCACTACACTCTGAAAGGAAAAAACATTCAGATTAGTGAAAAATATGACCTTGATGGGAAATGGATATACAATGTTGGAACTTTGTATGCAAAACATTCAGACTTCCAACTGAAATAAAACTCAAAACCAAACAAGTTAAAAATCCATTGGAACAATATCAGATATCCATGACTTAACAACAACACGTAGCTGATAAGTAAGTTTCGATCAGTCAAGAAGGGTAAAATAGAAACAGATGTGAATTTGACATGGAAAATGATAAAAATTCAGTTGTTCTAAAATGTTACCCTGATTTCAACAGTTTCTAGGGACACATCAACCGGGCTGCCTCTAAGATCTTGCAATGAGGCTTCAAAATATTCATTACCAATTTTAGCTTGCACTCATAAGAACATTAAATTCAATATTAATATTTCTTATAACATGACATATGGTGACAGGTTTAACATGGTTAATACCAACTCAGTCAATTGACAAACATAAAATTCATTTCCAAAATCTTACCATCCATCTTGGAGATTCTGGGATAAAAAATAACCCCATAACCAAAAGAGCACGATGATCTACACCTACACAGACACAAAAAAATGGGCAAATAAACATTTATCTGAAGCCTCAAATCTAATCAACACGGAAAAAGTAGACTCTAGGATAAAAGCAAGGTTCCCACTTGCAAATAAATTTTATATAGAGAGAGAAACATAAAGGAAATATGATTTTAAATAGTTATCAATTAGAATGCAGAGATTGTTGAGAAACTTGGGAAAATGAGAGGCATAATAACATCCTGGAAGCACAACAGAGTGAGGATGGTCAATCACTACTTAAATCACTTTATAATGTTCATCTAAATTGGCCCTTCAACTATGAATTCATATCTATTAACAAGAAAGCTTCCCTTCATTCAAGTAAAATTAACCTCCAACATCCAACACAATGGGAAATGAAACTTTCCTACAATGGCTAGAGCCCCCTAACCAAGGAAAAACCCAAACAGATATGCCATCAGGATACCAATTATCACAGAAATCTGTTGCAAAATAGCCACTTATTCATTCTTGTTTAAGATCTTTAATTCTCTAGAAAGGGAAATTCATCTAGCTGCATAGGATTGGCTAAAATTATGGAAGGAAAAGATCATTTAAAACCTCCCTAATTGGTTGAAAAAAGGCCACCTCACAAGTGTTCTGGAGCTATCTCTGCTATGTAAACAGGTACCTATCACAACAAGGCCACAAGATATCATCGAGATTCAAATCCATGACCTGATTCAAATAAAAAATGCATACATCGCTACAAGAAAAAATAAAACAACCAAATACTCCTTAGTTTTTCGCAAAGAAATGAAAATCCACTTACAGTGAAGAAAATGACTCCTACTCGAAAGCCTCTCAATAACCTCCCTAAATACAGGAATGAAGCATTGTGAAATAATTAATAAAAGGAAGATAATGTGTTACATATTGGCTATTTTTCTCTCTTATGGCTTAACTATATAACTAGAAAACAATTGTGTATGTGTCATATATACAGTATGATTAAAAAAAATGTAAAAGGAATCCCTATTATTCACTGTATCTATCGGGATAATTTGATCAAGGGCAGGTGAACTTGCCTATGCAACAGAGATTGTAACCCAACCAGTAATATTTGGAATCACAGCCACTATTAAAGCCTATATAGAACACCACCATTACAAATGATGTATAATAAAAATGAACTTATTGGTTGACCATAAGAATAGATATCCCATTATCCATCTATTTTGTGAAGATAGACCAATTTTTTTTTTAAGGGTTGGGTTCGTATACTATATATCCATCCTATTCCTATGAACAAAATGCATAATGTATATTACAGCCATACTCACCCCTTTACGCCTGATGAAATCAGAAATTTTCCCATTAACTATGGCACCCACCATTGCTCCAACATTTGATAGTGAGCCAAACATAGAATACTTATTTTTGAAAAATTTAAAAATTAGGGGTCGGTAAGCATCTCACTCACATAACTACTGTGATACACTTAGCCATTCCAACATACCTGTCAGAGAGAAAGGCTAATATCATTGATAATTCCATCCTCACTAGGGGACGAGTATCCATTCTACAATATGGCATGGTCGATTGGCATCACACAATCAGTTTCTACCCCAAAACATCCTTGAAACCCAGGTTATTAATTAATCACATCAAAACTTTGTAATTTATCTCTACACACAGCCCTGTACAATATTACCATAATAATATTTCCTTGTATAGTTTCACGCATGTGAACAAATGAATTCCAGATAAGCACATTGAGCTTACATAGAAGCCAAACTGGAAGGGCCCCAATGCGACAACTGAAGTACAAAAAAGAGCAGTTGCAACGCTTCCTTGGAATTATTTGAAACTCTTGCCCCTTTTATGAATTATTCTGTAGTACTCTTTCCCATGGTCCTTACGTAATAGAGGTTGCTTCACATCACCATTCAACCCCAAAAATCCCTTTTCTGGGTCCTTGTTCAAACCCATGACTGGTTTTGATTTTGATGATCAAGCCTAGACAAATCTTCAAAATTGGGGGAGCTATTGCACTGAATTTTTTTATCAAACTGAGAAAGCGAGGAAGGGAAAATTTCGCTTGTAGAACATAGCTTTATTTTAATCCTATCACAATGAAAATTTATATGGTTCTGCGCTCAAAGAGATAATGGAAAACACAACTGGAAAATGTAATATATAACCCTCCTCAATGCCTCTCGTACCTTTTTTTAAAGCCAAAAACAAATCAACACCTTGATGCCTCGAACAGTCGGACCTTTTATATATGCTTAGCTCAGGATGGATGAAAGGTCCGACCATTCGAGGCATTGAGGTGTTGATTTGTTGTTGGCTTTAAAAAAAGGTACGAGAGGCATCGAGGAGGGTTATATATCACTACTGATCATTTTGGTCAACATGTTATTGATCATGTAGATGAATCATTTAAATCTTTGAAAATTAAAATAAATAAATAAATAAAAGTTCTAAGCAGCGTCATTTCAATTCCAAGCCTCACATAATTTTGTTTGAGTGAAAACTTCAAGATGGCGTGATATTTCAAAAAAAATTGTTTTTCTAATCTATTAAATATCTTTCTAGTTATGAAAAAATATATTAAATGGATATCTTTCACATTAAATGAATAATTTACAAAGTAATAACAATATCTACATAAATTACAATTTTAAGTATATTATACAACAACCAAAATGGTGAGTATATAAAAAGAGATAATTTAATTAAAGAAAATAAAAGTTTTACATATGTTCCAACATTGATTATCAAAAAATCACTTTTCATTTATTAATATAATGAAATGTCTTAGGTCTTGAAAGTTGTTTATTATGAGATATGAAAAAAATGAAACTGATAATTTGTTTGAAATCATCTTTATTGTTCATCCTTAAAAGAAATTTTGTCACCGCCTGCATGGAAAAATAATATAAAGAAAATTATAAACGTAAGTTTGTGAATAAAAATACATAAATGAAATAAACGGAGAAAAAAACAAACAATAACTTCAATTGAATTGAAATAAACCATAAAAAGTGTGTGCATTTAATGGTATTTCATAACTAAAGTATCGTATTGATTTAAAAAATAACTAAAGTGAACTAACCAGACATATGGTAAGGTTGAAGCATGATTCAAAGTTCAGCTTCATCTTCTCTTTCATCATGTTGATTAGTTACCTAAGACACATATAAGATAAGATCAACACAACTATGAATTGTATTAATTGAAACTTTCATTTTCATATACTTCTTTCATATTATAAAAATTTACCTAGAACAAAAATATTATAGGTCAAAAAATACCTCATAATCTATAATAGGTTGAAATCCATCTTTAATATTTTGATGAATGAGAGAAGATACACCATAGCATGAAGAAAAATTTTTGTCAGCTTCAAACATTTTAGTATTGAAGACCTGCAACTATATTTTAAATAATAATGAAATAGTTATAAATTTGATTATATAAAAAATAAATTTTCCTGGAGAAGCATAGTAGTGTATTAAGCTTACAAATTTTGCCTCTGTAGATAACATTCCACCTTTCCCCAAACGATGGCATGTGGACAACCTAGAGGCTCGTATAGTATGTGCATATTTGTCTTTTCCAGCATAAGTTCCATTTTTCCTTTTTTTCTTAATAGAAATCTCAACCAATAACCTCTTCCACTCTCCTTCTCCTATGAAGTGCGGCTTGACTACATTTTTGTTTCTTACCAATTCTCCTCTCAAAGCATTCCTGGTATTTTTAATATATTCAGCAACACTATGAATAATTTGTTTTGGAGGTACAATTGTTGATACTTTATGCATAAGAGATAATAACTCATCCTTCTTAGATTTATCTGTGAAATACACGTAGAAAGTAAATAATCCAAGGTTTCTAGTATCATAGTAATGAAATTTATGGAATGTAACACTGAGTAAAATATATAATATTTTTTAATATGAAACATAAAACGTTAAGTATATAGTTTATACTACTTAAATTAAGCATGCAATTTATGAAAAAACATAGTATATGTGTTTTACCTTGATGACGAAAAACTTTAGTAATTGTAGGACCAAATAATCTCAATGCTTCACGGTGAAGTATGTCTCTCCATGTTCTCCCACCTTCATCATTTAACACTTTCCCTATTTCATTTAATGTGATTGTGAATGGCATACCATTAGTTGCCTCTCCTTTAACATATTCATTTGGATGTTTTAAGAGAGGTTGAAAAGATGCACCAATAGATGGTACAGTTTTTTCATCTGATGGAGGAGATTGATTTTGTTGTCCATTGGTGTTAGTGTCTTCTTCAAGAACATTGATATTACTCCTGAACATTGCGATATAATATATCATTAATAATCATATGTTATCTAATTACAACCCTAAATTTTATAAGTAAAATATAAATGACTATTTACCTTAGTAGATCATCAACTGTTGTTTTTGTATATGTTGCATTCTTTGTGTCAGAGATAGTTGTTTTGTATGCTACATGAATTGCATCTCTTATGAATGGATCAACATCAGCCTTCATCAACCACTCTCTATATGATTGCAATCTATCAATTTCAAATCTAGTTTCAAGTGTAGGCTCCACATTATGGCATGTATCAGTTACTACTGGGGAATATACATCATCTGTAAAACCGAAATGGGAAGATGGAATTGTAGATAAATTAATTCCTTTGGAAGGTCTCTCATTAATACCTATGACTTCAGAAGGTGTGTCCCTCATAAATTCATTTAAACTCTTTGTCCAGATAGACTTTCCTCTTTTTCTTGTTCACATATTGAATCAATAGACCTAATTCAATATTACACATTCCCCAAGTTAGAACGAGTTTTATATACTTCATTTCATTAATCCAATAATGAAACAAGTGCAATATATATATATATATATATATATATATAATAAAAGCTTCAACCTTTGATTATATGAAGTGAAATAATGAATATATTATAAAATGAAAAGTATGCAAATGAATTAAAATACATACAAGAAACAGCAAAAAATAGTAACTCACAATCAAATGAAACATTTTGAAAATATTTTAATCATAAAATATCATTTTGGAGGGTAAAAAAATCTTAAAAAATCCTCTAATATCTAACTTTCCCTTGTAAAAAATAAGTTTTCAATTCTATAAGATAGAAATTCATTAATTATTAAGTTTTCTAAAAGAATAACAAGAGAAAAAAAAATCTAAATGTACATAATGATAATATATATAACATTGTTATCATGTTATAGTTCTCTGATATGTTTAACATTGAAATACTATTAACAAATCCTCTAATATCTAACTTTCCCTTGTAAAAAATAAGTTTTCAATTCTATAAGATAGAAATTCATTAATTTTTAAGTTTTCTAAAAAAATAATGAGAAAAAAAAAATATAAATGTACATAATGATAATATATATAACATTGTTATCGTGTTATAGTTCTCTGATATGTTTAACATCGAAATACTATTAATTTTTAGATTATGATAGGTTTGATTCTTCTAAAAAAATCCATATAATAGATTTAAATGAAAATACAACTCTAATATAGAACTACTAGACATTTACATTTTCTTGAGTAGAACTATTCATAGAATTTGTAATTAATCATCAAAATAATTTGAATAGCCATTGTAAATTTCAAGCATGTCTTCTTGCCCATTAAATTCATCATCTGAGCTACCATTAGATGACATTTCTGCTGAGATAGGTTGTTCTTCATGTGAAGGTTGGAAGACTCTTATTGATCTAGGATTATACTCAATGACAAATGGCTTTGATCATTCTGTAGGATGACAACATGAAAATATTTTCTCACATTGGTCAGGAAAAACATATGGTTCATTTGTTTGCTCAAACCTGGTATGATTGATGATGCAAAAACCATTCTCATGCATATATGTTGTTGGACGATTTCCAACTACAATATTTCTAAACCACTTAGCTTCAAATAATACCACCTTGAAAGATCTGAAGTTAAGCTCTAAGATATCTTCGATTAATCCATAGTATCTCAAGGTGTCGGTTTTTATGTTTCCATCACGAACATGTGACTGAAAATCTACTATAAAATATGTAGCAATTCCACAGTCAAATGTTTGTCAATTTTCATCTAGCTTCCTAACACGGTAATGACGACCCTTGCACCACAACCCCTTGTAATGAGTCACCTTATTCTCTTCTACTCCTTTTATAACGTCCAATACATGTGTTGTAACTCTTTCATCATTATTTCTACATGCCCTTGCTACTCTATCCCTCAAATATTTTAAACTCATAGCTGGAGGCCAATCCTTTTCAAATTTTCTCATTATTGTTGAATGTGAAGATGAATTATGACCACCTCGATATACATATGACAAACAACGCCTTTTTTGGGCATCATGATGCCTTTGATATTCCTCCCTCCATATTTTTGTGTGTTCACTGTTTCTTGCAACATATAATAATAAAGCCTCCATTTCAACAACATCTACAATCATAAACATAAAACACATTATACCATCATAGTCACAAATAAAAATTGTGAACCATATGTAGATATAAGTTTAATCACCTTTAATTTCCCTAGTTTTTGCTCATCCTATGAATACATGTCCTTCAACTTTTTCACTTTCTTTTGAGACCCATAGTCGCGACCCTTCAATATTTAATTATTTGCACAATTCAGTGAGATAAATTGTGGATACACAGACAACATGCCTGCATACATGGAACCTTCGGGACAATACTTTTCTTTAATTTTCCAGCTTTTCGTATCGCTCAGCAGAAACTTGTTATGCAACTAAAACCAGTCACGCAACTCCTAACTGTGTAAGGTTGTTACACGGTAATTTGTCACCGTCCCTACCATTCCCCGTCCCGCACAATGGAGGACCCATAATGTGACCTGTGAACACTGTCATGCACTGAAAACATCATCATTGCATCACTCTGAGTATGAGCTTCATTTCCCCTTGAGACATCTCCTTGCAAAATCCATGAAAAACAGCTCTTTTTGCATTGGCGCGGGTAGACAGTTCAGTACTCGCGCCACTCGGGGAAATCCTGTAAAGAGGTCGCGCCACTTGGCGCTCTGTCATAGAGCAGCAATCGCGCCACCCATTTTAGGGACTGTTTTTTATATATGGATGGCGGAAGTTGAGTTCAAACAAACTCACAACCACTGCCTATCTTGAGTTGGGAGGTTTGGCTACGGGGGTTCTATGGAAGGGAAGTAGTTTTGCCACCTTCTATGGAACCTTCCTTGTTGATAGGGCCAATCCCATAATAATAGGGATCCCAACTCCCTCCTTCCCCATCTATAAAAGCTTGCTCGGATCCATGGCAAGCTAGTCTTGAAGTGCTGAAGCTTTGCATCTCCTATTCCCAAGTGCCTTTGTGCTGAAAAGAATCCTTCCTTTCCCTTAAGGCCCATTCGAGCAAGGAGACCATTGTCACGAGACTCCGGAGAGGTTTCCCTTTCCCCCGGCGAGCTTTGCGAGGCGTGGACAACCGGAGACCCGCGCGAAGGAGGCTGCAGCGTCAGAACTTGGTTGTAACTTCTATTCGTTTACCACTTTAATAGATGACTATGATTATGGTTCCACTCCTTTTTCCATTATGTTAATGCGAGTAATGTCTTTTCTGACCGATGTTTAGTTACGTATGTTGGTTCCTATGCTTGTATCTGTTGGTTCTTTCTGTGTGCAGGTGTTCATCCACGGAGATCGTGGAAGAATTGTGATCTGCCAGGACTGAAGGACGGGGACATCTCTTTTTCAGATCGAGCGCTGGAATCCAGGTAGGTTCTTATCCCAAATCTTTCATTCGTAACTGGGAGCCTGCGTCATAGCATTGTTTGTTTGTTGCTAGACCCCTGCTGGGCTAGTAGGGATCGCCTCTGTCCGCAGAGGGGATTTACCTTCTCAACAAATTGGCGACTCCGCTGGGGATCGTCCGGTTTTCCTTGTCTCGTTTATGATTGGTTTGCTTTGATTGTTTCTCCTTGCTTGATGAACCTTCTGGGTTGGGTTCTTTCATTATTTTAGCCTTGTGGTTTGCTTAGCTTGTGTTGGTCTTTTTCTCAGATTAGCTTGTTTTTTTAGTTTTCATTGAAGAATTCGACTGGCGCGGGTTTTTACCTGACAGTCGCGCCACTTGGCGCGTGTTGCATTTGTCTGTCTCGCGCCACTCGGCCTCTGACGCTAGTTTCAAGGCCACAGTCGCGCCACCCCTGTGACTTTTTTGAATTTCTTCAATTTTTGGCTTTCTGAGCTTGACCAATACTTTTCTTCTTGATTTCCTGATTGTTTGAGTGCATTGGAGCCTGGTTTGACTGGAATTCACCGCTATCCTTTGGTTGTTTGCCTCTATCTATCGGTTTCACGATTTGAGCCCTAGGGCATCTAGTGGCATAGTGAATCGAGCGCTCCTTGGGAGCTTTGGTGTCTTGATTGTCCTGTCGACTTGTTGCTTAACCCTCCATGCCCTCTTAGCAGTCTTTGATTGTTTTGTTGCGTCTTTTGAGTGATTGGTCGTTCTTTCATTCAGGATTCGTTTGCCCTTGCTTTGGACCCAGATCACACGGTCCATTGGGGTGTTTTTGAGTCTTTCTTCGATTTGAGAGACTTTGGGTCGATTTAGAGATTTGGTTGCTTGCTTGGTGAGTGAATGTTGTTTGCTTTGCTCTCTTAGTTATCATTTCTCTAATTGTTCCTTTTGTTTTCAATGCACATTAGCCATTAGACATTGAAAATTTTTAAAAAAAAAATATAATCTCTTTTGTTTTTTTAATTAGTGCAAATTGTCATCTTTTCCGTATCACTAGTGATTAGTGTTTGAATGAAAAATGTGCAATTGCATTAGTTGCATTAGAGACATTCTTGTTTGTATTCCGTTCATTTCGTTTGTATTAAAGCTCTCAACTCTCATTTAACTAGTTTCCATCGAACGAAATGTTGCATACATCAGCATATAGCACAGCCAGGAAGACACTACATGGTAGAGCACAGAAGTGGAAACAATTAGAAGATCAGCGCAAATTCATTCAGTATTCAAGCCTTTACATTGGAACTTAACGCAACATATTTAGAAGGTCTGAGCTGAGCGCTGTGGCGTGTTAAACCTATGAGCTGTCGTTCGCCTCTTAACTTTAGACGACACTAGCCCGGACTGCATCGTACGTCGGTATATGAAACCCTAGGACACTGAAATCGCTTTATCCACGGAAGCGAGTGTGGCCCTATGCAAGTGACATACACAGGCTCACTTATTCAGAGTTCCTGCACGTACGGAAAGTCCTTGGTCGATTTCTGTTTCATTTTTGAAACCAAGGTGTATATTGCAGTTCACGGATGTTTGGTACACCCTTTGTGCCTAGTTTTTCCTGAGCAGTCATTTGGTCTTTTCTGACTCCCTAAACTTGAAAAGACCGTCAAGCGCTTGTCCTTTCACGCTTGTGTCAACTCTGAAAGATATAGAGTCATCTTTTTATCGTTTCTCGACTCTTAAAACATGAAACGGTAGAATTTGTTTATTTTCCAATGTGGTAAAATTATTAAACATTTATGGGTTGATATGCTTGGTGGCCGTTTGAGTGTGTATGTTCGAAAACATCTTCTAGGCTGTGTGGTTGAGTTTTGATGGCAACTTTTCAGAGTTTACCAACCAAGGAATCCCTTCAGAAGGGAATCCTGGTCATTTTCCTCCTTTCGGAAATGTTGGTGCTCCTTATATGGCAACGTTGTCCCTTCCTGGGTTAACTGTTGGGTTGCCTATTTGGTTGTTCTCAACCTCTGTCGTTCCGAATGTCTCAGTTACTGGTCAATCAGTTCCTCCACCCGAACCACATCATGTTGATTCTAAGGTGGACCTCTCCCCTTCTTCGCCTGTTTCTGAGTCCTCCTCCTCCTCTTCGCCTGGTGAAAGTCTGGATTCGAGTAACCAGGTGGCTAAGAAGAAGAAGAAGACAAAGAAGAAGAAGTCTGATAAGCGAGAGATTAAAAGTGCTGCTATTGCTCCTGAAACGTCTCCACTTGATAACCCTTCCAACCCTCCTCAGAAATTCAAGTTCCCCTGCATGTTGTGCACGGGGGACCATCTTCTTCGAGACTGCCCTGGCATTCCTAAGGTACTCGAAGTATGGTCCAACGGTCCCCCACCGTTTTCTTTGGCTTCCGGGAGTCAGGTTGGGGGCACTGGTAAGGCTCCTAAGAAGCAGGGTAAGATCACCAATCCCTGTAAGCTGTGTGAAGGGCACCATGCTATTCACCTTTGTCCTTATATGGATGAAGCCAAGCGAGTCTTGGACAACCTGACTGTTTCTACACCACGCCTCCCGGCTGGTTATAAGCAGCTTTCTTTGAGTCTTCCACCTACTGATGCCGTGATTGGTCAAGGGTCATCCTTGGTCGATCCCACTCCTCCAGAAATTCAGATTCAGGAATCCGTTCCCGACCAACCATTGGTCGTGGGATCGGTTGACCTGGCCCCATCTGCGGTGCACCAGGTATTTTCTGTCGAGAGTGGACCCCATAACCCTCATGTCCTTCTAGTTTCTTCAGATTCTTCGGACTTGGAGAAAGATTCTCCTGTCCCTGTGCTTCAAGAAGCCGCTCCTCCGCCTCCCATGATGAAGGCTCCGGAGGATACCCCTTCCACCTTCGAGATGGAGGTTATGGGGGAGGCTTCTGCTTCTGTAACATCAGGGGAAGACCTTCGCATTTCGATGGTAGCCCCTCCGAGTAGTTTGGTCGCCTCCTTTGATTGGAGTCGATTTGCAGGATTCCGCCTTCCGTCTTACGTGCCTTTCGAGATCACAGTACAGGCTCTTGGTCTGGTCGTACCCAGCACCATTATAGACGAAGGTGCCTCTGTTAGTATTCTATCCTCAACTACCTGGCAAGCTTTCGGTTCACCACCGCTTGCGCCTGTTACGCAGAATCTGTTGACTTTTAACAGAAGGACGAGTCAACCGTTGGGGATCCTTCCAAGGTTACCGGTTACTTTGGGAGGCAAAACCGTCCATATGGACGTGATGGTTGTTCCAGGCCCCTTGGATTTCAATCTGCTCCTGGGGCGCGATTACACCTATGCCATGGGAGCGCTCGTCTCCTCCCTCTTTCGTGTGGCCTGTTTTCCACATGAAGGAAGGATCGTGACCATTGATCAGCTGTCGTTCTTTGGTCCTAATGTGGCAACTGGTCCACCATCACCCCCTCCGGGTTTTTATCCACCCGTTGTATCTGCCCCACCGCAGGTCAACTATGTGGCTACTTACCCCGTGCCTGTGCTCAGTGATGATGCTGTCGTGCATAGTGTGCTGGGGGCATTGGGTCCTGACTTCCAGGATGTTTTCCTCCCACCAGGAGTGGAACTCTTGGAAGCACCGCCTTCTTGCTCATTTTGATGTAAGCTGGTCGGAGCATGGTTCCTTTCCTGTGTCAAGCTCCTTAAAAAATGAAACAAGGTTGACGGAGCACAGTTCCTTGTCTTGTGTCAAGCTCCTTAAAAAATGAAACAAGGTTGTCGGAGCAGAGTTCCTTGTCTTGTGTCAAGCTCCTTAAAAAATGAAACAAGGTTTGTCGGAGCACAGTTCATGGTCTTGTGTCAAGCTCCCTAAACCATGAAACAAGGTGTTTGAGGATAGTTCTTTTAATGTGTCAACCTCGTTAAAATAATGAAACACGTTCCCGTTCAATTCGAGTCTTTGATCAGATCTCGTAAAATCCCAGTCGAGTCTTTCTTTGATCTCGTAATTTGAACCTTCACTCCATCTGCTTTTCATATGGACTGAAGCTTGGGGGGCATGTACCTCGAATTGAGTCACCATGCTGGGGGCATGCTTACTTTTTCAAGCATAGTTTGTTTCCGTTTCAAGCTTGTGAAAAAATGAAACTCGTTTCAAGCATAGTTTATCTTTGTTTCAAGCTTGTGTAAAAATGAAACCAACTTCAAGCAGAGTTTCTTGATTTCAAGCTTGTGTAAAAATGAAACCATGCCCATTTTACCTCTTGTGATTGTCATCTTATCAGCCTGTTTTGCCAGATGAGTCTTGGTTTTCTCACTCCATCGTCACTATCTGCTTGGCCGATCATATGCCTTCACTTGGTTGTTTTACCCGTTCCTGAGGAACCGCTGCGATGAGTGGTCTTGTTAGCTAGCCTCTTAACCTTCACTTGTTTTGAGCAGTTCCATCATTACCGGAACCAGTTGCTTCCCTTTATACCACTCGTTCCTTCAGGAGGAGTCAACTTTCAGCTCTTTTCTGACTCTTAAAAACTGAAAAGATTGCCGAGTCCCTTGTCGTTTCGATCTCGTTAAAATGGACACGAATCGACATTCACCCAGTATAAGTTTAACCCTTTTTCGGGCTGGGCTGGATCGATTACGAAAAAGGAATACCCTAGCCTATCGCGACTAGGAGGTTTTCCCGGATATTGTTTTCTACCTTTTCGGATCCGGGGAACTATTTACGAAAAGGGACCTGTGGAGTTTTCTTTTCCGCTGTCTTTTCAAACTCTCTAAACATGAAAAGACGCCGAGTTCTTCCTTTGTCAGACTCGTTAAACCCCGATGACATTGGATTCCGTCGCAATGACGTTCTCCGAGTTTCTCCTTCCTAGGACTCGTTAAATGCACTAGGATGGATTCGCCCGAAGGGCGGACTTATACCACAAGCATATGCTATCCCCTTCAAGCTTGTTATCAAAAATAATTGGGGTACTCGCCAGAAATGGTGGGGGAAAAATGGAACCATCGTCGTTGTCGTCGGCAGTATGTCGCTCTCGAACATGGCACTTGTCTGCATTCGTGTCGGGTTGGGGACATCTCATCTCGTTGTTTCACTTTGCTTCCATGGGTTTGGGTAATCTCTTTTGACCTCTCATCTGTTCACCGCCTCGTCGCCATGACCTTTGATCTGTTGATGTCAAATACTGCCAAGTCCATTGCCGTGCCGTTTATATGTTCAAGAGAAGTTGGCCTCTGCGAATATCAACCTACCTCTGTTTCTCATATGATCCTAATTCACAACAAAACATTATGTTCCTCTGTCTCGTGTCGATGATGTGGGAATCATTATGGCCCACCTTCGATCAAGGTCACTTCCTGTCGACTTCAACTCATTATCCAGGAAGTTGGTCTAGAGACTCCCGATGGTACCTTGGAGCCTGCATGCCTTAATGGCAGGTTCGTCGCATTCGACGAGAGGTTTTCATTATTGGCCTCCGATCGGATGATTCTGCGGGTGTTCGACGTCAGCTCATTTATTCACACGCCGTAGATTGTACCTGTAGTACCTTGAGGACCATCGTCATTATTGGTGGTTTCTCTCGCGTCCGTTAACGGCTTTCATCATTGGCTGGTAATCAGACGATGTTCTTGCATGTTCGACATCAGCTCACACATTCGCATGCTAGAACTTGTACTTGTTTGGGTCGAGATGGAGCGCAAGACCCTGGATTGTGTCTGTTGTAATCCAGGCTGCGATTGTGGATTATTGTCGTTATGTACGTGACTCAATAATTGGATGGTTGCGACCATACCTGAGTCTATTTTTTTGATCTTAGTTGGATGGCTGCGCCCATACCCTGGATCCGGATTATAGCATACTCTGTTCGGATGGCTGCGTCCATACCATATATATACATCATGTACATGAGATATCAGTTGTATCTGTCTGTGCAGGTTTTCCGACGGCGGGCCTTCAGTTGGACATGTTCTCGTAAAGCATTTCACCCCTCTCTCTCTCTCGGGCCTCATGCTTTAGGGGGCATCTGTTACACAGTAATTTGTCACCGTCCCTACCATTCCCCATCCCGCACAATGGAGGACCCATTATGTGACCTGTGAACACTGTCATGCACTGAAAACATCATCATTGCATCCCTCTGAGTATGAGCTTCATTTCCCCTTGAGACATCTCCTTGCAAAATCCATGAAAATCAGCTCTTTTTGCATTGGCGCGGGTAGACAGTTCAGTACTCGCGCCACTCAGGGAAATCCTGTAAAGAGGTCGCGCCACTTGGCGCTCTGTCATAGAGCAGCAATCGCGCCACCCATTTTAGGGACTGTTTTTTATATATGGATGGCGGAAGTCGAGTTCAAACAAACTCACAACCACTGCCTATCTTGAGTTGGGAGGTTTGGCTACGGGAGTTCTATGGAAGGGAAGTAGTTTTGCCACCTTCTATGGAACCTTCCTTGTTGATAGGGCCCATCCCATAATAATAGGGGTCCCAACTCCCTCCTTCCCCATCTATAAAAGCTTGCTCAGATCCATGGCAAGCTAGTCTTGAAGTGCTGAAGCTTTGCATCTCCTATTCCCAAGTGCCTTTGTGCCGAAAAGAATCCTTCCTTTCCCTTAAGGCCCATTCGAGCAAGGAGACCATTGTTACGAGACTCTGGAGAGGTTTCCCTTTCCCCCGGCGAGCTTTGCGAGACGTGGACGACCGGAGCCCCGCGCGAAGGAGGCTGCAGCGTCAGAACTTGGTTGTAACTTCTATTCGTTTACCACTTTAATAGATGACTATGATTATGGTTCCACTCCTTTTTCCATTATGTTAATGCTAGTAATGTCTTTTCTGACCGATGTTTAGTTACGTATGCTGGTTCCTATGCTTGTATCTGTTTGTTCTTTCTGTGTGCAGGTGTTCATCCACGGAGATCGTGGAAGGATTGTGATCTGCCAGGACTGAAGGACGGGGGCATCTCTTTTTCAGATCGAGCGCCGGAATCCAGGTAGGTTCTTATCCCAAATCTTTCATTGGTAACTAGGAGCCTGCGTCATAGCATTGTTTGTTTGTTGCTAGACCCCCGCTCGGCTAGTAGGGGCTAGTAGGGATCGATCCTCTGCAGGGGATTTACCTTCTCACCGTAGGTGTACAATGTAGTGTTACTGTGCATTGAAGAAACTTGTTGGGAAGTATTTTTGCATGTCACACATCAAAATGGGGAGTTCTTTCTTCCACATCTTTAGGTCTTTATTGTGTATCTCTGTTGAAGTGACGAACCTAGAATAGAATTAATTAAGTTAAGCCCATGATTTGTGTAAAGAAAAAAAAATATTATAGATGAACAATTTTCTAGTATATCACATTGTACTTGAAGAGACCTTTTTCCTTATATAGGCCATGCATCATACCTAAAAAATATACTTAGCTTGTAGATTGTACTCCTAATGTTGTCATTGAGATTATTTGGAAGGCTAGCAAGTAATAGATACTGCAGTTAGAATGTTAAAATTAATCAATTACTCATGCTATATAATTAGTTTTTAAATAAAATAATTTTAAAATCACATAATAGATAATATAGTTAGTGTCGATAAATGTGCACATACCTAAGGAAATTATGCCAATCATGGGTCTTCATTCCAACAAGTTCATTTCCTTTTGAGAATTCATTCTTAAAATATACTCCAAAACATGTTGGGAATCTTACTGATTTTATGGATTTAATCATCTGCTCTTTCCCCTGCTTTGTGAGAGACCATGGATCAGCTACAAAGTTACCGTCATAATTTGGCTAAAGATGAGGCATTCTTCCTACTTCTTTGAGGTCCATCCTCACTTGTAGCTTATTTAGTTTCCTCCCATGTATTGAACTCTTCTCAAATAGCATGTTATATAAACAAACAGATACATTCTTCCCTATGTGCATTGTATTAAACAAGTGAACAATAGGTAGGTCTTCATAATATGGCAACTCTGAAAATATTGTCTTTCGAGTCATTCCTGAAGGAAGGGATCCTACCAAAAAAAAAATCATAATAAATTTAACAAATCAATTTTTTAGGAATGTAATTGTATATCATTTAAAAGGAGAGAATTAAAATTACCATTTGTGCTTCTATATGCATGCATCCATCTCCCAGGATTCATATTTGAAGGCTCTCTAAGAAGGCACTCCTTTCCACCAAAATCATCCTTATATTGTACGCAATATGGATGATCAGGCTTTAGAAACATTATATATTCATCGTATATAGTCTTTCCCAAATGACTCGATCTTCTTGATGAGGTGCAAGGCCCACATGTTGGGCATACATAAGATCCCTTAGTGTGAAGGCCTTTCATTTTTATATGCAAGATCAAGTAATAATTTAGGATTTTAATATGAAATAAAAGAAATCAATAAATACAATATGAGGTTATTAACACCAATTATAACTCACCACAACACTTTGATAGCCCTGGAGCATCATGAATTGTGAAAAGAAGTATTGCATGAAATTGAAAGATCCTTGAAAATATAGGATGAGACACATCCTTCATATTCATTCCTTTCCAAAGCATTAATAACTTGTTTATTAAAGGTTCCAAGTATGTGTCCATATGTTTCAGTTGATTTGGACCTATAAAGACATCAACTTCAATTTGTCATTTGCACCATGAAATTTGTTACTATTACCATGTAGACTCAATATTATGAATTTCCATAAAGTATAACCTGGTATGATAAGTGTCAACATAGCATGTTCCTTTCTGGTTGATAACCATCGGGGTAGGTTTTTGTTGATAGCAATTACTAGACATGTAGATCATTGTGTTTATTGATTTCCATAAGGATTCACACCATCTAATGCTAATGATATTCTTGCATTTCGTGGCTCATATTTGAAAATTAGCCACTTCTCCTCAATCTTAAGCCACGCCACTCCATCAGCCAGCATCCTCATAACACCATCTGTGCTCCTTCCCCTTGCATGATAATCCATGAGCTGTGACATTTCCTTACATCCAAATAACCTCTCAAGTATGTGACGTAGGACCTTTCTTCCTACCCTTTTTGACGACGCACTTATATGGTACCTTTCCTCACCACATTTTGGACATTCATCTAAGGATTCCTTACCATATCCATAATATAGGATGCAATCATTGGGACATGCATCATATGTCTTGGAAGCATCTAGACCTAAATCTTTTGTCAATGACATGATCTCATTTTTTGATTTAGGCAATTTTTTATTAATTGGAAGGAGTAGACCTGATAGCAACCTGTGACAGTACCATCAACAATGATAAGATATAGTTTAGAGTGGAATTATATTTTTGGAAACATCTATTAAAAAAAACTTGAAATTTCCATTTTGTATAAAAACACTTACTGTAGAAGATCAGTGAAACTATTGTTTTTCCATCCATGGACAAATTTTAAGTTAAGAATGGGTACACAGTTTGCAATATGGAGCATTTTGCACCAGGGTATAGTGGTTTCCTTGCCATATGTGTAATATCATTATTATGAGGTTGTCAATCAGTGTGTATATTAGTTGAATCTAGAATTTCTCTTGCATTGGATTTAATAGTTATTTGTTCTTCTACATGTGCATGGTCGTCGTTAGAACCATCCATGTAATCGTTTTGTATACTGTTATTATTGGGACTATGATTAACATTATATTTAGCAATGATGTTGGGTAAACCATTACCACTTCCAATTGTTAAATCATTATTTTGAATTCTTGCGGACATTTCCATATTCATTTCTTCGCCATTCTCCAAAAAAAACTTGCATGGGACCATTTAATGATAAATGGTCCCTCTCAACATGTCATTTTTGGCATCTTCTACCATAGCAGCGATTGCATGAGTAGTATACATACATTTTCCACCATTCATATGTGCCATATTCAGGGTTGTTCATGTTTTACACTAAAACCTAAAAAAATTCAACAAAGAAGCTTACTCATATTAGTCTCATAATATATAAATATGTGGTCTCAAAGGTTTTCACTTAAATAAAATAGTGTAATAAACAACTAAAACTAAAATTTCTTAGAGAAAAATAGACTACATAGAATCTCAAACTATTTCCTCTATCCTAAGATACATTTAAGAGTTAAAAGCAATCCATTAAGAGTTATGAGATAATCCATCAATCTAAAAGCAATGATTTAAATTCATCAATACACATTAATTCAATTCAAATATGATACACCCATGATTTCTACTTAGCATATTTAAAACCAATAGGATAAATCATTTATTGTTTCTTCTCCTCTGATGATTAAACAACAATGCCCGCTGAACCTATCTCAGATTCTCTTAATGATTTCATGAAATCATGGTGGTTTTTTTGGTATAGAAACAGGCTAAAATACCACCTGTGGCAGCGCCGTCTTCAAGAAAGGATAAACATAAGATAAATGTCAGAAGATAATTCAAAGAGAGTGCCCAAATCTGATCTACAACAACAATCAAAGTTGCACCCTAGATCATCATCTACACCACTGAAATATCCCATGAAAAGAGTTGCAAAGGCATCCAATAAAGTGCACCAGCTGTGATTAATGTTTTGTACATAAAAGCATGATTATGTTAAGGTAGGTACCCAAATGTTCAGAATCCTTCCAATGAACACAATAGTGAGTTCGGAGTCCATGAGTACGTGCAGCCTGACAACTTAATGCCCACCTCAGATAGAATTCACAGGCACAAAGAATTGAGCAGGACAACCTGGTCTGAGTGCAAGGCCCAATGGAAGCTTTCAGCTCCCACTATAGTTGCTACTATCTTGTAGTACATGTTTACTCTTGTGGCAGAATTGATGGCATGCCACTTAGGGCAGTTTGAGTTGGATGCATTGGCTGCTAGTCTTGATGGCTGAGGCAGGGGTGTTGACCATTGTAAAATGGTTGATGATGTCATTGGGGGGCTAACTAGGGATGAGGGGGCCTGGCTATTGATACTGGGGAAGTGTGGGATCAAAGCAGCCCCACATTTTTTCCATCCAAGGTTCCCCACTTTCTTACCATCCAAGGTTGAAGGACAGAAATTTTGGAGAGAACCCTAACTCTTTGGCTGAATCTGGGGAGCTAAACTGAGTTTAGTACCTCGAGGAACTGTCAAAGCAGAACTAGCTTAGGTAGGTAAAGCATTTTTGTCATGAAGTTTGAAAAACACTTGTAACATGACCTCTTCTTCTCCTAGAGCAGTTCCAGAGGTGGATTGCTTGGTCTGTCACAATTGAACTCTTGAGTCAAACAAACTCAATATCAAACCAACAAATTTATAGTTTCCTCTCATGCACATTATGCATTTGGTGAGATTCCAAACATTTTTTCAATTATCCTATGATGGGAAACCATGAAATATTATAATGTTTCTCAATATACCAAAATTTTAAACTCTAAATTGCCAAAAATGTTGTGAGAGTTGTGGATTGTTCTATCTAAAAAAAATGAGGGTTGAGGATAGTGCCTCCGAAAGTTTCTTCGAGGGTTGTGAATTTAATCATCTGTTGGAGTTTTTCTTAGGGATTAGTTTAACAGTTTTTCCTTATGGATTCTCTGATCTATTCGAAAGACAGAGTATAACCCTATGGCTATCTCTTATGAACTTCCACTTTGTAATATCTGCAACTTTTCTGAAAGTGTATTGAAAACAATAGGCCAAAAACTTAAAAGGGATGTTGAACACAATAAATGGTTTAATGCCCATGATATCCAACTTGGTGTATTGGACATTTTCAACTTCGTTGTGTATCAATTCCATTACATTTATCTTGTTTTTGGTAAAATAAAAGTCACTGTGGCAGTTTTTTGGCTTTGTAGCCTTCCATGAGAAAAATGTATGTTGTTCCCATGCATACAATCTTATCCATCTCATTTGTCTTTCCCAAACAGAAATGAACCTACCCTGAAATTGTATACATGGTTATTAAAAACTCTGAGTTAGAGTGATGAAGCTACAGTCTAATGAGCCAGCCGACCTTCCGAGTCTTGGTTCAAAACTATACTGAATCTTAGCATTTACTGATTAAGTACCACAAAATTAGCAAAGACAACAAATCAAATCTGCAAACCATTATTGCAGAATCCTCCTTCAACATCTAATGGAATCATCCATCAAAGAGGAGTGCATATTCAAGAATTTTTATGTGAAGTTGGAGGAAATACATCTATAAAAGGAACCGAAATTATCATAGAATTTGAGATAGTGAAAAGAGATGAATTATCTGCCAAGCTTGATAAGGCCTGTACTTCTGAACTTTAATCATCAGATCTTCTTGTAGAAAGATCTATGTCAATCCCCTTATAGAAGTGCATCCAACAGTTGGAGGAACATATTTTGTACTTCAAGTTTAGGGATTCTTTTGGGGCAAGTTGCTATAAAATGGCCTAAGCCATTGCAGATATTGCACTTGAAAGGGGTGTTTTAATAGTCCATATTTTGAGTCCATGGGAAGCCCTCGAGATAGAAATGATTCTATCCAACAAATTTTTATTTTAGCTTAGTCCAACACAATCAAGCACACGTGAATAAACCTCCCCTGTTTTTGATATATCAGCCTAGATATATGCACAGAGGGTTGCTGATCTCTCCCACAACGTCTTCCTTCTAGAAGTGAAGGGGAAATTCACAATCCTGATCCTAATGATATCAGTGGTAATAGTAAAGATGGATGTAATCACAGAGCTATCTAAAGCTACAATGAATATGTATGCACTTTGTAAACTTAAAAGTTAGTGCCCATTTAACTTGAGTCCGCAACAGAAATAAAACATTGTTAATAATTTTTTCCTTATTGCATTGTTGGTGGGTAAATTTTTTAGTGGCATTTAAGATGAGTAATCCATTCAGTGAATATAGTCTAGAAGAATGAATGACATGCACAATATACCGCAGGGTATGCCTATCTTTTTTTCATGCAATTCTCTCTTTGCATCGTCATGGTATAATATGTTTATCAGTGTTGTTTATCATCGTTATGGAATCACAGTATGCTTTGTTTTGTTTAAACATTGGTCCTATTAAATTGCCCCCCCCCCCCCCCCCAATAAGGAATTGTTGATTTCGGAGTGCTTTCATACCCCATTTGTTTGCAAAAAATAGAGAGGTAAAAATAGAGAGGCACATTACATGGTTGGACTGCAACTCTAATGAGAATTCTAAAACCCAAATAAAATGTTAATTGAATCTATTCTTCTGAGGCTAATTTGGATTTTTGTTAACTTACTGTATTATTATGATTCTGGGAGTTTCATCATGGTGGCCTTTTAGCTAAACATATTAGCTAAACATATCCATGTGGTTCAACACAACTGCCTTTTAAAGTCAAACAGACAGCTTCTCTTTAGTGCTAAATGAGCCCTCTTTTTGCATCTGGAATCAACACCTTTCTGGATTTAGGTTACGATAAATTCCCTCCTTGCCACTGTATGCCAGCAAAGCTTTATAGAATCGATATCTGGGTCTTGACAACAAATTTTTCCGTCTTTAAATTTTTTCGATCTTTTCAACCTAGGGCTTCTTCTACAGTAAGAGGCTAAGTCAAAATTATGTGAAACTAGCTTAGCAGAGCTTATATTCATTCTGTCAGCATTATGTCTTCATAGCATTACAACAGTAGAAAGACGGTCTATAGGTATTGCTACTGCTTCTTCACATGGATATTTATAAATTGCTATAACATCATATCATGGATAACCATGGACCATTATGTACTCCTTCTAACTGCCCACTAACCTGTTTAACATGGTCCAGGGGATATATATATATAACCGTGGATCATTATGTACTCCTTCCAACTGCCCACTAACCCTTTTAACATGATCCCCCCTCTCTCTCTCTATATATATTCCATCTTATGTCAAGTCCATGACCTCCAGCAGAGTAGGTATATTTTCTACCTTAACACAAACACCAATGCCCTTGGATAGTGTTTGATCACTATGTTCTACACTAGATAGTCATAAGAACTAATTTCCAAGCTAGTGCCCTCCCTGCTGTTCACATTTAGCAATCCTTTTCTGCTAGCTGTTGTGAAAAGAAAACTCTCAAAATGCAAAGGCAATTTAAGGGATAATAGATAGCATGGTAGGATTTTAGTTCAATTTGACCAATAATCATGGTAATATTTGAGCACTTGTTGATGACATTTTATTGATTTGTTTAATCAATTATACAATCATACAGTCTGCATCACTCTTTCGGCTTGATTAAATGTAGCAGCAATCTCTTCTTTACAGATTTTTGACGTCAGCCATTTATCGTTACTCCACTTTTGCACATGCATGAGGGAAAGGACTTTTATAGTGGATAGCTCATATTCTCCCATGTTATTTGGAGCACTTGTTGAGCCTCTTGACTCTTTTGAAAAAAATGAAAAAAGAGTGTGCAATTAGGTAACTTAGATTGTAGGATTGGATCATCTTCTTTTCTTTTCTTTTTTTCTATCTATGACACTTTCCTCTAGCTTCCCCACATAACTTTCAGCTTTAGCATGCTCATTATCCTCTTCTATACCATTTTCTTGACACCATGGTGGGATTTGAATTCCCTCCATGACAATTTGGACATATTCCTCTCATTAATCAAATTATAAAAGTGTTGTTTCATGGCTGTAATATGTTTCCAAATTTGCAACTTAGTTCATCAAAGGAAGAAGAACAAGTACAGGAATAAAAATAATAATAAAGAAAAAGGGAGAACCTAATCAATTTGCCTTGTTCCCATATGAATAAATTCATTATTAAGACCTTATAAAAGAATCAGAGAGAAAAATTTATAGTGAAATGAACAACAAATTGAACAGCATAACTAAACCATACATCAATGTAGATCAATACCTTTTGTCAGCTCTCCGCGGCTCCTATCTCTGGCTATGGACTCCCTATCCTGTCTCTGAAAACGAAAATGCCTTCTATTTCCTTCACAGGTTGACTGTCCAGCTTCTTCAGACCCTTGATCTTGCTCCTGCATATTCTTGTGTCAAATTTGGCTCTTATCTTCCTCCAGGGATCCGGCTCCCTCTGTCTCTTCTGCTTCAACTCCAACCTTCAATTTTTTTGTCTCTTCAATTTTATTGTGACCATCATACCCACAAAATTAGCAAAGACAATAAATCAAATCTGCAAACCATTATTGTAGAATGGTCATCAATGCCATCTAACTCCAAGGAAAAGGAGTCCACCTAGGATTCACACCACCAAGAACCCAAATAGGCTGGAATAAACAAGAAACGTTCATCATCATTAGGATTTTAATATGAATCAATCTAAGTTTCAGGTGAAAAGAACAACTTTCCAATATAATCCACATCCTCCCCACTGTTGTAAAATATTCACCAGATGACAATCCTAGGTAGGTTTTGAGGTGCAATGTAGCTGCTACTGGGAGAGGACAAGCCTAATTATTTACAAATAGCTATATTAGAACTTAGCTACAAATTACTTTGTCTTTGTTTTGTGCACATAATATAGCTTATTTATTTCTCCTTGCTGGGCATCACTTACAAGTTTCTATGCCCCCAGAATTCAAATCCTTTCACTCCAATACAGCTCTGCCCTTTTCATTCCCAACCAACTCTCACATTGCTCACTACTCTTGACACATATAACCTATAAATATACATCCCAGAAAACATCTAGTCATTCATAATTACAAGTTCAGAAACACGCAATGCCTAATATGAAGTTAATATCAATAGCTAATGTACATCAGGCACACCACTGAAACCTGTAAGACCCCCACAAAAGCTTCTGACACTCATGCTACTCCTCCAAACCACCTATTACTTAACGTTGATTATGAAAGCAATAATTTGACTCACTTTCCCAAAAACATTTCTTGTTTTAATTTCGAATTCGCAGCTACTTATCTCACAATATTAAATCATAGAATATGAATATAATTTTACTGTTATCTGATCATATTCATGCAACTCCTGCCTCCCTGCATTGTGTAGCTTTTAGGTTCGCAACATATAGACCTTTGAGACCTACAAACTTATGAAAAATTGATCCTATTCAATAGGAACAAGAAATCAGGAAATTACTGATAGGAAAAATGATGCACCAGCGTCCTTTGAAATACATGCACATTCAATTAGACACAAACAACAACTAAACAATAAAAAAACTTCCAAAAGTTTGGGCACCAAGAGAACCCAACCAACCAAAATATCAGATGCATAAATAACTAGTACAGTTGAAAAAAACATGATTTAAACTATGCAATGTGCTACCACAAAACACCCAGTCGAAGTTTGAGTGGTTCCAAGTTGTGTTACTAGAACCACAAGGTCTTGATGCTGGATCCGCGGATTCATGCTTCACATACAGATCCACCCAAATCCACATAGGATCCACCACGTAAACAGATCATTCGAGCTCAGACATGGATCCCATGCTACTGAAAAAGATCTTGTGCAAGGTAGCCCTCACATGCCACGGCCAAATCACAAGAAAATCATGTTAGAGTTTTGGGTTTTCTTTTTTCCTTCAAGCATATTGACCACCTGTTTGAAACCCTAAAAAGCAAATTTTCTACTTATAATTTTAGTTAAATGAATGATTGATGATCCATATAGGATGTATAGTTGCATAGGTAAGTTATTAATTACCTAGGGACTATATAGAACATGCTAATGCTAACAGGAAAGGTCTGAGACATCAAAATTATAATTTTCAATTTTCTATAATACTAAAAGGAAATATTTGAGACAATAGTGTATAAAGGATGGTTGTGTCATTAATAATTTAATTAGATCATCATCAATATCATCCAACGCTAGTTGAACAATCCTCTTAGAACAGTATGATACATATTACATATAGTATAGCATGTTTTCAAACTGTGTACAGTATTCGTCATTGTAATTAGATGGGAATTTTCATATTTTAAGGAAAATTTCAAGGAAGATGACAGGTTGCTCATCATGTATAGTTGAAATATTCAAATAATGAGCATCTAGACCAATTTTTAGACATGTAGTTAGACCTATTCTACATAAAAAAGAAAAATACACATTTTTGTAGGGCACAGTGAAGATTCCAAGGTGTATAGGCTATTTGAATGAGGAAGTAAAAATAAGTCTTTGTAAAATATTAAATATAATCTACAAGAAATATCAGACTATAGTGTTGTACCATGGCTTGTATTAAAATATAATGTAAGAAAGGTTGCAGAAGTAAAGGAAATAAATCTAAGACATGAGAATATGACCAAACAAACATTAGGTGATGCTCAGGAAGCTAGTGCCAAATCAACAGGCGTCTGGTGCACTGTCATGGAGGGTGGTAGAACAACCATATATGTTCTACCACCTGTCAATGAATTGTTCAAGCTCATCCTTCCACCTAAAGGTGTTGTTCAAATTCATATTTGTTTGGCAGATATTTATATTTGGCTTTAGCGTTAAGCATAGTGAAGGCTTAGATAAGTGATTTATGAAAATAGTAGCATAGTGACTTGCTGTTAGGGACATTTGGATGTCCCTTCATGAGATGGAGGGACATCTCAAAATCATTCTTTATTGTGATGATTTTCCCAAGATGTCCTTTTGACATCCTCTCAGCTGGGGACATATAAAGGATGTCAAATGAATGGACCCTACATCACAGGGATGCCAAACAATGAGAGAACAATGAGAGCTTGAGTCACAGGGACATCAAATAGATTGTTAGAGTATAATGGCCAACATTAGGATAGGACTTTTGTAAATAAATAAATTTTGTAGTAGTGGCTTGACATAGGTATATCAGGAATCGAGTTTGGGAATTGAGGTGTTAAATTAGGAAGTTGAAATGAAATTCATTTTGATATTTATATGTTCACGTGTCTAAAAATAATTGATATCATATCAGAATTTGGAAATCAAAGTGTGTATTTCATGGCATCTAGAGAGGTAGTGTGTGGTCTAGAGCACAAAGAGCTTATATTTTTAATTCAAATTTATAAAGGAGTAGACATTTTACTTCCTAGATGATAGAAAAGAGGGAACGTAGTTTAGAAAGGTTAAAGCTCAAATCTTGTGAAAGCATTTAATTAAAAGAAAAAATTACACCACTAAGAATGTGAGAGAACAACATTGTTGTAGCATAATTCAAAAGAACTGAAAAAACATCAAGTAATTTTTACAGATGTTGAAGATAAGAAAGTCCAATCCTAGTGCTAGCACAGTGTCAGAAAGTGGAGGCTACCCTCTATTTTTTGTTATGCTGTTTGTGACAATATGTGAAGATTTTGTTCAGATTTAAAGATTGCAGTGAGTGAGTTCATGTATTATGATAGACACTTGTTGCATAATAACGGTGAAATGTTTGGTATGAATATTCATACTATGGTAAACACATTTCTTGTTGAGTGTTTATTTCACCATGATGCCCAAATACGTCTGAGCAGGTCACCACATATCTGTCTGCACATGGTTACAAAGTTACAGAGCTATGTGTGAATTTATTTTGAATGGTAGGAGTTAATGGGCTAAAGTATTTAAACCCATCAACATGGGTGTGACAAGTTATACAAATCAATAGGCATCTAGTGCACTATCATGAAGGGTGGTAGAACAACCATATCTATTCTTCCACCTGGTGCACTGTCATGGAGGGTGGTAGAAAAACCATATTTGTTCTTCCATCCTATCAACATGGGTGTGAAAAGCTATACAAATCAACATGCATCTGTTGCACTGTCATGGAGGGTGATAGAACAACCATAATCAGACTTGGGAGCCTGTGTAGAATTTGAAGAAACTTTGCACTTGTTAGATGAATACAATTATTTAAGCATGTGGATGTCAAAAGTGCCTTATAGCATTTATTTTAGCAAAGACAGCATTAAAACAATCATTAGCAAAAATTCATATTATGTAAATGCAAAGACAATCACAAACCTCCCTCTCAAAGAAGCAACAAAGTTTTGTGGAGGATACAAGGTAGATGAGATTGGCAAGCATCCAATATTGTCAAATCCATGTTTTTCTGAAAATAATTTGATGACCAAGAAGCCACAAAAATAAAGTTGATGCTAGTTGGCCCACAACAGCTTGGACTAGAGTTGTAACATCTAGAGATGAGTCATAGTCACATTTAGCAAATTCAGGCATAGCTCAAGACAGTGTAAGAATAGACAGAGCTTTGTTGTTATGGAAAATACCATGAACAGCCACCTCACTGCCCTCATGTTTAAAGTAACAAGAACATTGTAATGATTCTAAAGAGTTCTTATGAAGGGTTTGTATTTACAAGGCTATTGGAAGGTACTGCTACAGAAATATGAGGAGGAGGATTTGAGAGGGCCAAGAGGTCTAGAAGGGACCTCCTGCCCTAGCCATGGTGCTCTAAAAAGATAGTGCAGGAAATCGGAGTGGTTACTTGTCCTAGAAGGAGATTCTCTTTCTGCTCTAGGCCACATAGAAGGATTTACTTCTACAACAACTCAGAAAAGTTTGTCTTTAGGCCTAGTTTAGGCCACATCCATCCTAACGTACAATAAAATTAAGATCAAATATATTTTGGTATAATCACTTGGTTAATCGTAAATAATACAACTAGTATCTATTAAGGGCATTGTGTTTCTAACATACTCTCTATCTTTTTGGTGACCATGGTTTTGGAGCTACAAAGGCTACAAATATTTCCCCAAGGATTTCCTTTTGCAGCTAAAAAGGCTGTGGAAATACTTTTACATATGTTTTGATGAAGCATTTAGATGTGCACAAGGAGGGACTATATGTTTATGAAGCATGCGGCTGGAAATTTCTAGACAACTCTAAGACAACAATTTTTCACAAGTTGTTGTTCAAGGATCAAAGCAATACAAACCACCAGCTTATGAGTACTTTTAGTTCAGCAGTTGAATTCTAATAAGGTTTTTGCAGCCTGAAACAGGTGGATCTACAATACAATATAGCTCATGAATCATCTATGCAAAAGGTGAAGGCAAAAGAAGCAAAACTGTATAGGTTGATTCCGGGAGCTAGTAAGCAGGATACCACAAGGTCTTCACTATCATTAGCCAAACATTTTATTAAGAAATCACCCTACAATTCTTCTGTAATAATTGTTGAAAATGGAAAGGTTCAACTTCGGGACTGTTTACAGAGAAAATAAAAACCTCCATACATTTCATATTTCAGGAGTTGCAATATAACCATACGATAACCTGGCAATGTTGGAAGCCTAACCTTCTTCAACTTTGAAGTCATTATGGAAAAGAAAGTACTGAATGTAGAAGTGGTTTAAATGAACAGTTGAAATTTAGATATTACTATAAAGGCACAAAATTTGTACAAATCAACAATATCTTAAAACAAACAGAGCAAATACAAAGCCAGGAAATAGAAAAATATAAAATCTAGCTAACCTGTGACTCTGGGTATGCAAAATTCAATTGTGAATTTTTTGCTGCTTGCCTCTTCAAAATCCTCCAATTTCTGTCTAATGTGTTTTTATCCATGATAAACGCTGTAATTATATAGAAAAAATTCCTAGCCCTGAGAGCAAAAAATTTGGCGCCAAATAACCAACACATCTCGTTTGGGTAAGAACAGCCAGTTTTCCTCTGTTCTTGGGCTTTCATACGGTGTCAAATTTGACTTTGGGAACTTCGGCATGCCCTCAAAACCTCAACCTCCTCTTCCTGAACAGTCTAACAGTGAGTTTTCTTGGGCTTTCTTACAGTGTCAAGTTCGACTTTGAGCTTTCATACGGTGTCAAGTTTGACTTCGGGACTTCGGCATGACCTCAGAACCTCAACCTCATATTCCTGAACAGTCGAACAATGCGTACCTCAAACTCGTCTTCCTGAACATTCGAACATCCTCTTCCTAAATAGTCGAATAGTCAAATAGGGGCTTTCTTACACTTTGGGCTTTCATACT
This sequence comes from Pinus albicaulis, assembly GCA_034641835.2. NCBI lineage: Eukaryota > Viridiplantae > Streptophyta > Pinopsida > Pinales > Pinaceae > Pinus > Pinus albicaulis. The sequence goes on along the minus strand of CM076584.1, from coordinate 1,411,479,667 downwards.
GGTAATTTTAATGAAATCAACCCATGTGTCTTCCTGAATAGTCGAACATTCTCTTCCTAAATAGTCGAACAGGGGATTTCTTACACTTTGGGCTTTCATACCCGTAATTTGAATGAAATCAACCCATGCCAATGTTTGACTTATGTGGCATGCCATCAATCTTTTACAAATCTTGAAACAAATTTTTTTTTTAATAATTAAAATATTAATATTTATTATTTTAATTATTATTTAAATATAAAATCATAATATATTTAAAATTAATTTTATATAATATAATTAAAACAAATAAAATATAAATATTGATAATTAATATTTTAATAATTTCAATAAAATATAAATATTTTAATCCCATTGACCTAATTGTCTAGTTATTTGTGGACATTTATTAAGATTAAATTATCTATATTATCATATCTCAAGAATAATTAACCAATGCTAGCAGCATTTCCCTAACTCTCTAGTATGAAAGATCAAACAAATAGCATAACCCTACACACCTAACAAGCTCTAACCAACAACATAATTGTGTTATTGATATCATGATCTCCAAATCCGAAGGACAATGAGAGCATATATACTTTCATAGGTTACTTTAAACATGCCCCTTCAAAGCAAGGTCTCATGGGGAACCAGGGCCTAGACCCTAGGTGTTAATGACCATTTGAATCACCCCAAGGTTACATTGGAAACCAGATGCATAATCAAAAGGGACTTAAGAAAATTAAAGGCCAAGTTTAAATATATATATATTGGACTCACTTTTATCCCATCACCTAACATGCCCCACTCATCCCATGCCTAATGTTTCTCAGCTAGTATCAGACATAATCATAATCATCACCATTGCATTACAAATAACTACATCACAATTACCATCTTTTTTCCAAGGGATCCCAGCTATGCTAGTGTTCACTGAATTTCTGTTGTGGGATACTAGTTGAAATTTTGAACCATGCACAAGTAACAACACATAAAACCAGGAACAAGCAAAGGGATGGAATGAAGAAAGGCTTCCTTTCTTTATAGAGGGTGGTAATTCCTCTCTTCTTTATAGAGGTTGATGAGAATAATTTCACAATGGATATTTGGCTTGCTCAAGCCAACCTGAGGAGACCATAGTTTGAACTAGGCAAATCAATCTCTAAAATCACAAAGGTGATGTGCCTACTAACCATGTGGGAAAAATTCATTGTCTCACAAATCTATGCCATCTAACTCCAAGGAAAATGAGTCCACCTAGGATTCACAACACCAAGAACCCAAATAGGCTAAAATAAACCAGCAATTCTCTTAGTGGTACTGAGTCTGGAGAGGCCATCCAAAGTCTCTTGTATAGAGAGAATCGACCCTTGAAAAGATAAATCTAGGCCTCTCTAATCATATCGATGAGAGAAATTCACAAGAGAACCTCTTGAGTCCCAAAACAAACAACAAAACCTCCATAAAAAAAGTGATCATTAAACTTGATCTCATGGAGATGGCATAGCTATGATCCTATCAACCCTAGGATGCAATGAATTGTCTTAATCGATAGCTGTTAGGAGAAAAATCCACAATTATTCAAGCGTTATATGAAGACCATGAACCCAATGACATCATATGTAATCAAGATGGACAATGGGAATGTTGAAAAGTGTAGCGAGAGAAGGTCTTCTCTGGTGCATGCCTTAGCCAAAAATACCATGATTTGCCTTCCTTTGCCCATGGACGAGTTCGTGGAGATGGTGAATTAATGCGTAGTTTTGGAGGATCAGTTACATGGACCTTCTTTAGTTTGACTACAAGTTCGAGAGGCAGTTATAAATTTAGAAGAGGACGAGTTGGGAGCTTCAATCCTTGATTGAAGCAAGGATGAGTTAGAAAACCAGTTAGACTCTATTAACTATTCAATCAAAACACATGTTCTAAATTTGTAACTTGCCAATTTTAGCATGGATCGAATCAATAAAGGAGGAAAAAGGCACAAATTTTCATAGTTGTTTGTGCACAAAGGACTGTGACAATGCATAGCTCACGATATTGTGAGAGAGAGCAAAAAATTGTGTGAGAGATATTTTTTGTGAGTGCATATCTTGGAGGAGCCAATACATAGCATTGAAGAGAGTTTTTCTCGTGGCAGAATTGCGCTAGGAAATAGGGAAATTCTGTGCTAGGAAATAGGTGTCAAGCCCTAAAGAATAGGGAGTCCTCTACACTAGGAACTAGGAAACTTGTGCATAAGGAAATAGGGAATATCTGAGCGCAAGAAAGTAGGAGCAAGGGTCTGTGTGTTTTCAAGGTTAGTCTAGCTAGGAAAACATGAGGACAAGATTGTTTTCAGGGTGATAGTTTGAAGAGCAGAGCAGAGCAGCTCCTTGGATAGCAATATGTTGGTCCTAGGGCTAAGGTCAAATCACGGTTTAGAAGGAGCCTCAAATTTATGTGCATTGAAGAAGCAAATCACAGTAGTGTTGGAAGATAATGGGGTAGCAAAGTATGTCATGTAGGCAATAGTGCCACCTCAAGATCCCCAACGGTTGGCCCAGCATACTAAGAATGAAACCAAGGTAAGAAGGATCATTCTAGAGGGGGTCAGATATCATATTATTCCTCATCTCAATGAAAATAAGATAGTGTATGAGATGTTTAAATTTAAAGCCATCTTCAATTTGTTTCAGGCTTCCAGTGATGTCACAAAGCTTTCTCTCAAAGAGAAGATAAGAATCAAGGAGATGAGCAAAGATGAGCCCATCATCACATATCTTTCAAAGTTCACTCAAGTTCAAGATGAGCTAGGTGGTGTGGGCATGACTGTAGTAGACAGTGACCTTGTGAGTCCCATGCTACTAGGACTCCATAAGTCTTGTTATAGTGTCCAAGATGTAATAAGTGGCAGAGAGAATATTCCTAGCTGGGAAATGTTATGGAGTGATTGTGTTCAAGAAGAGATCCGGAGAAAGGCGAGAGCTGGTAGAGAAGCTCCTGTAGAGGATGAGGAGAACTTTTCCCTAGTAGGCGAAGGTAGCAAAGCAAAGGGGAAGAAGGGCCAAGGAGAGGCTAATTCCAATTAGAAGGGCAAGAAGAAGAAGGAGGATCTAAGCAAGATCAAGTGCTTCCATTGCCATGATTTTGGACATTATGCCACCAAGTGCCCTAATTGGAAGGAATCCAGTAAGGATCATGTAGGTGCATCAGCGAAGGTAGATGCATTTTCTGCCTAGTTCGAGAAAGATTTCCCATTGATAGCTTGCATGGAAAGCTCAGCAGACAACTGTGTATTGTATATTGATTCATGAGCATCCTTCCACATGACCAAGAACAAGAATTTTTTCAACTACCTGAATGAGAAGAACATGCAATTTCAGATTGAGCTAGGAGATGGAGGTTCCTTCTAACAAAGTCTAAAGTTGGATGTATTCTCCCATCATATGTCTAGAAGCACCATTATCAATAACCCATACATTCTCATCCTTGAAAGTCCCAGACAAAGCGGAAAATAAACTTCCATCGATTACTTCTAGCTTGGAAATTATCTTCAAAATGAAACCCTTGATGAATGTAGTGAGATTCCCAACAAAGTTGAAACCCTTGTTTATAACCCTTGCCATAATGCCAACTAGGATGTGATCTTCAGTCTCTTTCTTACACCTTAGCTCTGATACTATGTTGGAAAAATGTTTGAACGTGTTCGAGTCGCGTTCGACCCGGCCCAACCCTGATGAATGACCTTCGCACCTTCAAACATTGTTCCGCACGTCTTGAACACAGACACGCTGAACGAACCCATCTCGACTTAAACGTGCCTGCCCTGAACACTGTTCTGCATGCGTCCTGCAGAAGGACCCCATGCAGTCACAACTTAGCAAATTTTATACAGGCGCCCTCAACCGAAACGACCCGACCCGAATGCATTTGGGCAGGTGACCTCTACCGAAAAGACTCGACCCAAACAGGTTTGGGCGGGCACCCTCAAATGAAATGACACGACACGCCTGACCGAACGAAGGCACAATGGAGCAAACGGAAAATGAGCCGCACGAATGTGCACAAGGCATCTGTGCGGTCACAACTTAGAAAATTTGATACGGCCGCCATCAAACGAAATGACCTTATCCGAATGCGTTTGGGTGGGCGCCCTCACACGGTGCGACACAGCACGCACGACCGAAAGAAGGCACAAGGGAGCAACCGTAAAATGGGTTGCACAAACGTGCATAGGGCACCCGTGCAGTCACAACTTAGAAAATTTTATATGCGCACCCTCAACCGAAACGACCCAACCCAAACGCATTTGGGCGGGCTCCCTCAACCGAAATGACCCGACCCAAATGCGTTTGGGTAGGCGCCCTCAACCGAAACGACCCAATCTGACCCAAACGGGTTTGGGTAGGTGCCCTCAAACAAAACGACAAGGTGCACCTGACCAAACGAAGGCACAAGGGAGAAAATGGCAAACGGGCCACACAACCATGCACAAGGCACCCGTGCGGTCACAACATAGAAAATTTGATATGGTCGCCCTAAAAAAAAATGACCCGACCCGATTGCATTTGTGCGAGTGCCCTCACAGTGTGCGACACGGCGTGCACGACCGAACGAAGGAACAAGGGAGAAAATGAAAAACAGGCCACACGAACGTGCAAAAGGCACCCGTGCAATCACAACTTAGCAAATTTGATACTGTCGCCCTCAAACAAAATGACCCGACCCGACCCGAATGCATTTAGGTGGGCGCCCTCACACGAAGTTCTCAACCGAATGAAGGCACAAGGGAGCAACCGGAAAACGGGCCACACGGATGTGCATAGGGCACCTGTGCAGTCACAACTTAACAAATTTGATACGGGCACCCTCAACCAAAACCGTCTGGCCCATACGCGTTTGGGCGGGCGACCTCAACTGAATCGACCCGACCCGAATGCGTTTGGGCGGGCACCCTCAACTGAAATGACTCGACCTGAACGGGGTTGGGAGGGTGCCCTCAAATGAAATGACACGACGTGCCCGACCAAATGAAGGCACAAGGGAGAAAACGGCAAACGGGCCGCACAAACATGCACAAGGCACCTGTGTGGTCACAACTTAGCAAATTTGATACGGCCACCCTCAAACAAAATGACCTGACCTAAAAGAGTTTGGGCGAGTACCCTCACATGGCGGGACATGGTTCTCATGACCAAACAAAGTCACAAGGGAGAAAACGGCAAAGGGATCACACGAACATGCATAGGGCACCCGTGCGGTCACAACTTAGCAAATTTGATACGGACGCGCTCAACCGAAACAACCTGACCTAAACGAGTTTGGGTGGGCGCCATCAACCAAAAGGACTCGACCTGAATGGGTTTGGGCAGGTGCCCTTAAATGAAATGACATGACGCGCCCGACCGAACGAAGGCACAAGGGATAAAATGGCAAATGGGCCACACGAACGTGCACAAGGCACCTGTACGGTCACAACTTAGCAAATTTGATACGGTCGCCCTCAAACGAAACGACCTGACCCGAGCACATTTGGGCAGGCGCCCTCACACGGCGTGATACGGCGCACACGACCAAACAAAGGCACAAGGGAGAAAATGACAAACGGGCCGCACGAACGTGCAAAAGGCACTCGTGTGGTCACAACTTAGAAAATTTGATACGACTGTCTTCAAACAACCCAACCCGAATGCGTTTGGGCGAGCGCCCTCACACAGCGTGCCTGACCGAACGAAGGCACAAGGGGGCAAATGACAAACGGGTTGCACGAACAGGAAAGCTCAAGAAGAAAGAATTCTCCAAGGCCTCCACCTAGCGCCTAGAATGGTCTTCCCAAATTCTTGGAAAGCTATCCCTGACATAGGGGACACCATCAGGATCTTCAAACCTCGTCTAGAAGGATTCATCAAATTTAGCTTTGATGGAGCCTCGAAAGGAAATCCGGGGCAGGCAGGGGATGGAGGGATTTTTCGAGATCATCATGGCACAACAAGATTCATATATGATGACTCATGTGGCTTTGCCAGCAACAATGAAGCATAATTCATAGGATTGCACCAAGGTCTCCTCTTGGCCATCAGGCTAGGATACAGAAAGCTAGTAATCGAAGGAGACTCTCAGTTGGTTACGAACACTCTCAAAAAACTTAATCAAGGAACGAAGTGGGGAAAACTAAGACAAAAATAGCGTACTTCTTCACATGTGCATGGATTGAAGGATACAAATAAGAAATTTGATTATATCATTATCACCCACGTAAGGAGGGAAGGAAACAAAGCAGATGACCTCCTCGAAAATTGTGGTTGTGCTCACCTGAAGGAACCTATTGAATTAAGCATGCCTCCTAATCTCAGGGAAGAACGATGGATCAAGCTGCAGAGCATCAAAGAGTGGGATAGGTCGGAGGGCAGAGCTCACCCACATTTCTTAGACTTAGCTCCCTGATCGGGGTGTAACAAAGAAGATTGGCCCTCCCATTAGTTTCAATGGTAGTGTCCCTGGGGTTGAAGCCAAACACCTTCCACATGAGTGGCAAGGGCGGTAGGTTGTACTATCGCATGCAACACTAGGTGAGGTAGTAGGACAGAGGCCCATGCATGGAGCTTAAAATAGGGTGAAGGAAGGCGTGGGGGTTTTGTTATGACGAAAGACCTTGGTGCAGGTGCGAAAGCGGGATAAAAAACCTCCATTTCACTTCCACCACGATGAAACTCAGGTATGTGCTTGGTTTCCTCTCCCTTGTTCATGCCAAGTTTATGTTTTATGATTTGGGCTGGTCTCTATGGGAGCCTAAGGTGATTAAGCTGGACTGGTATAGTATTCTGCTGGGTAGGGGAGAGCGGAACCATTACGACTCTGGTTGGGGGAAGGTTGGGGTTCTTTTGGGTCTCTACCTCTGTGTCAGATTAGGAATTGGGCATGGCCTCAACTTGCGCCTGAGTGTGAGTCTGTCAGGTAAGGGATTCCAACAAGATGGAATGGTGAGGGGTCGGGCAATCCTGCCAGGGGATAGAGTTAAGGGGCAGTCATGGGTTGTGTTTAGTTCAAAGGCTTTGCTGGTTTATACCACCTTGAGCTACTTGGGCTCAATGCGCATGAGGAATGGGAGAGGGAATTCCACCTAGGCCCGAGCAATGGGCAACGATGCCTCCTTTGTCAATTTCGAGGGTGGGAGGTATGATGAGATAGAGGACACCAGAAGGGAGACTAGGATATTGAAGGAAGGCATGAGCTATTTGGGTTATGTGGATAATTTATGGGGTGTGTGTGACCATCAGGGATAGGAGGTGGTAGAAATTAAGCAGGGTATGAGGGTGATGGGTCTGCAGAGGGATGGGTAGGGGAGAAGTCCTGGGAAGAGGCCCCCAGGTCACCTTTCTTCTGATAACTGGGATGCATGGACCTTTGATCATTTTCATTACATGGAATTATGCCTTTGTTTGATTGTGTGGACAGGTCACCTACCCGAAACCCTAGTCAAATATTGTGGGATGGCATGCTCCAAGAGTCCTGCAGCTCATGACCATTCCAAGAGCCATGTAGCTTGAGGCCATGGCTAGAAAGATAAATGGAAGGAAGTAGAATCCCAACCTAGCTCAACCCTGAGCAAGCCAAGAGGAAGGAGGCCTGCAATCGATGTGATCCAAGAGGCAGCGAAAGCATGCCATGTGAACACATCAGAGGAAATTCAAAATCTCATTGAAAAATGGGAAGCTGACACAAATAGACATGTAGAGACAAAGATGGATACTAAGGAATGGAGAGGTTTAATATCAGATTTGGGACAAAAAAGGGGCAAACTAACATAATTCAAGCAGACATTGTATCTTTATTGGTCTATGGAGAGCGTCCTTGGAAAAACCTTGGAGCAGATCTCTATAAGCCTGGTGAAATTAGCCCAAGACTTCCCAGACTACAAGAGTGAGTTCGATAAGATCAAGTTCTAGCTGAGTAAATAGGATGGGTGCCACGAGCATATTGACTACCACCTCCCATGTATTTCCAAGCCTTTTGAGCAAGCTGGTACCTCGGTTCAGGATCCGGCACCAGTGGAGTCAGCCTCGGTTCCAAATGAGGCTGAGTAGTTCATGATTGTTTTAATCTGCCTTTTTTCTTATTATTTATATGCGGCTAACGTTTCAATTTCAAGGATCCAGTAAATATGTTAGTCAACCTGTGAGAAACTGTATATGTGTGAGTATCCAGGCTTTGTTTGTTTGGTATGGTAGACTCACAACCTTATTTTTTTGGATGGCATACCACGCCATCGGGTGGCCAACAGACTCGATTTCCCACTCAGGACGGGTTGAGACCACCAAATTGGTAAATCTAGTTGTTCGTTGTTTATAAAATGAATGAAAAAGGAGTCCTACCAAGCTTACAAAGAAAAACACTATAAAATGTATAAAATTAATAACAATAACAAATTCTAAAATTACATACATACATATATGTAATTAAATAATAAAAAATATACTAAGTATAATATAAAAATGCAAACCATACTATACCATGTGCAATACTATTGGATTCTCAATGCCATGAGCCCATAAAACACTATCATTAAGTTGAAGCAAAATTTAATGGCACATGTACATTTTATAGCTCTATCAAGCTATGTGTCTCCATCAAGCTCCATAGCATGATGGAGCTATGTAGTTTAATTCAGGGTTTTATTTAGTCCTAGATGGACCTTTTAAAAGCTTTGATGGAGGGCTTAAAAAATACCCTCACAAAGATACATTTTCAACCTTTGGAACAGAAGTTCTTCCAAAAAAGAGTAACCCAACTCCATCGAATTCACCCTTATTTTATTTTGAAATTACAATAATATAAAAATATTTATATTAATTGGCTTATTCATAAAATAAATAAGTATGTAATATGGTTTTGTGTATTTATTTTCTCACGAGAATAATATAAAAAGTAAATAATTGAAATAAAATATTTAGAAAACAATTACTTTGAATTTTAGTTTTACATGTAAACATCACAAACAAATAAATATTATAAAATAAATATTTGTGAGTTTAGTTCTAATTTATATATTCATAATATAAATATTTGTAGTTTTTTTATAGTTATGGTGACAATTCACATTAATAAATCCACTTGTACATGCCAACATGACAAACAAAAAGTTAACTACCCTACTTTATAGAACTTGAAAATATAGCATACACCACTTCTTTAAATATATGGTGATATACTCCACTTCCAATAAGATCAATAAAAAAGTATTTCACTTTAACACCACATAGTAAGAAAGGTGCTAACTTGTCCATCAAATTTGGTGATTATATACTTCATTTTTAATATGATACATAAACATTTACACCACATTAACACCACATAACGTAAATGGTGCTAACTTATGGTGATATAATTCATTTTTAATATAATATATAAAAATTTACACCAGATTAACACCACATAACTTAAGTGGTGCTAACTTATGGTGATATACTTCATTATAAATTTACACCAGATTAACACCACATAACTTAAGTGGTGCTAACTTATGGTGATATACTTCATTTTTAAAATGATACATAAACATTTACACCACATTAACACCACATAAAGTAAGTGGTGCTAATTTATGATGCTAGAGCTTTTCTTGTTGTTTTAGGATTTCTAAATTATTGATGTGTTAATAGTTGAGAGACATACCTTGTCGTTCACTCTTCGAAAGCCTTTTCATTTAGAAATTCTATTACCCTCACTGTTATATTCCCGGGGTTTCACTCTTTTCTCCAAGGCATTCGGTTAAATATAGTTGGGTCGGCCTTATTTTTTCTCTGAAACCTTTCATATTATATATTTGTGGTGATATAATTATTTGGGTTGAATCAAATTATACAATTATGATATTCCATTTTCCTTTTCATTTGCACGAGTTTAGTGTTTACTTATGATGCCTGCCATATCCGCTTCCTTTTGTTTTTATGGCTCTGTGACAACGAATGTCGAGTTGTAGAGGTGGTATGCGTGGTTCATCTTCCCACCAACATCGGTTGTTTGGATGGGAGTTTGTAGCTAGTTATTTTGACTCAGTCTCTTCTGAAGTCAGAAAGGAAATTATCCTCTTTGAAGTAAATGAATTTGGTGATCGGGTATATTTTTCAGATTCGGAAGTAGGAGTTAGTCTTAAATTTAGAAAGCACAATCTTCATTTTCTTCACCCCAGTAGGAAATTCTATTATGCATGGTCCTTAGAGATAAATAGGTAAATAACTACAAGTTGTTTGCATGAAAGGAGGATATCAAACAGACTCTTCGAGATATCTGCTATATCCTGGATGGCATTGTACCTCGTCTACGAAGGGTAGCGAAATATGTTTTTTCTGACTCTGATACTATATCATACGAGCTCACTAAACCTCACGCTTTATCCATTCTCCCTTACCTATTGCATCTCCTTGTGCTATTACTTCTTCCCATAGGAATTTATCTCCCCTATCTAATGTTATAATTTTAGATTGAAGTGGTTGCATATTATCGGCACGTTTTTGTTTTAGGTGAAAGAGAAAGTGAACTTGCAGCAGCTAGTATTACTCCCTTAGGAAACGTAATGGTCAACAAGTTGATTTTTGGTGTTTTGACAAATGAATTAGATTTTTCCCTCTGTGATTATGTCTCTATTGTTGTCATTCTTCTCACTATTTTGTCAATTTTATTGGTGGTGGCCATGGATTAATCTGGCTCATATAGTTTGGCTCCTTTTGCTCGCTCTCTTAGTGAAATTTACTTTCTATATTAGTTGGTTCCACTGATAGGTTGTTGGGTATACCTAGTTGAAGCTCTTGTCTCTTAAGATTGTATTTTTGAAATGTTAAAATCAAATTTTCTCAATGTTGTATTTTTTTAAATTAATAAAAACCATTCACAAAAATTTAAAAAATAAAAATTGTTAAGCGATTGAGGGATTTGATCCCTCTCAACATTTTAAATATAAAAATAAGATGGATCTATGATGCTTTAGGAACACTCCAACGTATCTTTCATATTAACCTATTTCTAATCATTAATACTTTTTTAAATTAATAAAAAACATTCACAAAAAAATTTAAAAAATAAAAAATTGTTAAGCGATTAAGGGATTTGATCCCTCCCAACGTTTTAAATATAGAAATAAGATGGATCTATGATGCTTTAGGAACAATCCAACATATCTTTCATATTAACCTATTTCTAATCATTAATAAGTGTAACTATACCATTTGATTGTGAAAAATACAGTGTGCTTGTGTTTGTAGCTTATTCGGTGAAAAAGCATTGTTTTAAGGCATTTATGGTGTTGTCTTTCACCAACTCCAACATTGCATACAACCCTAAATAACTTATATTTATTGTTTATCATGTGTAAATACCTTTACTGCTATGAAGCATATGCAACTTTTTGAAAATAAATTTTATATCATATAGAATATATAGATGGGAAGTATTTTTCATAAAAGGTTATATTTTCTAACTAAAGTTTTTGAATTTAATAGGGATTTGTTAAAATCACAATTTTAAGTTATAGAGTCTACATAATCCATGGGCTTCAAAGGTTTTTTTAGGGTGTTAAATTTATTTATGTATTTAAAACCATATTTTCGAAAATTAAAAATCACAATTTCAGCCATAATTTTATCAACAAATTCTAACTAAATATACAAAATGTTGAATGGTTAGAAAACAAAAAGTATAGATTTTTATTTTTTTTAATAACACAAATGATGTTGGTACATTAATAGCTACAAATCATATGAGAGAGAGCTAGAGTAATTTTAAGTTCATTACTCTACTTGAGATATAATTTTTATATTACTAGCTCAACCATATAAATTAAATAGATGGTAAATGTCTATAGACATCAATCCATGATAAGCATCAAAACACTTAATAAATGATACATCTTACTTTGTTGAATTAAAAAAACATAAAATTAACTAAATTATGAATTCATTTTAAATTATTACCAACATAGATCCATCTTAAGTATGGATCTAATATGAGCTAAGAGGGATCTTTTTTTTTCACATGCAAACTTTTTTAAAGTGAAAAATACAATGTGTTATTTTTCATTGTTTAAATTGTATTTTTGAACGCTAAATACAATATATATAGCACCAAATAAAAAAGTTAACGATACAACTTTTTTTTTCTATATATAGATATATATAAAGTTGATATCTTCAAATACTTTATTTAAATTTCCTTTTCAAATATTTTTGAAAACTATAAGATCTAAACTTATGATTTACGTATTTTTTTACTTCCAATTACTTTAATTTTTATTTTTATTTTCAAGAGGCCTCATTATATGAGTTATAGAATAAGCCTCTAGACTTAATTATTATAGAATCTCAACCACAAATATATATACTCCAACCAATCTTTTCAAGTTATAACCAAATTTTGAATAAAACTCAAAAATTCCTACATTTTGATTAAACATTCTTTTATATTAATATATATTTGAAATTTGAAATTTTTATAAAAAATTAAATTTATTTTATTTAAAAACATATCTTTCATATTAACCTATTTCTAATCATTAATAAATGTAACTATACCATTTGATTGTGAAAAATAGTGTGCTTGTGTTTGTAGCTTATTTGGTGAAAAAGCATTGTTATAAGGCATTTGTGGTGTTGTCTTTAAGTTATAACCAAATTTTGAATAAAACTCAAAAATTCCTACATTTTAATTAAGCATTATTATATATTAATATATATTTGAAATTTGAAATTTGAATTTATTTTATTTAAAAACATATTTTTCATATTAACCTATTTCTAATCATTAATAAGTGTAAGTGTAACTATACCATTTGATTGTGAAAAATACAGTGTGCTTGTGTTTGTAGCGTATTTGGTGAAAAAGCATTGTTATAAGGCAATTGTCGTGTTGTCTTTCACCAACTCCAACATTGGATACAACTCTAAATAACTTATATTTATTGTTTATCATGTGTAAATACTTTCACTGCTATTCAAAATAAATTTTGAAAATAAATTTTATATCATATAGAATATGTAGATTGGAAGAATTTTTCATAAAATGTTATATTTTCTAATTAAAGTTTTTGAATTTATTAGGGATTTGTTAAAATCGCAAGTTTAAATTATATTTTCAAATACTTTATTTATTTATTTTTTAAAATATTTTTAAAAACTATAAGATTTAAACTTATGATTTACGATTTTTTTCTTTATTTCTATTTACTTTATTTTTTATTTTTATTGTCAAGGGGCATAGAGGATAAACTTACATATCTCCTCATATTGTGTTGTAGGCTCTGGCTTTGGCTCTGCATCATCAACCGGCTTAAGATCTTTATCTTTACCTTAAACTGCCTCTGCCCCTGCTGGTGGTTATGTAGATAGCCATGGAACTGGGACTGAGCGAGGTGGTGGTTGTAGAGAAGCTGGAACTTTATTAGATGCGGGTCTCGATTAATATATATTTGAAATTTGAAATTTGAAATTTTAATAAAAACGTAAATTTATTTTATTTAAAAACATATCTTTCATATTAACCTATTTCTAATCATTAATAAGTGTAACTATACCATTTGATTGTGAAAAATACAGTGTGCTTGTGTTTGTAGCGTATTTGGTGAAAAAGCATTGTTATAAGGCATTTGTCGTGTTGTCTTTCACCAACTCCAACATTGGATACAACTCTAAATAACTTATATTTATTTTTTATTATGTGTAAATACCTTTACTGCTATGAAGCATATGCAACTTTTTCAAAATAAATTTTGAAAATAAATTTTATATCATATAGAATATGTAGATGGGAAGTATTTTTATAAAATGTTATATTTTCTAATTAAGTTTTTGAATTTATTAGGGATTTGTTAAAATCACAAGTGTAAATTATATTTTCAAATACTTTATTTATTTATTTTTTTAAATTTTTAAAAACTATAAGATTTAAATTTATGATTCACACATTTTTTTTACTTCTAATTATTATTATTATTATTATTTTTTTCAAGGGGCATAGAAGACAAACTTACACATCTCTTCATATTGAATTGTAGAATAAACCCTTAGACTTAATTATTATAAAATCTCAACAACAAATATATGCTCTCCAACCAATCTTTCCAAGTTAAAACCAAATTTTGAATAAAACATTAAAAAATGTAAAGAAAATAACTCAAAAATTCCAACATTTTGATTAAGAATTATTATATATTAATATATATTTGAAATTTGAAATTTTTATAAAAACTTAAATTTATTTTATTTAAAATTTAGAAAAAAAAAACATGTTTTAAATTCATAAAATTTCATTAACATTATAAAACTTTAAATTTATTCCTATAATAAAATTAAAAAGTTGAATAATAAAAATACAATTAATATTATCTATTTTAAATCAAGATGAATATTGAAGAATGGTAGGCAAATTAAGTGTACAACATCGTCAATTTACAAATGCTACAAATGCCGATGTATAGGAAAGTTCAAATTTTATGGAAAAGAGTTTGATTGTGAAAATCAATTGCGAAGCATATAATTAATTTATCACAAAATTTTGGTTGATTTTTTTTAATAAATCAATTAAGTTTATCAAAATTTAAATAATAAATAATATTTTTAATAGCAGGAATGATGAGATAATTTAATTTAAATATTACAATCAAAGATATCATTTTTGGGATCTAACTGCACTAAGTAAGTCATTCATGTATGACCATTTCCATGAGAGGTAGTTGCAACTGACTAATTTCTCATGACTTTTGACAAATTCACTTAGCACTCATTGCATCGGGTGATGCTCACAGGGGTGAAGAAGTGGGATTGAAACTATTGAAATGAATCACATAGCGTCAATCATCACTTCTAGGGCTTGCACCCAGTAACCAGGACTTCCTAGGAGGTCACCCATCCCAGAACTCCTCTGGCTCAAGCATGCTTAACTGTGGATTTTTTCCCCACAATCAAGCCCACGTAGCTTGCAAAAGGGGTAGCAAGCTAAGTGGGCTTGATTGTGGACAAAAAATCCACAGTTAAGCATGCTTTAAGCAGAGGATTTCTGGGATGGGTGACCTCCCGGGAAGTACTGGTTACCAGGTGCAAGCCTCGGAAGTGATGATTGACGCTATGTGATTCATTTCAATAGTTTCAATCCCACTTCTTCACCCTTGTGACCATCACCCGATGCAATGAGTGCTAAGTGCACTATTCAAAAATCATGAGAAATTAGTCAATTATGACTACGTTGTTGGAAATATTTTCATTGATGGCAAAGGAATAGAAAGAAGCCACACCAGAATTATCATTGATGGCAAAGGAGAAGAGAAGCAATGGTTATAAGGCAAAGGATAAGATCAAGCAATGTGTAACAATGGGCAATAGAGAGGCAAAAGAGCAGTCATAGAAGTATAACCTAAAGCAAAGAGAAGCAACAGAGAGGAAAAGAAGCAGCATGGAGAAGATTTAGCATGATTTCTTAAGGCAAAGAAGAAGCAAAAGATCAAAGGTAGTTAAGGCAACGAATGTAGCAGAGGAAAATAATGGAGCAGAGACAGCAAAGAGGTAGAGATAACTGAAGGAACTCGTATTTTCTAGACACAGTGAGGACCAGAGATCCTGCACATAGCAAAAGCAGGAAGAGGCGAGAGCTGACAGGAAGAGGTGAGAGTAGCAAGAGCCGGAGTTACAGAGCGGGATAGTGTAAACAAACAATAAATCGACTAAGGTAGAGAATTATTTAAAGAACTCCAAGGGAGGGGAACGGATGGTCAGGATTAGATCGCAAATGTAAAGGCGAGAGATGGATGGCGGAGATCGAATCGCGTTAGGAGTGATGTCGTAAATTGCAACATTTAAGAGTTAAGTGTTAAGGCGTCACACGGTAAGTTAAAGCAGTTTCGATGCAAAGTGGAAAAGGGACACGTGGTGGGACGACGCAATATCATAAATCGTACAAAATAGAGTTAACAACTAAGTTAAACAATTATAAGTTGTGAACTGCGAAGTACGGAAGATAATGTGGCAGTGACGTAAAGATGGCGTGGTAGTGACGTAAATATGATGTAGCAGTGGCGCAAAGATGACGTGGCGATAACGTGACAAGCTTACGTGACAGATGACGTGGCCTCGACCACACAAATCACAGGAATTTATGATGACATGGCAAGGTGACGTGTCGGTGACATGGCAGGTGTTACACCATTTTTTGGTCATCTAACCTACTATCATTAGATGGACCCAAGTACACCATGTAAGACCAATTTTACCCTAAGTAAAATTGCTCTCACTATGTCAAATAACTTAATAAACCACATTTATTAGGTTGTTTATGGTCTAAACAGGAAACCACAAAAGGAAATATTAAACAAATCTATATTTGTTTGATTTTCCTCATGGAATAATTAATTAAACAATAATTTAATTATTATTCCTCATCATGTTTAACCCAAAAAAAAGAAATTAATTAGATAAATCTCTATTTATCTTATTATTTTCTAGGAATAATTATTTAAATCTTATTTAAATAATATTCCTTGTTAAATATGACTAAATCACCCACAAATAATTAAATAATTCATTATTTATTTGATTATCATTCAACCACTTCCCTAAAATGATAAATAAATCATTTATTTGTTTATTATTTACAAATAAAGGGATTTGACCCAAGTCAAATACCTTTTCCCTCCAACAAATATAATAAAATATTCCATAAAAGGTGGATCTAGATTTGGTTAACGTTATTTTAATCATGCACCAAGATCTAGAATGACCCCATATTTTGTTATAAATAGGAGGGTTTTCCCTACCATTCTTCACCTTTTGTTGCCTATTGGATCACTCTGGATCTAAACTCTTGGTCTGACTTTGAGCCATTATCATTGTCATATTTTCCATTATTTTCTGTGTGAGCTCCCTT
Source organism: Pinus albicaulis (assembly GCA_034641835.2). Lineage (NCBI taxonomy): Eukaryota > Viridiplantae > Streptophyta > Pinopsida > Pinales > Pinaceae > Pinus > Pinus albicaulis. Next base: position 1,411,462,801 of record CM076584.1, on the reverse strand, counting down.
TGAGTTCTATCTTTGTCTCGGTTTTCTACACCAACAGGAGAGAGAAATGCTAGATCTGAAGTGCTGAGGACTTCCAAGAACCCATCCCATTGAGGAGAATTGGAAACATCTTCTTGTTTTCCTCCCAGGTGCCCTTAATACAAAAAATTCTTTCAAAAATTGTTCTTGTCTTGCCTATTGGATATATGGAGCAAAACCTTCTTTTTACTGCTTAATGTCTTTCTATGCATAGATATGGTTTTTGCAGCTCTTGTCTTGATCAACTAACTACAGAT